>OY757923.1:9250157-9362657 GCA_963585895.1 Sepioteuthis lessoniana
CTGATATCGGGATGCCAAATGGCGATTATGATCATGCTGGGGCCAACACCCCACCTGGGTCTCTCATCATCGATCCTGATGAGGGGAAACCCGATTATTCTAGTCATATACCATTAGCATTTAGCAGCCCTGACGTTAGTAAATCATTGGCTAAGGCATCTCTCTCCCCTATGTCCAGTGCTCCATCTCTGAATGCATTTGTCCCACAATCCATCAACTCAATTGCACAATCTTTGAACTCAAAATCATTCAATTCTTCAATGGATCACCCTGAGGACCTCTCTACTCATTCTTTCCATTCAGACAACATCCAAAAGTCTGAGATCTCTGAGGGACAAGAAAACATACCACCACCCAATGAGGAGCCAGTAGACATGATCACAACCACAAACCGTGACCGACGGTTTAGTTCAGAATCGATTGTGAACAGCAGCAACCGCGAGAGCAACAGCAACCAAATATTTCGGTATGAAACTTCTCATTATGAAAATTTACTGGAGAACGACATCACCCCGACAAAACCTGCACACCAGTCTTCGGAAAATTCAAGTATATGTAGTTCCAAGTCGCCCGAGGGTGCTCTCTTGCAGGACCCAATCATTAGCCATGATGATAACAGCCAACAACAACCACAGCAACCTTCTGCCATCACTCGATTGAACCTCAACTCTCGAATGATCCCTTCATCATCTTCAAGCTCAACTTCTTCAAACACTCGCAAGCAAAAACACCCCATGCGTCGCTGCAGCAGTACCAATGGCAGCGATTATGATACACCTGCTCAGCCATCCAGTCCATCGCCAGGTATAGTGGTCATGAGTCAGAAAGATCGGGATGCTGATGACCAGTCTATGTTAACCTACCTCCTCCAGAAGGGGAAAGTGTTTAAATGTGTCCATTGCCACATTGTCTTTGATGACTGCTCCACCTATGTCTTGCACAATGGCTTTCACTCGCACAATGGGGAGCCATTTCGTTGTGGGATCTGTCACCTAAATTGCAAGGACCGTATTGACTTTAATTGTCATCTAACAAGTCATATCAAATAGTTTTTTGGGGTTTTTCCTAACCCTCCCCTCCTTTCTTTTTTTTTGGAAAAATTATAGAAAAGTCATTACAAAAAGTCATACTTTATTTAATCTCAGCCTTCAAAATATTTAGATTTAAATCCGCTTCTTTTTTTAACCAGTTAATTAAATTAATTAAATCATTTTACGGTCAAAGTTCAAATGTCATGTGTAAAATTACCTTTTTCATTTATGTTAACTGAAATTTGTTTTCTGTAGTGTCTAAAAATGTCAAAAATTTAAAGATGTTCATTTCACAATATGCAAAGACTTGAATACCAATTTCTTTTTAATTGTTTATTTTCAATTTTTGGTTTCACTTTTTTCTTTTTTCTTTTTTTTCTTTTCTTTTTCTTTTCTTTTTTTTTTTTTTTTTTTTTTTTTTTTAGTATTAAGATATATACTTAGTGTTGAGTGAACATGTTAAGGATTTGGCTCTCATGTATAACATGTGAAGACTATTTAATAACGTCTTTTCTCTCTCTCTCTCTCTCAGGAGGCAGACACCTTGCTGCTGTGGCAGCAGTTGGCCAGCTATTTCTGTCTATTGAGGATCAAATCTAAGATAATACACTTTTTTCAAATTTTCCTCTCATAAATACCCTGATTACAAAAACAGAAAATATTTCTGGGAGGGGAGGGTTTTTTGGGATTTTTTTTCCTCTCTCTCTCTCTTTCTCTAATTATTGTCATTAGTTGATTATTCTTGGTTAACCAGTTCTAAAATATATGAAAAAATTGTCCATTTCTTCAGACCAAGGAACTGTCCTTACTGCCCTTTGGTTATTTTTTTTTCTTTCAACACCCGCTCCCTCTACAAAATTTTTAATTCCTTATAATGAAATGAAGACAAGAATTAGCTTCACTATAGGGATTCATTGATTATCTAATTGTCTTTTACCTTGTGTTCAGAATCTCACAAAGAACCAAGACAAAAAAAAAGTTCAGTTTGAAAGTTATTTTTTCAAACCAGTATTTCAGATAAAAGAATTTAAAAAAAAAATTTTTTAAATAAAAAAAAAAAAAATGAGCAAAAGAATATTTGATCAAATCAAAATAACAAAGAAAAAAAAATTGGAAAATGGAATCTAAAAATTAAGAAATTTGAAATAAAGAACTTTCACAAAAAAAATTGTAAAACTGCTCACTTGAAGTTTCCAAAGGCATCGAAGATTTACTGTGCAAAGTTAATACACTAGCACATTACCCACCACCACGGGTGGAGGAAAGAGACACAAAAATTCAAACCATTTATGAGATGGAAGGGAGAAAAAAAAAGAAGGAAATTTTAAAACTATTGCAACAATTATTCACCAGAATAAGAGAGAAACTGTACGTTTCCTTCCTTTTTTTTTTTTTTTTTTTTTTTTTTTTTTTAATCTTGGGATGGTTAAAAAAAATATTCCACAATTTCTAATTATTGGGTACTTTGAATGGTTTAGATATTTTATTTTCATGCCTTGGTTTTCTTAAAGACACAAAAAATCCAAAAGAAGGAAAAAAGAAAAAAAAAGGGAAAGGAATGCAACATCAGTATGTCTGTGGCCTTTCATGCAAGACTGAATCAGTCTTTACTAGGTAATGACTGGTCAGGTGAGATTATTCACAAACAAACAAAAAACATACAATTAAAATAACAAATGAAATAAAGAAAAAAAATCAAGATCTCAATACCAGCCAAAGATTGCCAATATGAAACATGGCTTTTCATGCTATCCATATAAATTTTAGTTTGTAACATTTTTAATGTTATTTAGTTAGTTAGTTGGATAGTTTCTCCTCCCTGTTGGACTGAAAATACAGCTTGGCAAAGAATACTGCCATTGTCATTATGATGATTATTATTATTATTATTATTATTATTATTATTATTATTATTATTAAACAACCCATCATTATGCCTGCTGACACACATAAGTTACAATCTCCATTCACCTCTTCCTGCCACAGCTCTGATAACAATATCCTTCAAGAAAATGCTGAATCAGCATCTGAAGGCAGCCATTTTCAGGTGATACATTTTTTGCCATCTTTTACCTTTGTCAAAATGCAATGATTCTCCATCCAAAAAACATTTTTACTTTTATAGCTTGGATGAAAAAAAAAAAAAAAAAAAAAAACATTACCACATCACCTGAAACTCTTCTGATATTTTTATTTTATTTCTTAAGTTTTTACTCTATTTTCATACAATATTTTTATTTTAGATTTTTTATTGGTTTGCAATTTTTTTAAATTTAATTTTGATTCTATTTTGTTTATTGTTCTTTCACCCTGCCCAATCTATTGATATATATCTCCCTCTCTCTCTCTTTCTCTCTCTACCCCACCAAATGAAAAGAAATTATGTTTATATTTCATTTTTTTTTATTTTTATTTTTATTTTTTTTAATCTTATTTCAACCCTGGTCTACTTTTCACCCTCTGCTGCTTATTTTTCATCCATTAAATCTGCTGCTTATCCCAGAAGGATACAGATCTCACTCCAACTTCTAACTATACCTGAGTGTACATCTCATTGTAAAGACAAAATTTTGGGGGAGACAAGAAAAAAAGGACACTGCTGTTGCAGAAGGAGGAGTTGGAGAATACTACTGCCAAAATCTAAAGGAAAAAATGGCGTTGTGGTGCCAAGCTCTATGAAAGATTATTTCCAGACAAACCTAAGAATCTCTGAAAAGTCATTTGCCTCAAGAACTTATCATTTGTTCATTCTTTATGCTCTTTTCATGAATTGTTGTATAGAAACTAGTTTAGTCCATGTTTTCTCTCTGCAGATTTTTATTTATTACCATTATGTACTACTAATACTACTGCTACTATCATCAACATCATCATCATTATTATTATTATTATTATTATTATTATTATATTTACAATCATTAATTAGTATCATCCAAGATTAATCACTGTGCAAACAAAACTGTGATTGGATTTGTCTTCATTTTGTCATTCTTTGACAGGCGAAACAGTATAAAATGCCTTTTATTTCACTTGAGGGATGAAGGAAAAAATGTTCTGCTTTTCCTTTTTCATCAGTGAAAGTAGGCCTTTCAGCTAGCTAATACAACGTTAATATAAGCTCCAAAATAGACCATCTTTATATATATATATATATATATATATATATATATATATAATATGTACACACATATATCTGTGTGTGTGTGTGAATGAATGCATGAATGTATGTATGTACCATCATATGTATATCATCATCACATGTAAACTATCCCGAAAGGTGCTAACACAAGTATCCACATTTAATGTACTTATATATATATATATATATATATATATATATATATATATAGTACACAAATGGATACATGCAAGTTCTTACAGCAATTGAATAAGTCTCATGTTTAATTTTCCTTTGAGTTTTTTCTCTATTTTTCTGTGTATTTTCTTCAAAATTAAAACCATTTGTTGCATTGGACTGTTTATGTCCTCCTGCCAAGAGTCCTTTTAGATCTGTTGTGGTTACCCATTCCAAATTCCCAAAATTCATACAACCAGCAGAGCATCATTCGACTTTTTTGCTACCAACATTACAGTCACTTTCAATCATTTTTACTAATAATGACAAAATATTCTCAACTGATGTATCATTTTAGATAATTTCACATTTAGTCTCATTTTCACTGTTTATTCTGCTCTACAGTATTCTTGAAAAAAAATAATGAAATATATAAGGTGAACGCAAATCCTTTGATGCTAATCTGAATTTCAAGCAGTATATTTTCAAAAGGTTCTGTTTTGCTACTCGCACATCGATGTAATCACAAATTCATGCCTGTATGCTTATCTAATACATATAATCTTTCATGCTGAAATATTATTTACTAGTATTATCAAAATTTGTTTTATCAAGTACTACTAGCAAATTAGCAAGCCTATTTTGTTACATACTGTATGCAAAATACTGTCACTTTTGACTCAACTTATATAAACTTCTTAATGGACTCAAACTCTTCAATTATGGAAAGTGTTATGTCTTTGTCTCCCACATACATACAGATGCCAGGACCAACTTATACACTGTACATCAGTTCTAACAAGTTCAACTTGTTACTAAAAGAAAAACAGATTCATCTATAAAGTCAATTACTATTCTCAATTTTTGCTTAATACCTCCTATGTATTATTATAAGTTTGAGTTTCTGAAAACAATATAAAGAACTAGTGTACCTATGCTGTCAAAAATAATGACATGTATGAAACTGATATTTTGTTAAGTCCTTACTGTTATTGGAATGTTTTGACATAAGTCATTAAATATAATTTTTTCAGTTATAGGTATGATCCCATATATAATGGTAAAAAAAGGTGTAGGACACCAAGTGAGAATTGAACTCACTATAGTAGTCATGATCAGTTAAGCTAACTTGCTAATCAATACTCCTTGATGAAAGTTAACCTTTAATTTACTCTTGTAAATAGTGTGTTCAAGGGGAGTCAGTGTTTAATTCTTAAGTTATCTCTCTTAACCTTTTTATTGAGCGTATACTAATCATGATCTTAAAATTTATATATTCAGGCAGAGCAAAACTATTGCTACTTAATTTTAGATGAATGTATGTACATATGCTTGATCACTTCTTGACCCAAGTTTTAAAAAAAAATAACTATACTCATTTTTTAAGAATGCTGTCATGTCATATCATATCAATATTATTTTTATTTTTTTTTGTTTTAGGGTTTTTTTTTTTACAGTTCTTTTTTTCCAATCACATTGTGCCAAAAGAAATATTTATATGTATGCTTCCACCCTCACCACAAAGAAATTATCACTTCTCCCAGTTTTTCAAAACACAATTTCCAGATTGACTGGTAAATAACATGCAATATGGTTTATTTTATTTTTTTATTTTACTCATTGTCTCCCAAATGGTTGTGAAAAATTACTGTTATTTTGTTTCTCTTTTCATCCTTTCTGATTTTGAATTAGTTCTGGTTAATTTCATTTGAGATTTTTCTTTTTGCATATAGGTGTCTTTTATGTTCATAGTTCAGGCTCCAGTATTGAGTATTTGGTATATTGGTCAAATAAGAGGTGCTTACACTTAATTGACTTTTAACTGTTTGTGTTTTGTTGTTTTTGTTCACTAGACAAGTGAATTTCATGCATTATAACTTCAACTAAAGGTGGTTTGTTGAAGTAAAACACTTTTCACATTCCAGTATGTTGATACAACACTTCTACTTGACCATTTTCTTTTTACTCTGCTATAGCCTGGATCTGACCATCCACACACCCCACTCAAAACAGGCTTTTTTTTCTCATCATCTTTTATTGTCCTCAGAAAGTCTTTTTACCCATTTGGTTTACACACACACACACTCTCTCTCTCTCCATAATTTCTAGCATTTAATCAACTGTTAAACATTCCTTACAATCTGTAAAAGTCACGGAAAATTCTTCTTTGAGTTACTTGCAGGAATTCTGAAAGAATATCAGATGGGAAAGGGGGTTTGGAGATTGACAGAGGAATAATTCATTCTAAATGTTGGTATATTCTGCTTTGTTTATCCTGTTTGCTAGAGAATCCTTTTTTTTTCTTTTTTTTTTTCTTTTTTTTTTTTTTAATATTTGATTCAGGTAACTATCTTCTGCCAAAACCCTGATAACACATACCTCAAGAAAAATATTTTAAATACAAGGTGATGAGTTCGTGATTTGAATGGTTTGGCTTGTGATTTTTATAGGGAAAAAATAGATATAGTAAAAAAAAAAAATAAACTCTAGCATAAAATGTATAACAAATGCAAGAATTACTTCACTATTCCCACAAGCATTTATGTAATTTCACTGACTGATATTGATCAAATTTTCTGTGCCCATTTGACCAGCCCTGGAACATAAAATTTTAAAAGGAAATATTCTAAAACTAAAAACAAAGTCCCATAGTGTGGGTTTAAAATTCCAAACCTCTTTCAGACGACGAAGCATTTGAACTTGAAGCCGTCTGTTGAAATCCAGGATGCAAGATATACTTCAAAAAAGAAAGCAATTCCATTTGTGCATCTCTAAAAATAAACTTCCTTTTTTTTCTTTTTTTTTTTTTTTTTAATTCAAATAGAAATAGGTCAGTTAGTGTTCTGGATGGAGGCACAATAAAGTTGACCATCTTCATCCTCTGTGCCCTGTTTTTCTGATCATAAAAGGCGTTGACAGATTAACAGTTGCTGCAATTGAACAACCTTTACAGCAAATGAAGCATGTGGGTGGGCATCCCATGGACACCGGTGACAATAATATATATAGTTCTTAAGTGATGGTTGTTATATATATATATATATATATATATATATATATATATATATATATATATATATATAAAATACCCACTGGTGCCTGCCTTTCACGTACATCATTTGTCTTTTTTTTTTCTTTTTTTTTTTTAACAATCTAAAATAAATTCCTTTATGGTTTCTTTTTAAATCAACTATAAAAAAAATGTTTAATATTTTTTGTCTTTAAAGATTATATATTTTTAGGTTTTTTGTTTTTTTTTTAAGTTTTATTATTTTTGTTTCCAATTTTCCTAAAACATAATAACAGTTCAGTGATGGCACCTTGGAGAAAATCTTTTCCATTTTTTTTTTATTTGGCTCATTAAAATACTTCCACAAACTACCATTTATTGTACATCACTTCACCAGTATCATTTAACCATTACTTATCCTGGCAGCTCTGGGTACAGCTCAACTGTAGAAAATTGAACTGATGGATATGAGGTCAACAGTTCTATCTCAAATACTAGATCAATGAAGGTCATTACCACAGACTCAACTGAGATTAAGGAATCTATGAATTCTAACCAGAATGAATATATATATATATATATATATATATATATATATATATAAAACCATTAAATGTTAATCTTGTACTTTTAAAAGCTACAATTCCCACATGGTTTTAATAACTGCTACTACTAAATGTTGTTAGTTACAGCAGTCCTACCTATAGCCAGACATTTGCTAACACAGGCTTTCTATTTTGCGGGACTGTTTCCCTGCCTTTGCTATGCTAAAGTAGGAGATGGCATAGCAAAGCATTGGTATGACAAAGACTCGCATTTTACCATCTCGGAATAATGACACATCAAAATAACTTAGACCCACCCTCTATACTTGTTTTACTCACTCGATTTTGCTCTTGTGGTCTTTGGAATAATCTGGAATGCTGCTTGAAGGATTGGCTGTGCTCTATTGAAATACACTTGGCGGAAGAGCAACACTCTCCAAAAAGCGCATATAGTTGAAAGATTACTTTTGTAAAGAGATTTTTAAAAAAGCAAAATAAACAAAAAAATATATATAACCAGTAAAATCATTGCCATTACTTGCCTGTAAAATAAAAACAAAAAAGAAGAAAAATAAGATATATACAAAGAAGAAATAATAACAAAATCAAATTTTTAAAAAAGACAAAAATATTAACATGAACAGACAGACCCAGAAAATAAAAAAACAACAAAATGTAAAACAAAAAAAAAGCAGGTGTTTGGTATTGTTGTTCGATTGTTACCTTATACTGTTGTTGATGTTGTTGTTTTTTGTTGTTGTTTCCGAATTTTTGTTGTGTCGGAAACTCATTCACAACTTTCTGTCAATCTGAAGTTTTCACTTAGTTGTGTGACAGTCTGGTTTTTCAGTGGGATTTCAGTTTGTTTGTTTTTTTATGATAAAAACAATGATGTGAGGACTTTATTTTTTCATTATTTTTTTCCTCTTAAGAAAGGTAAAAACAAGGAAGATATACACACGTCTATTCGTGTTCCTATTTGCTAGTTTGTTGTGCGTTATTATCCACGTTCCAGAACTTTCTTTGTTATTCTATAGCGTATATTGGTTCAATGTTGTTCACCGAAAATTTTTAAAAAATTCCTTTTTTCCTTCACCAGGCGGCCAAATTACATCACTATCCAGGCAAAACTTCTCCCAAAACTTTCTTTCTTCCTTCTCTGTTGTCTTATCTATATTTCTTACATGTGGGTCTATGTTGTGTGCGTTTTTATGTGTCTGTATGTGTCATTTCTCATGTTAATTGGAATATATACTCTAAGACACCTTGCTTGGTATAAAATTAACTTTTTCCTTGATCTTTTTTTTATTCCTTTTGATTTATTGCTTAACTAGATGTTTTTTCATTTGTTTTTTTAACCGAGAACTTGGTTGAGCTAATATTAGAAGCCTTGCAATTGTCTTATCAGAGCAAAACAACCAGCTAATTTGACACCTCCTGTCCTACAGCTGTGTATACTATATCTATTGTCCCTTATTCTGTTTCTGGTTGTCATAGAGGTACAACCAGGAGTGCCATGGTTGATCATGTGGTTCCATTTTTGCATTATTTTAGTGTATCTTTGTGGTGAGGGAACAGCATCCTGTATATTAATATACTCATTTTTATCTTTTAAATTAGACAATGGCTTTATATTATGGTACAATAATTTCTTACTGCCTTTGAAATTACTTTTCTTTTCTTTTTTAATACACATCAATGTTTTGGGGGAACTGGGATGTAAGGAACGGTAAATATAAATTAACTTACTGCATTCCTTTTACCTAAGTTGCTTGAAAAGAGTTACCTTTGTGTAAATTGTGTCTTTTTTTAATGCTTTACATACACTAGTAGACAAAAAATAAATTTGTTTTCACCTACTGCTAATTTGAATATGTAGTTTTTTGTTTTAATTTTTTGGGGGTGGGGGGTTACCTTATATGCATATACTATCCTGACTTTTACAAAGCAGTAGTCTCTCATCATCCAGGAGGGATATGTTCTGAGACTTCGTACATGAAATCGAGGATAGTACTGAACACTATATGTTTTTTCTCTGCACAGATACCTCTAATAAAGTTTAATTTCAGAATTCGACACAATAAGAGATTACCTACAATAACTAATAATAAAATAAACAGTTATTACAATATAATAAAAGATATGTGAAAGACAGAAGATTTTGTTTTTACTGTAGATTTTAACAACCTTAGTATATGATTTTTTTTTTCTGTCTTTATTAAATCCAAGAATTTTCACTTAAAAAAAGCACTTTATGGCTTCTTTTTGGCATATCCAAAATGTCAGTATCATTACTTTTCTGCTTCGGGACCATTAAATACAAAATCCTGAATTCTTTATTACTGGGGTTGACTACAAGTAATTAAAACTGGAAAAACAGGGACCAGTGTATGTATGTATGTATGTGCATATATATATATATATATATATATATATATATATATATATATATCTTTAAGAAAAACAAAAAACAGTCACATTAGGATTATAAATTTATTTCCATCCTGTTATAGGTATTGATAGGAATCAACAACACCAAAAATAACAGGACTTCTTCAGATCTAATGGATAAAATAATTACATTCTGAATAGACACAGGAAGGGAGGGGGAAGAAGAGGGGTGAAGAGTTTCCTCCCCATTTCGTCCACTTCCGGTTTTCATTTTTTATTTTTTATCCCCAGTTGGAATCACAGTAAATTATTCTAATTTTTAAATTCTAAATACATATAATATATATTAGGGTTGAAAAGTTTGGTTTGAAAATTCTTTTATACACAAATCAGATTTCAAATAGATATCTATATCTTTAACATTTTTACAGTATGTTTGTGTCTATATATATATATATATATGATACATATATACAACAATGGGTTTCCTAACTATATTGTTGATGAACAAATTAAACGTATGATCAAAAATGTTAACCAACAAAATGAACAGTGTACTACTCCATCCAGCCAACAAACATATATCAAACTTTTTTATCGTAACCAAATGCACTACAATTACAAATCCGATGAAAAAATCTTGAAAACATTGATACACAAAAACATACTCCCCACTGATCCTAATAAAAAAATAAAACTCGTTATATATTATAATAAGTTTAAAACCTCGAATCTAGTCATTAGAAATAATTCCTCTCCCTCGATTGGAGTTTTGCAAAAAACCAACGTTATATATAAATTTAAATGTCCTTTAGGAGATTGTATCTCTGATAATAATAATATATATGTTGGTTTAACCTCAACTACCCTGTCGAGGAGACTGACAATGCACCTTTCAGACACAAGTTCAATAGCTCAGCATTTAAAAAAACATTCATGCCCAACGACACAGCTACGGAAAATTCTCACCGACAACACAACAATATTAGAACATCAAAATAATAAACAAAAACTTCAGATTCTCGAAGCATTACATATCAGAAACCTACAGCCAACACTTAATAGAATTAATTTTCAAACCAGTGCTAATGTACTTAAATGTCTTTAGCTACTGGCACTAAATATAGAATCACATTCAAAAACAAACGCCACAACCTTCAACGGCAAAGACGCACTTACACAGTTGTAATATGCTAAAACAAAAGTTACATCACTTTTGTAGTAGATCCTCCCCTGATGATGGCCCAAAGTCGGGCAGAAAGTACTAGGGATACATGCAACTATGGACAATACATAAATCAATTCCCCCAGAATACAATAAAAGTAATACGGGAATTCGAACGGATCCAAAAGAAAATATGTAGACATAAAATGTCTATTATGTTTAATGAAATTTGCATTAACGAAGAAATGCTGCCTAAATATACATATATATATATATATATATAGTGAGAGAGAGAGAGAGAGAGAGACATGCAAATGATAGATTGTATGGATAGCTGGCATTGGCATGTATTTCATGATACTTTGTTTTTCAGAAAAATCTTTTTTTAATATTGACATTAGAAAGATGATGCAAACAAATGACATCTTCAAAATAATAAAATTCCTTAGTTAGCATTGCAGTTTTTATTTTCTCTCTTTATCTGCTTGCTGACATAAGTAGTGATAAGGAAATTCAGTTGTATAGTTTGCAGAACCTTGCATTCAAGTTGTGAACATTTTTATATATCAGAAAACTTCTTCAGCAGCTTAAAAATTTATCCATTGCCTGCTTACATGACTAAACAGTTTTCATATAGTGTCCCATCAATTAGGATGGTATTTCTAAAAATTAAATCCAGTAATACATTTGTTTTATTTAATTGATTGCATTTCACTATTATTTTTAGAGATGGCAATTCTAGCACAGTTTATAAAGGCATGATGTAAGTTTGAATTTCATCAGTGCTTATTTATTATTTCCAATTCATATTGTTCTTTATTGAGAGCACAGTATGTTATGATAAAAGAAAGCAGCTAAAAATTAAGATGAAAAAAATACTAGTAAAAATTTACCATAATTTTTGTTAATCCAAATTAGTTCATGATATCTTTGATAAATCAATTTATCTTGGATTATCAGTTTAGTCCACACTTAGGCTCTGCATTGGTTAATAGTTTATATTAGTTTATTATAAACAAGATTATTTTTTCTTTTTTAAATTCTTACAAGTGTCCTTTTTCATCTTCCCCCCACCCTTTTCTTTCTTTCAATATGTAAACAGAAACATTGAATTCTTTTAAGGAAAAGTAAGAAAATAATTTTGAGAGATGTACCATTTTGGTTAAGGCAGCATTGCTATACCTTAAACCTGCTATATTGCATACTATGCTGACATTAAAACTATTAGCTTGGTCTAATCACACATCTTTTACTCAATCTGTTTTCATCTTTTTTGTTTTTTCTTTTCACATGCTCCCCTCTCTCTCTCTTTCTTTCATCAGATCTACTGCCAAAATCTGCAGATTTGGTGCTCCTGCAACGGCAAAATATAAAGATGTTCTTTTCATTTCACTAAAATAGAATAGAAATTTCAAAATGCAATTTTTTTTAACATTTCATCTATAGATGGTATATCTTTTAATGTGTATCTGTGAATGTGTGTACATATGCCTTTAACAAATTAAAATTAACTTGCTTATTTTTTCATGATTTTCTTTATAATATAAATACTTACTGAGGCATTTTAATGGTAATTGCTAACACAGCCACATAATAGGGTATATATATATATATATATATATATATATATATATATATATATATATATACACGCACGCACACGCACACACACACACACACACACACACACACACACACAGAGCAACTATTATGGTTCAGAAATATTATTTTTTTCCTAAACATTGAAAGATGTAGAAATTTGAGGAAAAATCAAACTGTTAATGTTTAAGTAAATGACTCGATCATTTTTACTAAAATGATTAAAAGGACTGTTATTCTACACTGACACAATCACAACAGTGAAAAATAATTTTTCACTGATTTGAATTGTTAAAATAGCAGATGCCTTCTTTGTAATATTTGTTTGCTTTTCCCCCTCTTTACTCTATGTCTCATTGACTATTATGTTAAATTTAAATTACGCAAAAACAATATAACCAAAAAAAATTAACAGAAATTATTTAAAACTGAGTTCTGGTTAAATTCATTTAAAAGATTGAGCATTTAGAATGAGAGTTTATTATCTCTTTTAAAAACTAAAAAAATTTTCATTATTACTACCCATTTCCCATAATGGTTGTTATATTTGCATATAAATTACATATACTTATGTAACAACTATTCTGGGACATTTTATTTTTATTATCATTATTATTATTATTATTTATACCTATTTAATTTTACTATATGGTTATCATTCCTATTAATGACTATGCCAAAATTTACATATCAGCAACAATAATATAGTTCTAAGCTTTAACTTAACATACCAAACTATTCAACTACTAACTGTGTCTTTAAATGATTTACTTATTGAATTGACAAATTGATTGTCTATTTGTTAAAGAATTTAATCCTATTACTTACATTGAACAACAGATAAAAAATAAATATATAAATACATATGGCATTTTAATTATATTAGACCACTTATTAACTTTTTTATTAAGCATATACTATCATCTAAGATTTATGTATTCAAAGTAAACCTATTTAAAATTAAATTTTTAGACAAAAACAATATACAAATACATGTGGCATTTTATTAGAGTGAATTAAATGCTATTTTGGATTTTGTAACCTTTTTAGTAGGTTTCATATTACTTTTTGTTTCTTAGTTCAAGCCAAAATTCATTTATATGAAGCACTGAAATTGTCATAGTTCTGTAGCAGCTATGACCTGTGTAGCTGCCTTAATATATACTGTAATACTTTTTTTTATTTTTTTATTTTCAAGTTTGTTCATACACAACTCTATTTATGTCTCTTTTCTTTTATTCTCATTGTGTTTGAGAATGCCTTGGTATGAAAAAGGAAAAATGTTCTTTAGAGATTCTATTCAGAATTGCTGGGTTTTTTTTTTTTTTGGTTTTTTTTTTCCAGAGGAATTTGGAAAGGATAAACACTGCCTCAAATTAACAAAAATTGTTGGCACCCTTTCCCTTCTATTCACCCATTCACCTCTGCAATTATTTCTATTTTATTACCCCACACAATAAAAAGTGGAATAAATGTTGTGTATTAGCTAAAAAAAAATTGTCAGCAGTTGATGGTATGCTGGCTCTGATTGACTGGTTGTCCACTCTTTTCATTATATTTGGAAATGCCAACAGAAATACTGTATTCTTGTTACCCTATCATTGTCATGATTAGTATCATTATAATTAGCCTTATTATTACATTTATTATCATTAATGCTGCTGCTGCTGCTATTATTATTATTATTATTATTAACAACAATTAGTAATACTTATATATTGTTTATTCCCAGCTGGTAATTAAAATATTTGATCTGAAAGGGACCAGACTTGATCCCAGTTTAAATTTGGGATTTTTTTGTCTCTGCTAATCCTGATGTGCTCCTTTGATCATCCCCTTCCCTCTCTTACCCATTTCTTCTTATTATTATTATTATTATTAATATTATCATCATTACAATCATCATCATTGTCATTGTTTTTATTTAAAATTTTATTCCCTTAAGCTCAATGAGTATTGGTGCTATCAGGTGCTATTAAAATCTGGGGAGATTTTTCTTCTATACAAAAAAAAATAAATAAAACAAGAAAACAAAGAAAAAATAAAGGATAAAACAAAATCTTGTCTATGAAAACAGTTTTTAAGTCAAACTGAATCCTTAATTTTATTTTTCATTTTTATTTATTTTTTTATTTCATTTATTTATTTATTTTTTCCCCTGTCATTCATTTTTGAATTGATGCAACCATTTTTTGAGATATTTTTAATCAGAATATTCCCCGGAGATTCACAGTTACCATGATTATTCCTGCTGTTACATTCCAATTATAAAACAGGGTGAAGGTTGCAAATAAGATGATGCTATTGTCCCAAAAATAAGCCAACAAAATAATAATAATAATAATCCTATAAGAACAACAAATATGCAGAACAACGACAATGATGCTCACTCTCACACATGCACACATGTACACTGAAAATAAAACGGAAGAAAGTTATTCCTCTAGTTGTTGCTAGCCTCACACCGCCTTCTCTTACTTCTTTGAAATCTGTCCCAGAAATACCAATTCTTTTCTCTTTCCAATTACTGTCTTCCACCATTATCACTTCCACTACCAGGCAGCAACTCTGTTTGATTCCTTACCAACCACTACAGTTCCTCATATCGTTATGTTATTTTTTATCTAAATAATCATTAGAGAAGAAAACAAAGAAAACTCTTCTGGAAAAAAAAGTTGTCCTTTTTCTTCTTTCTTTTTAATAAACATTGTTTATGGAGTGGGGTGAGACATTAAAATAAAAGGTGGATATGCACACTTGCATATAAATTTTTAAAAAAGTAACAGTTTAAAAATGATTGATTGATATACATATGAGTAGAAAGAAAAAAATTTATATCAGTTTTGAAGTAAAGAGAAAAACAATCCTAAACTTGTTTAACAAAAATGAAGAGTATATAGGCCATGAAGCAAAACAATACACAAAATTTGAGAAATGCTCCATTATCATTTTTATTAATATTTTATTTCATTTATTAATTTTCTTGAATATGAATGCTTGCTTTTAGTTGGATGAACTAAAAGGTAATGATTTTCAATTCTGTAATTGAGGACTGGTCTCATTCTCTTTCCATTCTAATTTACATCTTCTGTCTCACCATTATACCAGATGACATGCACACATATACACCCACCTCTGTGCCACACTTTTGATGATTTGCTGTCCACTATGATAATTGACCAATTTCTGGTTCAGATGTAATTTTTGACTAAGGTATGTTAAAAGGCATAGCAAACAGACTTTGTGTTTTCTAATTTTTAATTTGACCACAACAAACAATTCATCCGAAATTAAAACTAGTATTAAATTAATATGGAGTTTATTATTGTAGCCATAAAAATCAAACTGTAAACATTTTTACATCTTGACCTTGGGCTTCCTTTGCCCCTTCCCTAAACCTATTACTACTTTATCAGTGGCTGTATTCTTAACCAAAGTGATTCTGTTACATAATGCCACTCTTTTCTTTTTTTTTTTTTTTTTTTTTTTTTTTTTTGTTGAGCTTTGTTTCAACCAGTATTTTTCTCTTGAGTCAGTCTATCAAAAATGTTTTTATTTATTTTTTCCTACTATAATAAAAGAACAAAAGAAAAGAACATTTTGAATGAATTGAAGAAAAACATTTTTTTAAATTCCTTTAGAAAAAAACAATGGAAATGGATTTTAAAAAGCCAAATATTTTTCAAAAAGAAAGAAAAAAAGGCTTTCCTTTCTTGCGGTTGTGTATTCTGTTCATTGCAGAAATAATCATTTTTAACAAAACAAAATGATTGAAATAATTGGAAAAATTATGTTTAGGTTATCATTGTACATGCCTCTAAATGCCAACCACTTTTTTAAAAAAAGTGGGATATTATTTTCTATGTTATGAAGTTTATCAAAAAAAAAAATTAAAAAAGAAAAAAAAACTCTTTTCAAAAACCCTATATAGGAGGGAAGATAAAGTTGCTAAATAATAAGTCTTTATCTGATTCCTTCTCTTTTATTTATTTATTTTTTTTATCTTTCCTTTGTGCAAGAAAAAAATCTTTTTTCTTTCTTTCTCTCTTTCTCTCTCTCTCTCTCTCTATTCCCCTCTGCCAGTATAAAAAAAAACAAAGAACAAACCAATAATTCATGTTGTAGTTTCACTATTCTTACCTGATGTAGTGACATTTACTGCTTTGGTAATTGTGGTCCTGTTTGTTGTTGTTGCCATAGTGATGAACTCACACTGTATGTAATAATAATAAAAAATTTAATTCATTAACAATTGATTAATTGGTAGTGAGAAAAAGAGTATAAAAGTAGTCTGTACTGCAAAAGTTTTCAAACTGGACAAAAAACAAACAAACAAACAAAAAACTGCTTCAGTTTTTTTTTCTTTTGTTTTTTTTTTATAAAATAAAGATCAACCTAAAAAGATGGCTTATTTCCTTGAAACATTATATAGGTTGATGGGTGTTGGTGCACTTTTCTTTTTTTTTTCTTTTTTTTTTTTTTTAAGATTCCCATTGATTTAGAATAAATTGTAACTTTAAATGTGTTTTTGCAACTCTCTGCTATGCTATCAACTATTTCTTAATTTCATAAAATTTTAACATTTTCTTTTGCATCAATTTTATTTCATTCCACATTTATTTAGAAAAGAACAAGATTTACAGAAAAATTGGCTAGCGTTTTCTAGTGAAAGACAAGAAAAACAGACATTTTATTTTTCCTACCATCTATCTACAGCCTCAATCTTCACTGCATTTTTTTTTAGAAAATACAGGTTCTTTTAATCAATTTCAATTTAAAAATAAAAAATACAGTTTGAATGTCCTAACATTTTGTTCCTATCATATTTTTTAAAAATGTTCTTAACCATTAAGTATTTTAGACATGACTTGGCACGTTTCTCAGACCCAGACATTTAAAATATTGCATTTGATGATCATTTCTCTGACATAAATTGATGATCAATAGTGTTAATATATTCCTTTCCACATAATAGACATTATCACTTTCTCATCATTATTGTCATCAACTACAGAATAACATTTGCTGATGTGCACACTTTGCAAATTATGATTAATTCTATTTGCCAGAATAAGATATGTCAGTTTATACTAAATCAAAATTGTTTTTTCTTTCCAAATCTGGAAAATAATAAACTTTTTTTTTATTTACTATGTTATAGATACAGTGGAAAATACATTGCTGAACCAGCCTTCCTTCCCATATATTTTAGTACCACCCACTCTTTTGATCATCTTAAAATGGTGGACTTGATTATAAGTTTCATGGGTACTCAATTAAAAAAAAAAAAAATCTTTTTTTTTTTTTTTTTCGCTCATCTGCTGACTACCACCACTATTACAAACTGAAGTATGGGGTTATAGCCTTACTATGTTAGTGATGGTGCTGTGGTTTCAATTGCATATAGGTTGTTTACAGGGAAGAAATGCTAACCCTATACCCAGCTGATTTTGAATTGAGCTCATCCTTCTAGAATGGTGCCAACCAAGGCTAGGGAACCCAGTCTGCTCTTGTCTTTTAATCATAGAGGGAGAAGAGAGCAATTTATGCCATTTTCAAAGCATAAATACAAAGTAAATGCAAACAACTACAACCACAATTTGAACTCAAGTCACTGATTCTAGTTTTACTTCATCATAATAATAATAATAATAATATTATTCTCAGTGACAAGTCGTACTTGAGTAGATAGCAAAGGATCTGACTTTGCTATTCTGAAGGCTATTTGAAGAGCCATTCTATTGCAGTTCAGCTCTCTCTCTCTCTCTCTCTCTCTATATATATATATATATATATATATATATATATATATATATATATATATATATATATAATCTGTACTGCACCATGTTTGTTTTGGCTGTCTCCACTTTCTCTTTCTTTGAGATGTGCTGAAATGCTAATTGGAAGACACGAAACAAATATTTTTCAACAATCTCCTGGTGTACCTGGACTGTCTCTTGCATAGGTTCAACTCCTTACCTTTTCTGGAGATCTTTTAACAGTTGGCACACAATTTTAGATCTTCAGAACTAACAATAAGATAAGATGTCATTCTCTAACAATGAAACAAAATAAACATTCCTTTGGCAGGCATTACTATTCACTGGCTTTGTGGTTGCATGTAGTTCACATACAATGATTTTATTGTTCTAAAGATATTATTAAACTAGAATATCTTTTTATTAAGAAAATAAATGTACTCTGCCTTCTACTCCCTTTGAGATTTTAAAACATTGTTCACTCTTGAATATTTAATTGGCTATCTTGAATTATTATTATAACCTTACTTTTCAATTCAAGCTATGTTTGAAGTCAGTGCATGTAAAGGATTGAATTGTTATTTTGGGAAGCTGTTAATATCCCATTAATGATAAGAAATACAAGGAAGCTGTGCTTGTGTTTTGTAAGATTTTATTTTGAATTTTAGATGAGATAATCATAGAACAAAATTCGTAAATGTAATCCTTGGCAAAACTTTTTTAAAAATTTTATCCTTTATTCAATAAATCAACAATTAGATTTTTTGTAAATCAAAGAAATATCATTTTCCATTTCTTTCTTAACCTGTTTTTAATATTATAAGCTCAAATTGATAATACATTACTACTTTATTCAGTGTTGTTACATGATGTTGTTGTCATTGTCTGAGAATTGCCAAATGTGCCTTTTTTTTCTTTTCTTTTTTTTTCTCTTTTTTTCACTTATTATTATCATTATTATTAACTCTTAACTTCTGATAAGAAATCCCTTAAACACTGCTGCCAAGTCCCATAAAGATTTTGAAGAAGGCTAAAAAAGAACAAATAGGTGGTTGTGTAATATTTAGTAATTCTTTTTTAAAGAAAATGTTCAAAGTTGAAATACCATTAGGTCTATGACATGTCTCCATGATAATTCTGCTAAGAATGAAGTGTGGTATTTTTTGGGTACAGGAACCTAAGAATTGATGTTTCTATTATTCTTATCCTTACAATATGATGATAATGAATTCTTATATCCATTGCGGTATAAGTAATACTTGAGTGGATTTTTTTGTTTGTTTGTTTGTCCATATAGATTTTTTCTGTTTCTTTAATTTTTTTAGTGTGAAAATTTATTATTATTATTATTACAGTAGTCCCTCTTTATAACGTTGGTGTTGAGATACAAGAAAGTCAACTCAATTGAAAGTCATAACTCAACTGCAGGGTGGAATGAGCGATATTTAAGGATGGGCAATAATAAGTGAATGATGGTAAAAAAACTAAGTGAGATTTGAAAAATAAAGCATTCTTTTATGAGCATTTTTATTTAATAACACCATCACCAAAACAACTACAATATATTACAAAGTATACCATATTTAAAATATTTACATCAATGATTCCTGCATATACTTTTTGAAAATGCTAAGATACAAATCCACAATATATGAGACAATTTTTCAACATATTTCTAATGCTTTTATACCTTGTGAAAGAATTGAAAACATAAATTAATGAAATTACATATAAGTAAAAATTTTGTACATTTGTTCATATTTACTATTGTCGCATAACAGTTAGGAAAAGAATTAATAGCACTGTTGAAGTTTGCTGATTAAACTGGGATGAGAATTTTTAAAAGTTTTGGAATTGATACCCACCTACCTTATATCACAAACTGCGCTATATTATGGGACTTCAGTATTATTATTATTATTATTATTATTATTCCCTGTACTTGATGTATGCTACTGTGGTTCTATCTATACCTGCTATTTTTGATTGTCGCTTCCTCTGCTGTTAACATTCCTCAAATACTGATTCATAATGTGCTTAGGCCCTTATTTTATAGCACAAAAAGATAATTTTCAAACTAACAGCACAAAACAAAAACTGCTCTAATTTCTCTCACCGTCACTCTCAGCCATTTCCCTTCTTGATATAACACAATTTTTAAAACTGAAAAACCTGAGTTTTCTATCTTCAGGACAGTAATATACATTTTCTTGGAGACAGAAAATTTTAATTTAGAGGTAGTGTCCTTCTCCTTTGTGGCCAGTCTAATATTAAAATACCTAGTAAACAAATCTACAACCTCCATCTCCTCTTCTAACTTAGCATTTATACTAATTACACTAATCCAGTGTACTAAACTTTATTCCCTCTATGATGAGTGTTGATAGCATGTCTGTTTTATTAATAAGGTTGTGATGAGATGTCAGGCTTGGCAGCATGTCCTCTTTCTGAAAAAAAAAGAGAGAAAAATCTCTTCCTATCTTGTTTATCTCCCTTCCCTTGCTACCATAGCCTCTTCTGCTGTCAAGTAATGGGCAAACTAATTGTGAGAACTTTCTCAGAAATATGTGTGAGTTTCTGCCATGGCACCAAAATGCCTCATAGTTTCAATAATTTGTATTACCTTTTTTTTTTTCCAACACTCAATTTCTGCTTGCTTGCTTACCAACACTACTCTTTCGACTGTATTCCTCTCTCCAATTTTTCTAAATATTTTTTATGTCAGTGTTCAAATACTATGTTATTGCAAAAAAATGAAACTAGTCATCACTTAAAACTTAGTACTTGGTTAAATAGCTTAATGGTTATAGCATAAGACCAAAATCCGAGAGAACTAAGTACAAATTCAATTATTTTTCATTCTCACAAGTTCAGTTAGCTAGTTATATCCTATTTATAACATATTATAATTAACTGCAAATAAATACATGAACGTATTCTATGATTAGCATTCAAATTATCTTACTTGAAAGGTTATAAGGATCAGAGTGAGTGCAAACTCAGACTCTCACTATCATTATAAAGTTGCAAATTGGATTTTAAATTGTTTTAATCTCTTAAAGCATTTTAACAGTGTATGCCAATTTTGCTGTATTATGGTAATATTCATACAAAAATCAAATTGTAATAACATAGACACACTTAAAGGTCACTTTCAGTGTCCATTGAACTTAATGTTCTATTTATAGTTATAATAAATTGTAGATAAATAAGTATTCTCTATGTAGCAATTAATAGTTACTTCCTTTAAGAAGCTCTGATTAGGATTAGTGCAAATACAGAACTCTCTCTCTCACACACACACACTATTATTTAAATGGAAATTATTTTATTCTATTCATCAGAGATTTTCATGTTATTAACGAAAGCTTTGCTACAATGTGCCATTTTTGCTGTGTCACAGTTATATGCTTACAAAAATTGCATTTTGATAATTCAGTTTACGTAGCATTGTTTATGTCAACTAAAAAATCAATTAAATGGTTTGCAGCATTAATATTTGAATGTTGACACTCTTTTTTTATTTCTAATTTAGACATTATTTTATATCTTTTTGATTTATTATTTCATTTCATCTGTCCTTTTTTTTTTTTTTTTACTTAAATTCAGTTATATTTATTTGGTTTAAATATAAAATACTATACTGATATTTCATATAAAGAAACACAAATTTTTAAATATCTATGGGACAGATATAGATATGAATAAAATAAAGGGCTCTTTTTTCTTTTTTCTTTTTTTTTTTTCTTTTTTTTTTTTTTTTTTTTTTTTTGCTTACTTAGGTGTATGTGTTTACCAACTAACTGGACAGTGGCTTGTGTCAGTGGTGGGTGTTTAATGTGCAGTTTCTAAGGAAGATGGTTGGTCACTATTGTTACAAAGGGAATTTTTGTAATAAGTTCTGATACTTTTACAAACTTCCATTCCTGACTCACCTTTCCTTCCTATGAGATCAAAACAGATATGTCTGCTCATAATATGTACAAGCCTAGCTGCTTCAACACAAGACAAATGTGGATTTTATTTAACCAAAATTGTTCCACTTCATTCCATATAATGGTTATTTATGATTCTCTTTTATTCTAAAATTCATTCCTTGACAAGAAATATCAAAGAGGCAGATGTTATAGTTAAACTGGTGAAAGCATTTATACTTAAGACAGCCAGTTAAGTTATTTTTTTTTTATTTTTTAATCTACTGACAGGCACCTAGACCTTGGGCAAGTCTTTTGTACACCCTATATCTACTGTAGTCAGTCTGTGTATGTACTTGTCATATCTGTAAATGTTTAAGTGTTCTGAAAAATATACCCAAAGGGATAGAGCTTTAAACAAAATGTTTAACATTTCAGAAATACATTCCAGTATTCTCTTTTATTTTATTTATTCAAATCATTTTTTAGACAGATATTGTTGATATCAAAGGACCAAATTTTTACATTCAATGGTTTATCTGTTGCCCTCTTTGTGCCTAGACCTGATATCTGTTCCATAATTTAACAGAAAATATTAAGATAGAAAAGAAATTTTTGAGGGCTGTAGAAGTAAGAGCAATTCTACATTTTATGTGACCAATTACACCCAAAAAAAGAGAGAAATGTTGTTGTTGTGGTACTTTCTACTGTTGCTTCCACTGTAGAGGCCTGCTACTTTCAACTGGCCTTGAGAGATTGTTAATTAACATCTCTACCACCGTCCATTTCAATCCTGGCTGTTCCCAATGGATATTAAACCATTACTTAACATCATTTATCAAGAAAAAACTTTCCACATCTCAAAAAAAAGATTTGGGTCTTAATTTATCTCAATATCAACTGGAGAAATCCATGCAAAATGAAATATAATAATCAAATTTCAGTCCCCTTTGATCTGAAGGAGGCGGGGGAAGATACAAGCAAAACTATCATCTTAGAGAAATTTAAAGAAACTAAGCTTTTTGAACTTGTAAGCTGATATTTCAGAATGCATGCTAGTTTATCACACACCATGCTATTTTTCCAATACACTATTAGCCAAATATTTCAGGCTGAGATTTATTTTACTATGCTAAGCAAACCTGATATCAGACTTGAAGATCATATCAGATATTAATAATAAAATGTTCAATATAGTGGTCATTCACCTTTCTTTTAATGAAAAAATACAGTAGCTTTAAACAAATATGTCTGAACCTTGAGCAAAATTCAAATGTGTGTTTGAGAGCAAGTTCAGGTACAGGATATCTGAAAGCCAAGAGTTATAAGGATGTATTGTTTGCATTTCATTTATAAGATTGTAAAAATGTTGGTTGAAGAACACAAGTATAATATGATGGAAACAGTGCATCAAAATGTAACATTTCTTCTTCACCAACTTCCATTTACAAGCAAAATTATATATGAAATAATAATTCTCTTGATACTTTATATTATATATATCGTGTCTTTTCAGGATTTGGGTGATCATGACTGTTCTTGGTAGAGTTGGAGGAGTAATTTCCCATTACCTTCTCTACTTTTGAATTCAGACTAATCCTTCTAGACTGGTTGCTTGCTATCATGGCTAAAGAATCAGCCTTTCTATTTTACCCATAGCTGAGAGAGAGAAGTGAATTTTATGCCTTTAATGAGTACATTAGTGTATTTATATAGTACAAGTACACTTTTAAATGAAATTTTCCGTTTTTAAGGATTCCCTCAACCCTCTTTTTTCTGACCTCTTTCTAACTAACCCCTTTCAAATTGTCTTAAAATAAAACATTGTATTAAGAACACCTTGCAACATATTTTCAAACTTATTTTTCTTTTTAAATCTTCTCAATTTGGCTAGTTTAGGCAGCAATTATCTTCACTGACTGCTAGGGGTTCTATATTGCCTTATCTGTGTCATATGACTGTGCAGAATGTTGCACCTTGACAAATTTTGTTAGTGTTCAGCTTAGGCTGTGTTCTTCAAACTACCTCAATAATTTCAAAAGAAAGAAACAAAATCAATAAAGGTCAACACAAGCAGTGATGTTTGACTGTCTTTCATTCTTAATTAGATTCTAACTTTTTTATTTTTTTAAATTTTCATTTGAAACATACATACATACATACATACATGTACACACACACTCACACACGTTTAAGGGGCCATTGTTTTTTGTTTTAAATATAGAGAATATTAAAAGATTTTTCATAAATTCTTTGCAACCTTTATTTTGTTATTACATTTGTTTTTGTTTTATATTATGACAAAAAAAACTTTCCTTGGATTTAAATTCTATAAGCAAAGAAAGAAATTAAAAGAAAAATACCTCAACATATGATAAAGATTTGGTGTGTAGAACTCCTACTGTCTTTTTACTACCATGAGAGATTTTAACCTAGATTGATATCTTTAAAAAAGAATGACAAGGTCTTTCATGCTTATTCTCCCTTTTCTTCATTTTCTTCACTGTGATTATATGACTGTTTTCTTTCTATAAGACTAATGTCTGCTATGACTTATTATAGAAAGTGCTGTGTGTCCTTTTTGGGATTTTGTTAATCTGTGAATTACCATGACTGTTTTAGGGAGTAATAGTGAAGTGATTTCTTATTGCTGTCTCCATGGTTTGAATTCAGAGTGCTTCTCTTAGACCACTATGGTTAGAGAGCTGAATCTGCCAGACAACTTTGCCTGGGTGGAGAAATGGATTCTGTCAATTCCCAAGAGTATTAGTGTAAACAAAAACAGCTTTAGATAGAATTTAAACTCATCCTATCAATTCTGTTTTCCATGCTTATAACCTTTATGCCACCCACACCTTTGTTTTATTTATATAAGATGTTTGTTCTAAACTTTAAGGTTTCCATTGGTAAATTTTTAACCTTAAATTTGTACAAGGAAAACTAAAATTATTTTTTCTTCTCTCTTCATTCTCCTTTTCCATGTATTGGTCAGCCAGCTAAATTTCCGAAATATTTTTTAAAAATCCTGTTGTTGGAAGGATGATGTTGATTGCAAAATCTGCTTTCACCTTTTAACTTACAAAATAGGATCATGGTAGTTAATATTCACTTTATTTGCTCTTTACTTGACAGCCATGATGCTTTACTGATGATTTGCCTATTTCACAACATCCACATCAATATGCACTGTCTACTAGTTGTTTGTAATATATTCTGATGTTGATAGTAGGCTTTCTTTTTTGCATATTGATGAGTAATGTTGTGGGACAGCTGACTTTGACAGAAATAAATAAAATAAAACAGAATGCATTATTTACTGTGCTTCATGTCATATCCTGTGGGGAAAAATCAACATAGAAAAGAATTTCACTAAGAAAAAAAACAGAACCCTGAAATTCTATTTCTTTCTCTTTTTATGCCAGTCGATAGAGTCTCTACCTGGTGCATCAGTAGATTGTCCTTTCTGTTGCCTTACTGTTGTACAATGCACCTATATGACCGGTGAATACTACCGTTTCGGCCTAACAAAAACTAATTTTTAAAAATTTTTTTTAAAAAAGCAATTTTAATTAAACTCTTGTTGAGGCCATCAGGACCATTATAAATAACCATTAAAAATAAATTATAAAATCATAAAGAGGGAGTCATGGACGATTGTAGCACAAAGGGAAAAAATTGCAAAGAATTCACAAAGGAAATAAAAAATGAACACAGAAAAACAAATTAATAATAATAATAATAATTGAAAGAAAAAATAAATTACCAATTATGTTTTTGTTTTTCTTTAGAAAAATTAAGTGATTTTATTTTAATGGGTTTGAAGTACACATTTTCATCTTGAATCAAAGAAAATGCTTAATGAAAAAAAACTTAAATATGAGAAAATATTGGGAAAATTGGCAGTATATAAATCTTGGCCTATATTTTGTGGCATTTTCTGAATACTGCGAGAAGTCTAATATTGTTTTTATATATATATATATATATATATATATATATATATATATATATATATATATATATATATTCTTTTTCTTTTCTTTTCTTTCCTTTTTACATTCTCATTTTAATTGTATTGTCAACAGTAGGGTAACCTTCACGGTGTTTTATTGTTACTATGTCAAGGGGAGACAATCATTTGTGGATTTAAATTTTTGACGCCAGCTTATGCTGGCATCAGTATATTTTTTATTTTCTCCACAAAAAAAGAAAAGAATGTAGTGCAAAAAAGAGCAAAAATGAATGTGAACTCCTATTTCAGCTTGAATAGCAGATATAACATGTTGGCTTAGTAAGCTACTGTAGTTACTGTCTCAGAGTTGACTGCAAGTTCTTTTTACTTATACTTTTATTGTATGTAATCCTTCCTGTGAAGTCTTCTAAACAGTATTCTTTCAACTTGAGCAATTGATCCTATGTATGCTGTATTTTTTATTCTGTACTTGCTATATTGATGGAGCGTTGAAAGAATTTTTTGTCAAGCAATGCCTTAAAATATTGGTAGTCATTTCATTTTTCCCTCAATTTGAAAAAAATTCTCTCTTAAAACTAAACTGATGTTAGTGCTGTATTTTTTTAAAAAAAAAAACAAATTGATTTTATTTGACAAAAAAAAAAAAAAAAAATGATCCAAAGTGTGAACAGAAAAACAGACATGAAAATTAATTTTAGATATTGCTTTGTACTTGTTTTGTAGTGTTTTTATCCTCCTTTCTCCCTTTATTTTTGTTGTTCATTGCTATGTTTTTTTGGGGGGGTTTTCAGTCACCTGGGGGAAAAAATTTTTTTTTTTTTAAGATTTTTTTTAAAAAATTTATTTTACTTGCTCCCTTTCAACAGGATTTGATGTATTCTCTCTCTCTCTCTCTCTCTCTCTCTCTCTCTCTCTCTCTCTTATGCTTTTAGTTTAACTTATTTTTAATTGTACAGTGAATTGTTCCTACTTTACTTCCGATGTGAAGACGACGTTTGTGTTCCTGGTTGTCTCTCCTTGCCTTCATTTGATATCAAAGGTGCATTCAACTACAAACTGCTGTTCTAATAATGTTATTTTTAGCTTACTTTGATGTCTGAAGTGGCTTACTCCTTCTCCATTCCTTGTAGAGTTGGAAAAGAGTTTGTTTCTAGATGGGGTCCATCTAATACGCAGTGGACCTTACTGGCAATTCACCTTTCTCTGGTGCGCAACATCTATACCAAACAATAATAATTAAAAAATGCATATACATACAAATACACAAGTAAATTATTCAAACTTCCCTTGAAACCAAAAGAGAAGTAATAATGGTAATGTTTGTAATAGTGTTTAATTGATTTAATATAACTTTTCTTCCTTTTTAGAGCTAAAGTAAACATTTTTTTTCTAAGGTTAGTATCTCCTGCTTGTAAATACAATCCCTGTTTTTAACAAAAAGTTTATTACCTAATTTCATTTTTTCCCATTTTGAAAAATGCTCTAGAATACAATTTTAGATATTTTTTAATCATTAGTTTGATTTCATTTTAAATCTCTTAGCACTACATTAGTAGTTTTCTTTAAAATGGTCTTACCTCTGTCCTGTAATAATTATTATACTAAGTATATAAAATTTATACACAAATGTAACTATTATGAAAAATAGTTTGTTTTTTTTTGTTTTTTTTTCTTAACTTTGTGTTGTCATTACTCTTTCTTTTGATGTTGTACCTACCTTTAAAAAATCTTATTTCTACATTTTATCTTGTTTCTTCAGGAAACAAAACAATGGACTCGTGAATTTTTTTCTACTTATAATGACATTTTATTAAATTTAATTTTATTGAGTTCTGGTCATAAGAGTGTTCTCTTTAAAACATAGCTTTACCTTTTCTTTTTCTTTTTTTCTTTCTTCTTTTTTTTTTTTTTATTACTTCCCTACTCTCTCCAACATTTATCATTACCCCCAAAACTCAAACAAATTTCTTGTTTTACATTTATATTTTTTTTTCCTTTTTGATTCTCATAATTCAACTTAAAATTTGGATTATAAAACTAAATGAATCTGACTAGATAGCTCTTAATTAAGACAAGGGAAGTAAATTTTTATGATGGAAACTCCTCATACTGGCCAAGAGATATAACTCAATACCATGAGAGAGAACTAATTTCCACGTATTGTATATGTACTTTATACTTGTGTATGAACACCCCCATTTGAGGGTGGGGGTAACCAATATATGAATAACAGTTTTGTAATATTGAAATTCAAATAGTGGGAAAAACTAGGAGCAACCCTAGTTTCCAAACATAATATATAAATCCTGGGTCGACCTATACTCAAGATTAGATCATAGAGTAGTGTGTGTGTGTGTATATATATATATATATATATATATATATATATATATATATATATATATATATATATATATATATATATACACACACACACACACACACACACACACACACACACACACACACACACACACACACACACACACTGAGTAACTTTTAGAATTTATTTTATTCACATATACTCATTCCTCAGCAACCCTAGAATTAGCTTTGGGAGATTAATGTTACTTAGAATCAACATTATTACAGCTGACAATTCCATCACCTCCCATGATATAGAGTTCCTGTGGTAACTCTTTATCCAGTCTATTTGTCTATTACATGAAAACAGTTGGCAACAATAGTTTATTTCTTTCATTTCATTACATGAGTATATGCACACCTACTGACAAACATTTACACATATATTGATTGTATTTCCACAAAAACGGAACCTCTAATTTTCTGCCTGTGGCATTTTCCTTTTATTTATTTTTTTTTTTCCACATGGCTGAGTCCAAACCCAGTGACATTATTCTAACTAGACAAGTTCTAATCAACTATGCAGAGAATATCAATTATCTCTCAGTGACTGCATAACTTGTACATATATATATATATATTTATACACATGCACATGCGCATACCCACACACATATAAAAAAAGAAAAATACCATTTCAGCCCATATGTTTCTAATAAAGTGATTCTAATATTCAGCTTCATATTTTCATTCTAATAACCAATATTGTTGGATCAGACTATGGAAAATATCATTTGGAGCTTCAGTGCAAAACCTCTGTCCTATTATACTTGTTCTATTTAGTGTATGAAATTTCCATGCAAATAAGACAACTATTGTGGGACAAAGTAAAAGTTCCAGGAATGCAAAATAATTATCCAGGTGGGGAAAAATGTGAAAAAATTTTGAATACACAAAAAAAAAGAACACATACACACACAGACTCACACTCACACATTCAAGAAAATTTTACTATCTTTTGCTCCATAGTAGTTATTACATTTAATGTATAAAATTTATATGCAAACTAAACAACTATTTAGGGGCAGAGGTAGTATTAATTTAAAATTACTGTATAAACTTTTTTTTTAAGTGCTTAATAAAATATATATTTATTATGAGGTTATGTCAGTTTTAGGGTTAGCTCCCTTATGAAATATATGTCATAGCACATTTAAGTAAAAGCTGAAATTTTATTATCTAGATTTGGGGCATATTTTTCACTACTATGTCTACCAGTATTGCTAAAATCCATAATATTCAGATGGTAGTAACCATGTCATCTCATAAATTATGTGCTAAATAGTTGTATTGCAATAGTAAATAAGGAATTCTGATCAAACAGTTGTATCTGTTCATTAAAAAACAAAAAACATTTAGGTTGTCCTTTTATATGATATAATAATAGTGGATATGTATCTACCTCCTCACTAGAACAAAATGTAACACAAGGTCGAGTTTTTGTGGATACATGTGAGTAGAAACAAAAAAAATGTTTGGTTTTTCCTTTTGGGCATCTTAGACATCAGGGATTAAGCTTGACCCTACTCCTTTGGATTTAATGAGAAGGGCTTGCTATACTTATTTTGCCCCCAGCCACAGATGATTATGGTTTCTGTGCATTCTTCTGCAAATGCTTCATAAACATTTCAGTTCAATCATCACATTGTCTCATATTAATACCCTAAAAGAACAGACTTATATAAATTATCCCCCGCGTTATTTTTATTATTCGTTTATTTACATAAGACTAAGAATAGAATTTTAAAGATTCAGAAAGCATCTTCAGAAGAGGAAATAACTCTGTATGGTATTTCAGCAGCAAACACAGTTATCGTCCTTGTGGTATCAGCCTTTCTAAAAAATTAAAAATGAAATCACACTTTCAGTGACTTATAGAATTATTACAAATCCAAAAGTAAATCATTTATTAATTTATTTGATCATAGATATAAATTGCCTGTTTTCCAGCAATATCTGTTGTATCTGTCTAATAGCTAAAGTATCATTCTAATAATAGCAACTTAATCACTGAAGTTGATACTACATAATGAAATGATTACATTTTATCAGATGTTCGTTTAAGTAAAATTTGTGATTATAATTATTAAAAATTGTTTATATATTTGGTATATAAACATTTATTTAAAGATAAGTATCAAATTTTATGTATGAAAATAAATATGTATTTAAAAGCCCACAATCAGATCAGTAGAAAATATTAAGAGCAAATTTCTGTCTCTCTCTCTCTCTCTCTCTCATCATTAGTACTCAAATTTCAATTTCACTGATTGTTGTTAGGTATATTGCATCACTTTGATTTCATACCTGCATTTGTCAAAATATTTTGAATACCAAAATACATATTTACATATACATAAAACAATATAATTTATTCTATTTTATTATTTAACTACCTAATATGTTGGGGTGAGATCGATTGGGATAATAAAAACATGAAGTGATTATTTATATATTGCGTTTATTTTACTTTTCAAGTTATTCAAAATTATACATTTTGTTTAAAGGTCCTATTTTTCTTTCAAAAAATCAGATTCCTTAAAAGTTGACCCAAAAAATGTCAAATCAAAAAAATCATTTTATTTTATTCTTATTTCCTTCAAGATGCTAACCATCCAAATATTGTAAATTAACTCAAAACAAGGCAAAATATTGGAGGTGGTTGGTATCCCACCCCTTCACACTACTATATATTCAATCACATTTTGAAATTATATTAAAATACTCCTAATTTCTACCTTCTTCAAGTAAAAAGGGGGTCAGATTTCTAATATATAAGTTTGACATGCTAAGCTCTTTTTTTTTATCTCTTTCTCTTTTTGTATATATAAGAAAATTGTTTTCCTTTTCTTGAATTTTAACTGTAGTCATCACTGCCTCCTTAGCCAGGCATTATCACTATATATATATATATATATATATATATATATATATATATATATATATATATATGCGCATCATTATCAAAGGTGTCCATTGTGTAGGGGTCCACTGCTACCTAAAATCACCCCAGCTCCTTGTTATTGTAACATTCTAATCATTGTTTGTGCTGGAGGGTTCACCCCCAAATTCATAGCTAATCCATTCTACTCCTAAGGTGCTGATATACAAACATTGGAGATGTTGTCGTCACCATCCACATTGTCACAGTTATCATATCTTCCATACCTTTCATGCCTTGCTACCCTTAGTATGATTCAGTTGCTGACTGGCTGTGCTCTCACTGCTATTGCACTAGTGCCAATCAACTAAACGATCGGCCTTCTTCCCTCACTCCAGGGCGCCACGCACAGAGACATATCCACTAAACATCAGAAGCCAGGAAACCACTCAGTGGTTTTTATACATCTTACTGCTTTCTGTAGCTCCACACTTTAATAACTGATATTACTGCTACTACTACTACTTATTCTGTTATTATAATTATCACTTTTTTTTTTCTTTTTTTTTTCATGACTGTTGTTTTCATTATTATTGTATTTATTTTTTTAAAATCTATAATCATTTCAGCCTATGCTGGCTTTTATTTTTATTTGTTTCTACTGTGGTTATACTGCTTTAAAAGCATGTTTGCTATCGCGACTTGACCAATGTTTAACATTTTAACCATTTTCTTGGCATTACTAAACAAAGCTTTACTTTTCATATACCATATTGTTTCCTCCATTTTTCTTTTTCACTTGAATGTTATTTTTATGTTCATAACTCTCCCTATTTAAAAATGTACTATTATATTGCAAAATGTTTCTTATCATTCAAAGTATGTAGCAACTATTCTCATTATGTAAACTTATTTGTTATTGAAGTAACATGAATCTGGAAAAAATAAACTTAAAAAAGATATCAGGGTTTTCCCAATCCAGATGACATCAGCTTTGGCTGCTTCTTGTTAGTCTGGATTTGAAAAAATAAAAACCTTTTTTTTTTTTAAGTATCCTACATTCAAAATGCTTGGCCATTGCAGCTGGTTTTGCTTTGAAGCACAAATTCAAACATTTGTTTTGTTTTTTCTTTCTTTCTTTTCTATGGCATATCAACCTTTAAGGGTTATTTCATGCCCAAACTATCCTTGGAGAAGAATAGCAATGATACTATTTAACTCATAACTAGGGGGATAAGGGGGTTCATATCTTTCCCACAGGTATGACTCTCAAAGTGAATTTAATCGCATGACTGGAATTCAAACTTTCTTACTTCAAGGCCCCAGTTAAGCACTTTAGCCATTAAGCCACCGGAACTTCCCTCATCTCCAACATTTGATTAATATTAGTTAAACTGTAAGATGCCACCACAAATACAATAATGTTTTACCATTTGAAATGAACTGCATTCAGATAAAATCTCAAGAGTTTTGAATCAACTTGATCAAGCAAATTGATATAAGTTTGGTAAAACCTTTGCTGTAAGTTAGGCTAGTTTAACATTATCTGTTATTTCTGATAAGGTTCACCTAAAAATATTATAATTGCTATTACACTTACTGATATAAAATCTTCATTCATGGCCAGGATAAAAATTAATGCACCCAACTTTAGGGGACCATCCCACCAAACAGCACCTCCTCCATTGCACTAAAAGGAGGAGGGTTAGGGCCAAGTTTTTGATGCTTAATGCTTTCCTAAGGAGGAATGCCAAGGTAGCTGAACTATGCTTGGTACTATCCTCCTATATATGGAAAAGTTTCCTCAATAAACTTAACCTCATGTCACTCTTGGGGGAAACTGATAAATATACAAATATATACTACTACTATTATTTAGCTAATACTATTATTTTTTATTGATTTTTTTAATCATAATCATCATCATGTTAACCAGTCAAAAATTTTGAAGATCTACAATTTTAAATATCTAAATTCCACACTTGTATACATAAAAGAAAAGTAAGAAGTTGTATTCCACTTCAGATCTAAAAACAAAACAAAACATGGCTCTAAAGTCAAAGATATTCGTAATGTTGCATTTAGTTTAAAGGTTAGACCTTAAATTCATCCAGCTTTTTTAAAAAAGAAAAATATATTTGCTAAAATTCTAATGATGCCTTACTAAAATAAAAAAGAAAAAGAAACCATTTCTGCAGAAACTGCTGATGAGTATTACAATAGGCACTAAGCCACCTATATCACTCACAAATTCAGCTTAAAGGTGCTATGGTCCACCAACCACGACACTTATCCTTTTTAATATGGTCATCATCATCTCTACAACTAGGCATACTTTGATGTTGTTTTTGGGAAGGTGTTAACATAAAGTCACCTTTTCATCCTAACTCTTTGTCCCCCTCATAAAGATTTTGAGCAATGTTTCCAAAGCACATCTATCTCTCACTCTCTCCTTCTGGATACCTTTTCAGGGAAGGTATCACAGATCTTACTAGTACTAAAATATTAAAAGATTTTCCTTGCTCTTGGTAAACCTTTAAAATGTCTGTGTATTTTCATATTATTACTAGAACAACATTCTCAAGTCCCCCAAATTATCCTATGGCATTTTAAGGTTGAAAATCATTTTTCTTAATTCCTTTATAAGTTTGTTCAATTCTGCTATTTTGTTGAGACCACAACCTTTTTTTCCCAACTACTTGAGCTATCCCTCCCACTTTTTGGTTTCACTAATTTAAACTTATTTTTTTCTTTTTAATTTCCTGTTTGGCTGAATGGATATAAGATGGAACTAAAAATCAAGAGGTTCAAGTACCAGGTTGATCAAATTTATTTTTAAAAAACTTAGAAAATAGAGATGACTTTAAGCCAAAGGATTATTTTCTAACAAGTAAATGACTTTAGAAAAACCTTAGGCGCTTAGTCATCAGTCACCTGTACAATATAGATGATATATAGTTATATCTTTCTTTTATATGAAAAGCATACTTATTTCAGTCATCATATGTTTCATTTCTTTTGTTTTCTAAAATTCAAAAACTTCTGTATTATACTACTATCTCTCCCCATAATAATCGTTATATTTAGTTTATGAATTTTATATACAAGTGTAACAGCTATTATGGAACAGATGGTAAAACAAAAAGGTGAATCCAAAACAAGTTCTCAATTTTTTTCTTTTAAATTGAAAAAAAATATTCAGATTACTTTTTTTTTTTTTTTTTTTTTTTTCTTAACATCTGAAAAGTCAAAATTTACATTTTTAGATTCAAATTAAAGTTTGTAATTATTAAAAGTTTACAAATCAAGAAACTTTGTATGTTATGATGTAGAATCTTTATGTTTGACATTATTAGTTCACTCTCTTACTGGAGTTACAAATATGAAATGCATCCCCTTAACTGGGCATGCAGCTTAAAAACTCTATTCCATATCCATTGCATGCTAGGACATTAGAAACATGATACTTCAAAGACCTCTTTGCTAAAGATTTTTCAATATATAAAAGCAAGTATATTTGGAATTTATAGGTAGGAGCTTAAGTCTTGTTTAATGCTTTTTGATTAAATTGAGTTCTATGACATTGAGCATCATTCTCTCAAGCATTTATTTATTTATTATCTTTTTGACTTGTTATTTTAGAAAAAGTTTTGTATTCTAATATCACTTTTGTTACCTGCCTAATCTCTGCTCAAAAAAAAAAAATGAAGAAAGCTACTTCATCAAAGTACAGTTATAGTGTTACCAACATGTAAATTCTGTGTGTATGTGTTGTAAATGTTTGTATGTTTCCTGCCCTCATTAAATCTTGGAAATAATGGTTGTGTTCATTATCATCATAAAATCTTAACAATACAAAAACTTTAAATTTTTTGTTTTCTTGTAACTGTCGATGGTAACAAAGATTTAATAAACATATATATACCAGCATAATTCTTGTCATTTATGACAGGATTGTTTATGTATGAATCAGCACGTTATCTATCTCATTCTCATAACTTTCTATATTTCTATCTTCTCTAAAACATTATATATTCCTACCCTCTTTTTCAAATTTCTCTGTCTCCACTTTCTTAACTTTCTTTCTTTATTCTGTTTAATTGAGTAATACTTCATGTTACCAAACAGAATTTCTCATTACTTGATTACCTAACCAATAAATAAATATATAGTCATATTGTATTTTATATAAAAGTAGATATATGTAATATATTTTTCATTTTCACCCCCTCGATGACACTTTTTCACTCTTGATTTAATATCTCTTCTATGCTTTTTAGATCCATTCCACCACCCCAACCTTACTTTGTAAATTTTAGACTTACATAAAAAAAAAAATTTTTAAGCCAAAAATAATAAATGCATATACACACACACACATTTTATTTTTTCAATTTCAACCCTATCTCTTTACTCCTACTCTTCCCATCAGTAGCCCAAAATCTTTTATAGGTTTCTTTTATTTTTGCACAGCTTATCCTTTTTTATTACTACCCCCTGTCCTATAATAGTTATAACAAATATTATGAGACAGGTAATGATTCAAAATAAAACAACACAAAGATTTTCATTTCCCCCCAAAAAATTTAGATGATTTTTAATGTTTTCCATGTTTTGTACAATTTAGTATTAAACTTTGACATTAGTAGCTATGTGATTTGAATCACTACCTTATTCCATATGTACAATGATTAGCCGTCAAGGTGAGAATGAAAGTTTTTGGTGCTGGTTCCAGTCACTTAGCTGCATGTCTGTCCGTCCTATCTATTGTAATTAAACTGGTGTGTAGACCTCTGTGTGTGTGTGTATCCGTATACATGCATAAAATGAATGTGTATGTCTTGTGACCATCCCTCATAGAAAACAAAATTGCCTACACTGAACATAACCTCTTGCCCGTTTTGTCGTTTATCTAAAGAAATAAAGAACTGTTCATCTCATAGGAAAAAAAAAGAAATATAAGTAAATACTACCTCTGTCCCATAACAGTTGCTACATTAAGTGTATGAAGTTTATATATGAATATATTATAGGACAAGTAGTAAATGAACAAATAGGCCAATATTGCAACTTTCTCACCAAAACAAGGACACTATAAATATGCGCATGTTTGTGTGTCTATATATATATATATATATATATATATATCTCAAAATGGCAGCAAATACTTAAATAACTGAAATAAACTGATTATCCATCTTTCTTTCTTCAGTTAAAGATAATCACTTCCTTCTAATATATAGTATTTATCGAAAGTCTATAAAAATTGGGTTGGTAATGTATTTTTTAGTTAATCTGGCAGTGCAAGAACAAGAAATGCTTTCTATTTTCCCACTAAAAATAACTCCTATAACATTGACAAGAGCAAATTAAAGGGAAAAGTAAACTCCAAAAATTTAAATAAATGAGAGAGGACAAATGGCAAAAAATAAAGAGAGGCATATAAATATATCTAGACAATTCCACAAAACAAGCAAAAAAATGTTTTTCATAATCATTTGAAATTACCTGTCACTTTTAACTCTCTCTTTATTTCAAGTGCCTGGTGAGATTCTCTCTCTCTCTCTCTCTCTCATAATTATTTTGCAACATTAATAATCAAAAATTGTTATTTTCATTTCTCCCTCCACTCATCTTTCTTATTTGCCTTCTCCCACAGTTTAAGCACTTTTTAGATACATAAATTCACCAAGATTTTTTTCTTTCATAATAAGTTGTCATATAGTAAATTAAATATTCTAGTTTCTTAATCATTTATAAACATTTTAATGTAATAGTTTTCTCTTTTGAGAAATTATAGTGTATGAGGTGAGTGTAAATGCAGACTCCGCATTATTCATCAGAGAAGGCACTTGTTCAACTTCATTTAGCGTATATATATATATATATATAAAACAATTCTTGTCCTTTTCCTGTTTAGTCCACTGTCTTAAGAAACAGTTTCAGTAAGACTAAAACACAAATTTTTTAATGCCCACAAATTTATTTCTAGTTTACCTACTATGTTGAATATGAGCCCTGTTTGTGTCAGCCTTAGACAATGACAGGAAACCCAGGTTATCAATTCATAACCAGGATCCTATATCAACACTTGAAAGCTGCATTAGAATAAAAAATATTTTTTAAAACACACCGTAGTCAAGGGCGACCCAAAGATTCCCTTTTCAATAGCTACCATACCAAGGTGTAGAGGAGTGCACTATCTCTTCCTCTGGATTGCTCCACTTTAACCTCGATACATATCTTATAATGCTGAGTGTTAAGCAAGGAGGTATCAAGTACCATTTTTAAAGTCTTTGGTATGACCTAACCTGGAATTGAATCCCAGTCTCCTGGACCATTGACGAACACCCTACCCACTAGGTCAATGAGGGTAGCTTCATATTTTAGGTTGGAAGTTATTGTAGACCAATTTATGATTTTTTTTTTTTTAAATTTTTTTTATATAATATATAAAAATATATTACACACACACACACATATGTGCATATATGTTTGCTATGTTGTACAAATGGAAGTTCTTTATTTTGGTTTGTTCTAAAAACTAGCCATACCCTATCTAAAAGCTGGAGTTTTAAAAAAAAACATTTTTTCTATCTTGCTAGTGTAAAGCTTTTTGTTGTAGTAATGCCTTGCCTTCTCTCAATTTATACTCTTTCCTCTACCAACTTGTTTTCCATCATGAAATATTCTTGGGTGCTTTAAAAAATGGCCTTATGCCATATTTAAAAGGAAATAAAAAAATTTTTTATCAAGTAGTTTAACTCAACATTTTTTTAGTCCATTTTTTTTTCTCTAATTACATTTTACTGGTCAAATCTGTCAACTATCCTGGTTCCTTCTTTTCGTAGAAAGGTTTGTTTTTTTCCTTTTCATATGCCCCCATCTTACCTTTCTTCATGATCTCAATATAACCTTACCAGTATTAGAATATTTTGCCTTTTATTTTTATTTTAGAATTAGAAAAGAAGGAAAAAAAAAAAAACATGCTTTTATACCTATACATTTTTGACAATCGGTTTGCATAGCGGTCTTTTTTTTTTAAACAGAGGCAGCAAACCAAGCCAAATTAACAGAAATGATCTCTTCATCTATATCTTTCATTGTATACTGCCAAGTACATAACATCTTTTTCTTTTTTCTTTACTAATCCATAATAACTAATTGTAAACCTGAGAATTTTGTTTATATTTAGTTGAATGCATTATTTACTGCTTGGTCTTATTGGTCAGGTCGTGAAGCTTACATTAATGGTATTTACTATCTTACAGGAATGGGTCATGAGAAAAGGAGGATTCATTTCTCTTATGACTTTTTCAATTACTCACAAATACATACACACTCTGTCATGTACACACTCACTCACTCATGTTTATGCATACTCACTCATATACAATGTCAATCTTGGCTTCAAAGGCGCCTCCTTTTTTCTCTTTCCATTCAAATTTTCAAAAACACAAAGTCTTTTTTTTATACTTTTTTTTCCATGCTATATTATGGAACAAACCCAAATAAAAAGTTTCTACTCTATTTTTTTTTCTATATATTTTTTCTTCTTCCTTTCTTCTTTAATTTTTTTTCTTTCAGTCCTGAATTATTTATTTGCTTTTTTTTTTTTTTTTTTCTTTTTTTTTCTTTTTTTTTTTGCATTTCTTTATGTTGCCATGACTGTCGTCTCCCCATTGTCATTTGTTGTCTCTCAGCCTTTTTCTGTTGTTATTATTATTATGATTACCACCACCATCATCATCATCATCATCATCATCATTACTATTATTGTATTTGCTCTTCTGGATACTTTCACTTCATATTTGTATACTGTTTGGAATCTAATCTAGAGGTGAACACCTCTGACTTTTTTTCCCTTTTTTTCCCCCCCCTTTTTGTGTGAGAAATTCTAATCTATTCAAGGAGGTTATCCCCAAAAAATGTCTTATTTTCGACAATTTCTAATCTATTTGTGAAAGAAATTTTTTTAATAAAGTAAAAAAAGAAAGAAAAAATCTTTCACAAAGCCAAATTCTAATCTATTCAAGGAGGATTATCATAATGTTAATTCTTTTTAATCTTATTTTGGAGGATGATTATTATTATTATTATTATTATTATTACTACTACTACTATACAGATTTAAGGAAGGAATCAAATTTTTCGATTTTTTTTTTTTTTTTTTTTTTTTTTTTCTCCCCAATTTAAAACAAACTCAGACTATGAGAATCTCTCATTCAGTTTAGGCTCCATTTGTTGCAGAAGATAACTTAGAATTACAGACCCACCCCACCAAAATAAAAACACCTCCTGAGATTTCTCATTGTCAATTTTGCCAAAAAACTACCAAAAAAAATGAAAAATAATACAAAAGAACAAAAAAAACCCTTTTAATCCTAACTGTATCTGTTTTTCTTGATGTATCAACCCCCATCCCATTCCTTCATCAGACCTCAGTCTCTTCTGTGTTTACTTGGCCACCTTGAAATACATATCATACTTATATACATAGATAGATAATAGGTGCCACCCCTGTTCTATTCAGTCCTGCCCCTACCAGTCCTTTAAAATCCCAGGTGCTACACTGACCAATGAAAAGAAGCCTGCAGAGCAGGCATCCCCTCTCAGACTGCTACCACCACCCTCACATGTGAACTAAGTACTCATGGCATCTATGTTGTGAGAATTTTGGTAGCTACTTAACTGTATATGTGTTTTCTCTCTCTCTCTCTCTTAAAAATGGTTGCAAGGGACCCACCAACGCTTTCTCTCATGCTATATCTTTTTAGATCTAGAGGGTTTGTGTTTACAGTTTGTGCCTTGTCTTCCAAACATGTATAAGAGACATAAAAAAAACAGAAAAATATTCTATCAATTACTTTCTCATCTTCTTCACTCTATCTCTTCCTCTTTTTTTTTTTTTTCTATTTTGTTTTTTCATATTTTTCCCTTTCTCAATATTCTCTTTCTTCCCCTTTTTTTTTTTTTTTTAAATGCTGTATCTTTCTCTTGTCTCTCTACCATTGTTTCTATATCTGTCTAATGTTCTTTCTTTTTCTTTATAATTTTTTTACATTTCCATTACTTTTTTTTTTCTTTAAATTAATAAAATTTTGTCTCTATTTTTAAACAACCTCATCATCATGGTGACATTTGTTACATTTAAATTTCACTAAGACAGTCAATGCAAAGAAGAAGTATGTTTGTTTTCAAATAACTTTTTTCTTTTTTTCATTTGTCTTTAAACTAAATACTTAACACAGAAATAATTAGGATGTGGGATTCAAACCTTCACATACAACTGTAACCTCTTAATTGATTTTCCACTATGTATGTGATGAATTGTCTAATCTCACCCTAAAAAAATCTATATACATATGCATACAATAATACACACACTTTCAAGTACATATTTTTGTAAGCATGCAAACATTGGCATACAATGAATCACATGTATAGTAGTCCTTTTATCCACAGGAGGATATATTCCATTACTTCCTGTAAATACCTGAAAGCACAGATTGTGCAATAAGAGATTAACAGCAATTACAAAATTATACTATAATAAGGGTTATATGATGGATAGATGTGTTTTTTACAGTGGACCTTAACAACCCCAGCATTTTTTTTTTATTTTTTAAGTCAAGAACTTTTACATTTTCACTTAAAGGAAGTCCTTTATGGCTTCTATTTGACATATCTTACAATTTGGGACCATTATTAAGTAAAACTTGTGAATTGTTTATTTCTGGGGTTGACTCATTGTAACTGAAATCAGATCATTATAATATTGATCTTTAGAGGCCGCCTTAGCCAATCATTAACTTCAATTTATAATAATTAATCACAAATAAATGATTGTAAACCTTAAATAATTAACATGGAATAATTATACCCTTGATAAATTATAATGTCTGGGGTGAGTGTGATGTAGACTAGCACTATTATTATCATCATCAAATTGGGAATTGGTTTAAGTTAGAATATTTTTACACTTGTGCTAACAAAACTCTGCTATGATATGCCATTTTTGCTGTGTTATTATACAAACATTCAAAAATCAAATTAGTATGTTATAGGTAATCACAATACTAAACAAAAATATTCTTTTTTTTTTTCTTTAAGTTTCCCTATTTCTCAATCTAATTTTCAAAAAGCTTTTTTCTTCAATTTTTTTTTTCTTTTTTATAACATTTTCTTTTTATATTTTGTCCTCCTACAGTCATTTCATGAATGAAAATTGTTTTAAAAAATGTATTTGGCTATCTCAGATGTCCAATATTTTTGCATTATTATCTTATTCTCATGAAATGGTCTGACTACCAGATACAGTATATACTACTATTTCCACTATTACTATTTTCACTACCATTATCACTAATGCTACTTCTTACAACTGTTCTGTTATCATTACTATTATTGCCACAACTACTATGACAGTAGTGTATCGGTCATTTTGGGCATCTGTTAACACTAATGCCCTCACTTGCATATCAACTGGATATCGTCTATGTACGTACTACGTCACTGAGTATGTGTTGCTGAACAAAAGCTGCTTCCAGTATTACTGGGATCCCCGAGTTTCATTGGTCAGTTGTCGTCACATGACCACTGTCTGGAGCAACCCTAGTCTAGCAATAAATTGAACGCAAGCCTAAGCTGCATGGATCATAACTGTGTTTGTCTTCATTCATTTCTTTGATTTGCATGAATTTTAAAATTTGAATGTTTTCCTTTCAGCTTTTTTCTTTGCTTAACCTCTTATAAGTAGGGTATGCATAAAGTCTCACAGCAAAGGTTATTAATATGTTGCCCATTGTTGTCAGTACAATTTAATTTTTCTTCACATTTTTTTAAACAACATCTTCCTCTATTCTATTGATTGGTATTTAAATAAGCAACCTTATATAGATGTTTTCAGCTCCTCAACTGTGTTTAAGTGTAAAAGAAAATTTTGCTTCTCCCAAAATCGAATTATCACTTCAAATATGTAAGCCTTTAAATGTTTGATGAACGTCCAATCTATCAATGAAGTTAGTGTGAGTTTAAGTTTTTTGGTTGTCATTTCACACCCTAACTTGGCCTAAATTTTGGAAACACACTACATAAGGTCTCAAAATGCAAAAATAAAGGATGTGATCAATGGAATATAATTGAAGAAAAATCCTATACTTTCAAAAACTCCAACAACAGAATAACATAAAAATGCCCAACAACAGAAAATTATATATATCAAAACACCTTTATGAATTTAGCAATGGAAACATTAAAATAATTCCAATCTACCAGACCAATGACTGCTCATTACTTAAAAAAAAAAAAAATCATTGATAGATTTAGACTATCATTAAATGGAGCCTAACTACATGCATACACACACAGACAAATATATACTGACTAGCTTAAAAACATCTGTGTACAAAGATAGATACATTCTCACGCATTAAATCTAATCAAGTATAAGTGTATGTATACATAAGTATGCATACATATATGTATGCTCTCACATGCACACTTTTTACCAAAACCTATACTAATAAAAATAATACACATCCATTGGACTCGCACACATACACACACATTAATAACAATTGATACACACACATTATGAGAAGAAAGAACAAAAAAAAATCACAAACTAAAAAACCAATTAACTTGAATGGGACAGCCACAGACATGAAACCTGAAGTCAACCAGAATCAACTAAAATAATCTATGAATATACCCTGCTATTAAGATATTTAGCACACAACCAATAATTCAAATGCCTGAAGGAGACAGAAATGTCCCAAGTACATGTAATAGCTACTACACTGATGTGTAGGGGAGGGTGCTACTCCATTCCCTGGATTGCTCCATTTTACCCTTGATTTGTACCTTATAATGCTGAGTGTTAAGCAAGGCAGCATCAAGTACCTTTTTTTTTTCTTTTTTTTAGTCTTTGGTATGACTCAGCCTAGGATTAAACCCCAGTCTCCCAGACCATTGGCAAACACTCTACCCATTAGGCCAATGTATATATATATATGTGCCTAATATTGGTAGCTTGTCTTTTCAGCATATCAACTCTTGTAGGTTATTTAATGTCAAATCCTGGTTATAAATATATTTGGAATAAATATGATGTGTTTGAAAACAGTTGAATGTGTTCAAGTATTTCTAACACTAATAATTTTATTTGCACAAACTTAAATGTTTTAGAGTAAATAATTAAATATTTTTATTTGACCCATGAGTAGGACACCAACACATACTACCACTTCCTGTCAGACTTCACCTAGAATTAATGAAACTGAAGGGGTACTAAACATTCTCCAAAGATATAGAACTGGAACCTCGCCATCAGATAGTTTCGTGTTATGTCCATGAAACACATTGGGAAGGACATACACCATCACAGATGTAGGCAGTATATTCTTAAGCAGCACTAGATTGGACTACATAAATTGTGTGTTTGTATATATATATATATTTATGAATTTTTGTTTTTATACCTATTCTGACGGTGTGAAAAAAAAGCATAATACAATTTGTAAATAAAAGAATATTACACAAAATGAGATATACATAAGTTAATGAGTAGAGTGTTCGCCAATGGTCTAGGAGACCAGGGTTCAATCCTATGTCGGGTCATACCAAAGACTCAAAAAATAGTACTTGATGCTGCCTTGCTTAATACTCAGCATTATAAGATACGGATCAAGGGTAAAGTGGAGTAATCCAGGGAATAGAGTAGCGCCCTCCCCTACACCACGGTGTAGTAGCTATTGAAAAGGGATCCTTCGGGTCACCCTCGACTAAGGTCGCCAACTTACTTTATATATCATCATCATGTCACGCGGGGAGCACAAATTTCCCTGACTCTCTTTCTCTCTCTCCATTCATCCCTATCATCCATTGCTTCCGGCAGGTCTTCTATACTATATCCTGTGTCTATAGACAGAGCTGCTGTAGGTAAGTTCTCGTTGGTCGACCAAAACTTGCACGTCTATGGGAAGGGGTCCAGAGGAGAATGTCGCATGAGTTTGTCCTTGCTTCTCCAACATTGTCCTATTTGGATTATTTTAGAGATAAGAGGTAGGTGGCTGTTCAGCTGCTGTATCGTGGAACGTTGTTTCCAGGATTTGTTCAATACAGTTCGTAACAGTCTTGTGCAGTTCCCGTCTCGCTTTTTCTCGAAACACTTAGTGTCCATGTGATGCATCCATATAGTAGAATTGACGCAACCGCTGCTTCGAAGAAATTGTATTATTTTATCGGATAGGTCAAACATCCATGTGATCGATAACCGATGATTAGCAGTCCATGCCTTCGCTACGCGAATATTGATGTTACTTTCAGTCGATGAGATGCTGCTACCAAGGTACATGAACTTGTCCACTAATTTTAGAGAACCAACATTTAAATTGTTGCTGCCTCTTTGATAAAAACCCCATCTACCCGGTTTTCATTCACATGGAGGCCAGTGCTGCCTGCTACAAGCCATGCAGCAGGTATTCGGGTTGGGGCGGTGTATTTGCAAAAAGGGTTATGTCATTTGCATAGTCTGCGTCCATAATAGTTTCTTTCTGCTTCTTGCCATTTTCTTTCATTTGATCTATCGATATTCGAAGTAAGTAGTCTAGGCAGATTATATATATATTTATATATATATATATATATCCTTGCAGAACACCAGCAACAATGTCAAAGAAGTCTGTGTCTCCATCCAGTGAGCGAAATTTTACTTCGTGTTTAGATATATATATATATATATAACATAGCAGTGTCTGACCCTGGGTTTCATGCTTTAGACATTCGTCAGAGTGAAAAGTGTTCAGAAATAGATCGCAACCAGTGTTACGTTGACTGTCAGGTTATACTCCGAGACTAGACTAGATGTCTAGCCTCCATCTTATCAGCATTTCGCTTGCTACGTTGGTGCGTATTCTTGCTTTTCCGGTCAGCATGTCAGATACCCTATGGTAGACACAAAGGTGCGCAGGTGCAACCTCTTTGCCTGCGACTGTATAGCATGGTTGATGCCTTTCCTCACGGTGTCTAACTCAGCTAGGTTGATGTGCTAGGCATCGTTCGCGAGCTACAACCAACACGCATCTTCCAACACGGCCCCGTCCTTCTCCAATAGGACTCACAACGCCAATGAATTGGCATCGACCCATACGTTCATTTTTTCCCCGTTGACGCACCACTGTCCTCAGGTAGGGTCCTCGTGTGTTGCTCTCTCAACACTTTCTGCAAGCATTCGGATGAGGAGGACATCACTTGTTTGATCGTCCCGCCCCGAAGTTACTGCATTCGCCCTGGTTTTATTACGTCCACTGCTGCGCGAAGCCAGCTTCACAGTGGCAGGTACGCCATAAGTTTTCCGCACAGGGAAAAACAATCCGTCTTGTGAGAACTTCAGGAATGCCCTGAACTACATTCCCCCATCTCCATCGCAAGGTTGCCTTTCTCCCTTCTAATGTCCAGGTCTAGTACGCGCGCTCTGTCTTCAAACCGCTCTGGATCCTTACAATCCAGGCCAAACTGTGCCAATTTCGCTCGGATGTGTGACGTTGGGCTGATATCTTCGCTGATGTAAATGTCATCGAGGTACGCTGACGTCGCCTTTTCGACCGTCCCCTCTTGGGACAACATAGCACTAACGTTGGTCTTCATGATTTACGGCGCGACATTCAAGCCGAACCCAGTCTGGTCAGACAGTACCTTTTCCCACGAAACACCACCGTCTGAAATGGCCATAAAGTTTCGTCGACCCACATCTGCAAATAGGCCTTCCTCAGATCCAGTAATGACACGTTTGATCCTTTCTAGCGCCACTCCCGCAGCTTTCTTGCACATACATCGGCATCGGCCGTGTAAGCCTCAATGTATTGGTTGAGCTCACGGTAGCCCATGACTGGTCGCACCTTCGACTTGTCATGTTGTATAACTGCCATAAAAAGGATCAAACCTCTGGAAGGTCCAAGCATTTGGTCGGGATATGGGATCAACCTGACATCTTTGATCTAAGCGTTAAGCTCCTGTTCGTATGCGATCCTAACGTTCGCCGTTACAGGTACTCTGTGACGCTATTCCGTAGCTTGGTTGACACGTCATCGTCCGTCCATTTCGACGAGACAGTCCCGATGGCGTCGTTCGAACTCTACCCTGAAATCGGGCTGATCGATGCGAAATGCGGCATATACCGTGCCTCCAGGAATTGCACATTTCTAGCTCGTGTGATGAGGACACCGTCCAGTGCCTTAATAGCATCATATCTGAGCAGTAAGTCGAATCCCAGTATGTCTTTCCACCTCACCAACACATTAAATTAACAGATTCACCAGAGTCAGTACGAATCCTCACTGACCCTACCCAACAGCACGCCTGTGTCTCGCCATTTATGGTCGTTATTTTAACGCTCCTCTTGCGGCACAGCCTTGCGCTCATGATGGTGCGAGAGCAGCCTGAATCAAGAAGCGCCGAGCAAGGCTTTTGGTCAACGTGTACTCGGATGATTGGTTGCGCCTTGTTCACATCTTGGGAGCAGAGCGGAGCTGACATCTTGTCCCTTGGCTCGTTTCCCGGGCAGCTTGAGGCTCTGTGTCCGATCCCGCTACATTGAAGCAGCGCACCCGCCCACGTCTTTTGTCTGTGCAATCCCTAGCAATGTGACCAATCCGTCCACAACGGAAGCAATTCACTCTGCTCTGGGCCGTTTGCGGGGCCATTTACAACCGGCTTCCCCAGTTCTGCTTCATACCTGACGATGGCCCGTGCACGCTCAAGTAATTGCTTAATTGGCATTGCCTCGATGCTCGCGGACGCCTTCAACAGTTGTTTCACCCAAGCCGGGAGTCCATCCACAAACGCGTATACAAAAGTCTGTTCTGGTAATCCTCCAAACAGAACAGCTAGCTTCTTTAGTGCCGCAAAGAAGACATCCACTGTCTCGCCTGCCATTAATCTCCGGGTAGAAAAGGGTTCGTACACTGTGCAAGGGTCCATCGCAAAGGCCTAGTACAGAGCTGCCTTGGTCAGCCCAACATCAACCTTTACATTATCGCTTAACTACTGAAAAACGTCCAGAGCGCCTCCTGTTAGTCTCAGTGGAATAACTAGCTCGGCCTGTTTGACTCCACATTAGCGACAAGTCACCTCCACCCTCTCAATCTAATCCACCATAGACGTGGAGCTGTCGAACTCGGGGATGAGTTTGAGGTCGAACTTGGCGTCTGATATTATGCATCCACGATGTTAATATTCCACGACTTTCGGTAACTCTCTTGTCTTAAAAAGAAACACGTTAATAGCAATAGAAAAAAATGCAAATGGCCGCTGACGATTCACTAAGGTAGAAATTCTTCTTGGCTGCACGTTAAATGCCGAAATAGCTTAAAGTAAAAAAAAAAAATCCTTTGTTTAGTGGGGTCAACAATCAAGTCCGATGTTTACTGGCAGAGTAATCCACCTGGCACGCACGTAATTCTCGTGGCGTGACTCTCTAGTTGTTGGGTCACATTTCGGCCGGCCGTGATGCGTGCGCCGCACGGTTCTAGTCGGGTGTGCCTCAGCACTGGATATACCTCTGGCCTCAAGGGGCCGTGCCCCTGGCTTTAACTCTCTTCGGAGGGGTTAGGTTTATTGTCTGGCGCCTGAGGCGCCCCTTTTAGGGGAATGCCGACAGGGCCTGATGCAACTTTGGGACTCCCAGACGCGTCTGGGCTACGGCCCTGCGACCGGACCCACCTAAAAAACGGCCTTGTGCCACACTCGTATGCTAGTGGGGCGTATGACAAATATCGGTAGAGTAATCCACCTTCTCCTTCTTCCACTTCTCCTTTCTTCGCTTCGTCTGTCTGTCTGTTTGTCTCGCTACTTGAACAAACTGCCTCCTCACAGATCTGCCGAAGTTTTTTCCATTTATTGAGACCAAAGCCAATCCATCCGGACAATTAGCGACATAATGCCAGCACCAATAAAAAAAGGGGGGGGCGGAAAAGAATGGACGCTTTCTTCCTCTCTCGTAAGTTGTCTATTTTTGGTTCAATTCCGAGTCTCTCTCTGACAGACGACGTATGGCACGATACTTATCCTTTTTCGTTGTAAATTAGCATGATGGCTGATACATTATCTTTATGGGTGGCGTCTATTGATGAGGTAAAAACAATCGAAAGATTACCATGACTCTCACTCAAATCATATGTCTAAACCGCATTGCCCTTCGCGCGAGTAAAAAAAGGGGGGCGCGTTCTGCTAAGGTTGGAGCTGTGGCTCGAATGTTCGAAAAATCAGCTAAAGAACTCAAGCACAAACAAAAATTACTTAGATGAAAAAGCGTGATACATATAGCGACATTTAACGTTAGAACTTTAAATAGAATAGGCCTACTAGCGGAGCTGACAGCGTTTGCGGTAGAGCATAACATAGACAAAGTATGCGTACAAAAGCACAGATACCATCATAGTTAAGTAGAAATAAAATACCACGATACTGGCAATGGATGGATGTTTGTCCAGCATCTGCGAGGAGAAATTCTGTCAATGCCCTCATAGAGGGTGTAGGAATTGTTCTCGGTCCACTTATCATCATTGAGAAAATACAACCGAAAAGGACCTCGACATTTTCTATAACGAGTTATCCTCCCTTCTTCGTAGCGTTCCTAAACACAACGTTCTAATCATCGGAGGAGGCATAAATGCGTAAATAGGTAAAAACGAAAACAAATTCAGCTTACACAGCTCGTCAAACAGAAACAGGGAGCACCTAACGGATTTCTAACAAGAAAATGGTCTAACATGCCTTAATACTAAATTTCAGAAAAGGAAGGGAAAACTATGGACCTACACTAACGCAAATATTGCTAAAGCATAGGTAGACTACATCCTCATGAATAAGAAATGGATTAATAGCGCTTTGAATTGTGAGACATACTCCTCTTTTGAGCATGTCTCTTCCGTCCACCGCATTGTCACAGCAGAGTTACGTTTGAGCCTTCGCAGGAATGCGACGCAAACAACTAAAACTACACACTATGACTGGTCTCTGCTTAGCAATCGAGATATCAGCAATAGATATATGATAACACTAAGAAACAAATTCGATGCACTTCAGGAGATATCAGAGACGCTTCGAATGACAAATATAAAACTTCATCAATGCTCATATGAAAGCGACAGAACAAAACACAGAGTTCTGTGGAAGACATTAGAAGTCAAGAAAAATGTGACAACGTGAAGACGGTATCCCTATGTAACAAAAAGAACCCAATTAATGCCAACGCTCAGAAACTTAAGAAGGCACAAAGTGAACTTACTAAAGCATTCCTAAAAGAACAAATAGAATGCATTCAAGACCAGATCAATAAGATTAGAACCTCGGTAGAAGACAATCTCGAATAGCGTAGCCGACAGTAAATGAAGTAAGTAAAAGGAAAAGCACCTCAAGAGTTAAACTATAAGCTACCAGCCAAGAAGAACGAATACATCTATGGAAAGAACATTTCAAAAATGATTGAAAACTCCTCTAAAGCTACAGATAAACCTATCACAAAAATCATTGATAATCAACTAGACATCAAAATAACATAGTTTACGCAAGAAGAACTGGACTTAATATAAACAAAAATTAAAACAGAAAAGCTGATGGTCTTGATGAAATACTCCCAGAAGTATGGAAAACAAGGAAATTCGACGACATACTGCACCGATACTGCAACGCCATATATAAATAGAATACAGTAGATAGATGGACAAAGTCAGCATCCTCCCCTTTTCCAAGAAAGGTGACCTCAAAATTGCCAAGAACTACCGAGGTATAACCCTTACTTCTATAGCAGCTAACATTTACAATGCTCTGCTATTCAACCGCATCGAACCTGAAGTTGAGAAAGTTCTTAGGAAGAATCAAAATGGTTTTCTGAGAAATCGATCCACAACATCCCAAATTCTGTCATTTCGTTGAATTTTAGACGGAGTTCGTTAAAAAAATATTGAGGTGACACTCTTATTTATAGATTTCTCCAAGGCATTTGACTTCATACACAGAGGGAAGATGGAACAAATATTTCTAGCCTATGTTCTCCCCAAAGAAACCATCGCGGCCATAATGATGCTCTATAAAAATACGAAAGTAAAAGTTCTCCAGATAGAGACAGAGACTACTTTGACATTGTCGTTGGCGTTCTGCAAGGGGATAATTAGCCCTATACCTGTTCATAATCTGCCAAGACTACGTGCTTCGAACATCGATAGATCTCATGAAAGAAAATGACTTTACACTGGGAAAGACAAGAAGCAGACGATAGCCTGCACAAACTATTATAGATGCGGACTACGCTGATGACATAACGCCTCTGATAAATACACCAGCCCAGGCTGAATCCCTGCTGCATAGTCTGGAGAAGGCAGCAAGCGGTATAGGCCTCCATGTCAATGTCGACAAAACAGAGTACATGTGCTTTAATCAAAATTAAGGATGAGACATCTCCACCCAAACAGGTGGTTGCTTGAAACTCGTGGACAAATTCACCTACCTCGGAAGCAGCGTCTCATCTACGGAAAATGACATCAATACGCAACTAGCAAAGACATGGTCAGCTAGCGATAGATTATCGGTTATATGGAAGGCAGACCTATCCGATAAAATAAAACAATTTTTTCCAAGCAGCGGTCGTGTCCATATTACTATATGGATGCATCACATGGACGCTAACGAAGCGCATAGAGAAAAGGCTTAACGGCAATTGCACAAAAATGCTACGAGCTATACTGAACAGGAAAAGGAAGCAACATTCCATAAAACAGCAGATGCAAGGCCAACTAGCTCCCATCTCTACAGATGAACAAGACATGCAGGACACTGCTGGAGAAATAAGGATGAACTCAGCGACGTTCTTCTATGGACCCCTTCACACGAACGAGCTCGTGTTGGACGACCAGCTAGAACTTATCTACGCCAGCTCTGTACAGACACAGAATGTAGTCTAGAAGATCTGCCGAATGCGATGGACGATAGAGACTAATGGCGAGGGAGAGTCAGGAAAATTTATACTAGTAGCACGACATGATGATGAGGATAAATATATATGTGCGTGATGGTTGGTTGGGTTTTATGGCATATCAACCTTTGTAGGTTATATAACGCCAAATCCATTTTTATGCGAATAGTCAGTTCTATTTCAAACAATTCAGTTTAACATGAGTACACAGTTTAATTGTCAAAAACATTTCTATTTCAAGCTATTCAGTTTATTCAATCAGTTCTAACTCAGCTACTTCAGTTTAGTATAAGTACAGATTTTGTTTACACACAGTTAAATGTCAAAACAGTTCTATATATTACAATTCAGTTTAGAGTAAGTAGAGTTTCAATGTCAAAAACAGTTCCATTTCAAACAATACTGTTTAGCATAAGCACGCAGTTTAAATGTAAGTACAGTTTAATTGTCAAAAACATTTCTATTTCAAGCTATTAAGTTTAGTCAAACAGTTCTAATTCAAACAATTCAGTTTAGCAAAAGTATGCCGTTTAGTTTTGCCCACAGTCTTAATTTGCAGTTGGCTTTGCGGTCCGGCTTTTGAGCGGGACCGTCAGGCATTCGGGCCAGACGGTTATCGAACATCAATGGCAGACTTGAGGCTGAAAGGCCCTTGGCTTCGGCTGGGCCACCTTCGAGTGAGTGAGCTACATGATTGACACCCTTGTATAGTACTGGAACTTGCTGTCTAGTTTAAGCTATAATCAGGCATACGTGGGTATATGTCTAGCTAGGCTCATCAGGCCCACATTGCACTAAGTAGGTCGATGACCAGCATAGTCCAGCAGGGCCCAAGCTTTTGCTTGTGCCTGACCTTCCCCTCCCTTAAATCACCACTATAATCGACTTTCGGGTCATTGACCTTGTGTCAAGTCCTGTCTAGTGGGAGACAGAGACAAATATAAGTATGCAGTTTAGTTCTATTTAACCAATAGAGGGGACCCTTATAAGGTGCTACCACTTCGGGCCAGAGCAGACCTGGGAGAAATGGCAATAAAGGGCTACTCCGCATTAGCCAAAACCCAGCATTACTGGAACCTCACCAGCAGATTTTTTAGTGTCATATCTAGGACACTCATGGTGGGGGGGTTAAAACTCTGCAGAGATGCAGCACCAGCCGACTGGCAATATATATGTGTAAGTATATATATATATATGTGTGTGCATATATATACATATATGTGCATATGTATATGTATATATATACATATATGTGTATATATGTATATAAATACGTGGTGCATTCAATAAGTTTCCAGACTTTTTTGTACAGGCATTTAAAATTGTTGTAGACTCTTGAAAATTCAGTATGTTATTGCTATACATCTTACGGGATGACTAACCAATTTTTATAATTTCAGGTTCAAATCAACAGCTAAAGCAGCAATTGGAATACACCCTACTAAAGCCTGATTGTCACAGCTGGTGAATTTCAAAAATGCAATCTGGACGTGAGGACACTTTAGAAGAACGATATGCAATAAAATTCTGTTTTAAACTTGGAAAAAAGGCCACAGAAACGTATGGAATGCTTCAGACTGCTTTTGGAGCATCTTGCATAAATTGGGCATTAGTTTTTGAGTGGCATAAGAGATTCAATGAAGGTAGGGAGTCTGTGAGGGATGATGAGAGGTGTGGGAGAAGTAAGCGAGTCAATACATCGGAGTTGATTGGCCAAAGGGTTAGGGTTAGGGTTAATATGTTAAGGTTTTAAGGGAGTTCAGGAAGAGATTTCTAGGGAAGAGGCCAGTACTCTTCAAATCGGGTCAGTGGCATTTCCACCAGGACTATACACCAGTCCACAACTCTATCCTTGTCACTGACTATTTGACCAAGATGGGCATCAAGACACTTCCTCAGCTTCCCTATAGTCTAGACCTTGCTCCCTGTGACTTTTGGTTATTCCCTAAGCTCAGAGGCTGTCGTTATGAGACAACTGAGGAGTTAAAAGGCTGTGACGAAGAAATTGGGTCGCTGGGCTGTGTTCCAGTATGACAATGACCCCAAACACTCCTCCAAGACGACCACTGCTTTACTGAAGTGGCTGAGAGTAAAGGTGATGGACTGGCCAAGCATATCTCCAGACTTGAACCCAATAGAACATCTTTGGGGGGGGGGGTTCTCAAGTGGAAGGTGGAGGTGCGCAAAGTCTCAAATATCTGCCAGCTTCATGACGTCGTCATGGAGTGGAAGAGCATTCCAGTGGCTACCTGTGAAGCTCTAGTAAACTCCATGCCCAGGAGAGTAAAGGCAGTTCTGGATAATGATGGTGGCCACACAAAATATTGACAGTTGACATGGTTTATGTTAATATTGACAACTTTCCCTAAGGGGTGTACTCACTTTTGTTGGCAGGGGTTTAGCTTTTAATGGCTATATTTTGAGTTATTTTGAGGGGAAAATAAATTAACTCTGTTATATAAGCTGCACACAGACTACTTTTCATTGTGTCAAAGTGTCATTTTGTCAGTGTTGTCCCATGAAGAGATATACTTAAATATCTGCAGAAATGTGCGGGGTGTACTCACTTTTGTGATACACTGTATGTGTAAATATATGTGCATATATATGTGTATATATGTACATATATGTGTGTGTGTGTATATATACATGTATATATATACATATATGTGTGTATATATATGTATATATATATATGTATATATATATGTGTATATGTATATATATATATATGTGTGTGTATATATATATATATATGTGTGTGTATATGTATATATATATGCATATGTATATGCATATATATATATATATATATATATGTATGTGTATACATTTGTATGCATATATATATACATGTATATATATAGAGAGAGAGAGTGAAATTGATATGATAATCCAAGAAGAAGGAATTAATTTGAAAGAAAAGTCAGCCGACGCTATAACATTTCAGATCTAATGACCCATCATCAGGACTATCTCGTGATGTGGAATCACTGATGATATTTACTGATGTTGAATCATCAATGGATGTTTAATGAAATGCAAAAATAAGCAGGAATTATTATATATACAGAGAAAGGGGTATCCTTTTAATCAATAAATCTGCGTCGTGTTTAAGATTTGTCACATAACAGTTTCGAAATATTTTGTACAATTTATTTATTCTATTTGTTCAACAAGAAAGATTTTTAATCAAATGGAAGAAGGAGGAGAAAGGTCTAAGGAAGGAAGAGAAGAGAAAAGAAAAGAAACGGAAGTGATAAAGTGATAATGGAGAAACTGTAATATACGAATTCCACGTATATGGAAAATAAATAACTATATATGGAATATATTGTAGCTATTTAAAATAAGTTTACCTAAGTACGGGGAAATATTGTAAAAGCCAAAACCAGTGTTGATGGAGGGAGAAAGAGAGATTTCACCGGCTTCGAAAATTTGTCTTAATCATAGAGCAGCATTAAAATCGAAGTTATGATCTGACTAAAGAAATATGTTGTAGAAGTGCATTATTAAGATTACCAAGTCTAATGTCTCTTCTATGTTCGTTCTAATGCTTGTGGATGTTCCTGGACGTTTCACCAATATATTTTGATTTACAATTTCTGCAAGGAATACAGTAAACACCGGCGTCAGAAAGGATATTGCGTCGAGGACTCGAGTATAGGAAATCGTGGATCTTTTTAGAGAATAAAATGACAGTTTTAATAACAAATACATTTTTTCTATGATGTTAGCGGAAAAATTGTTAAGGAAAATAATGTGTATGGGGTGGAACAAATTTATTGGAGGGTTTGTTGATATGAGTTCGAGGTCAATTTTTAATGTGGATTTTAAGGGATTTAGATTTAGCAAAGTGTATAAAAGGTTTGGGGTAAAGAAGGTTAAAAAAGAAGTTTTCTATGTGATTAAATTCATCATTTAGATATTCCGGGGAACGAATAGGTAAGACCCTAAGGTAAAAAAAAAACTACGATGACACCTCTTTTAGTATTGTTATTGTGGTGTGAATAGAAATGTATGTGGTCGTTTTTACAGGTGAGTTTACAGTAAACCCTGAATTCTAATTTTCCATTATTCCTAATAAGTAAGATATTAAAAAATAATAGTGTGTTATTGAATTCAAGTCCACGTGCGAACTTTATGAAAGGTTCTACATTATTTAGTCCGTCAGTGAAGCAATTGAAATCAAGATCTTGTGGATAAATAAGTAAGATGTATATGTATCAGAAGTCATAGCACTACTGGGGATAATATATCTAAAAGGACCAGATTCCAGGAATTCGAGATTAATGCATGCAAGAACTCTGCTGAGCGGATGTCGTGACCTGTTCACAAACGTAAACAGATCGGATTACTTACACCCATAGAAACACGACATCCGGCTACGGCAGGAGATGATGAAATCCGATATGATCCTGACCTGCCGTTACAGCTGAAAAAAGGGAATAAAATTCCTTTAGCATCATTTACAGAACCCGTTCGTCAAAAGTAACTCTATAGAGAAAGGAAAAATTTCGTATTTTGGTTTGGCGTGCAATTCAATTCGACACTTAATTTCACCCAATCAGGATGACTTATCCTATTCAGCCCGGACCTTCATTTCCGGCCACCAAATCTTGTAAGCTGCCAAACAGTCTATTTGGCTGGAGAACACCGACCAGTGCAGATGTCACACTGGCCGTTCTTCAATAGCGATTCTTTTTAGCTGGACAATGCCGCCCAGTGCAGACATCTCACTGCGGCTCTAGAATAGCAGCAGCAGCAGCATGGACAAACGAGGGAACCCATCTAATTTATGGATTCCTTACAAGGAATTCCAGTTGAATATAAATTAGATGCATTCAACATGCCTCGCACAGGCACAACTTTATGTCACCCCAAAATTGGCAATGTCGATCTGAGCGTGATCCCGCTCTCGACACGCTAGCTCTCAATTCACCTCTAGGCCACTTTAATGGAGACCAACGCACGCCTCTCCACCAGACGGACAAAAACCATGGTGACTCTAAAACACAATCCCTCACACATCCGATGACACACGCTGCCATCTCAACCATCTCAACTTATCATAACGCCATTTCGTCTCAATACTCACAACCTTTCACGAGTCTTGCAGCACCAAAAGCATACCCAATATTCCATGCTGCAAATAAAAACCTTATTCCAAAATACCTTTTGACTATCGCCAGCTTACTTCTTCATCATTCTACCTATATTTACCAACAAAACTGCTAGCGAGGGACCTTACAAACTCAGCGAGGAAACAACACAATGTAAACACACATACGTTACACACATCTTCCTCGCTAAACACAAACAAACTTCCCTCTCGCTACCAACAACTAAACCCAGCACAACTCAATTAAAATAGAGTGGATTATCTCAGGCTAAAGAAGGACTTTAGTTCCACGACTATTTTTAATAGACCAACTTTATTTCTACGTAGCCCAGCAGAGTGACATACTTTTCTCTTTGTTACTCTCCGGAGCCCGCGCTGGACTTTGGTTCAAAGCGATGTTCCGAAAAGGAACCAATAGCAAACTTGAAGCCGTAAGGCTTCCAATTTCGGCTGGGCCACCTCCGGGTGGGTGAGCTGCATTATTGATTCCTTTTGACAAGCTTGGCTCATCAGGTTCACATTGCACTAAGTGAGTCGATGAGAAACATAGACCAGCAGGGTTTGAGCCTCGGCTTATACCCCACCTTCCGCTCCCCTAATCCCCACAATAATCGACCTTCGGGCTATTGACCTTGTGTCGATTCCTACCTGGTGGGAGGCAGAGGCAAATACTGTGTTCAAAGCGAGGCTCCGAAAAGGAAACAATAGCAGACTTGAAGCCGTAAGGCTTCCAGTTTCGACTGAGCTACCTCCAGGTGGGTGAGCTGCATTATTGACTCCTTTTGACAAGGTTAGCTCATCAGGCTCACATTGTGCTAAGTGAGTCAATGAGAAACATAGACCAGCAGGGTTTGAGCCTCGGCTTATACCCCACCTTCCGCTCCCCTAATCCCCACAATAATCGACCTTCGGACTATTGACCTTGTGTCGAGTCCTGCCAGGTGGGAGGCAGAGATAAATACTGTGTTCAAAGCGAGGTGGGAGGCATTGGCAAATAAACAGAGGAAGGCTCCGAAAAGGAATCAATGGCAGACTTGAAGCCGTAAGGCTTCCAGTTTCGACTGGGCTACCTTCGGGTGGGTGAGCTGCATTATTGACTCCTTTGGCCTCCATGTATAGCACTAGACCATGCTGTCTAGTTTAAGCTATAACCCGGCATCCGTGCCTGGACCCAGATTTGGGTCCAAGAAACAGCTTGGCTTATTAGGCCCACGTTGCACTTTGTGGGTCAATGACCAGCACAGACCAGCAGTGTTCGAGTCTCGGCTCGTTCCCGACCAACCCATCCCCTTAATCTCCACTTTAATCACTGACCTTGTGTCAAACCCTGTCTGAAGGGAGGCAGGGGCAAATATCTTCAGAGTTCGTTTTTACGAATCTCTCAGGAGCTCGCTCTCAGAACGAGACTCTCAAGGCTGAATTCTATATCTCGTGGACGCATTCGCCTTACCTCAAGTGTGAATCCCACTTCTTGTGGTCGCATTTGCCTTGTATCACATACATATGCCAAAAGTCCTTTTAAGGACCACTAGATGTCTCCTTCTGCGGATTGGAGTATTTCTGACGGTCCTTACAGACTCGTCAAAGCAGACAGCCAGGGGACAAACACGAAAAGGACTCTAAGACACCCGGTCTTAACCAGCTCGGTCGATTCCGTTGTCCGTTCGTTCACTTGGCTGCGCAGCGCTAAGGCACAGGTTAGCCTTTAGCTATCGGTTCCCTTTCTGCGCAGCGCTAAAGTACCGCCAATTTTAGCCGCGATCTCCCGGCCTCTTTGCTAGATGGTGCACAGCTTTGGCACGAAAAAGCCTTAGTCTCACTTTCCGATACGTCCGCACAGCTGGGGCATAGCAAAGCCCTAACCTCACCGATTCGCTCGCTCGACTTCGCATGTGCTAAGGCATGGCAAACCTTAGCAGCGATTACCCTGTCATTTCACTTGGTCAACAGTTCTAAGACACGGTTAAGTCCTAGTCACCACAACTGCTCAACTCTACGCGACCAAGCGGCCAACACCGACTTAGACCACGACATGATCCAGCAATGCAGTATTCAGTCCACGTACGACTCGCAGTGCGGACTACCGACCACATCAACTACCTGCTCCAGCAATGCAGCATCCACTCCACGTACGACTCGCTGTACGAACTAGCAACCACATCGACACCCCCTCCCGGTTAATCTAATATACTTCAAAATCGGAGACATCGATCTACCAACTTCGACTAACACCAGGTACTCGTATCGATCATCTATCTGCAACTCTACGACTTCGACTAGCTCCAGCTACTCGTTTCGATCATCTAGCTGCCGCTCTACGACATCGACCAACACCAGCTACTCGCTTCGAACATCTTGCTGCCTCTCTACGACTTCGATCATACCAGCTTCCGACATCAACTATCGAGCTGGCGACACCAACAACTATTCACGAACTTACATACGTTCTTGTAAACTCGACGAATAAATTGTATTTGTTATATTGTTATATCACCTTTGTTTCCTTCATTTTTCTTTTGGCTGTCATTACTCTCACGCTTAACTAAAAACAGCTTGCGGGGTCGACGTGCTTATCGGCTCTGCAGCAAGTGGAGCTAGATGTTTGAAGTGAGTTGCTGGTGCTGGTCGATGTCGTAAACAACCCCTTAAGTAAAATCTTTAATAGAAACACAATAAAAATCAGCTATTCATTCACCAACAATATGTCAAAAATAATTTATAACTATTGTGACACGGTATAAAATATTAATCTCAAGACGGGGGTTTAATTTTTCGCACGTGTGAAGACGGGGCGGCCTGGCACTTGATCCCTCGTAGAGTAAGTTCCAGTTAAGATTCCCTTTTGGGGGCGTAGGGAAACTGGCAGATTATGTTGGGGTTAATTTGGGGCTAGACTGACCGCCGCTGGCAAAGGGTTTCCAAATTTCACATTACACACACACCCACCAGGCCACTACCTCTTCCTACCCCTAGGATAATGGAAGATATGGGCCTCTAGGTTTAGATATAATAATATTAATTATAGTAGTATAATACTTTTAAAGGAAAGAATAGGACAATTTAGGCGAGAATAACATGAGGCGAACGAAGCTGAAAAGAGAGCATGCAATTGACAACTTAACAGGCAGACAACACAATGAATAAATTTCAACACGTGGGGACATTAAAATATGACAAAGTTTTTTACTACACGCGGACACACGTATTTAACGTGTCGGCTATATTATCAGCGGATAATACATAAATACAAATGTCTTTCTTTCTTTTTCTTTTCTTTCTTCTTTCTTTAAATTGAGAGGGAGAGAGAATATGTAATTGCAGTACTTAGCTTTTGACGGGTTCCTTCGGAGAGTATTTTCTCTTTTACGGGCTAGCGGGGTTTTATATATAGCTTTGGCTTGAAGGCATAGGGTCTTCTTGTCCAAGATTCTTTCCGCTTTCTCTCGGTAATTTCGGCGGCAGTTTCAATAGATCTTATCACCTGAACTACTGTCCTGAAAATCCCGGTTCTGTTTCTTTGCCCAGAGTTTGGCACGAGATTCTCACCATCTGTTCACGGCGACATCTGTCTTCAAAACTGATTTCTTTATCCCTATTTCCGCCGACGAAAAGGGGTGTTACTTCCGCTTTAGGATTCTGGCCAATCATTTAGCCTCTTTCTTCTGTAGGCGATTCGGTCGGACTACTATCTTTTTCACCCTGTCACAGAGTGCAAACATCTGTTGGCTTTCGTTCTGACCTGGATTTGTTACTTCGGCCGCGAGGAATTGACCTACATTCCTTATTCCTCTTTTAACGGTCAGTCTTTGGCGGCCTGCTAATTCAAATACAGAGGGGGTAGGGGAAGTTTCTTATTTCTCTCCTCTCAGTGGTAGACCACGTGACACAATAATAAAAAAATTACGGGCCAACTTAAACTGGGAAAATAAGGAACCAAATAGACCCCCATGTAATTGTAGAATTAAGGAAGATTAACTCTTTGAAGGAAACAGTAACGTAAAGAATATAGTTTACCAGGCCAATATTTCCCCTAAAGAAGGTAAATTTAATAATAAGGCTTACATTGGGATTTCATCACTAAACTGGAAGTTCCGATATTATAATCATAAACAATCTTTTAATAACCCCTTACTTACTGCCTTATCAAAATATTACTGGAAACTAAAAGATAAAGGATTTACCCCAATAATAAATTGGAAATTTTTGAAAAAAATCCTCTGCAAGAAGTAGATGCAATTTATGCCGAGAAGAAAAAATTGGTATTTTAAAATATACGATTAATTCATTGAATGAAAGAAAAGAATTTATATTTAGATGTAAACATAGAAATAAATTCAAAATATGATATTAAATAGTAATTTTAACATTGAACCATGTTAAACAAATACATAAATCATGGTTACAATTTTTACCAGAGTATATGGGCACTAGGAGGATCCGGGTCACAGTCTGCAATGTCCCAGTGAACTTTACAGACAGTCTAGGCCTCCTTCCTCAGCGTCTACGGTCGCGTTGAGGAAGTGACTCCCTTACGATCTACCACCGGGACAGCCCACGGTGATTACGTCTTCCGGATCTATTTAAATACGGAAGGCTTCCAAGCTATCCCGGATACAATTCACTTCCTGAATCGCCAATTGAAAAGTCCTATCCTCAAAAAACTCCCAAGAATCCCGAGAGCTCCCAGGCAGGGAGAACGAACAACAATCCCATCAGCAACCCCAACAAACTGAACGCTCCCAAACCCCGTTTGCGCCTTCCCCCTCATTTACATCCCCACCTCTCTCTCTCTCTCTCTCTCTCTATCTATCTATCCAGATGGTTTTTACGCTCTCAGGCCATCACCCATTCCCAATCAGAGAGCAGAACCTTCGACACAGGCGCCTCTGGTGGTGTAATGGTTAGCAAGCTCGACTAGCAAACCTACACGAGTGAGTTCGAGTCTCATTGGGTGCCCTTTTCATATGGCCTTGTGCCACATCTAAGCAAAAAGCTAAGTAAATTTCCAGAACTTTCGACAGACCCCCCCCTTTTAAAGACTGGAGTGCCCGGAACAGAGCCAATCGACCTCGCCGGACAACAATTGTGACTGATCTAACAAGAGTGGCCCTGTGCTTTATGGATACTGTGGTGTCCATTTCGGACTTTCAGTTCTGGAAAGCACTTAAGCCTCTCCTGGAATTCAAAGACACAAATGGACACAAAGTTTCTAATCCACATAACTTTAAGGTTCCACCCATGTTGACACCTTTCGGCCATTCTTATGGTGTGTGGCGATTTCTTGAGAAAGCCAGCAAGACTGACACGGGCGTAAGGCAGGCAGAGTTGGAGCACCCTTCCCTTCAAAAATTCAAAATTTCTGTTCAGGCAGGATCCCGATTTATGTTCACCCTTCTTTTTATAGAGCACTAATGTTGCAGTTCCCTGAGGATGTTGCAGGACTGTCTAGAGATGATCGAGTTACCACTGAACTCAGCATCGGCTCTCTGCAACACGCCGTCGGCATCCTCACTCCGAACTATCGTCGAGACTGAGTAGGAAGGTAGGTTATGGATAGCTTTGAGCCTTGCCAGTTTGAATGTGAGGGAATTGAGGGATCCTAGCAAGTGTGCTTGCTTGCTTGGTGACTTCTCGAACCTCCATGTGAAAGTCACCGCAGTGCTGGAAACTCACTTCACTTGTGCAGAGAATTGTCAGGTGCTGTAGAACGACTTTGTGGTTCTTTCAGTATTCAGCAACCACTGCAGCGCGAAGGTCTCTCAGCTAACTGGACGCAGCCTTAGCGCAATTGCCAGGTTTGTCTTTGCAGATGACGAGGACCAGCTAGTTATGACTGATGTTGCCGTTAAAAGTTTCGCTTTCCAAGTAGTTGCTCTTTTCGCGCCCAATATCGCTGGTGAAAGATGCTCATTTTTCGGCGGTTGGAGCCGTTCCTGGACGATCTGAAGTGATTAGTTTTAGAGGGGGATAGACTGGGGCGGGCGAGGTGCAGCCCGATCGACTTGATGTCCCGGTCCAATTTGGTCGACAGGTTCCGTCTGGATCACTCAGGGGGGATGATGTGAATATGGATAGATAGTTCGCTCTTACTCCGTGCTAAATCTTATATGAACAGAGTGTTAGAAGAGCAGACACAGATTTCGTTTCTTGTCCCACGTTCCACTGAGCAGCGCTGACTGACTAAAGACTGGTTAGGGTCAGTTTGCGGTTAGCCAATAGGCTTAGTCACACCGGCTACTGGAAGTTCAATACCTTCTTACTGGAGATATGGGACTTCCGGGACCGACTGGAAAAACTAATCCAGCGGGCACTAATTACTGGGTTACCGGGAATAGGTGGTGTGAACCCCTTAAGTATAGGATTTGGGACTTCCGGGACCGACTGGAAAAACTAATCCAGCGGACACAAATTACTGGGTTACCGGGAATAGGTGGTGTGAACCCCTTAAGAATAGGATTTGGGATTTCGCCATCGAGTACGGTTGATCTCAACCTAGATAGGACCAAGATGGCGAAGCCTTTCGACGATAAGCTTTCCCGGGCTGTGGAGAGAGAGTATTCATTCGCAGTAGATTTAGCTAAAAGGGAGCTTGAGCGCAAGACTAGTGAGTGCTACAAGGGTTTTGCAGTTACATCTAGGTTAAAAAGAGTTCCCAACGAAGCCGTGAAATGCAACGCACTTGCGCGTGAGGAATAAGTGCGAAGGTTTCCCCATCAGTACATCGAGTTCGTTAACTCCTCGGATGGGTGCATGCTCCGGTCTAACCGAGAGATGCGCGAGGCCTTTCGGGTACATTTTCGTGATCCCTTAGTCCGCTTGCCTGATTTTCCGCTTCAGGAGTTTAGCAGCTTTTTAGCTGACTTCCCTCGCCATCAAAAGGCGGAAGGGGCTAGCTGTGAGGAGTTCGTTACAGAATGCGAAGTCCGTGATGCGTTGAAGTAGGTCGGCTTCAACAAGTCGTCAGGACTGGATTGTTTGCCCAACGAAGTGTACTTGAGGACGTCGCACATGTTTGTGTCTATTCTGACGGATATGTTCAACCATAGGTTCTCACAAGGAGCCATTCCTGGTAGTGTTAGCAAGGGAGTTATCATATTACTAACGAAAGGTGGCAAGCATATTTGAGAGGAATTAGATTATTACAGGCCTATAACTCTGCTAAACACAGAGTTAAAGATTTTGGCCCGGATCTTAGCCAACCATTTGCAGATTGTTATTAGCGATCTGATCGAACGCGAGCAGAACTACGCTGTGAAGGAAAGATCAACCCAGAAGAACTTGTATTTGATGCGAGGGGTCATAGAGGGGATAAAAGACAACACCAATGCCGCGCTGATCAGTTTGGATCAGTCCAAGGCCTTCAACAGGGTGGACCATCGGTTTTTGGCAACGGTTTTGGAGACCACTGGATTCGAACCAGAGTTTTGCAAATGGATTAGTATTCTGTACCATAACCATCAGGCAGGGGTTCAGGTGAACGGAAAGTCCTCGTAGACGATCGAACTGTCGGTCCAGCTGGTTTGCCTATGTTTCCCTTTCTCTATGTCCTCGCGTTGAAGCCCTACTCCGTAGGCTTAAAAATGGAAGGGCAAACCTGGCCCTATGCGGTATCCCCTTTTTCGACCGCCACATAGAGAAGGTTTCCGAGTACACCGATGACATCACAGTCTTTGTCCCGCTGCTTAGACATAGAGTCTGTGAAGAAGGCGATTGCAAGGTACGAACAAATAGCAGGAGCCAAGATCAATTTCGATCAGAGCAAATAACTGCGGTTGGGTGCCTAAAGAAGTGGCATTCCTCTGCCTGGAGCTTTCTGCTAGTGTGATAATACCCGCTTCTGCAGTTTGCATAAGTTACTGAGTCCTCGTCTGAATACTTATGTGGACCGGATCAAGCGAGAAGCAGGTTCACAGAGAAAAGAACAAGACAAAACAACAACTTGTGGTTAAAACGTCAAGGGATGATGAGAAGCGTGTAACACTTAGTGGATGATTAATTCTAGTTTGAGTTTCGGCTGGCAAAAGATTATCTTAACTAACTGGGTCCGGCTGGTAATGTCACTGTTCGTTATTTCTTTGTCCCGGTCTAATCAACTCCCTTCGAACCCAAACTAAGTCTGACTCTCGGACCCAAAATGCACCTGTATATATACAGAATGTTTCATTATTATTTCCGGCTAATGGAACACCCACGAATAAACCCATAACTTTTTGGGGAGCCAATTCTCTCTTAAAAAAACTGGACATAAAATTAGTTCCTAGACTGGCCGTCTCCGATACAGGGACATTAAATTCAGACCCTTTTAAGTTCTGACAAGTACTTAACACGTCCGCAGCTATATGTATAAACATTTTCTTATCTAGATTTCCTTAATCTAGTTAATGGGTTTTCCTAACATTTGAAATTCGATACCCAGGCCGAATCTAACTCATCTCGCCACATATATATGTGTGCATATGTGTGCGCGCGTGTGTGTGCGTGCATGTAGGTGCGTGTGTGCGTGGGCGCACACACATATATATATATATATATATACATACACACAAACACACACATACACGCACACTGGTATGGGTGCACACACACACGTGTGTATACATGTATGTGCATATATCCAACTCATAGTGTCACACTAGATCAACGGACTCACATCCTCGGGGTGTGATTTTGGACCGGCCTCCCATTGGAGTGAAATTGGTCGGAAGTACAGGCAAAGGTAGAAGCGCAGGTGGTTACCTGGCTTCGAAGGCGTTTGTCCTTAAAGGGCAGGGCAGAGGTGTGCACTGTGTACATCTTCCCCTTGATCCTTTACCGGCTGACAGTGCTTTCCCTGCCTAAAGGTCACCGGTCGGCGTTGCAACAATCTCTCTCTGTGTTGCTATGGGGAGGCCGAAGGCTAATGGTCCATAGGCAGGTCAGCTATCAACGTCCCCACAAAGGGGGCTTTGGAATGCCTGATCTGGAGAGCTATTGGATCACTGAAATCTTGACTGTCCTGAGTCGATCTTTGACGACGGATGTGGTGTATAGACGGAAGGTGGAGAGGGCCTTTCCTCAGCTGAAGTCCAACCCCGAAGACGAAGACCGTAGTAGCCCAAGGAGTGAAGCACTGTATCTGTTCCTCAGTCCAGTAACCTTTCTAGGTCTCGAAGGAGCCGCATAGGGGTCTAATGTAGGGTTCCGTTTCGGATCCGTTCGAGGAGCGGCTCGGCTCGTCGAGAGAGGAGGTTCGCTCCCAGAGGAATTGGGCGCCAGGTTCGGGCTTTTTTAGCAACTCAGAGTTCTTGCTCACCTGGTTGCTTGCCCGGAATGTGTTACCTCTCTTCGACTGGACTTACAAGGCGGGCTTGGTTGACTTTCCCGATTGCACCCGCTGCGGCGGAGGATTGGAAGAAACGGCTGAGCTAGCCTTCTACCACTGCGAGGCGGATTCGCTCGTTTTGGAATCACGTCGGAGAGTGGACGGCGCACATCGATCCCAAACAGCTTATACTGCTCGACGTTTGTTACATCGTGGACAATTTTGACCCTCCGTGGAAAAACGAGAAATGTATGGTGTTTCTCGTGATTCTAGCTGTGACCCGAATAGTGATTTGAACGACGTGAAAGAAGAGATTGTATGACGGCGCAAACTTTTCTCATCGTGATCTGATTCTTTCAGCTTAGGGTCAAAATCAGATGCGATAGAAAACGCTTGGATCGCATAACATTCGACAAAAAGTGTGTGAATGCAGCGGGCCTGGTCGTACGAAAGATGAAAACGTTGGAGTCATCCTTCCCTCCTCTTCCTGCGCATGGCGATGACGGTCTGGGTCCTTCGGGACCCTACCCCGGTAAGTCAATTTTGTTCCCCTTTCTTCCTTAGTTAGCTGTATGCTGTGAGTCATTCAGCCCCGCCATCTAGTTCTTAGCATCCAAGATACCTCTACCCGATCATTTTTTTTTCATCCTAATTACTCGTTATCCCAAGCCCTCTTCTGAAGATCTTGGACTTTCATTTAATCAATCCATGCAACCTACTCCTTTCGGAGCCCTCCACTGTGTATCTTTTGTCTCGACTAGCATAGCTCCACTCCCTTTGTAGGGATCTCAGGCGTGTTTCTGGCCATTCAAATACCGGAAAACGATCGGCTTTCCATCTTCAGATGGGGGAGGGATGGGTAGCCAAACGGGCTATATATAAGTCTCTGTATATATATGCAGTGTTAGTTGGGTGATGGTTATAAAAGAAAAAGGACACGGTGACCCGAGTTCTAATCCTAGACGAAGCAGTTTTCATTTTAATAGCACTAATAACCTTGGGGAAGGCATACATCCAACTATTATCTCTGCAGCTATAGGTACATAGGAGAATGATATCTCCAAATTCCAACGTGTTAAGCTCTGCTTAAAAATAAATGTATCATATTCTGCTCATGGGAAGGGGTTAGTATATATATATATATATATATATATATATATATACACCCACCCCTCCACTCTAGCAGGATGGGGCACATGATCAATTTTTCAGTGAAGTTTTGCAGGTTTGAATTTTCCTTCTCCTTAACCTGATGCCATACTAAAGTTAAAGAGCTCAGTCTACCTTACTTTTTACCAATAACTGGAGTGAGAATCATTGGATTCATAGCTTTCCTAAGAGTATTAGCGCTCCGTTAAATGCAGTCTCGTACAGGATTTGAACTCGAGTCACCGTGTCCATTTCCTACGATGTAACCATTACACCACTTACGCCTCCATATATGTGTATATGTTTGCGCATACATATATGTACGGGAATATATACATACACATATACATGCATATACCTATATATACAAACATATATACGTGCATACACCTATATATATATATAAATATGCACACATACATAGGGTGATATACTTGTGTATATGAAAAGATATATATAAAAAATTTTGTTGTTGAGAGAAAAAATAAATACTTTAGAATAAAAAGGTCCACTAGGATATTTGCTTTTAAGTTATTCATTTTTCTTCAACACGAGTTTCTGACGTTTTACGTCGTCTTCAAAAAGTAAGTGGTTTGTATATTTTCAAGGTTTTCTTGTTCCTTTCCTTTATTATTCCTTTCTCCACCAATCTTTCTCCCTGGGTGATTGTGTGTATGTTTTTGTGTGATATATATATATATATATATATATACATATATATAAATAAACGTATACATACATATAAATGTAAAGATATATATAAATGTATACATATATACATGCATATATACATATATATATATATATATATATATACACACACATATACGTGTGTGTGTTTATACACGTATACAGTATCGTAGGAAATCTACGGCAAATTTAGACGATTGTAAATTTCTACTAACTGCCAACTTATATGTGAATGTATTGCATTCCATTTTTAAACGATAAGACATTAAGCCTGATTAAGTTATTTCCATACCTAGTCATTATTTCTTGAAGTAGGCGTACTGAATGTCGACTCCAAAAAAGGCCAAAAAGGAAAATTTATTACATACTTTTTATTTCAAGAAATTATTGTACATTGTAATATTTCATGTGTCTTCTCATAGCTTGAATAACAGCTTTATATATATATATATATATATATTGTAAGAGAGAGAGAGAGAAACGATGATTAGAGGAAAACAAGTGAGGATATAAATGCAGGATAACCCCGAAGGCCCATGCCATTGTAACAAGCAAACGCCCGAGTTAAAAATTAAGTGTATTAGCAAAAATGGGTCCGACAGGGGCCGTTGGAAACAAATTCAAACATTAAAGGTGGTAAAGGAAGAAAATTAGTTCCCAACTGAATGCTGCGTCATGAAGATGTGCTGAAAAAGTCAACCGATACTTCTTTTGGTTCAGCACAAAAAATAAGCCTGTCTACCCTCGACAATAACTAGGCTGTAACGGATAAGCCAAATTGATAGAAAAACTTACGGTATTCCTTCTGAAAAATGCGAAGAAGGAAACACGAATATGAGGACTCCTATGATAAAACGAAAAAAGAGACGGCTAGTTATCTCTTTGAAAAGATAAGTCTCATATGTTGAATCTCTCTCTCTCTCTTCTCATGAACTGTTATATTCAAATTTATGATTTTCATGCACCATTCCACATATGAAAGAAAATTTTAATTAACAGGATGTTCTCCCTTTCATGTTGTCATTAACATTTATTTGTTTTTGTAATAAATGCTCTGTTTTTCTATTATCACCTTAAGACCCATTCGTCATCCTCAATCATCGAAGAATAGGGTGAGGCATATATATATATATATATATATACGGAGAAAATTTGAAAAAAAAAAGTAATCCAAAATTGATGATTTTATTAGACGGAAAGTCGACATTAAAACGTTTCGGTTTTAATGAACCTTGGTCAGGTCTTTATTTTTCCATGCATATTTTGCTTCTTTCAGCCCCATGAACTAATCTTACCCGATATTTTACCCAATCTTCATGATCACTTTGCTTTACATATATCTTATGTCTTTTTTCAATTTCTTCCCCACTTTCTTTGATATATATATATATATCTTCCGTTTTCCAAGAATTTTACACGTGATTTTTTTTTCTGCTTTGTCATTTTCTTTCTTTTTTTGGTTGACTTAAATAGAGACATTAAACTTTAAACCATATTTCGTTGGTTCAGTCGTAAGTAATTTTTTTTATTCTAACGAATTGTTTACAAAATATTTTCTTATATTTTTTCAATATTCCTTTTTGTGTTTAACTTCAACGAAAGACATCCATTAAAAAGTTTTCTTTCTTAAACCATATTTCGTTGGTTCAGTAGTAACGAATTGTTTACTAAATATTTTCTTTTCTTTTATCAATATGACATTTTTTTCTCTTAAACTTCAACGAAAAACATCTATATAAATAAAAATGTAAATGTTTGTTACTAACCGATAATCTCCAGTTTTATACCACTAATTGGTTTAAAATTTTCTGAGAGTATTTTATTCGAATTCAGGAGTGTTTTTATATACTTATTATCTAAAAATATTACAATAATTAAAAAAACATTTTTAATAAGTCGTTTTTCTCCGAGAAAAGTCGAACGCGAATTATGAAGGTAAACATTACTTTCCTTTTCTAAGAATTTTACACGTGATTTTTTTTTTCTGCTTTATCACGTTTCTTTCTTTTTTGGTTAACTTAAACAGAGACACTAAACTTTAAACTATATTTCGTTGGTTCAGTATTAAGTAATTTTTTTTTATTCTAACGAATTGTTTACAAAATATTTTCCTTTTTTTTTGTTTAACTTCAAAGAAAGACATCCATTAAAAAGTTTTCTTTCTTAAACCATATTTCGTCAGTTCAGTAGTAACGAATTGTTTACTAAATATTTTATTTTATTTTTTGTTAACTTCAACGAAAGACATTCCTTAAAAAGTTTTCTTTCGTTTTATTATTATTATCATCGATAAGACACTAAACTTTAAACCATATTTCGTCGGTTCAGTAGTAACGAATTGTTTACTAAATATTTTATTTTCTTTTTTGTTGTTTAACTTCAACGAAAGATATTCCTTAAAAAGTTTTCTTTCGTTAATAAACTTTAAACCATATTTCGTTGGTCCAGTAGTAAGTAAATTTCTTTTTATTCTAAAAACTTATTCTTAAATTTTTTCTTCATTATTGATATCCCATTTATTTTGTTGTTTAATAAACATTTTATCATGTTGCGGAATATTAACCAGCCCAAGCTTTATAATGGCACACGTCTTTCAGTAACAAAATTAAAGACCAACATCATAGAAGCAAAAATTTTGACACGGCCTTTCAAAGGTGAAGATGTCCTCAACCGCGAATTCCTATGATTCCAACAGATATTTCATTTCGATTTAAGAGATTACAATTCCCAATTCGATTGGCATTTGCAATCACGATCAACAAAGCACAGGGACAATCTTTGGAATTGTGTGGCTTATATTTACACACTGATTGCTTCTCACATGGGCAATTATATGTTGCCTGTTCCAGAGTTGGCAATCCAGACAATCTCTTTATCTACACAGAATATGGAACTACCAAAAATATTGTGTATCCACAAGTATTGGAAAATTAAACATATTAGAAACATGCATTTTCTTCTTTTTCTTCCCATTTAAACAAACTGAGCCACAGCAACGCGTGGCCGGGTACAGCTAGTATATATATATTTGTCTATTATGGCTACGTTATTCATTTAGGCTTACTCTTACCTTCGCTTCATCTTATACTGTTTTTCTACATTTTCATTAATAGACATAACAATTTACTTACGGTCGATATCTATGTGATCTAACCCTATTTATCTATTTACATATGGTATGTTTGTCTACTTTCTTTTCCTTTCTTCTCCTTTCTTTCTCGCTATTCTTTTTTCTCATTCTTTTTCCCCTTCCACTCTTCTCTCTTTTCTCTTTCTTTTTTCTTTCTTCCTTTCTTTTTCTTTTCTTTCCCTTTCTTTTCTGTTCTCTCGTTTTGTCTGCTTCCATACTTTTTCCTTCCTTTCTCTTTTCTTTTCTTTCTTCTCTTTCTTGTTCTTCTTTTCCTCCCTTTCTTCTTCTTCTTCTTCTTCTTCTTCTTCTTCTTCTTCTTCTTCTGTTTCTACTTTTTTCCGTTGTATTTATTTGTGGTTCCATTTGTTTAACATCTTTGCCTGTGCCAATCACGTGATAGATTTTCGAAAAAGAACGCTGATTTAGTGATTGAACGATTTGTATGATCTTTTTTGTATACACTCTTCTGTCCCTGTTTTTGTATTTTATTAAACATCCATCGTTGTTCTATCAACACTCGCTTTACCATTTTAAAGTCCTGACGAAGGCTCATTAAAACCGAAACGTTTTAACGTTGACTTTCCTTCTAATAAATTCATCAATTTTGGATTACTTTGTTCTTCAATTTTTCTCCATATATATACATATATATGGATACATATATACAATATATGTACACATATATATGTATATACTTACATATATATGTATACACATATATATGCATATAGGAAGGCTCCCTTTTTAATAGCTACTACATCTAGGTGTAGGGAAGGAGGTTACTCCTTTCTCTGGATTACTCCACATACGCTTGATCCTTACCTTATAATGCTGAGTGTTAAGCAAGGATGAATCACGTACCATTTTTCGAGTTTTTGGTATGACTCAACCTAGGATTGAACCCTGATCTCCCGGGCCATTGGTGAACAGTCTAACTATTAAGCCGGTATATGTATGTATAGGTATCATAGAATGACTGATATTTGTACAGCACCATTGCTTCCAACAAAGCCTTCATCAGATGATGACTCTGGGTTCAGGCTTGGTTTCGGGATCGAAGCATGATTACCATTAACCAAGAGCACCTCAGCAGTAATTCAAAATACCACCAGACTTTGTTGGATTGTCGTCACTCTATGGGATAGCCATATCCATGCTGATGCAGTTAGAGTCTTATCTTGGATCTTTTTTATGTATTTCCTCTTGTCTGAGGGAGAAAATCCAAGATTAGTCAAGAATGTGGAGGTTGAGTTAGTAATGAAACCTTGGTATCTGACCTTAATAGGAAATACATTGGTTATCCAGCTATTTCTGACGCATTGTTCTCGTAGATCCTCATATTTTTCCAACTTACGCTGATGTGTCTAGTCGAGATTTTCTGCGAAAGGGACCTCTAACTCAATAACGAAAACATTTTTTTAATTTAATGGACCAAATGACAATATCTGGATGCTGGGTCGTTAACGCTATTTCAGTTGAAATACGAAATGATGTCCTAAATCGGTTGCGAAGTGCCAGTTCGTGCAACAATCGAGCAATGATGATCTGTGCGTATTTTTTCGCGAAAGTTTCGAAATATTTCATTCTTTAACGAAATGAATCGCTCTATTAGTGATAGTATTTAGAGCTTTATTAGCAGTCTCACAACATATCTTCGCTAACTAGGCAAAAATCTCAAGGACTTCGTCATGTCTCTACGTGTAGCTTCTTAGAGCATACTCGCATCCAGTAAGAATGTGTTTGAGGCAGGCAGTTTTCCCACATGCTCTGCATCGGTCGGATGTAGTTAATTCCCAAGCATGAAGATTAACTGATGTTAGTAAGTCGTCGTAGACTGCTTTTATAAGGAAACTTTTTAGGTTCCAAGTGCCTGAGGTCACTCTCTTACTTGGTCATGCACCCTGTTTATTTGTCCTAATGCTGTAGCAATAAGCCTGAATTCCTTAAGATGATAAATTTCTTCCGGAACCATTTTTCTTTTGTTTATTGTATATATATATGTGTGTGTGTGTGTGTGTGTGTGTGTGTGTGTATGTTTGCATATATGAATGTATATATATATATATATGTATATATCTATGTACATATCTACGTATATATATGAATATATATAAGCATTTATATAGACATATGCATATATTTTGAAGAGTGTATATTTATCAGCAAGTTGTTATTAAGGCAAGTTTTAGTAAAGACGATGGAACACTGATAATTCTTTTAAATCAAATTTTTCAAGTCTTGTTATTTTTCATATGTCGGGATCCAGGTTCTACAGAAATTGTCCCATATCTTCTGCCTAAACGCTTTCTGCCATACTTTTGGTCGTCATCAGGGGTCTTGTAGTTTTGAGTTGACAGTTTAGTTTGAGTTTTATTGTTTTGAATATTTATAGCGATTTTATTTTAATGAGGTCAGTTGGAACGTTTTCAGCGTTTTGTTTTAAAACGTTCAGTTGGAAAGGTTATTGATAAATATATATTCTGTTGGATGAGTTTTCTAATATGGTTGGTGAGTTTAGTTACAAAAAAAAATGTTCAATATGTTGGTACCTGTGTTAAATGCTGTTTTATTTATGTTTTGAGCATATGGCTTCTTGGGTTTGTAATCGTTTATTATTATTATTTTTATATATATAAATATTGTATTATCGGTGAGAATCTTCCTTACATCGGAAGATTTAAGTTGGTCAGTTGTTGTGCTTTACAATTAGATGTTGTTTGATGGCGCAATTTTCAGAAAGGGGATATGTGAGGCGATGAGATAGTTTTGTAGGTGTATAACCTATGTAGAGTTTATTTTTGTTTTTTGGGAGGCACTCTCGAAACGGACAAATAGATTTATAATTCATGTCCACATCGAAAACAAAATATTTAAAACAATAAGATATATTGATAACTAAACCCAAGATATATCTTGGGTTTAGTTATTATTGTTTTAAATATTTTGTTTTCGATGTGGACATGAATTATAAATCTATATGTCCGTTTCGAGAGTGCCTCCCGAAAAACAAAAATAAACTCTACATAGGTTATACACCTACAAAACTATCTCATCGCCTCACATATCCCCTTTCTGAAAATTGCGCCATCAAACAACATCTAATTGTAAAGCACAACAACTGACCAACTTAAATCTTCCGATGTAAGGAAGATTCTCACCGATAATACAATATTTATATATATAAAAATAATAATAATAAACGATTACAAACCCAAGAAGCCATATGCTAAAAACAATTAAAATTACAATTAAAAACAAACAGTGTTCCATCGTCTTTGATAAAACTTGCCTTCATATGTTGAATTCCATCTGACGAGCCTGAATAAGCGAAATAAATTTAATATGGAAATGGAATACTATTTCTAAATTTCTTGTTTTATATATATATATATATATATAAAACAAGAAATTTAGAAATAGTATTCCATTTCCATAATAAATTTATTTCGCTTATTCAGGCTCGTCAGATGGAATTCAACATATGAAGGCAAGTTTTATCAAAGACGATGGAACACTGTTTGTTTTTAATTGTAATTTTAATTGTTTTTAGCATATGGCTTCTTGGGTTTGTAATCGTTTATTATTATTATTTTTATATATATAAATATTGTATTATCGGTGAGAATCTTCCTTACATCGGAAGATTTAAGTTGGTCAGTTGTTGTGCTTTACAATTAGATGTTGTTTGATGGCGCAATTTTCAGAAAGGGGATATGTGAGGCGATGAGATAGTTTTGTAGGTGTATAACCTATGTAGAGTTTATTTTTGTTTTTCGGGAGGCACTCTCGAAACGGACATATAGATTTATAATTCATGTCCACATCGAAAACAAAATATTTAAAACAATAATAACTAAACCCAAGATATATCTTGGGTTTAGTTATCAATATATCTTATTGTTTTAAATATTTTGTTTTCGATGTGGACATGAATTATAAATCTATTTGTCCGTTTCGAGAGTGCCTCCCAAAAAACAAAAATAAACTCTACATAGGTTATACACCTACAAAACTATCTCATCGCCTCACATATCCCCTTTCTGAAAATTGCGCCATCAAACAACATCTAATTGTAAAGCACAACAACTGACCAACTTAAATCTTCCGATGTAAGGAAGATTCTCACCGATAATACAATATTTATATATATAAAAATAATAATAATAAACGATTACAAACCCAAGAAGCCATATGCTAAAAACAATTAAAATTACAATTAAAAACAAACAGTGTTCCATCGTCTTTGATAAAACTTGCCTTCATATGTTGAATTCCATCTGACGAGCCTGAATAAGCGAAATAAATTTATTATGGAAATGGAATACTATTTCTAAATTTCTTGTTTTATATATATATATATATATATATATACCCCTACATTTGTGTTTGCTAGTGGTGGTCTACCAGCAAGATATTATTTCCATCAACTCTGGGTGAACACAGGTTTGGAAGACCTGCCGGGTTCAATGGATGATAGGGACGGATGCAAAGATGGAGAGAAAGTGAGAGTCAGCGTTACTTGATGATCATCATCATACAAATACATATATATGTATCTAGATATATATGTATATAAGTATATATATAGATGTATGTGTGTATAAACTTATAAATATATATGTGTATGACTATATATATATATTACTGTATGTAAATGTATATATGTATATAAGTCTATATCTATTTGTTTCTCTATGTTTATGTTTTTTCATCATACAACGTGTGAAAGCACGTGCGATACCCTACCCTCATCAGCCGGTAGCTCGAAGCGGTACTGCCACTCCTGGCGCTACCAAGCAGCTTTTACCACCGGACAGGTATTTAAGAGAATTATATATATATATATATATATATATATATATATACACGCCAGATCAATTAAAAGCAGAGATTACATTATATGATCATCTTCATTTTTAGTGCAGTTTTTATTTCCATTTGGTACAAAAATGGAAGGCACGAGGCTTTTTGGGTTTTTTGGTGGGGAAGAAGTGGTCATGCTATAACTAATTGTCTAAAGGATCCTAGCTAGCCACATTCGCCGACCCATTCAACAGTACAATAAACAGATATTCATCCTTCACCAACCACGCTACATCCACCAAAATATCGCATTTACTCTATGAGAAGTCCTACGTAAAATCCCGAGATGAAATGAATGATTTTATTTACAAAACATGATTTTATTTACAAAATGTTGTATGTTGAAGATAGGAGAAAAAAAACCCGAAACGAGAAAGTTCCCCGTTTGGTTGCCCTCCCATCCCCCTTCTACGATATGGAGGCCGACTGTTTTCCGGTATCCGAGAACGCCGAAAACAAGCCGGACCTACCCTAAGTGTCTGATTTAATGGGAAAAAAGCAGGGTCGGGCGCAGTGAGGACAGGTTGGATGAATTTATTCTGATGAGGTTCCAAGATCTTCAGAAGAGGTGGGCTGGAGCAAGGGTGGGGGTATAAAAAATAGGGATGGGGAAGATCTTGGAGGCTAACAACTAGGTGAAGGGTATGATGACTCACAACACACTGCTAACCAGGTATTCAAAGGAAAACAAAGTCTACTTACTCGGGATAGGGTCTCGAAGGACCCGGACCGTTGACGCCATGCGCAGGAAGAGGAGGGAAGGATGACTCCAACATTGACCCCTTTTGTACGACCAGGCTCGCTGCATTCACCCACCTTTTATCGAATGTTATGCGATCCAAGCGTTTTCTATTGCATCTGATCTTGACCCTAAGCTGATGCCGAAAGAACAATATCAGCTCACGATGAGGAAAGTTTTCATCGTCATACACTCACTTCTTTCGCGTCGTCCAAATCACCATTCTAGCTACAGTTAGGATCGCAAGAAACACCACACCCCGAGGATGCGGACGGGTCCGTCACTCCAGCGGAAGGGCTCTGGCAGGGTATCGCTACTCTTCCAAGCACCGAGCCGCTAACTTTCGCTTTTGTCAAAAATGACCTTGACTCCTTCTATTCATTCGTACTCGGCAAACGCCTTCCTCATAGCCTTCATATCCAGGCGGTGGGATACAAAGACTGATATCATCAGCGAACGCAGAAACCCTTGCTGTAAGAGGGCCAGCAAAAGGGACACCGTGCAGGGCCGGATTTGCCCCCTCATCCCTATGCCTTCAGAGCAGGGGCTCCAAAGCGAGGACATAGAGAAGAGGAGATATGGGGGCAGCCCTGCTGGACCGATCGATCGATCGCGAACGCTCTCGAACGCCTTCCGTTCGCCTGCACAACTGCCTGAGGGCTGTGATACATCATGCTAATCCATCTGCGGAACTCCGGTTTGAATCCGGCAGTCTTCAAAAAAGACGCCAAAAACCGATGGTCAACCCTATCGAAGGCTTTGGACTGATCTAAATTGATCAACGCGGCTTCGGTGCCGTCTTCTATCTCCTCTAGGACCTCGCGAATCAAGTGCAGGTTGTCTTGGATTTACCTTCCCTTCACAGTGTAGGTCTGCTCAGGGCCGACCAGATCGCTGATGACAAGCTGTAAGCGGTTCGCTAAGACCCGAGCCAAAATCTTTAACTCTGTGTTTAGCAGAGTTATGGGCCTGTAATCATCTAATCCCTCCCAAACATGCCTGCTACCTTTCTTCAGCAATGTAATCACGCCCTTGGTAACGCTACCAGGGATGGCTCCCTGGGCGAACCAATAGTTGAACATATCCGTCAGTATAGGCACAAACATCTGCGGCAGCCTCAAGTACACTTCGTAGGGTAAACCATCAAGTCCTGGCGATTTGTTGAGGCCGTCTTGCTTCAATGCATCACGGACTTCGCATTCAGTAACCACACCCTCGCAGCCAGCTGCTTCGGCTGCCTCAAAGCGGAGGAAGTCAGCAAGATAGCTGCGAAACTCCTGAAGCGGGAGATCAGGATGGCGGGCAAAGTGATCATGAAAGTGCACCCCAAAGGTATCACGTATCTCGAGATTCGATCGCAGCACGCGCCCATCCGGGGACTTGACGGAATCGACATACTGACCGGGAAACCTTCGCACCTCTTCCTCACGCGCAGTCGCGTTCGATTTCACAGCTTCGTTGAGAACTCTTTTTAACCTAGATCTAACTACGAATCCCTTGTAGCGCTCGCTAGTCTCACACTCAAGGTCCCTCCTAGCTTGCTCTACGTTTAGGGAGTCCTCCCCAGCCACCACCCGGGAAAGTCTATCTTCTATAGATGTCGCCTTCCTGGTCCTATCAAAGTTGAGCTGTCGACCGTATTTGGGGGCGAAATCTCTAATCCTATGTTTTAGAGAAACCCACCACCTATTCCTGGTAACTGCCCCCACTAACGCCTGCTTAATTAGGGATTCCAGCCGGTCCTGGAAGTCTCGTATCTTCAGTAAGGAGGTATTGAACTTCCAGTAACCGGCTAGACTAGGCCTATTTGCTAAGCACAGACTGACCCTAACAAGTTTATGGTTAGTCAGCCTTATCAAGTGGAACGTGGGACAACTAACGAAATCACAGTCAACTCTTCTAACTGACACTCTGTCCAAGTAGGGACCTACTGTGGTAGAGGGCGAGCTATCTAGCCACGTTTACGTCTCTCTCCATGGGTGATCTAGACGGAACCTGTCGACCAAGTCATGGCGAGCCATGAGGTATATCAAGCTGCTTTCACACCTTCCCAACCTACTTGCTCCCCGCCCGACTCTATCTATCTTGAGATCAATCACCCATTAAAACTAGCTGCTTCGAATCGTCTAGGAACAGCGCCAACCGACGAAAAAAGGTATTGGGCGCATAAACCACGACCAGCCGGAGCTTTTAACGGCAACATCGGCCACAACCAACCTGCAAAAACAAAATTTATATCTGCATAAAGGCTGCGTCCAACTAGCAAAGAAACTCCAGCGCTATTGCGGCAGCCGTATGCTGAGAAAACGGCAAAGTCCTTCTCCAGCACCTGACAGTCCGCAGCGCAAATGATGTGTCTCTTGCATTGCAGCGACATCTATTCTGAGGTTCGAGAGTTCAGCAAGCAAGCGTGCACACTTGCCTGAATCCCTCAGTCCCCTCACATTCAACGTGGCAAGGTTTAAAGCCACCAGACCCACTTACCTTACTCACTGTCGACTACGGGCTGGAAATCCTCGGTGTGGGGATGCCGACGGCCTGACGCAGGGAAGCGGAAACGAGTCCATTAGTAACTCAGCCGTCCCTGGAAATTCCACCGACATCCATGGGGAACCTTAACTTTAGGGACCTATAAAAACAGGGATGAACATAAATCGGGACCCTGCCCGAACAAAAAGATAACGTTTTTCATCAAGGGGTGCTCTAACTCCGTCGGTCTTATGTCCGCCCGACTGGCTTCCTCAATGAAGCGCCACAGCTCCTTTGTGCGGTTGCCAGCCGAACGAACAAAGGTGGTCACCATGGGTGCACTCCTAAACAAATAAGGATTTAAAACGATCTCGTGATTGTCGATGGTTTTCAGGGCTATAAGCGGATTTAATGTCTTTTTCAGATGATGGTCGATGGTGAGTAATTCCAATCTGTCTGAGCAAAAATAAATTCCGTTTAAAGCTTGTCGGTCCTCATTTGAGGCCGACTTTGTTCATTTTCTTGAAGATGATGATGATGGCGATTGTTCTCTCGTCTCTGAATGGGACCTGGAGAACAGCCTTCATTTTCAGTGCAGTTTGTGATTTTTAAAAACGCGTTTACTTTCGACCGTTTGCGTCATTACGCACTTACAGTAACCGTTTCTTGCTGTTACGTAATCACACAGGAATGGTGGTTCCGCGTGCAATTTCATTCATGCTGAAGACGTCTCGCTTTCGACCAAATCCAACTTTATGCTGATTGCACCGTGGTCTTAACATGATTTGAGGCAACTTTCAAACTGCGGCCAGTGATTCATATTTTTGAAAGAAACGAAATGACGGAGTGTCCTAGAAAACCACGACAACTATCGGTTTTTCTTCTGCTCGTGTACCTCCTCCCGGTTTTCTCCCCAGAGTACAGTCAATTCTATGAAGAGGACACTCTTCTTTGAATTGGACCACGCAACAATGTCTGGCCGCTTTTCTGTTTGAATAATGTGAACTGGAAATTGTAGAGATGTCTTGAGATCCACTGAAACTTTCCAGTCACTTGCTCCATTAAGTAGCTTCATATTGGAATTTCATTGTTTCCTCACGGGACATTCACCTTCCTTGAAAAACTGAATTATGGGTTCTTTGGCTGTAACAGGTTGCTGGTTTGCTGTCTCACATTGTGCTCTTAACAACTCTATGATCACCTCTGACACCTTGTTATGTCGCCATGTGTACATCTGAAGCGATTGTGGACATGCAGATAGTACATGACGCAAGGTACCCAGATCACTTTTACACGACAAGCACAGATCCGAATCGGTATAATTTTAGGTTGGTCGCATTTGATAAGAGATCATATGTAGAGCGAAGAAGGAATGATATCGCCATTGATTCCATTGCAATTAAGGATTTCCATGATAATTTAATTGGTTTGATATTATTTCCTTTTGTCTAAGCACATTGTTTGGCCTGAGTAACAGCACTCGCTGTTCTTTGCTCCTCCTCAAACATCCTGACTTCTTCGCTCACCGTGTCTCCTTTTCCCTTTGCGCCCACTTTGGAGAATACCTTGTTGTTCGTGCTACCCAGCCCATCTCGATTGGTTTGAGTGACGCCTATATATATATATATATATATATATATATATAGGCGTCACTATATATATATATATATAGGTTTATAAATCCATAGTTATATATATTTACATCTCTATATGTTAAGTTATATATGTACATTTGAATATTTATGTATGCATATATATATATATATATGTATGTTTGTACGTATATATATATATGTGTGTGTGTGTGTGTGTGTGTGTTTATATACGTATATATATATATATATATATATATATATATATGTTTGTGCGCATACATTCGTATTTGAATGTACCCACACCCATACACATAAAATACATACTTGTACATGTATACATAAAATATAATTTCAAAAAACATCTGCAGAGGTTTTCACGGAAAATAAACTTCAATATGACATTCACAGACGCAAATTTTGGACTTAAAAAGCAACTCCCCGAATCAAAACGATTTGTACAATAAAGGCTTGGAAAAAAAGGCCACTGTAGCCATTATCAGTCTCCTGAAAAAGACATAAAGCCTGAAATACGTTTAAATATATGAAATAATAAAAAAACTAAATACCCAATTCGGATCTATCTGTGTACCTGTTCCTTTAAAAATATTTACTTTTTCCATGTTGGACCAATAACAATCTTTTTTATATACACTCTACAACGAGATAAAACTGCAAAAGGAAAACTAATCATAGAATAAATACTAGCAGCCTTTAAAAACACCAACTATAAACTGAAACTTATCGAAGAAGTAAAACAAACTAAATCCACAAATAGACGCCATCAATGGCCACCTAACACTCCAACAAAAGGAACGCAACTCGAGCAATACAAAGTCTCTAGTAAACTACTTAGAAAGAAATTCTGGATACCTACAAAATATATGGGAAATGCACACAAAATAGAAAGTCTAAAAAGCAAAAAATAAAAAACTGAAAACATGGAGGAAACCTGTTGAATCAAATGACGATAGAATTTTCAATGCTATTAAAAGCAAAAAAAACGTCAACAATTTACAAAGATTTTATAGGAATAGATGAAATCTTTAAGGAACAAAGATAAAAATCGTGAAATAAAACATTCTTCAAAAAACTCTAGAACATTAACTTAAAAAAATACTACACGCCTCTCACACAAAAAAGACAAGCCTTAAAAATATTCAAGAAACAAAAACATAATTATAAAAGAAGCAGATAAGGAAAGCACAGTCATTATAAATAAAACACATTACAGAGCAAAAATCCAAGAGAAACTAAGAGATGAAACCAACTATTAATCTAAACAAACATAGGCAATAATATTATATAAAAAAATTACAAAATTCAGCAAAAACACACAACAAAACCTTAACTGAAAGAAGAAACAGATTTCTTAACTAACTCCATCCCCAAAACTAGCCAATTATCAAAAATTCACAATAAAAATTGCTGTAGAAACGCAAAAATCTGAATACATAGAAATTCCAAACTCTAGAGACCTCAAATCATATCAATCGTAGCAGGCCCATCATGTCCCACAGACTCAGCAAACTAATAGAGATTTTTATTCAACCATTCCTATGTATGATAAAAAGCTATATAAGAGGTGACATCCATGTTTTAAACCCCATACCACAGAAAAATGATGCGGACAGACTCATGGTTACATTTGACGTCAAAAACCTACACAGTAATAACCCATATGAATTAGGAAAACAAGCCATCTCATTTTGGATAGAAAAATACACAGAAAAGTTACACCCAAGATTTTACAAAAAAAATTATCACTGATGGTATAGAACTAACCCTAAACAATAACTCTTTCAAATTCAACAAAGTACGCCACCCTAATCCTATCATAATTTGAGGAAAATCTGTATGAAATCATAAGTAAAAAATACAACAATAATATAGAAATAGAATTTATGGAAAAGATACTTAGGATGACTGTTTCATATTTTGGAAATACCTATGGGGCAACATAAACGATTTGCATGATTTATTCCAAAACCTACACCTTAAAATAAAATTCCCCATAGAACACAAATTTAAAGAACTGCCATTTATAGACGTCTTCATTAAAAACCAAAATGGCCAAATCATCACAGATATTTTACACAAGCCTACAGACACCCATCAATACCTCCATTTCAAAAGTCATCACCCAAGAACTGCATACAACCCATCCTTTACACACTCGCACGTAGAATATCCACCGTAGTCACAAAAACCTCCTAAAAGAATTGAACGGAGGAGATATTTAGCAATACTGATAAATGAGGGATTCGAATTAGCAGAAAAATACTATTAACAGAACTAAGAACCCTCCAAAACATAGCAACGATGAACCCTTAGCATGTGTCTCAACATACAACAAAAACAACTCAGAACTACTCGTAGAAATAAAGAATCTAGGATAACTTAAAAACAATGATAGAATTAAAAACGCACTAGATACAGCAAAAATCATTAAAAGCAAGCGACAACCCAAAAACTTAAAACATTCACTCACCTCATCTAAATTTGGGGAATACAAAATGCAAAAGTAAAAGATATGGAGTATGTAATATAATCATTGAAGGAAAATCGTATACCTTCGAAAACTTAAAAACAACATTAACCATAAAAAAGGAATCTGAGCTGAAATTCAAAAACATAGTCTACATGATCAACTGTAAAAAGGTATACATTGGCTATACTCAAGCACTTAACAACAGAGTCTCTTTACATAAAAGCAACGAATTACAAGAAAATAGAAAACTCCATGTATCAAAACGCCTTTTTAAAGAAAGTAATGGAAACTCTGAATAATGCCAAAATACTGGATTGATGGCTACTCGTTACTCCAAATAAAATAAAAAAAACTTCATACATAGATTTAAACCTTCATTAAACAGAGCCTAACACTCACACACAAGAAAACGGAGCCGAACTTCAACACACACAGAAACGCAAACATATACACTCAGAGACTATCTTAAAATATATCTAATGAGTCAAATATTATTTTATGCGCGTTCACTCAGAGATGAAGAGAGAGAAAGAAAAAAACAACCCTAAAAATATGTGTGTGCGTGTGTTTGAGTATGTGTATATATGTGTACGTATATGTATACGTATGTATGTATACATATAAATATATGTATGTATATGTGTATGTATATATAAGTATGTATGAATATAGATATGTATATGAATATATGTATACGAAGTGTGTTTATATATGTAAAGTAAATAAAGTTGGCGACCGTAGTCGAGGACAACCCAAAGGTTCCCTTTTAATTAGTTACTACACCGAGGTGTAGAAGAGGGCACTACTCCTTTCTCTGGATTGTTCAACTTTATCCTTAATACGTACCTTAAAATGCTGAGTGTTAAGCAAGGCGGCACCAAGTACCATTTTTGAGTCTTTGGTATGACTCGACCTGGTATTGAACCCCGTGCATATGTATATGCATATATATGCATGTATATATATGCGTATGTATACATATATATGTATGTATATATATGTATATTGTTACGAAGTCAGAGAATTCTTTAGGCGTAGGGAAAACAAACACCCTTTTAGGACTCCCACGCGAGAGCCCTTAAAAGTCTAATATATTCCCCAGAAATCCAGTCGCATATACATGAAGAAGAATAAATTAAAGAAAGCAGATATCTAGTCGACAAAGCTCCAGTCTTCGAGGAATTGTTGTAGTAATACCACAAACAATCTTACCTCGAAGAAACAGAAAGTGTGCTCTCTCTGCTACCGACACGCGGAAACCAGAAGAAAAGGACGCAAGAGGTGTGACTTATGGAAGAGAACGTGATGAGCATATAAGAAACTAAGTTTGAGGTGGAAAAAAAGCAGTATTTTGCTTATGTCTGATTGGTGAATATTTATCAGTTTATTTTGCGGGTTAAATAATTTGACTACCGCCCAATAGGTTGATTCCACGTCGACTAGACTTCTAAAACCAAGAAGAAGCTATTTCGGCTTACGAGTTACCAAACACAAATGGCAGGCAAAGCGTTTGACATTCGGCTGATTCCCGAATTTTATGGCGTCTCATCCGACCACACAGTGTCCGAATGGTTGGAACAAGTGGAGCTGGTGTGCGAAATGTGTGGTGTTGACCACGTCGAACGTGTTCTGTCACACAGGCTGAGAGGCGGGGCTCTGTCAGTATACCGACGGTTAACCTGCGACCAGAGGGATGATTTACAGCAGGTAAAACAAGCCCTCCTCGTGGCTTTTGCGCAGGACCGTTTTGTTGCATTTGACACATTTGTCTCGCGTCGTTTGCGCCCCGGGGAAACTGTGGACGAATATTTGGGTAACTTACAGGACATGGCACGTCTAATTGAAGAAAGCACCACTGACCGATGGCTCAGTTGTGCTTTCGTGTCTGGACTCCTCGGTCGGTTAGACGACAATTGCGTGGGTCCTCAAGGATGGAGCACATGACCCTAGGACATATTCTTGCCAGGGCTCGAGCTCTCATGTCGGAAGAGGTAGAGGTCGATGAACCTGTTGCTGCGGCTGCCGGGCGACGCTGGGTTCTTCCTCGTGTGCCTGTGGGCCCACACAAATAGAACACAGTTGCAGTGCAGTGCTTTAAGTGTGGAAGTCCCAATCCCTTTGCCAGAGACTGCCGGCAGTCCGGGGGCAAATCACAAAGAGCGCTCCCGGAGATACGCTGTTATCAGTGACAGCAACAAGGACATGTCACATCGAGGTGTCCGAGAAACGAGGCAAGGGGCGAGAGGCCAGCACTACTCTCTCCCTACATAAACTAGAAGTGCTTCCTGTAATGAAAGTAAAAATCAATGGAATGGATCGGATTGCGTTGGTGGATTCCAGCTGCCCCTCATCCGTAGTGAGTGGAATGTTATGTTGATCCGAAGTATGGAAAAAAACCGCAATTCTGACAGCAGGCAGGAAGTGCCTTCTAAGCCATGGTGTTGGCAACATAACTTTAACAATGACCAACAGAAATCCCTTAAAAACGAACGTGCTAGTGATAAACAGTAAGCCATTAGGATTCGACCTCCTTCTGGGAATGGACGTCATCAAGAAATTGGGCGGCGTGTATATCGACGAAGGAGGCAAGACACATTTTGCTGAGGCGGCTCTCGCTTTGGCTGCGACAATAGAGCTGGAACAGCTTGACTTTCGCGCAGAGTTCGACCAACGCACCAAATCCTGGACATTGTCGTGAAAGTGGTCCGGTGATCAGCCCCCAGAAAAATTATATAACAGAGTACCGGAGTACACCATCCCTGCAAGAGTTCGTGCAGAATACGAGAAAGATATACAAAACTGGATTGATAATGGTTGGTTAGTTCCTTACCCAGAAGATAAATTGGGCTCCCCGAAGGGCCTGATCCCATTAATGGCAGTCATCCTGCAGAGTAAACAAAAGGTAAGACCAGTGCTCGACTATCTGGAGTTAAATGATCATGTGGATCCATTTACGGCTCGTGCAGACAAATGCACCGAAAAGTTGAAAGAATGGTTGCCAGCAGGATCGAATGTATCAGTGTTAGACCTTCGCAAGACATACCTTCAATCACTGTGGTCCTATCAAACCGTACTATTTAGGGACGAAGGTATTGCCTGACCCGCATTGGGGTTTGGGCTCAATGTGGCACAATCCATCATGCTGACAATTGTTGATGCTATCTTGACGAAGGACAAGCGCATACAGCAGGCAACATCTGCCTATATTGATGATGTGTATGTGGACGAGAGTATTGTGCCTGCGGTACGTGTGAAGGAGCATCTCTACAGCTTCGGCCTCCTCAGCAAAGGCGCCGGAGAGGCTACAGGATGGTGCGCGAGTACTTGGGTTACAGGTCTTGCGAAGGGATAACTCTCTGTATTGGAGAAGAGGGAACAAAATCCCAGACATGCCTCGTGTCCTCACGCGACGGAACATATTTTCCCTATGTGGCAAATTAGTTGGGCACCTTCCCGTGGGTGGTTGGCTTCGTGTAGCTGTGGCGTTTATCAAGCGGAGAACATCTGACATCACCGCTGGATAGGATGACAAAATTGACCACGCCCCTCTCAACACCATGATTAAAGAGGTTCTCACCAGAGTGCACAAAGAGACTCGGCGCGCGGCAGATGATGCGTCGACGGCCAAGCCCTTAGTGTATGGGTCGACGCAAGCTCTCTCGCTACCGGCGTGTTGCTTGTATATGATGGGGTGTAGTAGAGGATGCTTGTTGGTTTCGTCCAGAAAAGGACTCCCAACATATTAACCTCGCGGAACTCGATGCCGTTATTAAAAGAATAAACTTGGCAATCCTCTGGAAGACGACCACCGTGCATTTGTTCACTGATTCTGCTTGTGTCCATAAGTGGATCTCAGACACCCTTACCGACAAGTCCAGGGTAAGAACCAAAGCCGCAAGCGAGATGCTCATTCGACGGCGGCTTCACACGATAAAACTGATGAAAGAATACGCGCTGTCGATGAATGTATCCTTGGTCAAGTCTAGCCAAAATAAGGCAGATCGATTGACTTGAGTGCCTCAGAGGTGGCTTGATGCAATTAAAAGGAACACTGGGCCTGTGCAACCTGCCTGCACTGCGTCCGTGAGCTCAGATAGGCTTGACAAGATCAATATTGTTCACCGACAAAGCGGTCATCCTGGTGTGCAGCGGACACTTTATTTTGTGAAACAGATTGCCCCTGAGGTTTCTAAGGCCGCTGTGAAAACTGTCGTCAGAGAATGTGAAGAATGTCAGTCGATCGATTCGGTACTCGTGCACTGATCAAAGGGGGGCTTTGAATGTTACAAAAACATGGCACCGGGTAGCGATGGATATTACCCATTTTAACGGGGCCCATTTTTTGACAGTGATCGACTGCGGCCCCGCTCGGTTAGCCATCTGACGACGTCTTCCTCGACAAGATGCGACAAATGTAATCAACCAGCTGAAGGCACTCTTCTATGAGCGGGGCCCGCCGACAGAGATTCTGACAGATAATGACACTGCCTTTCGGAGCAGCCTGTTTAAAACCTTCCTAGATGAGCGGAGAGTCCGACTTCGATTCCGCTGTGCATACATCCCCTCTGGTAACGGCATCATCGAGCGATGTCACAGAACTGTAAAAAGGATCACCGCCAGAAAGCGGTCTACTATACCGGAAGCAGTATACTGGTACAACGTCACGCCAAAGGATGACGTGTCCTCTGCTACAGCACCAGCGAATATAGTCTATCGGTACCGCATACGGCTGAAAGGAATCAGTAGAACATCGGCGCCGACACACAATCAACAGCAGGCTGTCTTCAAACCGAGTGACTGAGTGTGGGTAAAGGCTCCACATGGACGATGTACCACAAAATATAAAGTGGGACGTGTGACCGGAATTACCAGTGCACAGAACATAACGGTCGAAGGAATGTGAAAGATCTGCGACCCATAGTGGGACCAGGCCAGCCGACGGTCTGTTCTGACATGTCTTCAGAGAATGTGAATGAAAGATTTGTAACCATTTGAGAGACCGTGTGAACAGGCACCCAGCACAAATGCAGGTGATGCCTCTTCCAATAACACTTCTAATGAAGACCCAGTAACCGTACTGCCGCGAAGGAGGAGTGTAGTAGTAATGTCAAGAAGACGAATCTGACCCATGGTTTTTATAGGAACCAGAACATTTATTACAAAAAGAAAACGAATACTAATAACAACATGAAAGGCTGGATGTCTTATCGAATAGAAGATTTTCTTTCGTATGGAATGGTGCATACAACAATTTATGGACAAGTGTGTCACACAGTGGTTTGGTTTGGTTTAGTTTGGTTTTATGGCCAGAAACAACCATTGTAGGTTATTTAATGCCAAATCATTTTTATACATACTAAATATATGATTTCTAAACACATTCTGTAGAAAACATTTTTAAATCAGCATGGGCTCATTTTTTTTACGCACAGTTAAATGGTTTCACTTATTTTTATCAGCTTCAAATAATACTATTAACTATTAATCATTTGTTTGCACACAGTTAAATGGTTCCAAGTATTGATTTTTAACGCTAATAATTCAATTAAACAGCAGTCATATGTTTGCACACGGTTAAATGATCAAACAGTTCTATTTCAAACAATTTACTTTAGCATAAGTCAATAAAGTTTAATGGTTCCAAGTATTGCTATGTATTACTAACAATTCAATTATGCATCAACCATTTTTACAAGCAGTTAAATGATCAAACAGTTCTATTTCTAACTATTCAGTTTAGCATAAATCATTTGTTTGCACTCAGTTTAAATGTCAAAGTACATAGCTTCTGGATATCGTCAAAAGTCCGAAGCCAGCCACGAACTGTACAAAGCGTTTGACTCACACTGTAGGATTATGATGCTCTGGAAGAGACGATAAAAACTCTGTAGATTACCTCAGTCGACATCTATATCAAGAGAGAGAGAGAGAGAGAGAGAGAGAGAGAGAGAAAACGCTGCTGAAGCACATCCATTTCGTGGTAAAAAATTCTGTTCCTAAAACACTGACTCAGAAAGAGGGCAGAACCGCAATACAACAGGTCAGTCATCTTCAAAAGCTAATGTCAGCAATCCAATCCTTCAAGTGACAGGGCCCAAGTATATCCAGTTTTGTCCAATTCATATAGTATCATTCTACGTAACCATTTCTTTGTAGTCTCGTCAGTGATTCAAAAGAGAATAATTGATATCGCGCCCATACTCACTAAGAAATCGTCAAGACGAAGCAGTTAATCATGGAGAAGGTATAGTTTCCGTACATTGACAAGATTGTGGAAGAAACTATCTAAGCCTGCATCCTATGTCAGGCATCAACCCCTAGTCCAGTTTAAAACGAAACACTCTGTCCCATAGACAGAAAATAACCCAATTTATCGGACCTCTTCTTGTCAGGCTGTTATGTGATAGTGGCCATTGGCTAATATAGCTGCTTTTCTGAGGTCGAAATAATCCCATCAACGCCAACAAAGGTAGTCATTCTTTGCTTAAATTCAATATTTTCCTAACAAAGCTTACCGAGAGTAGTGTGGGGGCGTATGTAATTTGGTTATTTCAGTAGATTGCTCTCTAAATTATTCCCACCACAAATCCAACACAAAACATTACAATCGCACAAAAGAAATGGAATAGAACACAACGAATATTAAATAACAAACAATTTAATGTGCATGTAACAGAATATGAACAACAAAATACATGATGTGTAAATGGCCTTTTGGAAAATAAAGTTTGAAGAAGAGAATAAATTTGTTGAAGGATGTGTGTATGTTCATGTTATCAGAGTCCGTAAATAAGTCGTTCTTACTTACATTAAGTTTATAGCGGGTTTTATGATTGTGGCGACAGCGTGTCTCGTTGATGAAAGAAGGTTGTCGGGTTTTCCTTTTGAATATAATTCTCGGCCATTTGAAAAGAGGTCATGAACTTTAGTTGAGGAAGGAAAGGAATTGGTTGGACATAGTATCGGCTACTGGCTTAGTGGCTTGTGTTCGTCTGTCTTCGTTTGTGTGTAAGCTTGTGTCTTGTGTGTCTGGCTTCCTAACTCTGTGTTATTTATATCCTACAGGTGGATCAAAGAATCGTCCTAAAATTTTTGCGCGTAGACATTTATTGACCAATCAGATTTGTATTTTACTATTTTATTTTCGAGCCTAAATATTTTCTGTAGGTTCACTTCCGATCCTAATTTTCTAGAATGTTCTATTCCATGTTTTTAGCTGATTGGTTGAAAAATATAAAAATGTAATTTAAATGTTAATACGGGTTTGATCCTAAATTTCTAGAATGTTCTTAAGTATGTTTTATTGCTTATTTTAAGACTAGAAGAAATTTGTATCCCATAGTAGTCAGGACTGACAAAAGTCCCCGTTTTCAAGACCAAGAATTTAGAGATTTTACCATTCACTTTGGTTTTCATAATAGGATAATCACACTTTTCTGGCCTGAAGCAAATGAGACTGAATACTTCATCCATTGCAGAAGATCAGAACTTGAAAACGCATATACCTCTTTTTATCCGACAGTATAGAGCAACACAACAGTATACCAAAAGTGTCTTTTCGAAGCCCTCACTGGAAGGAAGATGAATGTTAGTTTACTATATATTCCTCATCCCAAAACTTTTTTCCAATCCATTCCCGTATAGCCGTAAATGATGCCTTCAGCAAAAACAAGATGAAAACATATGCTAATTAGGGGCACCGCACCAAACATTACTATTCCTCCCTGTTGACAGAGTGCTTTCTAAATAACGCAAACACAACGAACTCTCTCTGTCCTTCGAACCAAACTCATACACAATCTTTCAAAAAGTAAAGGTAGTATAATGATAGCAGAGCGTGATGACCACCAAACAATTCGAAATATCTCGTTTTTCGAACACATACAAAGTTAGGCCATTACACCTGAACAAATAGGTGAGCCATTTGATAGGCCAACGCCAGTTGACCAAAACTGAATGGATCTGGCTGTGCCAATTACACCTGTCCAGAAAGACATTGCAGCGTATCAAGTCTAGTTACTGGGAATACCAGCTATACCAACAGAGCAACAACCAGATATGTGCAACTCACGAAGTCAGGCAAAGATGCCGACAATTATGTGTTGGGCTTCAAATAGATCCACGAAAAAAAAAATAAATAAAATCCCTACGAGGAGGACGTTTACAAATTTTCTTTTACAAGGAAAGAAAGAAGGATGATTTCAAATGTCCACTCGTGCATGTCAGAAACTTGTAATTTTGTGTCAGGGATTTTCCTTTGTGTACCTCGAAACGGGTCCCTGTTAGATGCTTTACTAAGCTAATCCTGGAAGATTTTTGTGCAAATACCCACAGAAAGACACCTGACTTAAAATAAAACTTTATACATTTTAAGATCAGGATACACTGATTTACTCGTAAAAATGTCTTCGTCTCTTTATTTATATAGTAAAAAAAAACGTTTCGGCTATTATATCCCCCAGAACTCTTCAAGTTCTCTGTTGTAATCGGTAATTTTGAAATGAAACCCAAATGTGAACAGCCATCAATTGTCAATTGAGGAACACTGGATTACCAACACTCAAAAAATCAGAGATCAGATCATTGAATGATGTTTGTAGAACATTGCATAAGTTTTAAAAATATACAGTTGATTTATGAAAATACTTTTGATGCACATATATTTTAACAACTACTAAATCCGAGGGACGCTTGAAAAGTAAAGTTTCTCACATTTCCATGATAATTACATCAGTTACAGGGAAGCAAGTTTTCAACTACAAAAAACTATTTTCCCACATTGTTACCACCCTTTGTTATGCATTTTTCCAGCGAGGAACAAGTTGTGAGGATATTAGTTATGAACTGCCTTAAATTCTTTTTTGCTACACCTTTCTTAAGCTTGGAAATAAAAATTTCATGTCCTTAACAAGAAAATCATTGGTAAAATTTTTTAAATTACATTTAGTAGAGCAGTTATGGGAATTGAATTGAGTGGGTTTTGGTACTGACGACTTGAAGGTTTGTCTTCGTATATTTGAAGTATCTGTGTACCAGAACTAACCTCCACAATTATTCGGACACTAGTAGTAAAGGAAATGTATTATGATCTAATATTTCCTCGAGCTAAAGATTTTAAAACAATTCACGACGAATTAACATCGTATTTATTAACTGGGCAAACTTAATGAAATGAATATCATGGAAAATGTGCTCAATTCAATAAATGTACTAGATTTTAGGTTTTAAATTGCGACGACCAACATACGAAAAATTAACAAAATTATCCGAATGCTAGTTGCTATATAAAGTACAATTCTACCAAAATCACTTAGAGTCGAATGCTTTTACAGTAGTTTAATTACTTCTCCCTAGTCAAGAAATTATCTAGTAGTAAAACATATTTAGTTAGGGGGAGAGAGGGAAGTGGAGCATGAAAAAAGGAAAACGAAAGGGAAGGGAGAGCTAATACTTTTACTAACTAAAGGAGAAGAGTTTCTATACCTTAACTAAAATAACAAGTTCCCACAAAGTAATTTATTTCAAGAGAAATAAACTTTTTAAAATCCAGCTTTGCATATTTTCCCTATGCTTCTCGAAAACATTAAATTTAAGATAATAAAAATAACATACATTCAAGTAAGGACAATATTATAACCAAAAGTGGTTATAAAAATAACGACAATATTATAACTAAAACAAGAAGAGGAATTTAAAAAATAACGACTGAATTGCACGAAGCAATGTGCCCACTACCTACTGTTAGTTTAACTTTTGTTAATGATTCAATACCATTCTTTGGTATATTATATCAAAGTTCTTTTTGAAGCCAATTTTTAGGGTTGGTTATTTAGTTAGGGGGAGAGAGGGAAGTGAAGGGGACAGCATACCAAAACTACAATTACCCTGAAGTAAAATTGTTTCAACAAAAAACCCTTTAAGGAAAACGGGCTTAGCCTAAGCGACTAATAGGCCTTTTACTGAATCCTCCTTGCTCCTTGCTTGAGAAAAACTGCCTAAAGTCGAAGGCGAATAAACAAGTTGTAGAGAAGAGGAAAATCTCGTATTTTGTTTTGGTGCGCTATTTAATTCAACACTGAATTTCACCCAATCAGGATGACTTATCCTATTCAGCCCGGACCTTCATTTCCGGCTAGCAAAACGGGTGAGCGGCCAAACACTCCCTCTTCAGCTTGAGACGGCGACCAGAACAGACGTGTCTCTGGTCGTCCCTGCTTAGCGATGCTTTTTAGCTAAACAAGCCACCCAGTGGGACATCTCACTGTGGCTTTAACCCTAGCAGCAGCAACACGGATACTCAACGAGGGAACCATCTAATTTATGGATTCCTTGCGTCTAATATATTTTAGACCAAGGAATCCCAGTTGAATATAAATTAGACGCATTCAACATGCCTCGCACATGCACAACTTTATGTCACCCCAAAATTGGCTATGTCGATCTGAGCGTAATCTCGCTCTCGACACATTAGCTCCCATTTCACCTCTGGTCCACATTAATGGAGATAACGCCTACTCTCCCCAATTACCAGACACAAAACTACACGGTGACCTTGAATACTTCCCTCACACGTCCAACAACACGCTGCCATCTCAACATCCCGCTAAACCATTTCGTCTAAAACATCCAACAAGCCTAACCACCACGAGTCTTGCAGCACCAAGAACAAACCAAATATTCAAAGCTGCAAATAAAGAACTTTCGCTGTTGTGTGTTGTATAAAGAATGGTTTCGTAATTCATTTGTTGCCTTAAAAAATATAGCGCTAAACAAATAACCTTTTCACTCACAGCTATAAAGTGCTCACAAAGCAAAAGAGCAAGCCAGGTACTGTCTTCTGCCAGAATCATGAAAAAAAAAAAAACAAAGGAGAAAAATCCCTAGCAGGTCTCACTTAATAACAGTAGGGGCGGGGAATAACGGCACAACTTTACAACAGCTAATCATATTCGAGCAGACATTAACTGCCGAATTTACAAATTCCAACATCCTCCTGAACAAAGAGAAAAATTGTTTGTTTGTTTTTTACAGAAACAGAACAACAGATTCATGGGAATCAAAACCATTGAAAGTTTTTATCTTTTTGTGCGTTCCTCTGGTTGATCTTTTAGGGCGAGGGGGCTAATACGTCTGAAATTGAATTTTCATCGGGGGAAATAACAGCTTGATGAGAATGAATGATCTATAATTCCAAGAGATATAAGTGCTTTATCGAATGCTCCTGCAATTTCTCAGCAGGCTTCCAGATTTTAGCTGATCTAACAAGATCGTCATCATCTGGAGTAACCTCCATTATCCTCACTAAAGACCAATAAGGTCGAGACTTCATAGGATTCTTAACAACAATCACGTCACCTACTTTAATGACATTATTATAATTTACTTGAAGGATATCCTTAGACTGCTCTCTAAGGTTCAACAGGTATTCCTTATACCGTAAGTCATGGGATTCCTTCAAATAGAGGTCCCTGAACTCCAAACGCTCTGTTAGAACGTTTGGAGTTCAGAGCGTCTGGAAGGAGCCAACTCATGAATCTTTTCTGGATCTCTCAAGAAAAGTGCGGTATTGAAGTGAGGGCAGAGAAAGGCATTAAGCGCATTAATGTCCAATCCAGCATCTTCTGTAAGCGGTCGAGAATTGATAGCAATTTGAACATCGGACAACAGAATTAAAAATTCTAAATACTCTACGCTTTTCCTGCCCACTAGCTTAAACAAATAACACTTAACTGATTTTATAAGTCTCTCCCAGACGCTCCCTAACTAAGCCGAATACAAAGGAATGGTAAGATGTTTTATGTTAAAAGTACTAAACTTTCCCACAAACTCATCGGACACAACTTGTTTCGCTAGATTGCAACCAGCAACAAAGGCACGCGCATTGTCAGAATAAATGTACGAAGGCAATCCATACAGATTGAAGAACCGCACCAAAGCAAGTATCACTGAATGAGTGGACAAGTCTTTGACCAAATCTAGATGAATGGATCCGATACTGAGGCCCGTGAACAACAAAATATACATCTTTTTTTCTTTCTCCTTCTACCTGTACCCACAAATAGCCAGTAAAATCAATCCCCGTATGCAGGAATGGTCTCACAAAATCTATTTTATGTTTGGGTAAATTGGATACCTTGGGGTACTTAAAGGAAATGGCATTATACTTCTTACACAAGCTACAAGAATATAAGACTGCCTTAATTCTTTGTCTGACTTTATGAACCCAAAAACAGGACAATCGCAGTTTACAAAGAGGAGCTGCGATACCTAGATGCTTACATTTTACATGGCAGTCCATGTAAGACGAGAAAATCTGGGCAGTAATACAGGAAATAAAACATCCTGAGAGTGAAATTCAGATTTACCTATTCTACTTCTGGAGCGAATAAGCCCTCCCTTATCCAAAAAGAGATTAAGGCTAGCAACCAGGAAAGGAACTTCACTATTGAAGGGGTTCAACAGAAACAACTTTTCCTTAATTAAGCACAATGACTGCTGTACTTTCAATAAATGTAACTTGGCGGCTTAACTCATATGTGAAGAAACTTTCTTCAAACTAAATACAAATCGGAAAACATAAGTTACCGCCCTCACCAGTTTAGCCAGGGATGAGAACCTTTCCAATTCAACCATAGCAGCGCTTGCAAAACCTACCGGAGAAATCACAACAGCATTGTTTAAAACTAACATACGACTGTCTGCACTCATACAGCCCAGGTCACAGGCAGACCATTATAAGGCTTCATCAACCAACCAGGAAGGACCATGAAGTCAAAATGATAATTGTGCCTTAAACTTATTAAGAGACACACTTCTTGTTATCAAATCAGCAGAATTATCATTATATTCCCATAAGTGAATTTCACATGAATACCTCATTTACTTAAGTTAGCAATCTCTTTGTGGATATCCTCAAGTTTATTCTGAAAGACATTTTTAGTCTTAATATCATTCGTCAACAAACAGGACAAAACTACCTGAGCGTCAACAGCCACAGCAATATCACTAATACAACTATCTGAAAGAACTCTCAACATATTAGGAATACATTCAACCGATAGGAATACAGGCAATAATTTCAGAGTCGGGAGTGTTCTTTTAACGAGCGGAGCCATCTTAGCCTTAACAAAAATTAACTTAGCACACCCGTTCTGCCATATATATGCTGCAAATCCAAACTCCAGTTGAGAAGCGTCACAGATAATAATTAATTTAGCAGGGGAGGACTCATTCAGCCCAAATTTAGGAAATCTCAAATGACGCAAAGATGAGAGATCTAAAAACGATTTATTCGATTCATCCTGGATATCAGGTGGAATTTTCTCATCCCAAGATAATTTTAGCCCCCACAAACAACGGAGGAGTATTCTCCACTTAATTGTCACAGGCAGACAAAGGGACTGAGGGTCGAACACACTGGAATTTTGAGACAGGGTATCTCTTTTGGTAGTAGCAGCTACACTAGAAGAGATTTCTGAAAGCTGAATTTCATCAGACTGAAGGTCATAAAGGTATCCAAAAACCTTTTCACAGGGAGAAAAAGGCTCAATATAATTGTCATCTTCAATCATCTAAGTCCTGACAACTCCGCTATTAGAATTACATGACCTATAGGTAAAATTGCCGTCAAGCATAATCTTAACGGCTTCCTTGTACAAGGACACCATAATATTAGCAGAGTTGTGTGTCTTAACCAAATCATCTACATAAAAATGATTTAAGAGCATATCAGTACAGGGATTAATATAATACTTCTGCACATGATGCTTGATAATAAAATTGAGGATAAAAAGACTGGCTACTCACCCAAAAATGAGTCCTGTAGCGAAAACACACTAACCTATCCTTTATCTTAACAAAGAAGCAAAAACAATTCTTATCTGGCTCCCTATTTAAACCGATAATAAGAAAGGCCTTCCAAATATCTTCAAGTAAAATAAAACGATTGCATCTAAATTTCAATAAAAGATCCCACATATCTGTAAACAAATTCACTCCGGGATACTCGCAAACATTAAAGGACGGTCTGCCTCCCGTTCTCAGAGAACAATAAAATACTGACCGAATCTTGGTGATACAAACAGGATCCTTCTTTATGACAGGCCTATGGGATACCCATATTTATTAATTAAAAATCATCAGAGATACATCTATCTTCTCGATAATGCATTCAGATTCCTGATCTAGAAACACCTTACAATAGTCATCATATAAATTCTGCTGCTCAAGTTTGATGACAACACGATCTAAAACATTCAACGCCACCTGGTGGTTAGAAGTGACTTCTACCAATCTTCAATCCAATAAAGATCAACAAAATAACATCCCTCTCTAAAGGTTATTGAACTACGGAAAGATTCTATCTTATCTCGGTCATAATAAATGACCGAGTCTTCCTTAATCCCCATAGTCTCTAAGCTGAAAATCTTTTCTACAGTCCTTTCCACAGAGGAATCCGCAAAATAGTCTTAGGAGTCCAGATACTTAAACTTAGGCTCCAACACAAAATATATATAGGTAACAGGGCAATCAGAATACTAAGAGATGACCCGAGAATAATTCATACCACAAATCTGAGGATCAATTTTGGATTTTCGAGTAGGTAAGAAATCTTTTGTTGCCAAAAGGAACAAATCCCTGGGCCAATTTGAAAGCTGCACCGTTCATGAAACGAGACAGTTTCATAGGTGCCAGGTACTTTAACAAATCTACTCCTAAAAGACCGCTCACTGACACAGTGTCTTCATGAACACTCGAAAAATCTGCTGCCAACTTACCACCACTAGCCTACGAATTAAACACTGTGCTACTAATCCCCTTAACCTTAAAAGTGAAATCTATGTGTTTATCCACCAGGAAAGGAATGGAACAGGCACAATACAGCAATTTCACCAACAATTTCAATTCATGCAGACGCTTCCTAGCAGACCCCAAGAAATTCTTCATTACAAATTCTCGGGTAGGCAATTTATTAGCCCTACAATTTAGGACGGATGGCAAGGAATCCGCTAAATAAGAGCGTTTGTTATATGAGTCGATAAGGGCATTATACCTGTATTCGAATCCTTCATATACAAAAACAACCTCCATTTTAGGCAACAACAAACTGCTGCCGTCATTATCATCATGGTAACAAGTATTTGTATCTAAAGTAAAATTATCTAGACCGGGACACATAGCACCGGCATGACAGCTGCTCTTGTAATCCCAGCAAGGTCTGAGGAGTCCTTTTTTACCAAGGCAATTGACCTCTGACTGACGAGGGTCAGTGCACAGCGTACACAGCCCCAGAACTTTACAACAATCCAACCTGTCGTATTTTTTACAATTATAGTTAGAATGCGCATTGTTGCTGCAAAAACTGCATCTAAACTTATCCTGCTTAGAAACAATATTAAAGTTATCGCGGGTAGCAGGTATTTTTTTTTTTTTTTTACTAATCACTGGAGACTGATTTACGGGTGTTACAACTACCCCATTCTGATTTGTGACTCTTTGCACTTCGCGCTTTGAGTTTGGTTAATTCCATAACGCGCAGCACATTGGAATAAGTATAAAAAATCTCGCCCAACGAAGGGTGTGGCCCAAGGACCTAAAAATTTCTTTTCATAAAAACATAGGCAACTTATGAATTATCAAGTGACTAAAATAACGATCGCCCGGCGTCCCCTCTTCCAAGAAGTCCAAAGAAAAAGAATTCTTCAACTCGTACAACAAAGATTTTATCTCAGTGGGAAAAATCTCCGATACAGAACACATCGTTTTCACGTACAAGCCTAACAGTGTCTATGACCACGAATATTTGTTCAACTAAATATCTTTCATCCAAATATTCACTTCTGAGAATCTCCAAGGCTGTATCAAAACTTTCCACCGAAATGGAGAGGTGACTAACCATCTTCAAGGCATGACCCTGGAATGATTTTTTTTTTAAATTAGTTACTTAAGTGCCTTATCGTGCATACCTAACACACAATTTTCAAATTGCATTAAAAAATTCTCACGGGCTAACCTATCGCTAGTCAGACTACTAGGGTCGAAAACAGCACTTTAATTTAGGAGCCATTTCATACTGGATATATGTCTGCTAAACATTACTGGGTGGTTCTACACTACACTACCACCGCGATGCCGTTTTGAATGAAAAGATTGAACGAAACTTCTTGTTCACTCTCTTGGTCAATAACTTCAGCGTCCACTTCATTCTCAATAAATGCGTTCAAAATTTCTTCTTTTATATGAAGCACTGCCTAAAGTCGAAGACGAATAAACAAGTGCTCACAAATCAAAAGAGCAAGCCAAGCAGTGCCTTCTGCTCGAGTCCTGAAAAAAAAAAACAGGAGAAAATATACCTGGTGGGTTTCACTTAAATATCTGTAGAGGCAGTGGATAACAGCCAATCATATTCGAGCAGACATTAACTGCAGAATTGACAAATTTCATCGATATAAGGATGACATACTAAAATAGTACATTATAGAGAAAAAGTCCTATCATTTAGTATAAGTCGAGAGTCCTTAATAGAAGGGAAGTTAAAGCATGGTACCGTGTGTGGTATGACACGCAGTTTGAAGAGGTGAAAGCTCCCACCTCCACTGTCGGGAGAGGTACGCACTCGTGCAGGCTTCTTGATGTCGAAATATGGCTGGAGAGAGAGAGAGAGAGAGAGAGAGAGAGAGAGAGAGAGAGAGAGAGTTTCGACTTCGGCGTGCCGGTTTATATTGTACTTTGGTCACGCTATCAAGCGACCATTTGAAGTACTATTTGGAAGGCAAGGGATGTAATCACTACACTGTATTATTTGAATTTCTTTTTGTAAATATACATATATGATATGTACATCATATGAATAAAAGAAACATATATAGGTTATGTGTGCGTGTGCGTGTTATTATTTGCCAACATATTTTCTTTTTTTCGGTGGGAAAGTATTTTGTTCTTTATGTTCTCTGAATTTTTAGGTAAGGTGGCATCTCGTACAATGGAACTCCATCTTAAAGATTCAATCATTTACCTGATAATTTTTATTTGTTTTCGTTTTAGATAATGTAAACCCTAAACTATACTAAAATGTATTATAGCTTATTCGTAATTTTATATCAACAAAACTTCTACAAATGTTATTACTTTCTTAAAAAAGTGTTAACATGTAACATATAGATGAAATTAAAAAATAAATTGTTTAAATATGTCTGCATATTTGGTTCGTATCTCAGCTAGTGACTGCACGAGTAAATACTAGGTAATAAAACTCTTTCTTCTGAATTAAAAGCCTACACTTAAGACTAAATTGAGTTGCCGATTCCAAGTTTATGCTCAGAGTTGTTCTAGCACGCCAGAATTCTGTACAATAGTTGATACGCAAAAGTGCTTACTTCCATCCTTCATATTAAACCCGGTCTCATGAAGAACTTAGTAAAAGCATTGGCACACAATGGTTGTGGATTCCACTAACAAAACTAAAATTCATCAGAGAAAAGTAACACAAAACTGAAAGAATTTTCATTGGAGCTGACATCAAATAACTGATGTCTGATAGCAACTTCCCCAGTAAACTACATTCTTGTGTTTCATAGAGCTGAAAATATACTGATTTAATGAGATTATTTTTTTTAATCAACGTATCAAAGAATGGAATGTTTATTGAAACGTTTTTGCATCTGTAGGGGGACATGTTATTTTGGTAGTTATGCTTAGTCCCCAAAAATTTAATGTTGATGGTTTGTTATATGTTATTCTTTAGTATATGTTTCGTTTATGTTTAGAAAAAGGTAGAATAGGCATAATATAGGCACATGGATAAAGGTAGAAAATGAATGAAGCCAATGAGTGAAGGATATGAAACGGCGCGGACAAAAGGAACATTCAAAACAAGGCGACAAACAAAACAAATTTATATCTATACAAAACTTACATTGATACATTAAAAATATCGCTATGGTTCTATTAATAAAATAGTCATGTGTGTATATGTGCGCGTGTGTGTGTGTGTGTGTGTGTGACTAACACAACAACAACTACTGAAAGGTTAAATGTAAAAAGTGTCCTATTCATGCTGAAGTCATATTTCAAAATGTTCGTTTCTTCCTGTGATTCGAAAGAGTCGGTGTTTCCGAGGCAGAGTTAGTTAAAGTATTTTGAAGGAATAAATGCTTGCGAGGCCCATCCATGTTGTTGCTTTTTGACGTCTGTTGGTGAAATAGAGTCACACTGGAGGGAGTGTGTTGCCGCTGCAATGGAAATTGGATAAAAGAGAAAGTGTGTTTGAAGTCGACGTATTTATAGAAAATACGTGTCTTGGGATCGGCTCCAAAAAACACTGGACGAAATTTACACGGACGTAGTTTTACGCAGGTCACGTGGTTCTCCTGGCCAATGGTTTCCCGAGACTGATTATTTGTGTGCATCCGCCATCTTTGTTGTGGGAACAAGTGGCATACCGCCCAAATTAAATTATAGGGGTGTAAAGTCCTATACATCATCTTGATTTGTTCCAATGGATCTATGCCGTGAACGATGAGCATGGTGAGAAGTTGCTCGAGTATATATCTGAGATGGAAACAAGGTTCCACGCAAACATGATGAATGACTACTGTTAATTCCTACAACGAGACAAATTCAATATCCAAGTGCAATTGCAAGTGTTTCAAACATTTCTAAATATATCAGAAATAAGGCATTTTGTATTTATTCAGTTATTTTCCCATGCTATGATTATATAAACTATTATATGAATATGCACATATCTAAAAAGAAATCTGACGTGCCATGATAATACATATACAGAATCAGCGTACTTGATTTAGTCGAGTAAAGCATTTGGGTAGAAGACAAAATATTTTTTCCGGTGTAATCTGCTCCCATGGAAAATATCTAACAAAATACTGGTAAATTCTGTGACAGTTACGTCGCGCAAGTAACTCTGGAGTTGTCTGGGATACTGGCTCTTTTGAGTGGAGGGAAAGAAGGAAACTACCAGCTGCTGCATTACTCCTACTCCTAAAACCACCATGCCGAGAAACATCTGCTATAAACTATCCCCAGCCCCAGCAACCGAATCTCACCTTTATAACAATGCAAAGGTACACCAAACAAATGGAACATTACACCCCCACTTCCCACTCAACTCTCTGGCTTTGGCCAAGTGGCACAGTCATAATAATAACGAGACGACGCCAACATTTTATTTAAATGTTTTATTCATTTCTAAGTTGGAGAACAACAAAAGAGGGGCATTTTTAGACTTTGAGCATTACCAGGTTACTATTTATTTCTTTAAAATTCCTCAGTATGGAAATCACACCGCACCCACAGGGCTTGATAAAACCAGTGTGATGACTGCGGAGGAGGAGATTGGATCCGAATTTTCAGGATTGACTGGGCGAGAAGGGCTGTCGAAAAAAAAAAGATGAAGAGAACTAGAGACTTGAACTAAGAGAGCTTTTCAGTTTTCTTTCTTTCTTTTTTCTTTCTTCCTGCCCACTGTCTTTAACTTCATCTATGTTTGTTTTTCTTTCTTTCCTGCTTTTCCTTTCACTTTCTTTTTTGTTTCTTTTCCTCTTTTCTTTGTTTCACTTTTGTTTTTCCTACTTTTTGTTTATTTGTTTTTTTCTTTCTTTCGTGTTTGCTTTTCACTGCCATTAATATGTTTTGTGATTCAAGTCTTTAGAAATTGTCTCATTCAGCCCTTCCCTCTTACGCAAGAAAATAGTTTTGAATTACAAAATTTATTGACTGTAAGCCACCGAAAGACGAGTTTGAACAATTATTGTTTGTTTTCATTTACTTTTTGAGGACTAAAACAAATTCATTTAAAACATGTCAAATCATGACAACTACTGCCTATTCACTTTTAGATGCAATAAATTGCAATTGTTTTTTTTCTCAGTACAAAAAGCATTTGTTTCGTAAGAAAAAAATGAACAGGGATATACAATTAATGATCTCAGAGTTGATAAAAATGTTGATCTTGACATTCTAAGATCATTTTCAAAGGAAAGAAAAAAATTAAGGTTTTGAAAATGTTATATTTAAAGTTATCATATATCTAAAGCTATCCTATTGTATATTATTTGTATATATTCAAATTATTTTATTTGTTTAAAGTTATTCAATAAAAAGTCGTTTCCATAAAAATTCTTGCCATGATTTTTACACAACAAAATTGTAATGAAATGACCAGAAAAATTCTTTGAATATGATTAATCTGTGAAGATTCTCTGGACCAATTTTGTTTGTTTTTGGTTTTATTTAATTTCTATGATTTCGAAGACAGCTCTTATTTGTATTTTGATTGAACAAGAAAAGTAGAAAAAAAAGAAAGAAAGATATATCATTTATTACTTGTGTGTGTTTTTTTTTTTTTTTTTTTTTTTTTTTTTGTTTTGTTTGTTTGTTTGTGTCGCCGGAAAAAGCACTGTTTAAATCCTAAGTTTTGTAGGAGAATAAACCGTACTTAGAACGCAGTGAAGAGATGGGCGCCGTTTTTGAAGAAAGGACACAGACGAGTTTTTGCTACTACAAAAGGTTTGCTGTATCTATGCATAATATACAACTGGTAGATACAACATGCAAAACAAGCAAAAGAATTCAATGAGTTTGGTTGGATAAGGTTGCAGATAAATATGCTGTGGAAACTTAGCTGTTTAGCTTGTTTCTGGTAACTTGTTAGAGCACTTTCGCAAGGTCCGTAGTTGTGGTTCCATTTGTCTTCTCTCAGCTGATAGGTGGGGGATTCGCTTCCTGAATCGTCGTCATCTGGGGCTGGTACGCTGCGGTCTTAGCTAGAACAACTAGCCTGGGTAGAGGCAAAAAGAGGACGATTCCTTGTGACCCTTAGTTTTATATTTACCTACAACTTAATGAGACTTGTCCCCTTCAAAATAAACCCCTTCACGGTCAATACACTGTTCCTTGAGTTGTTTTTTCAAGCTCTTTTCAAGTAGCTTTGAAAAAAAGTGTACAGATCGCATGGCACATTTTTTTCAATGCCTTTTACATATAAAATAGAAGACTTTTCGAGACGAATTTCAACTTAGGAAAAACACAAACAACTGCTGGGGCCAAATTTGGAAAGAAAGATGGTTGAGGAACGAGTGTTCTCTTATACTTTGCTCATAATTCTCAATGTGACTATTGTCTGTTAACATAGAAGGTCGTCCATATTTGGAATCATCTTTAGTGGATGCTCTTCCTAATTTGAAATGCTGGTACTATTCGTAATATTGCCTGCAGCTCACACAATCCTCTCCATAAGCCTGTTGCAACAGTTTAAAAGTTTCAGAATTTCACTAAAGAGATCCTTGACTGTTCAACAGTGAAAAATGACAATCACTCTAACACGTATAACTCTGATACTAGCTAATGTGGCTTTATGCAATTTTTTAAAACGATCATGACCACCACTAAGTATTTTAGCCTCAAACATGCTAAAACATCTTATTGCATGCAATAAAAAAAAAAGATTGTCATAGAATATCTTGTAAGTGAGGTATTTGCCTATTTTCTATTGTGGTGTTTAGGCTTATATTACGTTGGTATTACTTTGGTTGCGTTGGTATTACGTTGGTAGCGTTGGTATTTCGTTGGTTATGTTGGCATTAGATATCTGACTCCATATTTTGGTTATTTTATATTTTACCCCCACTTTGTTTAGTCGGTGTAATGCCTTGCCCAAGAAAGTCCCAAAAAGAATTATTCAAAAGAAAAAACAGCAACAGATAAGAGACGAAGACGTTTCTTTTATACTTTCCTTTATTTACTGGGTTCAACAACCATTCCGTGGATGAGGGAGTTTTTCCTGAATACATTGAAATGGTTGAATCCCCCAGTCAAGGTGTCAAAATACGTTAAATCGTTTCATTTAGGTATTTGTCCTCATTTGAATATTTCGGGCTTCCATAAAGGTTGGTTTTCTTTTGGAAGTTTGTCAAAGTCCGGTAAGAGTTAGTTTATAGTTCAGTAGTGGGTCTGGTATATTTCAGCATAGTGCTGACCGATAGAGAGAGGGCTGCTACTGGGTGAAGAGACTAACCGACGCTACGTCCAAAGAAGTATGCGTGGTGCCCAAAACACCAGACAGCAAAATGGTGTTGTTGGTTCAACGGACACTGTCTGAAAGAGAGAGATTATATCGTCCCCTTTGTCAAGAGGAATGCCTTTTTTCTTTTACACATGCGGCATCTCCTTTTCCTGTTAGAGACCTCTGGGAGTTTCTGCAAATTTAATAGTTTTCTTTTTATTTATTTATTTATTTATTTAATTTTAAATTTTTTATTTATTTATTCGTTCCCTACACTATCAGTACTAAAGATCAGTGTTCGAATGCTAATGAAAGCCAAAATCTCAAATGCTGATTTTCAAAACAAGGATACTCTCTCCTTTATATAACCCTACGGCATCGATATATCAATGAAAGTAACACTTCGCACCCAGATATAATTAGAGTATTACTTAAGGAGACTCAAATGTATAGATGCTACTTTTCGCAAAGTACAAACGGCCCCTGTTGTTCTGAATACAAGAGTTTGTTTTCTGACCACGATATTTCCCACAGAAATGAGAGAGAAAGAGTGAGAGAAAGATATTAGTTGTTACATAGAAACATTAAAAGTTTCATTCGTGAGAGACGAACGATCAAAACACCAACTTCATTGCGTGACCCTGTCACGCCACAGGGCTACATTATCCCTTGGACCCAAATCTCCTCGACTCAGTTCGACCCTCTGCTTCTGACCCAACTGATTAAATTGACTGAATTCGTTTTGAAATCTTTATTTCTCTTAATTACTGCTAACGTTATCACTAAAAATTTTCCGCAAACACGACACCGCTGAGTCAACTGTCATCGCATTCAAAATGCTTATTTTAAACATCCTGTCTGCCGCAAATTCCAAAACACCTTGTCAACCCCATATCCTACGACACGTGCACCATTTGACATTTTGTGTCCGATTTACATTTCAATTCAGAGATTTTAGATGACCTACAATCTATTACTACAAATAAAATAATTAAGTAATAAAATTAATAACCATCCTTAATTATATCACATTTATTATTAATTTGGCTTTGAATTGTATGTATATACACCAAACTAAGTAAATCTCCGTATAGCATAAGTTTGTTTACTTTTTGCAAATATATATTTCAAAATGAATAGGTCCACAAAGAGATTACAAAAATTACCAAAGAGATTTAAATTACCAAAAACCTTTATATCCAAAATATTTGGGAAACATTTCTAATATAATTTGTCCAAATTTCTTTGATGAAGCTTGATAATTTTTATCACTTTGAACATTCAGACTATAGTCGTCATCTTTGAATTTTTGTTTCCTTTTTTGGGATTGGTAGCAAACTTCTTAAAATTCAGCATTTGGATAAACAAGTTTCAATTGCTAATACTAACATTTCATCACTCTTTGATATCTTCCATTACTCTTTGATATCTTATACTGATTGATTGTTATAATTAAGTCATTGCTTATAACCGAGTCTCTGTTTGTATTTTTAGATATTGTGCAGATTGTAAATTTTCTGTTGTATTCTTTTTCAACACACACACACACACACACACACTCTCTCTCTCTCTCTCTCTCCAGGAATTAAATATATTTTTGTTGTGGAGTTATAAAAACATCCCTCTCTGACACAATGAACTAGTCTGAAAAAACTAAAAATAGTGTACATATTTTATTCAATAAAAAAAATTAAGTTGATTTCCAATATTGTCTCCTATGTGTATTCATTACTTTTTACTGTCAGACTATGATATAACAATTTTTATACTGAATTTTTTGTTGTTGTGTAAGAAAATATTTTATCACTTGCTTTTTGGCCAGAGTTTGGCACCAGGGGTCAAAATCAGTCAGTAAAGGAAGCTTGTTATTATTGGAAACTAGAGTCATGATAATAATAGAGTGACATATTTTTGGAATAAATTACCTAATCCAATTAAAAACAGCAATAGTGTAAAATACTTGAAGATTAAATTGGATGGTTTCAGCAAGAATGATAAAAGATTTTAAGAGAGCATTTAGGGAAACTATCAGGTGAATTGCGTAACAGAATTTGATCTGTATACAGATATTGTATAACTAGTGTAAATGTTCTGTGTAAAAATTCTCTTCTTTTGATTTAAAGGTTGATGAGAGAAGATAGTAAAAAGTGGAGATGCCCTAAGAGGCATAACCAACTGTGTTATGAAAACTGCTCTTAAATGAAAACCCAAGTCAACTCTCCCTTCCTCAGAAGTCTTACTATATATGATATTGATGAATACAACAACAAAATTAAAAATGATTATGAAAATAAGAACTCTTTTAGCAGGATAGACCAAAACTTCTAATCAATATATAACTGATTCTTTGTTAATCTCTTCCACAATTTAGAAATCTTTATAAACCTAATTTACTCTTCATGAAACCTTCTTATATATGTATATATATATATATATATATACGTGTGTGTGTGTATGTGTGTGTGGTGCATACGATAAGTTTCCAGATTTTTTTTCGTAGGGACATTTAAAATTACTGTAGACTCTTGAAAATTCAGTATGTTATTGCTATACATTTTATGAGATGACTGACCAATTTTTATGATTTCAGGTTTAAATCAACAGTTACAGCAGGAATTGGAATACACCCTACTAAAGCCTGATTGTCACTGTTGGTGAATTTCAAAAATGCAATGAGGACACTTTAGAAGAACGATATGCAACAAAATTCTGTTTTAAACTTGGAAAAAATGCCACAGAAACATATGGAATGCTTCAGACTGCTTTTGGAGCATTTTGCATGAATCGAGCATCAGTTTTTGAGTAGCATAAGAGATTCAAGAAAGCCAGGGAGTCTGTGAGGGATGATGAGAGGTGTGGGAGGAGTAAGGAAGTCAATACACCAGAGTTGATTGGCCAAAGGGTTAGGGTCAGGGTTACTATGTTGAAGTTTTAAGGGAGTTCAGCAAGAGATTCTGTCGGAAGAGGCCAGCACTCTTCAAATCGGGTCAGTGGCATTTCCACCAAGACAATACACCAGTCCACAACTCTATCGTTGTCACAGACTATTTGACCAAGATGGGCATCAAGACAGTTTGTCACCCTCCCTATAGTCCAGACCTTGTGACTTTTGGTTGTTCCCTAAGCTCAGAGGCTGTCATTATGAGACAATTGAGGAGATGAAAGAGGCTGTGAAGAATGTCATTAACATGTTCACACAAGAGGACTTCCATGGGGCCTTCCGGAAGTTGTTGGAACGGTAGAACAAGTGCATTGCGGCCGGAGGAGATTACTTCAAAGGGGACTAGAGTTTTAAGGGAGTTCAGCAAGAGATTCTGTCGGAAGAGGCCAGCACTCTTCAAATTGGGTCAGTGGCATTTCCACCAGGACAATACACCAGTCCATAACTCTATCCTTGTCACAAGATGGGCATCATCACCCTCGCTATAGTTCAGACCTCTGACTTTTGGTTATTCCCTAAGCTCAGAGGCTGTCGTTATGAGAAGTTGTTGGAATGGTACAACAAGTGCATTTCATCTGAAGGAGATTACTTCGTAGGGGACTAGAGTTTCATGTGTATACTATCAATAAAAGTGTCCATACGAAAAAAGTCTGGAAATTTATAATGACAGCCTCTGAGCTTAGGGAACAACCAAAAGTCACAAGGTCTGGACTATAGGGAGGGTGACAAACTGTCTTGATGCCCATCTTGGTCAAATAGTCTGTGACAAGGATAGAGTTGTGGACTGGTGTATTGTCTTGGTGGAAATGCCACTGACCCGATTTGAAGAGTGCTGGCCTCTTCCAACAGAATCTCTTGCTGAACTCCCTTAAAACTTCAACATAGTAACCCTGACCCTAACCCTTTGGCCAATCAACTCTGGTGTATTGACTTCCTTACTCCTCCCACACCTCTCATCATCCCTCACAGACTCCCTGGCTTTCTTGAATCTCTTATGCTACTCAAAAACTGATGCTCGATTCATGCAAAATGCTCCAAAAGCAGTCTGAAGCATTCCATATGTTTCTGTGGCATTTTTTCCAAGTTTAAAACAGAATTTTGTTGCATATCGTTCTTCTAAAGTGTCCTCATTGCATTTTTGAAATTCACCAACAGTGACAATCAGGCTTTAGTAGGGTGTATTCCAATTCCTGCTGTAACTGTTGATTTAAACCTGAAATCATAAAAATTGGTCAGTCATCTCATAAAATGTATAGCAATAACATACTGAATTTTCAAGAGTCTACAGTAATTTTAAATGTCCCTACGAAAAAAGTCTGGAAACTTATTGAAGGCTTACATATGTATGTTTTTGTTCTCCTACATACATACACAAACATATATATATATGTGAGTAGGACTTGGTCATCTTTTAACCTACTGTACAATGACAAACACACATACACACAGATATTTCAAACAACACACACTACAATTTCAGCTAAAGTATATGTATTATACACACCCACACATACAAATGCATAACAAAGACATATTCAAACATTGCTACAGAGTATTAACTTTTCCATGTTTGTTTTTATGTTATAAAAAGAATATCTCTCATCATTATTGTTTGTCTTGTATTTTGTCAATCACACTTAATTTGTGAATATTTGCAGGAGCTACACATTTAATGTCACTCTCCACAATGCATGATGGAAGATGAATGGAGGTATAACATCACCATCACAAGTAACCAACCCAAATACCATGTGGACAGGGTGTTTGATTTTCATTCAAATGAATATAAATCTATCCTCATTTTGACTCCTAAACACACACATATATATATATATATATATATATATATATATATATATATATATATATATTAGAAAAATATTTTTTCAAAGAGTCTCTTTAAATTTTTTTTATTAAAACAAAAATGGGAAAATTTTGTCTGGATTTTTTAAATAAGGAATTATCACATTTATTATATACTTATGTACTTGAACTAGTGTCCTCATCTTATATGTTATAGTCATGTTTCAATCATTTTACCTTTCAGCCAGGGGATAAAGCAGTTGAAACATTGCGACTATAATAACAACTAAGGCGGAAATACAAGTCTGAGTACATATATTGTGTTCAATGCAAGAAGAAGGTTTTATTATTAGAACTAATATGCTAGGTTTATTGCAGTTTCTATGGGAAATAATTTCCAAATTAAAGGAAGACAACACCAAAACCTGTCTCTTTTTCCTGTGAATATGGTGTGATAAGATGTCTATTTAGTCCACTCTTTAGAAACCCAGCAGCCAGAGAAGTCTGTGATGCAAATTTTGCTATATCAAAAAAATCAAAGAGCCAATTCTGTTTTCCATGATATGTTGCAACCATACAGAACTGAAAGAAAACCAAAGGAAACCTCAAACATGATTAAAAACAAGCCAAATCTTCTAAAAGTTTTTCAACTTTATTTACATGATTTCAAAAATATAACCAAATGATCATAAACAAATAATTTTTCCAATGAAGTACTAAATAATATTTTCCTTCAATTATTCCACTTATTTCTACATTAATCTTCATTCATATATATGTATTAGCAAATGCACATGGTGTAATGGTTATTGTAGTTGAAAATAGATGAGGCTATTTGCATTTCACATAGTGCTAATACTCTTGACAAAGGTATAAATCCAACTATTCTCCCTACAGATAGAGGTAAATTGTACAGAAGACAGAGCTCTTTAATTTTGGTTGGGCAACTGGTCTAGGAGAAGGAAAATTCAGAATTCAAACCTGTTAAACTTCTATTAAAAACAGACCTTGTGTTGCATCCTGCTTATGTGGAGGGGTTCAGTAAATACATATATATATATATATATATATATAAACATATATAAATATATATGATGATTGTTCCATCTTTATAATTGCCATCTCTTGATTCTCATAATGAAGAAAAAAGGAACATTTGTACATCAGGAGATTAAAGTAGCAAACACTGGTATAACATGCATACCACTCTCTGAGTGGTGATTATACCCCAGTGACAAGCTGAGACAAGTAATCACAAACATTACAGGATATAATGAGTTTTCCTTTTCACTATCATACTCGGCTAACTTGAGCAGCTGTGCTCTCCCATTAACCATTCCATGTTCTTCCTCAAGACAACTATAGTCTTTTACTATACTGTCATTATGCTGACATATACCTTCAGAGTTACTGCTACCTGTACAATAACAGGATTTGTTATGGGTCGTCACTCCCCCTAAATCTTTTATGTCTTCAACTCAGAGATTTTACTTCCCAAGGCTAAAGAGCCCAGCCTACCCAGCTATTCAACCCATAACTGGGGATATATATATATATATATATATATATATATATATATAAATATATATATATATATAAACATTCATATACATATATGTATACATGTTCACATATACGTATATGCACATATACACTACCAGTCAAAAGTATTTGGCCAGCCTCAAAAATCTTTTATTTCTCATCTTAAAAGTGTTATTCTTAATGAAACAAGTTAAGCACCACAATAGTTTTATCTATCATACTAAATACAAGTCTTCCTGGGCCACATTGAATACAAATTAAACCAACAAATCCACAAAAAACTACTTAAACTTTTGATTTATCAAAACGACCCCCTTTGGCTGCTATCACTGCTTTACAGATTCTCTTTCCACCAAAGACTGGAGGTAGATTGAAGACAGTTCTGCCCAACTTTCCTGTAAGAGTTACAAGAGGTAAGCCACACTTATGGATTGTTTCCCTCTGATATTTTGATCATGTTCATCCCTGTGGGCATGAAAGTGAGACTAACGGTAGCTCTCGATAAAAGAGGGTTCGTTTGTGTCTGGCGTGCAGGGCAGTAATCTGATACGAAGGAAGAAACACCACCATTACGGGGTGAAAGAAAAGAAAAATACTCACCGCTGTTTCAGCCCATTCTAAAGATTTGATCCTGCCAATGGCGGTTGCTCAGCACAACAAAGCAAAAGTGAGGCCAGTGATGGACTACCGCGAACTAAACGCGCATGTTGATGCATTCACGGCAGATGCTGATGTTTGTGCCAGC
>OY757923.1:9367657-9557657 GCA_963585895.1 Sepioteuthis lessoniana
TTTTTAATATATAATTTGAAGTGTATTTATACATGTAACTTTTACAGTAATCTCCCTTAGATTTTTTATTTGGCAACTTGTTTTAATAGAAAAATAAACGAGCGTAAGCAACTCGTTGATTTTTTTTTTTTTTTCGTATGGTTTGTGTTTTGGGAACATTTGTTTTATTTTTCTAATAATGGTAATAATCAAGTACAGTTTTTGAAATGAAATTTATGAATGCACACTGAATTTGGCGGGTGGGGGCAGATTTAGTATGAATACAACTTACCTCCCTTGGTATTATTTCGAAGTTATTTATCTTTAAACAGACTATAAATTGTTTACATTTGACTAAATCATCATAAAGTGAACTTCAAAAATAATAATCAAATAAAATGCAATAAGATTTAAAACGCTCAAACAATTTAAATATATAGATATTTCAACAACTAATGTATCAAAATTACTTAAATTTGTATTTTACTTGAACATTTCATCTTTATTTTATAACGATTGATCGTATGAATTATGCATGGTTTATTAATATTAGAAAATGTTTTCCGGTAAGTTTTAAAATAACATGTAAAGAGTTGCATAAAAAAATTATATATTTGGTGCCTGTCCATAATTGCACGATGAGTAGTGTACAAAAACTAATATAGAAGTGTAATAATCATTACTTACATTCACCATGTTATGGACAAGCGTATGATTGCAAGAGACAAAGGACGAGAGGAATGGATTAGTTTCATTTGTTTTTAAATAAATAATTGTCGGTATATCAGAAGAGATACAGGCTCTCTTCTTCCACCAAATACGGGTCAGGAGGTAAGTGGGTGTAAGTCGTTCTTATGTGGCTGGTTTGTTTTTGTTTTCATTAATCTTGACCGAAATGCGACGCATGATGATTCTTTCTCTCGAAGTCCCCCGGGGTCGACTGACTTTTTAAAACTTTTGTTGATGGTTTGGTTTCTTTGTTTAATGGCATATCAACCTTTTGAAGGTTATTTAATGCCAACGTCATCCTTCTAGAAGAACAGTACTGGTGCTATTTAACCCATTTAACTGGGAGGATGAGGGGGTTTATACCTTTCCTAAGGGTATTTGTCTGAAAGTGAATGTAATTGCGCGAACGGAGTTCGAACTCGCTAACTACGATTCTACAGTCCATCTCTTTAACCCCTAACTTTTTTTGAGCGTTTTATAGTCACGTTTGGGATTGAATCGGGTCCGAAAAACTTTGGGCGGGAAAAGTACATGATTGGTTGAAAAAAGGACCTTTTTAATGGTAAATTTATTTTTACATTTCAACCAGATAGATGCGTAGAGCCTACCTGTGCAGCGACGTGTTTTATTCATTTTGGTCTCGGCTATCGTATAGACAACATCCGGTTAATGTTAACTTTTTTCAACTGAAATGTGTGCTCGTGGTGTTTTTATTTGTTGGTTTGTTTATTCATTTTGCTAGTGGGTTAGTTTGGAATGTAATTGTAAATCAGAAGAGTATATAACCACCATCAAGAGTAAGTTTCAGTCATTTGCTTAATCTATAACCGAATAATTAAAACCCAACGTTACGTCTTCAGCTTACAATTTTTTTTAGTTATTCCCTCCTCCAATAACTGGGAAAATATCGCCAATAGCCAATAATTTGGGGAATCTAAATAAATGTTACTGTTCAATAAAAAGAAAAAAATTGACTGAAACTTACTCTTATCCGTATGATGAATGTAAATATTACATTTCTGAGTTCATATATTTATCTTTTAAACATTTTTAAAAGATATTTCATAAAAAATCCTCATTGATTTTTTTAACTAAATAAATACCTTCTTTTTTTTTAACGGAAACTTGATTATTTTTTTTTTTTTTTTTTTGAGAAAAAGAAAAAAATATTTTTCTCGGTGCAATTTTTCATCTATTATATATGTAGTGATCCTGGTAAATTAATCTGCCTAATTTGTGTGAGTGGAAGAGAGCCTATATAAGTGTCTCACTGAGAATAACTGGGAAGCGTGGCCAGCCCCTTGGCGCGTTTTTTTTTTTTTTTTTTTTAATAATCAGGGCGCATTTTTCCAGTTGGTGGTACGTGCTTTGGCCGGCCGTGTAACGCGCTGCACGGTTCGGTCGGGTATGTCTCATCACTGGATATACCGCTGGCCTTAGGGGCCGTCCCCCCAGACTTAAACCCTCCTTGGAGGCATTATGTTTATCGCCTGGCGCCAGAGGCGCCCCGAAAAGGGGAATGCCGACAGGGCCCCGAAGCATTTTTGGGACTGCCGGACGCGTCTGGGTTACGGCCAACCCCTGCTTCGTGCAGAGGCTGTTCAGCAGACTGTCAGGCATTTGTGTCGGATGGTTAATTTCCTCGATCCCCAGGGGGCCGTTCCCCCAGGCTTTAACCCTCTTCGGAGAGGTTAGATTTATTGCCTGGCGCCTGAGGCGCCCCTCTTTAGGGAAATGCCGATGAGGCCTGAGGTATTTTTCGAGCTGCCAGACGCGTCTGGGCTACGGCTCTGCGCCCGGACCCACCTAAAAAGGTCTGGTGAGACGTTCGTCAAATATTTCTTGATTAGTCACTAACTAGTGCTAACGCTTGCACATAACAATGACATCACCGAGGATCCTGATTTTATCGATACATGGCTACGATGTTTTGCTGCGAGCGCAAGAACGAAAAAGTTAAAAGACGACAAGGAAAAGGGGAGAGAAAATGTAATTACGGATCTCTTTGAGGCTACAGCGGGATGCGAGGCGATAATGAAAGTCTCCGCTATGGCGTATCCCACAAACCTGGAAGACCTGACTTTTGAAAAATAAGTTAGATCATAAGAAGAAAAGATTGGTTGTGACAGAAAGAACGAAGTTCATGTCGATGAAATAAGAAATTGATGAATCAATTATAAAATATCTACACCGTCTACGAAATGTGAGTAGATATTACGAGTTTGAAAAACTTGGACAAGAACAGACGATTGAAGAAGACTTAATTCAATTAAGGTTACTTGAAGGTATGTACAATACATCACACCGATATAAAATAATGGAACAACAACAAATAGGAAATATGTCTTAAATACATGCATTGAATTTATACAAGAATTAATACAGAAACACAATCATGATAAAAGTTAACCCAGCGAACAAATATTCGTCGATACTTACATGTTAAAAATGATTTTTAAAAAATGTTCGTATTGTGGACGTGAACATGAAATCAAAAGGGAAATATGCCCAAGATTTGGAAAAATTTGTATAAATTGCTTAAAAAAGAACCATTTTCAAGCAGTATGCAAATTCAAAAAGAAAACCATTGAAAGAGTTGAAGAAAACGAAACCAATATGGACGTCTTTTCAGTAAAAAACAAACAAAAAAAAACAAAACAAGAATGTAGGAAAAGAAAAAAAAGGACAGACTAAAAAGGTTAAAATCAACAACTTCGATTTGGGTGTGAAAATGGATACCGGTTGTGAGGTCACGCTTACACGAAAAAAAATTTCTGGAAACGCATTAGAAAGCCAACTTTACAAAAGGGTAGTGTCCAACCCCGCCAATTTGAGGGATCGATCATAAAAAAAACTTTAGGATACTTCGAAGGTTCCTTGGAGTTAGAAGATAAATTTGAAGTAATATTTATAATTGTTACAACTTGTAAAAAGAATCACGGGCTTCTTGGAAACTATGTTCTTAATATAAATTCTACCTAATTAATGAGATAAATTAGAAAGTGAAAAAACAAACAAACTATAAAACGAGTTTAAAATGTTTCCTCTCTTATTATGAGGCACGAAAATTACTTGTATATTTGTTGCAGTAGTAGCAAAATTACAAAAATTAATAGAACAAGACTTTGAACATGTTCCCCCCACCCACCGGGGGTATCAAGTAGGCATCGTCCCATTGTAATTTTAAGAAAGTCAGATGGAGACATATATATGGAGATTATAAAATATGCGTAAATCACAAAGTTTACTCGGATTCATATCCTATACCTAATGTTGAAATTGCAATTCATGCACTGACAGGTATGAGCGTTCTTACCAAAATAGATTTGAAAACGGCATACTGCCAAATACCAATTGACAATAACTTCAAAAGAAGTAACGACGATAAATACGTCGATAGGGTTGCTGAAATAGAGAAGAATGCTATATGTAATAAAAACAGCAAGTGCCATATTTCAAAGAACCATCGAACAGGGTCTCGGAGAAGATATAAAAAAATATGGTTTGTTACTAAGACGATACATGCATAGGAGCTGCTAATGAAAATGAATTTTAAAAAAGGCATAAATAATAGTAAAATATATCATTTTTAGGTATATCACCAGACCAAGCCTTGATAGAAAAAATACTAAAAATGACTACACCTACAAATAAAAAGAACTTTAATTTGGCGGGGGTGAATTTCCACAGGCGATAGGTACCAAAATATACGGACTTGACTGAGCAGTTTGCAAATTTAAGAAAAAAGAATGTTGAAATTATCTGGTCTGAGAAACGATAAAAAGCTTTTGATAGGTTAAAAGTAATCATGACAAAGAAACTAGTAGAGAAAATTTTAGATCCGAAAAAGGACAATACGTTAACCACAGATGCAAGCGAACATTCAATATCCAGAATATTATCACAAGAAGGACATCCGATAATGTATTTATCAAGAAGACAAACGAACACTGAATTTAATTATTCAAATATAGAGAAAGAAGTATTGGCCATTGTGTAGATAACCACTAGAGCACGACAATTTCTAATTGGAAAAAAATTTCTTTGGAGAAGTGATCATAGACCATTAGAGTTTAAATTCAATCCAAGAAAAGAATTACCCAAAGTCACGACTTCGAGAATACTAAGATGGGCAATAAGATTAATGGCATTTGACTTTGATATAGAATATGTCAAAGGCAATTCAATTTCACGCGTAGATGTATTATCAGGATTGCGATTTTACAAGGAGTCAAAAGTTAAAACAGAAGAATTTGAAGATAAATTTTTACATTGAGTAGAGACTGATGTTTTGTCTTTAGATAAAATGGCTGCGAAAACTAGACATGATCTAGTACTAAGTCGGATAAGATCGAGAATAAGAAAAAGTATATAGGGAAATTGTTCTAGGGCGAAAAGACCCTACAAAGAAATAAGACATAAGTTAACGATGGAACATGGAGATGGTAATGGGGAACACAAAGAAAGTTGGTGCTAAAGTGTACATGATATCTACTGTGGAGTAGCGACTACACAAAAAGGATAAAATTAGAAGCATAGTGGCCAGGATATTTACGAGATGTCGAAGAATATATAAAAAAAAAAGATGCAAAAAAGGTACAGAATTAAGAAATTTTTACAAACTACTTTACATTAATGGCCCAGGGAAGTGGAGCCATGGAGACGTGTGCATATAGATCATGCATACATTACTGGAGTGGGGCTAATAGACTCTTTTTCAGGCTTGCCTGAAGTAATCCGTGCACCAGACAAGAAAAGTTCTACGATAAAACAGATTCTAAGGGTTATATTTTCTAGAAACGGCATATCAAAACCCCTGGTATCCGACAATGCACCAGAATTTTGTGATGAAGGTCTTAATTTATGGTTAGAAAAAAAGGGTGTAAACCGTATAAGATACCGCCATATCACCCTCAATCGAATGGGTTGGCAGAAAGAATGGTGCAGACCGTAAAAAAATGGGACTGAAAGCATGTTCTCTGCAAAAAGAAAAAAATAGAAGTTTTTCTACCAAGGCTGCTTTTAAGCTATCGCACAATACCACATGCCGGAAGGTTAGAAAACTCGTCAGCTTTAATGGGAAGGCAAATTAGAGCTTCGCTAATAACATCGTATTCCACAAATGAAAAAGTATGGTACAAACAGAGCAAAGAATCAAATCCAGAAAGGGCAGAATTGATCATGCAAAAAGGCCACAATACAGCTATAATAAATAGAGAAAGGGGGGCGGTGCAGATCAAATAAGGCCCCAGGGCGAATATGAAGAACAAAATGAGGAAGAAATCTTTACAATTCCTTCCGTTAATGATTTATTAGAACAACCTTTATAGAATGAAACGTCAGAAGACGAAATAATGCATGATCAGGTAGGGCAGAATGAGTTTGAAAACTCGGATGAAGATCAAATAATGCAAGAAAACAACCCTGATTACAGCTCGGTGCGGGACAGATCTAGATCTTCCGGAGAAAGAAATACGGGAGAGAGACAAGGAGAGCAAAGTACTTCCGAAAATGAAACAATCACCAGAAGAAGTACAAAACCTACCAGGGGTATAAGACCCATACGTTTCAGGGAAATGTAGTGATACTGGCAAATTAATCTACCTAATATGCATAAGTGTAAGAGAGAGCCTATATAAGTGTCTCATTGATAATAACTGGGAAGCTTGATTAGCCCCTGCTTCATGCAGAGGCCTTTTCAGCTGACTGTCTGACATTCGTGTCGCATGGTTAATTTCCTCGAGCCTCCGGGGGTGGGGTGCGTCCCCACAAGCTTTAACCCTCTTCGGAGGGGTTATGTTTATCGCCCTCTTTAGGGGAATGCCGACGAGCCTCGAGGCATTTTTGGGAATGCCGGGCGCGTGTGGGCTCTAGACCTGCGCCCGGACCCACCTTAAAAAAAGCCATGTGCCACACTTGCCCGTTTGGTGGGGCGGTCAACAAATACCGCTTGATCAACCCCTGCTTCGTGTAGAGGCTTTTCAGCAGACTGTCCGGCATTCGTGCTGGACGGTTAATTTCGTCGGGCCTCGGGGGAAGGGGCGTCCCTCAGATTTTAACTTTTTTGGAGGAGTTAGGTTAATTGTCTGGCGCCTGAGGCGTCTCTCTTTAAGGGAATGCCAACGGGGCCCGAGACATTTTTGGAGCCGCCAGACGCGTCTGGGCCACAACCCTGCGCTCGGACCCACCTAAAAAAGGCCTTGTGCCACACTCGTCCGTCTGTCTGGAGGGACATCCGTCAAATATCGCTTGATTAGCCACTGCTTCATGCAGAGACTTTTTAGCATACTGTCTGGCATTCGTGCTGGACGGTTAATTTCCCCGAGTTTCATGGGGCCATCACCCCAGGTTTTAACCCTCCCCGCAGGAGTTAAGCTTATTACCTGGCGTCTGAAGTGCCCCTCTTTAGGGGAATGCCAATAAGGCCCGAGACATTTTTGGAGTCGCCAGACGCGTCTGGGCCACAGCCCTGCACCCGGACCCACTTTAAAAAGGCCTTGTGCCACACTCGTCCGTCTGTCTGGAGGGACGTTCGCCAAATATCGCTTGATCAGCTCCTGTTTCGTGCAGAGGATTTTCAGCAGACTGGCATTCGTGCTGGACGGTTAATTTCCCCGAACCTCAGGGGGCCGTCCCTCTAGGCTTTGGCCCTCCTTGGAGGGGTTAGGTTTATTGCCTGGCGCCTGAGGCGCCCCTCTTTTGAAGAATGCCGACGGGGCCCGAGGCATTTTTGGAGCCGCCGAACGCGTCTATGCCACGGCTCTGCGCCCGGACCCACCTAAAATAAGGCCTTGTGCCACACTCGTATGTCTGGAGGGACGATCGTCAAATATCGCTTGATTAGCCACTAACTAGTGCTAACCTTGCACATCACAATATATATATATGTGTGTGTGTGCGTGTGTATATATAGTCAGTAAAAAGGTGTTTTCACATTAATTATGTGGAAGTTTTCGCGAAAAAAAAAAGAGCGTTTCTTTTTGTTCATGCCTACTGTCAACGGTTCCACCTTTATAAACATTATAGGTCAGGCATTTGCATGCAATTTTCCTACGTTGCAATTGCTCTGAAACTATTTTTTTTTTTCTAATAAGTATTGAAGCACTGCTTTAGAATTTTATTGGTAAAAGTTGATAAGTTAAAAAAAAAGAAAGAAAATTATATTCCGCACTATACCAGTGAGTAAAGAAACCATTATTAAATAAGTCATAAGTTTCAATGAGTTCCCCGCACGTTCTTCTTCCTTTCAATGAATGTAAATTCAAGTAATTTATGTGGATCCTGAAAGTCATATTTATTGGATGGCTCTTCATTGGACTCTCAATTGCAACATATTGTATAGACGTTTTAGAAAAGGATCCCCAATCACATTATCGTATTAATATTTTGTATGATTTGATAAATACATCTTTGTTGAGATGAATAAAAGTGAGTTTTATTAATTCAATCACGTCATCAATCTTGTTGATAGAGGTTTAAATATAAGAATCGACAAATCAGGAGATTATCAAAGATGACACTTTTTAGTATCGTAGGGCTTCAAATTACTTACATCATTATTCAATATCATGGTGAAAATCATATTTGGATTTCTTATTCCAAGAGGCATCACCTTAAATTTTTCAACATTGAAGTATAATTTCCATTTATTGATTAAAATCTTGGTGAAGAATAACACAGTCAATAGCTTTTTTTTTTTTATAAATGTTACTTTCGTCAGTATTGTGTTGCTGCGGCGCATTTTAAGTTTAACATTGATTACCGGATTATCATATTATTCGGATGGCAACTTTTCAGCCTAAACATTCAAATAGGAAAAGAACTCATTCCTGAACAACTCGAATCTGATGGAAATGCAGGAAATAATCTACGTAAAAAGCAAGATGGTGAACTTTTTACAAATTCTTTATGTAGCTAATATACATATTCAGTTAAATCATTAATTAAAATGGTAAATTATGTTATTTCCTTCAGCGGCATCCTATTTGATGTATTACCAACTCTTGACTTTCCTACTTAGTTTTTCTCACCTTTTTTTTTTCAACTTACCAATAGAATCATAAGTTGCCATTTTTAGGAAAAAACGTTCGTGCGAAATTCTTTCAAATGCTTTCTGAAAATCCAGTTGAATTATATCAACATATTTACTATTATCAACTCGTAAAATTAACTCCTTAATCAATTCCATGGGATGAGACATACAGGAATATATACAACATTAATATTTTGCATATAATCTTTTTTTTAATTAAAATTTGAAACAATTATACCTCTCACGACTGATTCTATGACTTTACACATGTCAAGCGCATAATCTGACTTGAAACTTTTTTTTCTTAATAAATAGCGGTACGGTAACACCCGCCTTCTTCCAATCACTTTGAATTATATCAGTCCCTAATGACTAATTAAAAAGAACACAACGAGAAATAGATAACTCCTTAGTTGTTTTTTAATACCTTGAGAGGAATACTATCTTGGCCTTAAGCTTTAAGGGAAAAAAGAAAGAAGCTTCTTTAATTTTTTTTTTCTCTGCTACTGAGGAGTCATAATGCCTCTACAAACTATCACTGTATTTCACTTTGAACATTCAGTCAAATTAAATTAGATACAGTGTAATTTCACTGATGAATACCCTTAAGAAAAATTGATTCAAAGTCTGCTTTTTCTTGATTGGACACCACAAATTCAGCAACTGTTTACTGATGCTACTGTTACTCTTAGCTCTTTCCTGTTCATATTTCCAAAAATACGGAAATTGTACGGAAAACATGTCATAAACATGTCAGAAAAAGAAAAAAAACAAAAAACATCACATCAACCTATAAATGCAATTTGGACGAAAACTGCTTCTCTACAAGAATGATAATTTGCCAAGCTGTAGTCAAATGTAAAAAAAAAAATCAACAACAAAAAATGACTTCAGAGCAGCAAAAGGGTTTAGAAAACAAAAGGGATATTTACTCATTGATAGGAAATATGTCTCAAGTGAGGCCCTAAACAAATACGCATGACGCTGATGTAATTTTGTCTTTTAAACGATATTAGACCTTCTGTTGAAAGAAAATACTTGAAATTTGTAAGCTGTACTTACCTTTTGTTTGGGATGTCAGTTTAAATTTCTTTTGCAAAAATCGAATTTTCAAGAGACTTCTTGGTCTTGGATTGCTTGACAAAATAAATTTCAAAATAACAAACATCTAAATACTACAGGCCTCAAACTACAACTAACTAGATTTTTAAAAGAAAAAAAAATGACCGCCAGAAAATTTGATACTTTGCAGACGACAATGCCATTAATTTGATTGGATAATTTTGACCAATCAAATGACAGCAGTAATAACTTGTTTAACAATCTCCCTTCAACTCCGCCATCACCTTCTCTTCACGCGTCAAATCATATACATCTTATTCAATTTTTTTTTTTTAATATTTAAAAGCAAAACAAAAACATATTTACAATATAATGAAAAATTTGAAAATCTGCCTCTAGATATAGCATCATTATGTGACTTTTAATTACAATACATTAAAAAAATCCCTTAGTTTTTAAAACTTTTCCGAACTTTTCTAATCTTTGAACGCTACTGATAACGTTAATGAAAAACAATTAATTCATAATCAAGAAAAACCCTAGTTTTTCCAAATTTGAAATTCATTAAGCTAACTATATAACAGTAGTTATTAAAATATAGCTGGTTATTTTTACTGTATTAATTTTTCTTTATTCTTTCGATATTTTTGGCCATCTTACGTATGTTTGTTTGTTTTATTTAAATAAATTTATAAACTATGAGTTCCACACACGTAGATATTAACTGAAAGAGGTCTTAGTTTTGGGAGGCGGAAACTTCGACAGCAAAAGAAATTTAAAATGTAAAAATGTTCTTTTATTTCTTTTTCTTTCTTGATAGAAAAAACAATCCCAAATTTGAGTATGAAATACAAATAAATAAATGAATTGATAAAATTTTTCAAAAATACCTTTAACTGTTATTATCGAAATTGTCTTGTTAATTGTTTCGTTTCCGTGTTTTGTTTATTTTTCATGAGCTACCGCAGATTAAAACGCTTTATCTTTCAGTGTTATGGCGATGCCAATAATAATATTTGTTGAGTTTTGAATCTTATATTTGAGGACAAAAAACAATATATCTTCAGAATTTAAATTTTTCAAAAATTATTTCTTGTCAAAAAATAAATAATAATAAGAAATGTACACTGAATTTTTTCTTCTCACGGGACTGAGGGACGCTACTCTATAATTCCAAATAATCAACTGGTCATAAACACGTTTACTGAGTCGTTTGTTTGCCTTCTCAACAGTGCTCGGTTTGAGGGACGTTACTCTGTAATTCAAAAATTTAACTAGAAGTCAGATTTGCGTTTCTATCACAAATGCTAAAATTATAATCTAAATTCGAATTGTTTGTCTAAATTCGATCTATTATCGATACACAAATATCGTTGTTAAAACTATCATTCACTCAATTTTTGTTGATTTTATGTATTCTTATTGTTATGGTCATTTTACTGTGTTGAATAAATTTTAATATACTACATATTTGCTTGGAAGAGAAAATCGCATTTCCAAATCAACAATATATCTCTTAAATGAGATATTTGAAATAATATCTGAAGGCAAACACAAAAATAAGTTTTTGATATGGGATTTATCATACGATGGCAACTCTTGCGATCAGAAACAGCAAATATTATAAAAATTTAATAATTCAAAATTCAGGTCTTTTCTAAAGTAAACCTTATTCCTTTTCATATTATATACTTTTTCTATTTGAGTATATATGTACATAACTTTTACGTAAGTACAATTACCATTCATTTAAAAAAATATATAATGCCAATGCTTATGGTGGAAAATAAAATAGTGCTCAATACAAAAATATTATAGTGTTAATTTAATAAAATTATTAAAAAGAAAAGAAGAAAATCACTGAATACACAACTTTTAAGTTTTACAATCTCTTAATCATCAGTTAAGTTCTTTATGATTCACCAAAACTTACCTGATGATCAAGAGATTATGAACCTTAATTCTTTGAACCCATTACACTGGTATGTTTGTGGCACTTTTATTTTCCCCCACAACATAACATCCGTTTACCAGTGTGGAGCTCAGGGCTCCATTATGAGTTGAGAGGCTTTTTAATAATAATAATAATTATAATGATAATAATAATAATAGTAATTGTAGTGGTAGTAATAATAATAATGATAATAATAATTATATGTATATGAGAGAAAAGTTAAATATTTTAAGATGAATCTGAATTTGATATTTTAGGTTTTTATGATTTATTTATTACAATATATTGTTATATATTGACCCTCGACCGAGCCGTCAATCAAGAGATGCACCAGTGTAAATAAGCAGAAGAACAGTGGAAGCAGGTAGGCATTAGACAATAATATAACCAGGTGCCCTGGCGGCTTGAATCAGTTGGAGATAGGATGCCAGTGTGAGAATCAGCTTGCAGCCCTCAGTGACCCACGGTTGAGCAACCCAGCCAAGATGAGAAAGAAGTACTGCTGGGTCAATATAGCAGTCTGTCCCCGTCTCCAGCTCATCTCTCACACACAATAACTGTCACCCTTTCGAGAATAAAGTGTGAGAGATTATATTATTATAAAGTGTGTTTGTTCGTTCATTGAAGTTTGTCATTATGTTTGATTATGTTCTGTTTATATTTGTATTATGATTGTGAGTATAAAACAATATAAGTTTCATACTTTAAATCTTCTTCAGGAGATTAATAATGACTCAGATAGTCTTTGTTTCTAATTTTTATTGAGAAGATTGTTTTGACCGATATGTGATTCTTTTTAATTCCAGGATTTGTGTCTGAAAATGTCCCGTTTGAGTTAACTGTCCATGAAAACCTTTGGCCTCTGTAGATTTTTTTATGTATGTACATACAAGTATATGTTGGTTGGTTAGTTGGTTGGGTTTTATGGCATATCAACCTTTGTAGGTTATTTAATGCCAAATCCATTTTTATGTAAATAATCAGTTCTATTTCAAACAATTCAGTTTAGCAGGATTACACAATTTAATCATCAAAAACATTTCTATTTCAAACTATTCAGTTTATTCAAGCAGTTTTAATTCAGCTAATTCAGTTTAGTATAAGTACAGATTTTGTTTACACACAGTTAAATGTCAAAACAGTTCTATGTTAAACAATTCAGTTTAGTGTAAATACAGTTTCAATGGCAAAAAACAGTTCTATTTCAAATAATTCAGTTTAGCATAAGCACACAGTTTAAATGTAAGTTTGGTTTAATTGTCAAAAACATTTCTATTTCAAGCTATTCAGTTTAGTCAAATAGTTCAGTTCAGCATAAGTATGCTGTTAGTTCTATTTAACCCATAGATAGGGCCCTATCAGGTGCTACCATGCCAGACCAGCGTGGACCTGGGAGCAATGGCAATGAAGGGGTGCTCCGTATTCCCCAAAGCCCCAGCATTACTGGAACCTCACTATCAGATTGTTTTGTGTCATATCCAGGACACTCATTGCAGTGGTCTTACCCCTCTACAGCGGTGCAGTCAGTGTATTCTACCGCCCCAGCCGACTGGGCAAACAAGTATATGTGTATGTGTGTATATTCACATACACCTGTGCACATATATTTTCAAGGTTGTTGTTTTTCCTTTCTCTCTTTTCCTCTCTAAGTTGAATGTGTGTGAGAATGTATTTGACTTCACAGACAGATATGTTTTAAGATAGTCTATGTATGTTTATATTTGTATTTGTGAGTGTGTGTGTGAAGTTTGGTTCTGTTTGCACATGAGAGTGTGTGTATGTGTGTGTGCAAAGTTAGACTCTGTTTAGTCTTGCTTTGAATTTATCTATGAAGTTTTTTCTTATATTTTGAGTAATGGGTAGTCATCAGTTTGATATATTAGCATTATTTTAAAGTTTCCATTGCTGCATTCATAAAGGTGTTTTGATACATGCAGTTTTCTATTTTCTGGTAATTTAATTTTGCTTTTATGTAAAGAGATTCTATTGTTCAGAGCTTATGTTGTTCTAGATTCTTTAATGTTTCTTTGAATAGTTCTGGTTTTTTTGGTTTTTTTTTTTTTTTGCTTCAGTATTCTTCATTGTTATGTGTGTTTTTTTTAGTTTGTAGCTCTTTTAATGGTATTTTTCCTGCTAATTCGAATTCCTGATAAATTAGAGTTGCTGCTGGATATCTCCACTGGTGGAGGGTTACACATAATTCTTCTTGGAGAGTTTGTCAGAGGTTTTTGTTAGTGACTATGGTGCATATTTTACATGCTTTTTTTTTTTATCAAGGAAGGATTTTTTTGCAGCTTTTGGGGTGATGACTTTCGAAGTGAAAGTATAGTTGGGTGTCTTTGTGTTTATGATAAATAACTGTGATAAATTAGCCATTTTAGTTTTTAATGAGGATGTCTAAAAATGGTAGTTCTTTAAAGCTGTGTTCCTTGGTGAATTTTATTTTAGGGTTTTGGTTTTGGAGTAAGTTATGTAAATCATTAATATTGCCCCATGAACATTTCCAAAGTATAAAACAGTCATCTTGGTATCTTTTCCATGAGCTGATAAATTCTGTTTTTATATTGTTGCAGTATTTTTGCCCATGGTTTCATATAGATGTTCCTCTAAGTATGCATAAGTTAGCGTGGTGTATATTGGTGCTATTTTAGTTCTTATAGTTGTTCCAAGGGTATGGATGTGATTTATATTGCTTAATTGGAAAGAGTTATTATTCAATATTACTTCTATAACATCAGTGATAAATTTTTTGTTAAATCTTGGGTGTAATATTTCTGGGTATTTTTCTATCTAAAATGAGATGGCTTGTTTTCTTAATTCATGGGGGATATAACTGTGTAGATTTGTGATGTCAACTGTAACCATGATTGTGTCGGGATCATTTTTTTGTATTATGGAATTTAAAAAGTGAATGTAACCTCTAATGTAGCTGTTTATCTTATTATCATTGTTGTGTTCTGGTTAGTGAACACAAGTAGTAGTAATAATAAGACAAACCACGATATGTGAGGAAATACTTATATTTACAGGAAAGAGTATTTACAAGAGAAAGACTGTTAGTAGTGAGAACATAGGATTAGTGATAGAGTAAGGATATGCTTCAACAATAGGAAATGCTCTTCAGACTCGTAGACGTATCTGACCTGGACTGGTACTGTCGGACTGGTCTCCGCTACTGCCATATATGGCAGATGGAATAGCTCATTATGCTACCAAAAGGTTAGATAATGGAATTGTCTGTTTCCTGTGAATAACTAACTCTCAGATGAGAGAAGGGAATGAGACTTGTGAATGCCACCTGCCAAGTACTGTAGTATACTATCACTGGATCTTGACAGACAACAAGGAACATGTATATATAAAAATATAATCTTATATTTCTATTCCTCAGCAGTGATGGTTGTGTGGAGTAGGAGAGCAATTGGAGAGAGTTCGCACACACAAAGGAGCTGTTGGGAGTTGGAACACCAGCGGTAACTGATTTCAGCCAAAATATTAGACCTTATATAGTTTTAAAACTCCTATGGCCATGCCTCTTCATCTATGCAATGCTTGTTCTCCATTGGTCACAACTTACACCCACACATTGCATGTTTTCCAGTAGTCACTTTGATGATTTTATCTATGGCCAGGTGTATCTGTTAACTACATCCATTGGGTTCATCACAGGTCAAGGTATTTTATATTACAATTGTTCATTCACTGTATCTTGTGTAGTAAAACTTATTTTCTTATCAAACTGCTTGATGCATTTTTCTTCTTCTCTGTTAACTCAAATATATGAGTTACAACACTTATATTGGAATGGTTGTAAAAGAATGTCTATTAGTTTGCTGAGTCTGTTGGTGGGGTTAGATGGGCTAGTTACTATAGGGCTGAATGTGAGGTCATGAGGATTAGGAATTTCTATGTATTCAGATTTTTGTGTTTCTACAGCAATTTTCATTTCCTCAGACTTGTGAATTTTTGATAATTTGCTAGTTTTGGGGATGGAGTTATTTTAGAAATCTTTTTCTTCTTTAGTCAATGTTTCATTATGCCTTTTTGTAGAATTTTTAATTTTTGATATGATATTATTGTTTCTGTTTGTATATATTAATTAATGGTTTCATCTCTTAGTATTTCTTGGAGTTTTGCTCTGGAATATGTTTTATTTGAAATGACTACAGTGCTTCCCTTGTCTGTTTCTTTTATAATCATATCTTTGTTTTCTTGTACATTTTTTAAGGCTTGTCTTTGCTTGGGTAAGAGGTTGTTCTGTGTAGTTTTTCTTTTAGGCTGATATATATGAGGATCATTTAATAAATAATGTGAATTTTTCCTCAGGAGTTGGCAATAAGAAGCTCAAGGAAATCAATAGTGATAGCTCCTTTCATGTCCCAGAACACAGTTAGCATAATCTTCTTTACTGATCACTGTACTCAGAACTTTTTCTTTATTGTAGAGTCAGTATTTCTTCATTGTAGAGTCAGTATTTTTCTTTATTGTAGAGTCAGTATGTTTCCTCTCTATAGACTGTCTTTTCAACATGCTCATCGTGGCAAACCTAAGTTTAGACAATTTGTTAATATTTTTTGGACTAAAACATGCTTCTCTATATACATTAGACATTTTTCTGTAAATTTTTCATGGTTTGCACTTCTCAACTACCAAAAATTTGATGACAGATCAGTGTTTAAGCCTGGAACATTCAGTCTGATTTTCCACCATTTTGAATTGCCTCAAAACAACTATTTTTGCAAGATTGAAATAATTGTTGCTATAAATTCATTGCAAACAATGCAGAGTTTACATTTATAGAAAAAATTCTGAAAAAAAATCTATTTTGCTTTTTTCCGAAAAATTCTCCTTATTTATTGAATGACCCTCATATATATTACTATTTATAAGTATTTAAACAAATAAAATTTATTTCTAATCACTTTGCTTTGAGAGTTAAAAACAAGAATATAAAAGAAACAAATCTTATTGCTATAAATACAATAAGGTGTGTATTCAGTTTTGTTTTGGAGTTCTAAATATTAAATTTCTTAAAAGAATGTTTTTAAAAGAATTAAATTATGAAATGAAAGGAAAAAATGTTTTTCTACATTTATAAAATCTTGTTCAGAATCAATCAAGATTAAAACTCACTGTACTATTTGGAAAAGTTCCCAAGCTAATTAGCTCATCCTACTAAACAGATTGACACAACACCATCTTCTTTCCCTTCCATATGGCTCCATGCCAGAGTAGGCTAAGTTTAGTGCATATATATATATATATATACACACGTGCGTGTATGTGTGGCGTGTCATGCTAAAGTTGACACAAAGCTACAAGTATGCAATACCTAGTTGGAATTAAACTCACTATTGAGTAGTAGTCATTTACTAAGCTTAAGTTAGTTTGGTATAAGGCCAGAAGTATGGAGCATCCAGAGAGACTTAAACTCACTAATTTGCTAACAATTGCACCATATGAAGAACTCCTAAAAAGTAAGTATAACTTAAAATTGGCAGAAGGCTAGAATCCTAGGACACCTAGTAGAGAGTTTGGGTGTCCTCGTGGTGTAATGGTTAAAGCGATGAACTGCGGAATCGTAGTACGCGAGTTCGTACTCCAGTCGCGCTATTACGTTCACTTTCGGGCAAATACCCTTGGGAAAGGTATGAACCCCCTTATTCTCCCTCCAGCTATGGGTAAATAGTAGGACGGACTAGGTTCTTCAGCCTTGGTGAGGCAACTAGTCTAGGAGAAGGAAAACTCTGAATTCAAACCTGTTAAACTCCGCTTAAAAATTGACCTTGTGTCATATCCTGCCCGAGCGGAGGGGTTGGTAAATAGTACCTAGTAGAGAGTTAACTCACTTCTCATTTGTACTTGATCAATGTGACTAGCTTGCTAAACATTACATAACAAATGGATGCATAACTTTAACTAAATGGTGTTGATTTTGTGTTGTGAAAACATTTAAATCTTTAATCAATAATTCAAACACAGATGATTATTTTCCACAGAGCGATGGCTAACAAACATGATTATTTACTTACTTTTGCTTTGTCTGGCACACAGGCCGATGGTTGCTCACAGTAATTGCTATTATGACATCGTCACCCATCTAAATAATATATAAATGACTGGCTCATTACTGCTTAACTTGTTATTTACAAACCTTTGCTTAGTCTGGAACAATTCAAATATTGGTCATGTTCTGTTGAACCTAGCTTTCTCAATGAAAGCCTAACTTTCCACTTGTCAGTCTGTTCCTTCAAATCTTCTTTAAAGAGATCTTCATAAAGTGTGAACCATTAAGGAAATGTCAATTTCACATCTGTGTCATTGTGAAATTCGGCCAATTCTGCATCTCCTGGTGTACATAATTTTGTTTCCTGAGATGTTTGCTGTGATGTAGATAGTCTTTCTGTCAATAATTCCATCAACCTTAATTGTTGTTGAAGTAGTTGTTGTATTATCAAATCCATTTTTACTTTTGTAGAGACGTGTGTGTTCCAGAATCTGTAAGTAAATTCTTGTCGCCAAATTTGTTATGTCTTTATGAACAAAGAAAAATATGTAAACAAAACTGAAAAGAGACAGACTCATGGTGTACAAGAAAACAATTAGGTTTATTTAACCACAGGCAGAGATATGCTTCTATTGACATAGAAAAGAAGCTGTTTTAACTTTGTGTGCAACTGTCAAATGTGCATCTACCATGTGTCACAGTGAGTTCAAGTCTGAGCTTATTGTTCCTCATGTGATTCCATTTTTCCAGTCCCTACAATCCCACAATGCACATTCTATGAGTGGCAACTCCCTTTCTATCCTTTAGGGAGAATAACTGATATTTTTTTCTAAAGTCACATCCCTAACATCACCTTACTACACTTTTTAAACATTCAGAAAGTACGATAAGTTGGCAGCAGGGTTCCTGGTGACCCAAGAAAACTGAACTTTAATGTCCTTTAAAATTCCAAGTGATTGAGAACATTGACTTCAAATCAGGAAACTCTAGTTTTCATAGTTTCATTCTCATTTTTCCATTTGTATTTGCCTTACTCTTTCAGATACATGAAAGATAATCTCTAGGAATTGGCAGCCTGGACAACTGTCAGATATTGTGAGTACCTTGCTACTGAATTAGTGGGATTGAACAGTTTTGAATCTTCAGAAGGCAATTCCTAGAGATACACATACATTTGAGAAAAAGAGCTGATTTGAATGGTATCAAGTTCTCAAAGGGCAACTCCTAGGGGTATATATTAGAAAAAGTGATGCGATGAAAACATATGTGAAACTGTAGTTGGATCTTACCTTATATTACCACAAACATAACAAGGTGATCTAGTTTATTGTACAGACTAAAAAAGACAGCTTGTTTTTAAAACAATAACTGATACTGGTGATTTGGGGATAATAGTAATAGATAATAGTAAGATTACAAGTTTAGTTCCTGGGGGGATATAGTTCAGTCTCTCCTCTCACAGCTCTAAAAGCTGATTTGCTGAAATAAGTAACATTCTTTCTCTGGTCAGTCTTAATTTGGTCTCCTACTGATCAGAAGCCATGAAAAGAATATAGTCTTACTTTGGGTTCCCATTGATCAGGTCAGTCTCAAGGTAAATATAACTTACTCTCTCTCTTTCTCCCCAACCTTTGTTCTTGGCTCTTAGAGCTAGTGTGACAAAATAAATAATATTTTCTTTATTTCTCCTGTCAGTCTTTATTTAGTCTCACACTGACCAGAGGCCATCATCATGAAAAGACAGGCTCCAGCATTATTGTTCCATTCAGTATTTTATCTTGCAACAATTATTTACACATGATAGCATTGAATGAGAAAGAAAGTAAGTTGAGTTTTATACTAACTGCTCTAATTAGTTTTACAAAATGATAGAAAATAAATATGTCTTAACAATTAGATGGGTTGTAAGCAGGAGCTAGTGAAGATTTACATCTTAATAGTGTGTAACTATGTATGTTGGAAGTTAATAAACTCATATGCATATCAAAAGGTTGTGGGAGAAAAATAATAAACCAACCATTAATGAAACTGTTGTTAGTAGAATTCACATAAAGATTTGCATTCAAAAAGATAAATACTTTCCAGCAATTTTTTTGTGTATTAGAAAAATATAATTTTAACTAGAAGATTCTTGTGGAAAGGGAAAACTGTTCAATCTTTCTTCTGGAGATTAAGACTATTTGAAATTTGAATAAGCAGGATATCAGATTGATATTATTGCTTTAGGCATCTGACTTCTCTTTTGCAGAGTATTCATGATTCCTTGATTTTTGCAGCTGTTTAGTCTTTGCTGAAAAGATATTGATAGAATTAAACTCTAGTCATAATTTGCCAAAATTGGCATGTGATAGTAATTTAGTTATGGTCTCTCAGCATAGAGAGGATGTTTAAAAGACTGAATGCATACATTGGTTTAAGGGTGGTCATGAAACAAGAGTTTAAAATGCTGTCAGATAATTGGATAGACATCTCATTGATTAAAGAAATTGTCAAAAATATTTGATTATCTGCTCTTGGGAAAAGAGTTTGGTTGGTTGGTTGGTTGGTTGGTTGTTTTATGGCTTATCAACCCTTGTGGGTTTTTCAATGTCAAATTCTGTTCATATATATATATATATATTTATATGTATTGATTTGTAATTGAAAGGTTTGTTGGTAACTTTATTTTTAAATGAGTTAGAGCTCATTTGTTTGTACACAATGAAATAGTCTCAACAATTGCTATTTAACATTCATACTTCTAATTATCAAGTATTTCTAATAAACAAAAACAATGTACACACAGCTGTATGGTTTCAAATAACTACTAATAATAATACTTAGTAAATGATTGAACAGATCTATCTGACCCATAGATGGGACCCTAACAAGTACTACTAATCCAGATCAGAGTGGATCTGAGAGTAATGATAATGAAAAGGTACTTCTCATTTCCCAAACTCCAGAAGTGGGAGTCTAACCATTAAAAGCAGTTTAGTGTTATACCCAGGACACACAAAGTCTTGTTTTTCTTCACACAATTGACCCTCAATGACCACCTTCAAGAACATTTAAGATAAAAATGAGTGGGCATTTGTTTTCCACAAAAGCATTTTGAAGAATATAGTTGGGACAATCATATAGGTGCTGATTTGTGGGATTGGGTCACTTTGTCCTTCTGTCTAGCCCAGTAAGGGCCAAAGTGGGATGTTGCAGTTCACATGACTACTTTGACTGCCAGGTCACAAACTTTTCAACGAGAAGGATTCTGTCCTCAAGTATTATAAATTGCCACCTAAGGCCAATAAGTGGCCTCATTATTGGTGCAGAGGCCTTAACTCTCTATACAGGTACAGTTGGCGTATTCTATCGCAACAGCTAACAGGGTTGGGGAAGAGAGTTTGATAATAAATGGTGAACTAGCTTTGTTACTAGAGAAGTTGAAGCAGCAGCAGTTAAAAGACAAAATATAAACCCTGTCAAATATGAAGCAACCTAGACATGACATGCAGCAAACCATGTTTGAGCTGTAGAGCCCAAAATCTATGGCTGTGGTTATGTTTTAACCATGTTGAAATATTTCCATTTTCACTTTAATTAAGCTATACAAGATTATCAAATATCAAACTCAACAAGAGTAAAAAAATATGCAAAAACATTAGAATTATTTTCACATTATCATGATCACACACGCACAAAAAAAATACAGTAAGTAAAAATGATTCTTTCATATGCATCTTTACATTTTTATCACAACAGATAATTGTATCAAAACTTTTCTAACTCTTGTTTTTAAAAGACATTATAACCTAGAACTCTTCCAAAATTAAAGAAATTTCAGTAGCCTTTCATTGACATTTTTTGAACCAGTGTTATTGTTTGTTTTTATAAAATGACTAAAATATCAGGTTGATTAAATATATTTCATAACTAGTGGGTTCATTTCTTCTTGTTTGAAATGTCAGTGTTCCAGTGGTAGTTTCTTGACCATTGAAGGTTTGATAATAATTCATATTCAATATAAAATGAAAGCTAATATTTGAATTTTCTTTCCTGTTATCCACTTTTTGCAAATATATTTTTTAATGAAAATAGGATAAAGTTATTCATTACAATAATAATGGAATGGTTAAGCAGATCCTGCCACATTTTCATCCAGATATCAAAAAAAGAAAAAGATTTTTTTTTAAAGCCATTTTTAACAAGTACACATGTATATATCAAATGAAGGGAAATCCATTTATCACATAAAAAGCTGTAAAAACTAGTGAAACAATGAGTTTTTCATTTTTTTTTATTTTTAAATAAGAAGTTTTAGAAATGCCAGTCACTAGCAGAATGAGTAACTCAAAGAGCCATAACAATGATTTTGCCTTTTTTCTATTTCAGAAGAAAAAAAGAGAGGCCAAAGCACCAAAATCCCCACGTATTCAATTAACACTAATAAAAAAAAATGACAATACCCCACGGTTTATGGATTCTAAGTTTGTATAAAATGTAATACTAGAGGATTCTGTGGCATAAGAGTTATCATCATAAGAAGTAAGCTCAGTTGCCTGAGTTCAAATTCTGGGCAAGGCTGTTTGCATTTCACATAGTTCTAATATCCAAGGGAAAGGTATTAATCCAACTATTCTTCCTTCAGCTATAGATAAATAATAGAGCAGACTGAGCTCTTTAACTTTGGTATGGCAACAGGTATAGAAGGAAAACTCTGAATTCAAACCAGGCTTCAACAGACTATTCCTGCCCAAGATACACTACATGAGTCGTGTCCTTACAACTAAACCAGGATACAGAATAAGTCTAAATGTAAATTGAATTTGGAAATAACAATGTGAAGCTTAACTTGTGTAATAATTTATTATGTTTATCATAAAAGTAAAGTTTTGTTTCTGTTGGGTTACTAATTGTTATAGATTAGATGCTTATAGGAAGAGAGCTAGATAAAAGTATTTTTGTCAGTACTGATATTGATGTGTAATAATTTCCATTAGAGAGAGTATATTTACTTATCTCTTACTTTTTACCTTTGTAATACATCATAGAAAATACATGAAGAAGAAACAAATGAAAAATAGATATACATTTAAGTAACTAAAATATATTTATTAACAATTAACAGAGAAAAAGTAAGAGAGAACTTTTTGAAAGAGAATACTCATAAAAATTTACAATTTGCATGATATTAAAAAAATACATATAGATGTTCAATTATTAATAATGACTCAGTAGAAGATACAAAAGAAAAATTTGGTAAGAATAATTTACAGGTGGAGTGTTAGCCATGTAAATGAAATGGAATTAGAATGACTACAATAATTAATACAAATAGCTAAGTTTCTGAGAAGTTTGTTAGCAATATAAAAAAAGGAAAGATACTTGTCTTGAGATAGATTTTTATTCCCTGAATACACAGAAGGGCGAGGTGTCTATTGTGGAAATTCTATCAGTAGATGGATTTATTGAAAGGAGAACTAACATTTCTGGGTAAATTCCCCTAACTACACAGAAGAGCTACTTGTCTATTGTGGAAATTTTATCAGTAAATGGGTTTATTGAATGGAGCACCAACATTTCTGAGTCAATTTGGGGCCTATTTTGTATTGTCTTTCTTTTACAGCTGGTTAGCTTTTGTGTTCGGTGTATTACTCAACTCAAATGGAGCTGAGTAACAAGAATTAAGTCCACTTGAAGGCTTTAGTGTTTCTTTCAGATTTCCAGAAGGGTTGAAAGCCAAAAAGAAAAGAAAAGAAATGAGAAGAATTTAAATCCACCTGAAGGATTTTGTATTACTTTCAGAATTCCAAAAGGGAATTCAAATTGAGCACAAGTTGAAAAAGAAGACAAAAGAAAGAAAGAAACCAAAGAAAATAAGTTTCTACAGCTTAGGCTAAAAAGAAGAGAAAAGAAAGAAAGAAGCCAAAAAAAAAAAAAAGGAGGTTTCTACTACATAAATTTATATTTTAGAGGAATTGTTTCTCTAAGAAAAAGAATTAACCACGTCAGATGACTCCAACAACTACACAAGTCTCAGACACCATTACTTGCTCTATCGAGAGAGAAGACAACCGACAAAGAAAAAGAAAAAGAAAAAGAAAAAAGAATATCATTAGAGACATTGTCTTGCAGAAGAAAGACAGAGAGTGGCTTTTTATTTTAAAAAAAGTAAAAAGAGAACATTTTTTGGGACTTGGTCTCTAAGAAAAAAAAGGACATTTTTAGGGACTTGGTCTCTAAGAAAAAAAAGAAAAGATACATGTGTGCACCCTTGTTTAGCTGGAGGGAAGAAGTAGTGACTTATTTCCTTGTTTTGTGAGTGTAGCAGTAGGTGAAAGATTTTTCATAATTTTCTTTATTTCTTTTTTGTATTTATGAGCCACTTGTCATATTTGCATTGGGACACATATGCAACTAACTGGAGTGGCCTTCCTTTTGTTATAATAAACTATTTTAAATGTTAAACAAGGCTCTCTCTTCCCCTTATTTTTTATTTTATTTTATTTTTGCCTTCCTTTTTTTTTGTAATATTATTATTGTTACTAGTGTCAAATTTTGTTGACTAAATAAAATTGCGATACTATTTAACATCCAATATATAAGCAGATTTAGTAGTCATTTATTAAACATAGTTTAGTTTGGCACAAGCCTAGAAATATGGAGCACCCAGTAAGAATCAAACTTACAAACAATGGTCTGGTAGCCAAGCTTAATACTCATAAACCACAAGATGCCTCATTAATAATATTGTCTTAGATTTATTTTTTGTTTTGACTTTGTATGAGCATTAACAATCCTATTGAAATGAAACTTGCTCAGAGGACAACAATATATTTGATCAACAAATTGTGCTAGTTTCATTGTTCTATGCCCAGTGTAAAATGTATAAAATATTATTTAGTTAGTTTTTGAATATAATAAAACTTACATAACAGTATACATTTGAGTTACTATGCTTGTTTGGTTAGTTTATTAATATTAGCTGTAACATTCTATTTTATTCATTTTTTAGCTACAAATGCAATGCATTACTTCTGTATTCTTTCAGGATGGAAACTAAAATAGAAAAAAGTTTTTCATCCCACTTGTTTAATCAAGAATTTTCTTATCTAATGATTCTTCTTTTTCTTATTTAATGATTTGATATTTTCATTTACAGTAATAGTTGGTTTCTTTGTTTAATGGCATATCAACCTTTGTAGGTTATTTAATGCCAAGCCATCTTTGCAGAAAAACAGTAGTAGTGCTATTTAACCCATAGCTGTTGGGAATAAGGGTCTGAAAGTGACCATAATAGGTGGATAAGGGGATTCATGCCTTTCTCAAGGGTATTAGTCTGAAAGTGAACATAATAGCATAAGTGGAATTCAAATTCGCTTACTACAATGTTGCAGTCCAGCATGTTAGCCATTACACCAACGGGACTTCTTCCTGTATCGCATTGTAGCTCTTTAACCAAAAATAAGTACAGTGTAACCCGGATATAAGAGAGTTGTTGGGAGCAGAGAATAAGTCTCTTATATCTGGGCTTGGTCTATTTTGTTTAGGTAACACGGGCTTTAATTTGGGACCAGAAAACATCTCTCTTATATTCGGGTCTCTTATATCCAGGTTACACTGTACACCCCTTATATATATTCATGCAATTTTATTTTTGCTTCAAGATGATGCAGAGTTATTTTAGGTTACAGTGTTGTTGAGTTTAGCAATAAATAATATCTAATAATATCCATTTTGATTGTAGTTTTGGTTTGGAAAATTAAATCTTTAAGAAAAAAAACTATTTAGAGAAAACTTATTTATGGGAGATACTGTAAGTTAATGTAATACATAAAAACAGTACATCATAGTAGGATTTTTGTTAGTACAATAGAGAATAAAGCAATTTCTAATCCAATTAACAACTTAATACAAATAGTATGGGGTATTCATTTGCACTTAATTCACTAATGGTCTGATTTCTGTATATTTAAATGTCTGACAATTAGGGATAACTCCAAGTGTAGACTTTTTCTGGTTGAAATTTCGGTTTCAATGGCTTCATGATCTAAAAGTGTTAGACAAAAACAAAGTCTCCTAATAGCTTAATGGCTTGAAGGTAAGTGTATAATACACTAAGAAAAGTAATTAGATAACCTTGTAATTAAAATCTGGCAAAAAAAAAAAAAAAATCACTGAATGAAGGAAAACAAAAAGAAAAATTACTTATTGTTTTATAAAATCCTGATACTTTTATTTTAATGGAATCATTATTTCACAGGTATCGTTATTTTCTTGTTCTCTTTTATGATTTTAAAAAAATTCAGCATTGAACTGAAATGATAGAACAGAATGTTAAAACACAAAATATACAACTGAACCGTGAATGCTCATTGTACACTTAATTTTATGGCACATTTCAAAACAGAAGATGCAAACCAGTACAATTACAAGGAACTAAAATCTTCCAGAGTGAGTAGTTTTGGTTTGAACATTTCCAGTAGTGTTAAAAAAATCTATCAGCATTCCACCACTATCAAAATTCAGTTATTTGTTTGAATAATTATAAATTCTATAAAATGGAAATAACTCGACACTGAGCTTAATAGCCACCTTTGAAAGTCTTTAAGTATGCCACCTAATGATAATTCTACAGTTTAGAATTTTATATGAGTCATGAAGGAATTGTTATTCAAATAAGAATTAAAAAAAAGCAAATTAGCTTAACTTAAGATTTTATCAAAAGTTTTATTGGAGAGTGGAGAAAATTACTTGTAATTTTCAAGTTTGCAGAGTTTAAGAAAGAAACATTATGCTTGCTGTTGCGTTAACTAAGCATGTTATAAAAAAAAATGAATTTTCAAATTAATTGCAAAGTGATTTTTATTGAAATTAAGAAAAAAAAAAATTTTTTTAAACTGTTTCCATTCCAGTGAACTGTGTGATCAATTAAAATGTTCATGTTCACAACATGACACACGCTAAAATAGTGGGAAATTAAGTTTTTAATTTTTATTTTTTCAGCTCACTGACTGGGGAAAAAAGTATCAGAGAAATACAAGAATAGTTAACATGGTCTAATGTAGACTAAACTGATTCAAATTTCTCAATAGGTTTAACGATATAAAACGTAAAATTTAAAAGTAAAGAAAGAAAGAAAGAAAGAAAAAGAAAGAAAGGAAAAATCTCCCAACAAAAGAAAAAACTAAGTTTTAAAATACTGTTGTTCCAGGCTTTTCCACTTATAGTTAATGCCAATTGTCTTTTCTTCCTTCTATCCACAACATCCCAACAACAGTAATAGGGTTATTACGTAGAACTTCTTCCTTATAAGAAGTAGGGCAGGTAATCCCACCTTTACAGAAAAAATAGCTTCCATCACAAAAACAAAAGCGGAGCGCACGCACATGCACAGCAAAGGGCGGATAACCTATGGGAAAAGGGTGACCCATCTCTCTTAGGCTTTATTTTAAAAAAAAAAAAGTCATAAGTGTGGGTACATAGAGATTTTCAAAGAAAGAAAAACATTGTTTTTACGTCATGTTGTTATGATTTTTGTTTTAGTGGACGCACATGTCGTGGTTAAATCTTTCACGCCCCTGATGCTATACACTTACAACGAATAATGACAAGGCAAGGCTCACATCAGTCATTTATTTGCAATAATTCAACACAAACGAATAAAAGGAAGCTCATTCTAAGGCATAAATGCAAATGAAAAATTCAAAAAGATAGAAATATCTTAGCAGAACTATTAATCTTATTGTTATTTTTTGTGAATATAAAATTTACTTTGAAAAATAACAATGAAACCAGGCGTTAGTGATATTGACGGGTGGCAATGAATATCATACCATCGGGAGCAGGGAAACTGGTGACTTTGAGGTAAAATAAGGAAATCACGAAGGAAAATGTTTTCGTACAAGTGAGCTTATATAGTCCAGTTCGGTAAAAATAAAAATAACAAATTTCGCGAATAATGTTGCTTGCTTTCCATTCATAACTTCTTCTACTCAGGAAATTAGTCAAATTAGAAATTAATTGATTTATTAATGGAACTAGACGGTGGAGTGTACTGTCTAAATGCTGAAATAAATATAGTCTCTGACATTCTGTTTTCCGTGTACAAAAGTTATCTTTAGAGATTTTACATACACCCTTTGTGGAATATTATTGACATCTAACGACTAACACATGTACTACTGTTTATGTTTTGAATTTTTACGGAATTATCAGACAAGTTTTCCCTCCAGTTAGAAAATATTATTGAAAAATGAATAATGCACAAAGGAAGTTGTATGAATAATGTAGCAGAAAAGTATTGTCAGGATCAACTCCAATAAAATCAAAACAAAAGGCTGCTAAGCCGTGTACATACACGGTGGAAATCGCCATTGTATTTGCTGTAGAAAGGAACCCCATCTAATTCTATTAAAAATCAATAAATTTTAAATTTAGCAAATTTCCCGAATAGAGGTTTTTGTGAAGAGAAAACAAAATTATGGGTAGAAAAAAAAGTGTGAATTTTTAACGAACGGGATCATATTAGGTTCGTTAAAAATTCATATTATTATCTAACATGTGCGGATTTTTCTTTCTTTAAGTTATACTTAAAACAAGTCATTAAATAAAGAAATGGTGCATGCGATAAAAAGCATAAATGAAATAAAGGCAAAAAATGTCTTCAACTCTAACTTCTTAAAAAATTGTTATGGTAACGTGCCTCACTTTGCTTAAAGATACAAAAGAACGATACTGAAATTATTATGGTACGGGTAAAGTGTCTCAGTAACGCTAGTTTCAGCAACACATGTAAAAACTGATACGATAATATGTCTCATCATCATCATCATCATCATCATCAACAACGTAAACTCTTACGTATGCTGGAAAGAGATATGTATCACTGTCACCACAATGTACTAAACCAACACATCTGATTGTCTTCCTTATTCACAAAGTTTAAATAAGCTATCATCATCAATTAAGAAACGAGCTTCTTTCAGATAAAAACTGGAAGAGAAAGTGCGTCAGACAGAGAAAGGAGGGACGTTATTCACGACACGATACATTATGTCTGTAATTGCTAGTTAAGTGTTAAAGACGAGCTAGTTCATCAACGCCATCGATATTATTATGCAAATAATAAATTTACATGAGAGAGAGATATTTTGTCACCGCCAAAATACAATCAAATAAAGCGGAAATGCTATGTAGAGGCAGATAACTGTCAATAATACGGTAGCATGTCTCTATTAAGCACAATAAAGCAATGTAAAATTTTCCGGTAATATTCTTAGCTTTCACAAAGCATCAAAGGGCAGATAACTCGGCACAGTAGTGTCAAACAGTGTGGTCGCTAAGAAGAGACAAATATTACAAGGTAAGGTAGTATGTCTCAATAACGCTAAATACTATTACAGAAAAGTGTAATAGGCACTGAGACTAAAGTAAGACCCATACTTGTCACCAATGTGGTAATAAGTCTCAAAATCCTAGCATAGCGTTAGAGAAAATGCATAATACCGACACGCCATGCCATCAGCACTAGATTGTTTACACACATCGTGGAAACGCTAGAGAGAGACATGTAACTGTCAGTAACACGGTAACACCTCTCTGTAACGCTGGCTTCCGTAGGACAATAGTGTTAACTTTAGGCAGGGGCAGATAATCCTTATCAAATCAGTCTGGACTCTCACAACAGGAGGGGTCTGAACTAGAATAAGACAGGTAACCGTCAGTTCACAGTTACTACTGCAGCCACTACTCTCTTGGAGGACTACACAACATAAGTCGCTGGGTTGAATACGTTCCTTACTTTATCCTAACCACCTTGCTGGCCATACGGGAACACAGACATTTATTTATGTCTCCTATTCAGGATATATCTACTTATATATCTATATGTACTGGAAGGACTTTAATAGCAGCTTGTTATGAAAAACGTGTAGGGTAGGGTACCACCAAACTGCATCACAAGGCTTTTTTTTTTTTTTTTTTTTTTTTTTAGTATTTAGTTTTGAAATATAACTCTGTTTTGGATTTGCCCAGTAAGATAATTATAATAAGGATAAACCAAACAACAAAAAACATCTTTTTCTTTTTTTTTCTTTTTTTTTTTTTATTAAAAAACAACAACAATGTATTTATCATTGTTTAGAAAGAGAAAATCCACAAAAAAGAAATGAAATATTATTTGATATAAATTTTGGATTTACTTTTTTTTCTGGGGGGCAAAATCGTGAACTGGTCACGAAAGACAAAAAATAACTTAAAAGAGAAAAAAGCGGTAAACACTTAAAAAAAAAAGTGGATACATATTTTTTATACTTAGAATTAAAAAGAAAAGCTTTTGTGGGGAAAGAAAGAAATTGAAAATCAATTATTCTATATCTCCTTTTCAACTTATTAAAAAAAAAAAATTCCCCCTCTCCACGTTATCGCGTAAGTTTATCTTATTTTATTATTCATATATCTATATATATATATAATTTTTTTTTGTTATCTAGAAATTATACATATACACACGTTCCCAGCTGTAAAACCGGATATTGTTTAATCTATGATATTCAAAGTACAAGAAGGTTTAAAAACAGAAACAGATTTTACTTGCCTAGTACAACAACACAATCAAAGACGAAGGAGCGACACAATAGCAGAGAGTGACTGACAAACAAGACTTCCATCCATTCAAAATTATGCAAATCATGGATTATTCCTGAATGAAAACCATCACTGGCCCAAGAACTGTGAACAGAAGATATATCTGTACAGCTCTTGTCTCCTGCCGACATGCTGAAGCCAGTCAAGAGCAGGACTTTCTTATTTAAAACTCAAAATCATTTGGCCCATCTTAGCCATCTGACTCGATTCTTTCTAGTTCTTCCTCTTGTATACCTCTTTTTGCTCAGCTGGCTTTCTTGTGGTTCGGCCCAACCACAAGGTAAGTTTAATTGTTTTAATGCTTTTTTTAAGGTATACGTTGATCTCCGCCTATTGTTGGAAAATATGTATTAAACTCAAATACAATGAGGTTAAATTCGAAATCACGATTCGACGAAATTGATTCTAAGAGAAGTATGTAAGTTCAAACGGGACCCATTTCATACTACGGATGTCCAACGGTGCTAGAAATCTTGGACAATATTTCGTATTTGTTGTCCATAAAACATTTTTTTCTGAATATTTTTTTAACTATAATTTTCCTTGTTTATCTTTTTAATATACTAAACCCTCCCGTTAGGGTTTTCGTCATAGCTTTTTAAAATGAATCTCAATTTATTTCCAACGAAAACCTATATTTGAAAATAAGTTAAAACAGTTAAAAACTCTGGATCGTAAATTCTTAAAGATCAAAGTTTTATGATCAGTTACTAGTCAATGTGATGAAGAATTTGTTAATAGAAACGTAACGATAGTTGGCGCTAAGTGGTTCATATTGTTGACGGTGTGCGAATGAACCCTTGTAGTCGAACTTTATTACCACCCTCTTCTAAAATCAGTAGGGAGCATTCATTATTAGAAAAGGATTTTTTTAATGGTGTTAAAAATACGCAACAATATTATAAAGTTACTTTTTTTCATCACACCAAAATACTTGCTTTAAGAAATTTTATCTAATTCTTTGTGTAAAAATAAATTAAATTTTTCTTTTGTAAGTTTATAACTACTTAACTATGACTTTCGTAAATGTCGATGTGCCAAACAATTCCCAACATTATCACTGCATTGTGAAAATGTACTAATTGGATGAATAGAAGCTATAAAAAAGACTTTGATTTTAAGATAAATCAAGATTATTTTAGGTGGTTTAGAAGATCTACTTGAAAGTTTGTCAAATCTACTTTTAACTTCACGATGACAACAAAATAATGAATGAATAATTTATACAATGATGATGTAAAAACAAGTTTTCAAAACCTGTCTTTTAGGTTTATGCTTGTAAACTTTAAAGTTAGTTTATTTTCAAAAGTTTCTCTTTAAATCCCCAAAACAACTTGAGAATAAGAAATTAACTCTTTTGTAAGTGTAACTTTTAAGTAAAACGAAATTTTACAAATTATTTCTGAATGACAAAATAATTGTTTTGTGTACTAGCTTGGTATTGCGGTCCTTCCACAAGATCTGCAGTCCGTCATTTAAAGCTCGTAGGTTACTTTATTTTCAGACCCCATATTTCAAATAACTTTTAAGTCTGGCGTTACAATGAAATTATTTTATTTACTATTTTTTAAATATTATTTTCTGTCATCTTATATTAAACGAAATTATTTTATTGAAAAATAAACTGGGAATACAGTCAAATGCGAAAATAAGCATAGGTGCTAACTCAATTTTTTTTTGGGGGGGAGGGACAATAATAACCTAGTCCAAGTTTTCTTTCTTTTTTTTATTTGTATTGATCAGCAATTTAGAAAAGTGATTTGACATCACCAGGCTGATATATATTTCTAATTCAGATCATCCTTCTTAAACTTTTAACGTTGCGGTGTGTAGTATGTTCGATAAATTTTGTTATAATGCAAATGTAAAGAAATAATGGCGTGAAAGGGATTTAATAACAATGGTATGAAAATAAAGGGTTTTCCGGCCTAAACTTAAAATGAAAACCTTCTCTATTCCCCAAACCAGCAAATGGAAGCAAGTTTAAATCTAATATGCCGTGATTTCACAATAAGTGTTAAAAGAAAAAAAACCGAGGGTTTGGTTTTTGTATGTTACCATTTTTTTGTTTTTATTTTACTTTTTTTATATATTTTTTTAATCAGTAAAATAAAATTTGGATTTTATTGGTCATTCAAAATATTCTAGAAACTGTCAATTTAAAACTTTATTATTTGTTCTTAATTTTTAAAAAATCAATTTTTCTTTCTTCGATTTTAAGAAAAATGACGTATAATTTAATTGAGAGAATAGATTGATCAGTTGTTTGATACTTGATTTGATAATTTTTTTATAACTGCTCGAAGTCTTCAAATATAGAATTCTTATGCTCTCTCTCCCTTTATCCCCCCCCCCAAAAAAAAATTGAAATCAAGGGCTGATAACTACATGATGAATTCTTTCTCTTATGACATTTCCCATGCAAAATAATCATTCCTATTCATTTCAGATCACAAAACAATTTATGAGAAAATAACTACTTCGATAAGGCAGATCTAATATTTATAATTAGTTTTCGAAAATTCCTCTATCATGTTAGATTCAATTTGTGTCTAAAAAGATTGCTAGGTAATGTTTTTCTCGATTCGTTTGACCATCCGTAGAAAAAAAAACTGGTCAATAAGTCCTTTAAACGTCTGGGTATTTCTCATCGAAAGTTATTTACATTCTTTGAAACAAGTATTAAATGAGCATGGTATGCAAAATTGGTGAATTTGTTCGAAGACAATCTTATCATTTGTCGATTTCATTTGTATTTTAAAAAGTGGATTGATAATCTCATTATTTTACAATTAATTTACTTGAATGCTGATGCAAAAAGAAAGGAAGCACCTTTCTGGTTTTCAAGTCATTGTGTTTTATTTTATTTTATTTTTTTTCTGTTCACATTAAGTGAAATTTTAGATTTATCTGAAAACACTGATGATTTTTTTAGTTCATATTTCATATTGCTTGGTACTGTAAACTAATATTTTATTAGCATTTCCAAATCAAGGCTGAGAGGAGAAAAATGTAATTTTTGATTTAGCCCCTCCAATTATCACCAACTATTTGATTTTTTTTTTTTTTTTTTAAGGTGTATTGTACTTAAATGAAATGTGAATATTTCACTTATTCTATTTTTATTTTTTTATTTGGTGATTGGAGGAAATACTTTTAGAGCTTTATTTTCTTTCCTTTCAAAAGGTATTAAATCAACGTATGTCTCTACGATCTTTCAGTCTATTTACCCAACCATAACCTTATCTGACCTCGGGTTTTTTTTTCTTTTAGCTTTGAAGTTTTACTAGTTTGATTTATTTTCTTATGAAAACAAAGTCAGCTGGCATCAGAGACTTTGAGTTGATTGTTGTTGAATAAAACTTTAGTTTCATGTCGAGACTTGTTTGATAAAGGAAAAAAACAATTTAGTTTTCTTTCTGATTCACTTTATTAATTGGCATTTAATTGTACATTCTACGATAATCGCGTACATACGATTGTTTTGTTAGTAAATACTTTCTCTAGTTAATTTTAATCGTTGTTCTTTAAGATTCAATTTTGTTTGAGGAATTATTTTGTAAATCTAATTTTTTTTTATGTGTTGTGTGTATAATAGTACATTCTCTACTAGGTTAGAGTGATGAGTTTGTAGTTGTGTGTAATAACTAATATAGTAACGTGCTTTTAGGCCAGAAATGGTTTATGTAATCAAAGTATATCTAATGTATGGCTAACATTATGCATGCTAGTGCTACCTTTTTCATTGATCACTTCATCATTATATATATATATATATATATATATATATATATATATATATATATATATACAAAACGAACTTGTATTTAAAATTCTTTTTTGGGCCAAGGGAAGGGGGGGGGAAACAAAACAAAAACAACAAAAGTGTACTGCCTTGCCGCAAAATTTAAGTTGCAACATCTTGAATGAATGAATTCACTGCTCAAGATTAAACATAAGAGCTGAATTATCATTACCTCCAGCTACATGTCTTTGTTCCAATACGAAATCCCAAAAGGTGTATGACCGGATCAAATCCCATCTGTACTGAGGTCAAAATCTGTATCGTACGTTTTAAGTGTCGCACTTTTATTTTATCTATGTTTGCATTTGTTTGTTTAGGATTCATTGTTTTTATCAATTCCTTTGAAAATGCAAAACATCCAATATACTGTTAAATACAAGTATCGTAGGGAAAGTAGTAAATTTGAAGATTAAAACTTACTTTTCCAATATAATCGAAGTAAAAAAGCCCCATTAAGCTTGTGTAATTTTAAGCTTTTAAAGCATTTAAGTGTTATTTTACTTTAGAATTTTCCTCTGGTCAATTAAGACTTAGATTTTATCAAGGTTTTAAAGTATTCGTTTTTAAGGAATTAGGAATTGTAATTTAGTAATTTATCTTGTTGCTAATTTTCTTGTTTGATAATTTAAAAAAAAATTTTCCGATTGGTGATATTCGTTTGGAAACGTTCTTCTAAAAATACAATGGAAGAACAATGAAACTAAAGAAAGATTATCACTGATTGAAACGTTTTGATGAGAAGTCAATCTAAAATTAGTTAAACCAAAGGAAAGACAATGTTTGTTAGGTAATTTTATTCCTACAATATTTTGTATTTTTTTTCTCTTTGCCTTGAATGTTACTGAGGCCACCTGTTACTTTTATACCTGAACTCAAACTGATTCAATCAGAACAATGATCATGACATTTTCATAGCCATAGAAATAATCCCCCCCCTTTTTTTTTTACTCCAAGGAAAATATATATGGTATACTTCTGATTGTCTAATACGGAACATATATGGAAAACTCGCACCTTATCACATTAGCTTGAATCATTGAAAGGAGAGACGGGTCCTATCATTAATTTAAAGAAAAAAGTTAGCATTCTTTCTTTGTTGCTATGTTAAGATATTTTAACAAATCTGAATAACCCTATGAGATACTTCCTAAATACAAACATTTACATATTTTTAGTTATTAAAATAAAACTTCTAAATTTACTTTTCTTTCTGCAAACGAAATGAATTAGTCATTTTATGTTAATCCTTTGCAATTTATTTGGGACTCCCAAAACGCTTTCCATACTTATCACTGGCTATTGTGTAGAACACACTCGTCATTGTGGCTTGATTTATAGTCTCTATTTTCTTTCAGGAAACATATTGAGAAAGAAGCTTGAAACACAACTGGTTGCTCAGTAGAACGCATACAATCGGTATTAGTGACTTTGCTTGTTAGATGAGAACGATCAAACGAAGAAAAAAAAATTGAAATATGAACCCACCCCACTGACTGTTATAAGGAACGCACGCATAAAAAAAATTGGTTCCGTTTAGTGAGTTAGGTTGGCAGTGAAATATCTGCTACTGTTTCCTACCCCCCGTCTACATCGTATAGTTTCTCTGAACACTGGAATAAATTGTAGCACAGTGGAATAGAAGTCAAAAAGAAAAAAAAAATGGGACATGCTTTGTTGTAAGTCTATGGACATCAACAGATGCACCGGTTATATTGTTGAACGTATAAAAAATCGATAAAAAATGCTTGAAGAAAGTTAGGACTGTTATGATAACACACGTGTATATATGCGTGTTATTTACTCAGAGTAGTTTAAATTTGGCATAAGGCTACTAATATGGAACACTCGGTGATGGATTGAACTTGTTTGTAGTAATTAATTGATCTGCGCGGCCATTTTGTTAAACATTACACTACAGTGTGGTGTTTCCTCACACACGTGTATAAAATGAACCAAAATAAGACAAATGAGATATATATCCACAGGTTTCGACTGTAGTTACGAGAGCAATATTTTCAATTAAACAATTAACCACAAAAATTATAATGAATTGTCAAATGTTTTTTTATTTAATTCAAAAAATTTTGAGTAAAAAAATTGTTTAATAAGTGGATATGTCCCATTAAGTTCATTTACACACACACACACATGTATTTTGTCCATTGGTTAGAATATTGGACATGAAGTGTATTTTAGAATGTTAGTGCTGTCTAATTGCTGTTCATTGATCATTATAGTCTCACTACTTGAAAGAAAAAAATTGTTAGTTTCTTTAACAATTGATGATTGCTAATAACAGATAACTGTAACTCTAGTAACAATACTAAATTACCTGCTAGATTTGAAATGTCCCTTAAAATGCTACTTAATACTGGTTTAGCTAGGATGGTTCAATTTTGTTTGTATTGTTTCAAAGTGAGGCATCCAACAGTTCTTGTGCCCTGATACAGCTCAGAGAAAGTAAGGTATTATTTAAGGCTGTTGTGGGTACCTATTAAAATATAATGGTTAGTAAGCTAAGCTTGCATACTATTACTAGTGTGTGCTCACTGGGTGCTCCATATGTCTAGCTTTGTCATAACTAAGCTAGTCTTAGAAAACAATTATTTAGGCTGTTGTGCATGTATAAAATGAAATAAAAAGTAGTTTGAGCATTGATAAAACTTATTAAATTGGTCCAAAAGTTGACGGTCCATTCATTTATTTATTTTTTTAAAGGTTTGAATCTATTGCTCCTGAAGAAACAGGATTTTTGTGTTAATTGCTTTTTCTGTAGATAACGAGAAATAGCTAACATAATGATAATTTTTATCTGAATCTTTGAGATGAAGAATTATTTTTATTCACTGATGTACTTAGGTCAGCATTCTCATCTTGATTGATATTATAGTCACAACATTTCTGCAATTGTACCCTTTGGCCTTTTTCAGGTGTTTTACTTCACTATGAATATCACAAGATATAATCTGGTTGATGGGGTTTATGGCATATCAAGATTGTAGGTTATTTTATGCCAAATCTTGTTTATATGTATATATTTTTGAATTCAAATATAAATGATTTGTGAATGAATAGTTTGTAGGTAACATTTTTAAATGAGTCAGAGTTCATTTGTTTGTACACAGATGGTTTTAAGTATTGGATTCTAATGCTAACAATTCAATTTAACATCAGTCATTTGTTTGTACACAGATAAATGGTTAGTTTTATTTGACCCATTAGTGGCAATAAAGGGGTACTCCACAATCCCTAAAACTCCAGGACTGGAACCTCACCATCAGATGGTTTAGTGTCATATCTAGGATGCTCATTTGTGGGTCTTAGCCCTCTGTAGAGATGCAGCCGGCATATTCTACAGTCCCAGCTGACTGGGCTTGATATATTCTGGTTCAGTTATAGTGACAGATCAAATGACATGAGGTTTTAAGGCTCAAAGTTACCATCACTAAATTGTCTTAAAGCTGTTGAATATAATTGTTGATTAAAAGTGTATCTAGTTACCAGATAGTTGTGAGTTTAATCTCTGTCAGGTAATGCAGGAAAATTCAATGAAAGAGAAAAGTGGCAGATTTCGCAGAATCTTTTTTGGTGGCTTGAATAAAGAGTCTGGTTTTGAATTCTTAGATGACTGACCAATGCTTAGAGAAGTGTCAGGTTTATAATGGCTAAAACATGACTATAACATCAACAACCAAGATTAGGACACTAGTCCAAGTATATCAATAAATAAATATTAGGCATATTTCACTAAAGTAAAGTAAAGTAAAGTTAGCGACCATAGTCGAGGGTGACCCGAAGGCTCCCTTTTCGATAGCTACTACACCAAGGTGTAGGGGAGGGCGCTACTCCATTCCCAGGATTGCTCCACTTTACCCTTGAACTGTACCTTATAATGCTGAGTGTTAAGCAAGGTGGTATCAAGTACCATTTTTAAAGTCTTTGGTATGACTCGACCTGGGATTGAACCCAGGTCTCCCGGGCCATTGGCGAACACTCTAACCGCTGGGCCAATCTGCATTCTATACAATTCATGTGAATTTTTTTTGTTTGAAATTTTAGGCTATCATTTATAATTCTCAATTTCATATTTAATTTCAAATACAACTTATGTTGACCAACGATGGTCAGAAGTATTTGAACTCTAATTAAAAAAAACAAACAAACTTCTGACAGTTTTTATAGTCTGCTTGATCCATATTTATGGCACTTGGTTGGCAGGAAAACTTTAGATATACATTATGTTAATTCCTGCATAGATGGTTTGATATAAAATAAAGAATAACCAGAAATGTGTATGCAAGTTTTATAGAATTAAACTTTTTCTCCCCACCTCCCCATATATATTGGTACACAGTGCTTCCTATGCAAATATTTATCAAATTGTATTAGGTATATGCAATGAAAATTGTAGTTTTTTTAATGTACAGAATCTGCATCCCTCCTCCTCATCTTATAATTAGCTTTTATACTGTTATGATCTGAACAAAGGCATCTAATAACATTTAGAATTTAATCTGATAGACATTGATTTAAGTGTTGTTCAGTTTTTTTATCAGAATAATAACAAAATCAACTACACTTTGTCATTTTATGTCCAGAGTGTGTTTTGATTTACTGGCTATTGGACTTCTAGTGTTGCAGTGGCCCTTAAATTAAACTGGAAATATCTTCAGAAATGTGAATACATATTTTAAAAATGGCCTGATAATAGAAAGGGTTACAAATGTCAGGTGAAAACCCTTCACCTGACTTTTACAGTTTAAACCTGTTTATTTTTGTTTTTTTGGTAAAGAGCTAATTAAGGTGTGTTTTATAACCTGTCAAATACAGTATATCAGTTTTTCAATTGGAATTACTAAATTTAGTAGGTACACAATTTGAAGAAAAATTTTATCCAGCTAAGTAAAACAAATAGTGCTTTAGTATTTTATTGGATAGTTGTTTTTCATGACCCTTTAAGTCACTGGGTTGACATGTCCATTATTTGGTTCATGATATCCCCAGGCAGAGCTTTTTAAACTTTGTTTTGAGATTTTAATATGTTGCTGTTAATCAATGATAATCTGTAGGTGTGTGTTTTGTTTTCAAATTAAAAGAAATTTTCACTTAGTGTTGCCAAAGAAAAAAAGTTTAGAAATCTCTCTCAGTTAATGGGAATTGAAACCTTAAGCATTTATCACTATCATTTAAAATATAATAATTCATTATATTGTCTTTGTCAAATGTTTTACTAGATTCTTTACTTGAGTGTCTCTTTATGTTCTCTTGGTTTTGATAAGTAATGAATTTTATCTAAAATATTCTTTGCTAATAAAACCTAAGTCTTTATGAAATGGTTTACAATGTCTATTATAATTATACAGTAGGTGCCCGTGGTGTAGTTGTTATTGTCGTAGGAAATGGACACGGCGACACGAGTTCAAATCCTGGACGAGACTGATTGCATTTCACATAGCACTAATACCCTTGGGAAAGGTATGAATCCAATTATTCCCCCTCCAGCTATGGGTAAATAGTAGGACAGACTAGGTTCTTCAGCCTTGTTGAGGCAACTAGTCTAGGAGAAGGAAAACTCTGAATTCAAACCTGTTAAACTCCGCTTAAAAATTGACCTTGTGTCATATCCTGCCCAAGCGGAGGGGGTGGTAAATATATATTATAATTATACAGTAGAAACAGATTCCAGCTATCTAATGTTCAATTAACTTTCATCTTGTGAAGGAAGCTGTCTCTTAGATTGGCAGGTTTCTTCAGAAAAAAAGAATACTAGTTTGAATCTTAGCATAGACTTTTTTTTATTTCTGATTTGTGTTGCTTTCTTATAACTGTCAAATTATAAAATTGCAATAAAAAGCAACTGAAATTAAGATGAAATAAGTACTTGTCAAATGATAACTGAGAATGATACATCTATAAAATTTAAAGGACTAATTATGCTACCATTATTTGTAAACAAAGACAGAGGTATATGATGTTTGTGGAAAACAATGAAAGCTACATTGTTAGATTTTAATTTTTGTAACCATTTGGTTTTTGTAGACTAATCAATAAAAAATAACTTCTAACAAGGTTTGACTGCCCTATTGTTTCTGCCCTACCCTGTATATGTGAGAGAGAGATCTGATTCTTTGTTGTGAAGATTTACATTTATTTAAAGTGTTAATTCTTTGTTACTAAATCCACAATCTTAATACACACACAAAAAGAAACTAGTTGCAATGTCTGTAGTAATTAGACAACCTAAATTGATCCTAGCTATTAAATCAACCTGTTATTTTTTTTGTTTGTTTTTAACTTGAAGACAGGCAATATTTTTTTTTTTTTAACTTGAAGTCAAGCTATTTATAACTGATGATTGTTATTTGTAAATGAGTGTAAATAATTACTGGTCTTAGATTATATCATAAGATCACAAAGCAAGTGTTTGTGAGGCTATCACCTACAGTAGACACCTACAGGGTTGATTTGTGAATTGATTTCATAAGTTATTGATAAGTTCAATACTAGATTCTTTTCAAACATGACTTTTTATCTGTACCCTTTTTGCCAGGAGTAGCAAGAAGAATTAGAAAGACAAGTTCAGAAGACAACTAAATTCTTCAAACTGAGATTAGAGCATAGTATCTGTTCATCTTTCTCAGCTGTGTTATTACTTTCAACCTGGAAGAAAACAAGACAAGTCTGGTCTTGGGGATTCTGACCCAGACAGTATCTCTCCATTACATTAGATAGACTGGTGGCTGTTAGTTTGACACTTTCATGGCACTATTCAAAGAAACTAATCAGGTTTTGTCCTTGTCTGCATAGTGCCCTCATTAAACTGAAAAAGTGCCACATATTACTATTGAAATTGGCGGGTAGTTGAATATTATCAGGAGTTAAAAAGTGGAGGGGGGTGGGTTCCCTTGGTGTAATGGTTAGCATTAGACTGTGGAATTGTAGTGAGTGAGTTCAAATTTCAATCATTATGTTCATTCTTGAACTAATACCCTTGAGAAAGGTATGAACCCCTTATTATCCTAGCTATGAGTTAAATAGTATCACTACTGATATTCTACAAGGATGGCTTTGGCATTAAATAACCCATGAAGGTTGATATACCATTAAACAAAGAAACCACAAATAATCAAAAGGGGAGCTGCTGTTTGAACTTATAGTTCCTGATTAGGTGTGATAACATTTGTTCAAGCCACAATTGATGTTAACATTGCAGATAAGTCTGACTAAGAATTATTCTTTACTTTTAGGGCACCATGTAACCAAGTACAACTTGTTGCATATTACTTGAAAGTGAGATGGGTACTGCTAAATAACTCTCATTTCCCTGAGGGATGCATGAAGGGAAATACTTGGCATGGCACCATAAAGTTAAGAGATACATCCCTCTATCCATTTCTGCTACTGAAATATTATCTCTGTTTCATGATTGTTGGTACATTTAATGTATGAAATTTATATGCAAATGTAATAACTATTATGGTATATGGGTAGTAAGTATTATTTTACAATGGGTAAAGTGGAGCACTATTAATCTAGTTAGAACATTGCCATAAGAGGGTCATTGAGAATCCAGTTTATTTTTACTTAGGGGGAAAATGAGTAGACTTAAGATCTTTTGGACGAAGAGTAAGAATAACATGAAGCATGATCCCTCCTCTACTTATATAAAAGCACATCGTATTTCATGTATGATGTCAAAAAAACCTGGTCTTACTGCAAACTTGGAGATTCTGTTATAATAATCCGGCATAATTGATGACACTTGAAGAGTAAAAAAAGAGAATGACTAGGTTAATTACTATAATCACTTTTTTGCTCTTTCACTTTCTTCCCCCTCTCACAATAACTGATTTTCTTTTTTCCTGCCTGTCTTCTGTTTACTTGATGCTCCTGCATGTTCAACTTTTTAAATGAGTGATGCCACCATTTCAATCAAATCTATAGACAAGTAGAAATGTAAATATAAATAATCCCATTATAAAATATGGGAACTATGTTAGTGAACAAAGTTCTTGCATCACCAGTTTTTTTTTTCTCATCTAAACTAAATTGAAATTGGCTAATACTTGCTTCTCAACAAGCTCTGATTGTGTATTGACCTATGTATATGTCTGTTTGTACATATATATATATATATATATAACCTCTGTCCTATAGTAGCTGTTATATTTAGTGTGTGAAATTCATATTTAACAACTATCATGGGACAGAACAAGAACAATATACAGTATAGAACAAAAGTGACAGGAAAGTAATGGTGTTGACTATTCCTATTACTTCTGCCCACCTCTATACATATGTATGTACAGGTATGTTTACTTATATAATATTTGCTGAAGTATCTATTTATGATGAGTAAGATATGAAAGACATGGATTATAGGTGGTTGATTTCAGATCTTTGTCATCAATGAAACTTTCACTAAATACTTATAAACAGTAATTTTTGCTATTGAAGACAAACCCACATAACAAAAGATTTATCAATTACATCTTTTTTATTATTTTATAAAGTTGATTTGTTTTGTGAAAAATTGACTTTTGCTGAGACATATTATAAAATTTAAGTGTGCGACTACTGATTAAAAATTTTTTTTTTCTTGTCATTGAGAGAAGTTTGACTTGTTATTATTTAACTTGAAGAATTACCTATAAACCAACTTAGTAATGTTTAATTATGCGTATAGTTATTTTAGTAAACTATTCCTTTTTTTTTTTTTTTTTTTTTTTTTTTCTTGAAATTTAAATCCTGTTCAATTAGTTTTCTGCCTTGCAACACTATTCATTCCTACTGATTATTTGCTAACAAAATATATGGCTTTATTTATGTATATATCTCTTATATAAAATGTTTGCCAGTTGTATTTTCAGTAGTATAATCCTGGTTTATTAACTCAATTAAGTATCACCAGTATTATAACTTTGAAAATTTAGTAAAAAATTTAAATCAAAGTTTAAGAAATTATTGAAACAGCAATTTATTAAAAAGAAAGTGATTTTTAAAATTTTAAGCTCCATTTTTTTTTATTTTCTCTTTTACAATGAACTTTTGGGTTAGAAAAGAAATTTTAATTGAAGAAAAAAGTTGTGACTCATTTGACAATGACAATTCTTTTTCTATTATTTATAATCTGTTCCTTTGTGAGTTCATAGATATTTTTAAGATAATTCTCTTGAAGTATATTTTGTTTAGCTTTTTAAAAAAAATAAAATAGCAGTTGCTGTTTAAATTCAAATTTATGTACAAATATTTAAGCATTAACTTAAGAAAAAAAATCTGAGAAACTTTTAAGAAAAGAGTAAAGAGTAAATAAAAATCCACAACTATTATTTTGATAAAAATGAATTTCTCTTGACAATTTTTCATTTAGTCATTGTAGAAAAGAAAAGATTGCAATCAAAATCTTTCATTTTTATTAAATTTTTCTGAGTATATCATTTAAAAAAAGTTGCTTAAAAATGATTGGATTAGAACAGCAATTAATTTGGAAAAAAAATGATTCTTAAATCTTAAAAAAAATTAATATCATTTCAGATAAACAAACAAATTTAGTGATAATGATAGATTAGAGATGACCATATTAATGCAAGTCTGCTAACCATGAAGAATAAATAACCTATTTATTCATTTGTATTAAAACCTTCTAATGAGTCCAGTAAGTATGTATACAAAATTTGGTTGTTTTACATAAAATGTTTGATCATATAAAGAGGACAAACTCTTCCCAATTATTAAGTCATTTGTTAATATCAATAGAAATTATATTTGACACAACAAGGATAACTCATTTGTCAATTTACATGCCACTCAAACATCAAATTCTTTCCATAAATTTCTGAGTTGATTTATATCAGCTTGATACGCTTACACCTGTTGCATAGAAATCAAGTTTACTTAAAAGAAATATAAATTCTTGTCTCAAACAAAGTTTTGGCTCCAGTCTATCAAATGATTAGGATTTAGCTGCTGTGTGTTTGCTTTCATTAAAACACAAGAGTAATATTTGGCTCCAATGTTGAGCATTGACCATCAGCCAATATATTGCTATCACGTTCAAGTCAGGTCCTGCCTTTTAGGCAAAGTGTCATTATTTCATTAGGGAAAAGACTGATGTCTGTTCAGCTTAGAAAAAAAATTCTCAAATATGAATCCAAGATCTCTCTCTCATATATACTAGCATTGTCCCCATCAAAATGACATGATTACTTATTTATGGATTGACAGTAATGATTCATATTAGAATGTAGTACCTGTATATTTTGTTTAGAGATCCAACTGGCATTTTGATGAGGAATTGAGTATTGTATTTGTTCCTGCTGGAGATGCATGCATGTGTGTATATATATATATATATATATATATATATATATATATATATAAAAAACAACAGTATATGGTTGTCATTATCTTACCTGGTGGGTTAGTGGCAGACCAAATGTGGTATAATTTAGTGCTCAATATCTGAAGTAGAGCTTTAATATAATAATAAATAAATATTAGTTTTTTTTATATATTTATTAGCATGGATGCTTATCTGCGTCCAATAGTTTCATGTCGTCTTTACACACGAATCATCAGGCTTTTTCTGCCAAATGATTGCTGTGTAAAGACGGCATGAAGCCAATGGTTGCAGATAAGCATCCTTGCTATTATATATAAAAACTAATATGTATTTATTTATTATATATATAAACTGGTAGCTAGGGAAATTACACTTGAACACATGCATGATAATATACTGAACAAAAGAGAAAGGTTACCTTCCGATTAAAATAAACAAAACAAACTTGAAACTGAAAAATTAAAGATTCAGTTTTATGAATTAAGTAGCTGACTTTTATGGGTAGATGTCTTATTTTTGAGAAAAATTTAGTTATGTTTTTAGGTGGGTGGCTGGCTCAATTTTTAATAAGGCTAATGTTGCCATTTTTCAAGATCATAGCTGATGATAACCTGATCTTAGCTAAGAATAATTATGAAAGCTATCAATAAAACAATCGGTTATTGAAGAAAAGAATTAAGCTTGAAAACGAATAATAGAAGTAGTTATTTGATTTCATTTTTTTTTCTCTTTTAATAGGGAATGTTTAAAGGAAGATATACAGATTAATGAAAAAAAAATTACCACTTTAGTCAAGTAACAGACTATGCAGAAAATTGGGGCTGTAAAATTTACTTCTAACTTGTTCATACATAGAAGAATTTGGTTTTAGGGGGGCCCTCAACCCAAGAAAAGGGCTAGGGTCAGGTTCATTGTTTGATGCCTGAGGTATCTTTACCCTACAAGGTGGTGTAATACTGATAGGGCCCAAGTAATTTTTAGCGTTGCCCTTGACCAGGCACCTGTATATATGAGTGAGAAGATTTCCTCCTAAAAATTTTACTTTGTATCACATTCTTTTCATGATAGAGGAGTTAAGTAAATGCTGAAACAGAAAGAACTGGTTGTTTTGGCTACACAATTTTATATAGAACATGAACCAGATAAATACACTGTAGCTTTATATATTAATGACACATTTTAATGTCAAAAATGCATTGCATTTCCAGTGTTGTAACTTAGTCTTTTGGTATTAAGTATCCTTTAATAATAAAACACATTCACAGAGTTTGTACTCTTATGCGTGTCTCAATGACATTAAATGTTTTGGATTGGATTTTTTTTGTCTTTTAAAAATGAATATTACATAAATTTTTTATGTTAATTTTAAAGCAATTACCCTGCATGTCTAGAGACGATCAAAATTGACAAATTGTGATTGCAAAAACCCCCTCTAAAAAACAAAAACATAGTATGTATAAGACAATCTGGTTCTAGTGTAATTTGTTAAATTACTTCACTATATTATGAATAATTACTTTATAAACATTTTTGTTAATGTGCTGTTTTCTTATTAAATAAGTGTGCTGATGAAACTAAATTATTAATGTTTGTTTTCAGTATGGTTTAACTATGACATATTTTTGTAGGTGTGCATGTAAGTACTTGAGATTAGTTTATGGATTGGATGGTAAAAAAACACTTTGCTGGATGGTAAATTTTATCATATTGTAGATGCAAATAAAATTGACAAATAATTTATCTATTTTTCCTTATTCAGTATCTCTCTCATAAATTATATATGATGTTTGCCACTTGTCAGACGGTGGCTATCTCTTCGGTTAAGATTTCTGTATCTGCTTATGTGACCTTTGAACAGTCTATTGTGAACTGCAGTATGTGGTATGATCTGATGCACTTTCATATGCCTAGTCAATCCACTAGATAACTTGCACACTTTTTCACGTATTGGGCAGGTGTTCTTTTCAAGTACAGGATGTAGGATAATGTTATATGCAGCTTGATTCTGTCTGGGCTTTTGTGTGATAGGAGCACGATTACAGATCAGTTATATACAATAGAACTGTCCCCATCAAAAATGAGATTTACATTTGAATTAGTACTGTATGTCTACCCAACTACATATTTCATCCTTATGTAATCAATAGACAAATTCCTTCCTACTACTACTACTGTATATTAAGATGATATAAACTACAATATTATTTTATTGGTTATGCTACCTGGTCTAACTAGAGACGAAGAAATTACATGATGGTGACATTATGCATAACTTGTCAGTGAACATATTTTGTATTAATATAACTATGAAATTCCTTGGTACCCAATAGTGAGATTAGGTTATTAATACACTAAAAAAATCTATTTTTTAGTTTCAAAATTTACTGAATGTTCTAAAGATAAATATTAATACAATATATACAAAAAGCAGACAAATCTGATTTCACTATTTTAGCATTTATATTATTAATCTTTCAACCAGCTTTAGTCAATTTGAAGTTATGTAAGCATGTTGAATTAATTTGAACTTACAAGGTGCATACGATAAGTTTCCAGACTTTTTTTTCGTATGGGCACTTTTATTGATAGTACACACATGAAACTCTAGTCCCCTTCAAAGTAATCTCCTCTGGCTGCAATGCACTTGTATCGTTCCAACAACTTCTGGAAGGCCTCATGGAAGTCCTCTTGTGTGAGCGTGTCAATGACCTTCGTCACAGCCTCTTTCATCTTCTCAATTGTCTTATAATGACAGCCTCTGAGCTTAGGGAATAACCAAAAGTCACAGGGAGCAAGGTTTGGACTATAGGGAGGGTGAGGAACTATCTTGATGCCCATCTTGGTCAAATAGTCTGTGACAAGGATGGAGTTGTGGACTGGTGCATTGTCCTGGTGGAAATGCCACTGACTCGATTTGAAGAGTGTTGGCCTCTTCCGACGGAATCTCTTCCTGAACTCCCTTAAAACCTCAGCATAGTATTCCTTGTTGACTGTCTGTCCAGTGGGAACCCAGTGCATGTAGATCATGCCAGTGCTGTCAAAAAAAAAAAAAAGATCATCAAAAGTTTGTGGGTGGATTTTCTCTGTCTGGCCTTCTTGGGTCTGGGAGAGCCAGCATGCTTCCACTGTGAACTCTCTCTTGCTCTCTGGGTCATAGCAGTAGATCTAGCTTTCATCGCATGGCATTTTTTCCAAGTTTAAAACAGAATTTTATTGCATATCGTTCTTCTAAGTGTCCTCATTGCATTTTTGAAATTCACCATCTGTGACAATCAGGCTTTCGTAGGGTGTATTCCAATTCATGCTGTTGATTTGAACCTGAAATCATAAAAATTGGTCAGTCATCTTATAAGATGTATAGCAATAACATTTTCAAGATCTACGACAATTTTAAACAAAAAAGTCTGGAAACCTATTGAAGGCAGCATGTATGTCTTTAATTTTATTATTTTAGAATGTTATATTAACCCTGATGTGGAGGAACACTTGAATCCTTATGCTCAAGCTCTGTTACTATATTCCGTTTTTAGGCAGAATTGCTGGGTGCCGGGAGTGATGCTTTGATTCTAGGCTGAAATGTTGATCCACACAAAATCTCATCATTTTGATAAGAAATGTCAGTACCAACATACAAAAGAAATAAAGTTTTTCAAAAAATTATTTTTATAAAAAAAAAAGATTGATATTCACAATATACAATTTTGTAAGGAAACACCTAAAGTTTATTATTTAGGCTTCTGACTGCTCCAGGTTTTCCATTATCAGTCAAGATGGCAGAAGCTAAAGTTGTAATGGAGGAATTATTTATTATTGAATTAAGCAAATGAATTCACCAATCAATCTGTTATTGGTACAAGAAACAGCAAGATCTTTGGGTAAAAGTTTACAACAAAGATAAGAATCATGGGAGATTATCAGTAGCCATAAGAAAAAGGGTTATTGTGCTAGTTACTTATGCAGTTCACAAGGAGGGCAGGTCAGGAGTTGGAATTTCTACTTGTGGAGAATTTTCTTGGAAAGGGTTGAAAATAATTCCTTATAAACTGTAGTATTGCATAGTCAGTGACCAGGACAAACCCATGTCATGATTTCTGTATAGAAATACTGTAGGATTGTGATGAAGATGAATTTATTAAGTATCTAATTATTATCACTCAGGCAACTGTAAGTTTCAATAATAAACTTCAAGTGTCTCTCTTCTAAATTGTGTATCATGAGTCTCTATATCTTGAATAGATTTTAAATTAGTTTTTTAATCTCTTTCTTTTATAGACAACCTGAATTGTATATGTCCATTTATTAATAAGGATTAACATTAGCTTATGAATGTGTCAAATTCAGTTGACTATATATATATAATATATATATATCTGTAGGATTGGCTATGCGGTTAACTGCTCAATTGAAAGAGTATAAGTCACTTGTTTCTTTTGTTTAAATGTTAGTGACAATATTTCACCCAACCTTATTTTCTGAAGTTGATTTAGGAGAACTGATGTTGACTTTTGCTTGTATGCTATCACATTTCAAATGGTCAGTAAAGATCCTGTTTAACATTGATTACTTATAGATAGTTACTGTTTTTCTTACTATACTAAGGCCATTATATAGCTAACTGTACATTAAGTTAAGTTGGTGACCTTTGTTGAGGGTGACCCGAAGGCTCCCTTTCCAATAGCTACTACTAGGGGAGGGCACTACTTCATTCTCTGGATTGATCCACTTTACCCTTGATCTGTGCCTTATAATGCTGAGTGTTAAGCAAGGCTGCACCAAATACCTTTTTTTTTTGTACGACTTGACCTGGGATTGAAACCTGGTCTCCTGGACCATTGGCGAACACTCTACTCATTAAGTCATTGGGATCTAAACTTAATGATTAATCAATGAATTAGTTATTGATGTATTTAAGGTATCTGCAATGCCAATGGCTTTTGTAGTATATGTAATAAAGCAGCTTGATGTGGATAACCAGGTTTTCCCTAAGTAAAAGTGATTCACTTAGAACTTATACTTTATCATCATCACTGATGTGCTGTTCCTCACTTTTGCAGAAAATATTACGCAAGCTGTGATTTTAAAAAAGAAAAAAAGCAACTATAATTAAAAAGAAAATACTATTCAAAATTAATAATTGACAATGCTTTATCTAGAAAAACGGAAATGAATTAAACCTAATGTCTTATAATATATTCCAAATTACCTTGTTAAAGTCTGCTTATATTTGGCATTGGCAAAGGAATTAGCCAAAACTCAACTTGCAACTTAGAGAACATAAAAATATGATTATTATAATATATATATGTATATTACCATAACATAGCTAAAACAGATATATATATATATATATATATATATATTAATAATAATAATAATAATAATAATAATAATTATTATTATTATTATTATTATTATTATTATTATTATTATTATTCCCAATCACTTAGAGGGTGGTATTTGTGTTGTACAAATGCTTGCCATTTTAATCCCTTCATGTGCAGTTTTTGTTTTTCTACTTCATCTGATTTTGTCATGTTTTTTTGTAGACCTAAAGTCTTGAGGCAATGTAGGAGTAGAAATATGTGCAAACTTGACCAGTTAGGAAGCTTCATGAATCTAACATCACTGTTTTCTTGTAACAGGAGCAGACTTTGGTCAAGATTCATGTGTTTGGGTGATCCCTTTTTCTAGAGAGCTCTACTCACTCAGTTTCATAGGAAGGTGCTTGAAAAAGTGCATCAAACATTGCCAGTCATATCAATGCTTGTTCTCTTCAAATTTATTTAACTGTTTAGTAAACATTATCAAAATAAAAACACCAAATTTTCTTTAATTTCAATTTAAAATTTGATTTTTTTTATTTTTTTTTTTTTTATTTTTTTTTTTACCAAATTTTCTTTGATTCAGGTTTTACAGGCATATATTTATTTTTGAAAAATTCTCAAACAATTAAATTGTTTTCCCTACTTTTCAAAAAGTTACTAGTTCAAAAGGTTATAATGTGAATAAAATATACACTTTACACTGAAGTTTTAACAACTTTAAAATTGATAAATCTATATCACAGATTCATGATTGAGAGGAATATTTACAAAGAAAAGTTATGCCATAAAAGTTGAATTTTGACAAAAGTAACCGACTAATCTAAACTCCTGATATATGGCATTCTTTATTTTATTTTTCTGCTAAATTTGACCAGATTTGTTATTGTGACTTTTTTTACAAATAAAGTATACTAACACCTTGTGCAAATGATTTATATGCAAACAAAAAGGTGGCTCAAATATTCATTTTTTTTTCTCCTCATTGATAAAGTTATAAAAAAAAAAAAAAAAAAAAGACAATACACATATAAACAACCTTGATGAACTTCTAGATAAATCAATTTGCTTTTGTTTGATGTATAGTTTGTGACAGTATACTATGGGTTTATAGACTTTATAAGCCTTTTTTCAGATGGAACTTGCTGAAAATACAAATATCTACAGCATTTTAAAGTGAGCATTTCTACTATTAAAAGCTCAAGTGATGAGTTATGTCCTTTTTTATTTTATTTTATGATTCCATTATATTCATCAGCAAATTTTATGTATAAATGCTTTACTGTTCAATAATTTTTGCTGTAATTGGGGTATCTCAATGAAAACATTACGTTGTCCAAAAACTTTCAGGAAAATAGGAGTCTTTTTGGTTCAGCTTTTCATACTTCAAGTACTTATATTTTGAAATTAAGGATTTTGATATTTTAAAAAAACCAGACCTTATATCAATCTATATTTTATGAATATCTAATTTATTATGGCAGAATCCCATTTTAAATTTTTTAATGAACATAGCTAATATTTCAAGGGTAGACTCAAGTTTAACATTGCTGTTGGAATGTGAGAACTTTTCTATATAATAGATTCACTAACTGTCCAGAGGATAGAACTGCACTTGTCACTAAAATACTGCAAAGGTTAAATATTAACATAGCAGCTCTGTCTAAGACATGACTATCTGGGAAGATCATTTTATTAAAAAAATTCATCTGAATATGCCATTTTCTGGTTTGGAAAACCAGTTGGTGGAGAGTTCCATGTTAGTGGTGTTAGATTTGCTATCAAAACATGTCTGACAGAGCGTATGGAATATCAATCAAGTATCTGTGATTGTATTATGAAATTAAGTATTCCTCTGATGCATGGTCAATTTACAACTGTTCTATCTGTTTATGCTCCAACTCTTCAAGCATCAGAACATTTTTACAATTTTGTTCTATGAGACTCTTTGCAGTACGATAGTGGCCCACCCCAGGGAGAAAAACTAGTTATTTTAGTTGATTTCAATGCCTGTTTTGAGAAAGAACTTTAAATGCAATTTGTCATTTTAGCATAGGAAGGTTAATTTCAATGGGCATAGATTGGTAGAACTCTGCTCTGAGTTCAATATCTCAATCTGTAATTCTTTCTTTTATCAAAAACTCAAATATAAAGCAACCTGTTACCATTTTCACCCCAAGCATGAGCATATGATTGATTTCATACTCACTCTTATCAGTGTTATGCAATGCAGTTGGTGACACAGATTACAAATTGGTGCATGGGAAATTTTCACTTCACATCTGCAAAAAAGAAAAAAAATAATACAAAATTCATTTGGAAGGAGTAAAACCTCTTAAACATATTGATGTTAGCAAACTGGTATAGTTTCAGACTCCCTCAAGAAACTATTTTTTTTTTTTTTTTTTTTTTTTTTTTGATGAGTCTCAAGTTCATGCTGTTGGCTATGACATGGTAGGTTTTAAATCAAAGAAACATCAAGATTGGTTTTACTGTAATGAATTCCCGGTGAAAAAGTGCATGATATATGCAAAGCTCTTAAATCAGAAGGACCCCTTAAATCATTCTTCTTACTAAGAGAATAAAGTAATCTTGCAGTGTTAACTTAGAAGAATGAAAAATGAGTGGTGAGTACACAGCTGAGATTCAACTGGAATTTGATGCCAAAAAATGTCATTGTTTTACAATCTCTTGCATGAAGTCTTTGGTCCACACACATCTGCTGTTGTTCCATTTGTTTTAAATGACATTTCTTTCATTAAGGAGTTTGCTAAAATCTTGAAAAGATGGCATAAGCACTTTAAAGATGTCTTTCATAATCTCTCAATAATTTACATGGAAACCATACAAAATCTTCCTCAGTATGAGATCATTACCGGGATGAATTAGCTGCCATGTATGGATGAAATTAAATTGACTATCAAACAAGTTAATAGCAGCAAAGCCCTTTGCTTGAATGACATACAAGTCAAATTATTAAAGACTATTAGTAAAAACATTTTTTGGGCCATACATAACTACTTCATTGGTAGCTGATTTGGAGCCTATATCTCCTAAGATTGGGTTGATGATCTCTTAGTGTTGTATAAAGGAAAGGGTGAAAAGTCTGTGACCATTATTATGGTATTACTTTGGTAGAAGTGGTTGGAAAGATGTTTGCTAGATTTCTTTTGAACAGGTCATTGGAAGATGCTTGCTGTAATTTTTAAAGTGCACAATGGTTTTAGTTTTGGTAGAGTCACAATCAACATGATCTTTTCTGTTAGACAAATTCAGGAAAAATGCTTTGAACAGCAGGTGCCTCTTTATCAAGTCTTCATTGACCTAAAGAAGGCTTTTGTTACTGTCAATTGTAAAGCACTTTTATAATTCTTGGGAAAGCCTGTTGTCCTCCAATTTTGATCATCATGATTAAACAGTTGCAGAGAGATTTGAAGGCATGTGTTACATTCAATGGACAACTATCTGATGAGCTTCTAGTTGAAAATTGTGTGAAGCAGGGTGATATTTTTGGACTTGACACTTTTATCAATTTTCTTTACTTCTCTACTGTCTCATGTTTTTTGCAATTGTGACAAAGGAATCCTTCTGCTGTTGAGGATCCCTTGTCAAGTAGTTTTTAATCTGAGAATATATCAGGCTAGATCTGACACATTTCAAGTCCTGGTTTGGGAACTTCATTATGTTGATGTCAATTTTGCAATTAACTCGGAAGCTGATATGCAACATCTTGTAGACCACTTTTTTAAAATCCTTTTCAAAATTTGGTCTCCAAATGAGCTTATCAAAGACTAAAGTTATGTTCACTTCAGCTCCAGAGCAAGCCTATATTGAACCAAATATTCTGGTGAATGGCACTAATCTAGAAGCAGTCAATATATTTGCATATCTCGGTAGCATACTGGCAAGAGACAACTCTTCTGATTTTTAGAATATTCCTGTACATCCAGAATGTCTGATGCCTTTGGAAAGTTTGAAAAGAGAGTTTAGGCAGACCATGGCATCACCAGAAAGATGAAAGTCTTTATTTAGCATGTGTATTAACTTCTTTGTTGTTATTCATTAGAAATATAGACAGCTCATCACAGACATATTAGACTTTTGGAATATTTTCATCAAAAATGCCTAAGGTGAATTCTCTATTTTGATATAGCAAAGCAAGACACGAGGTACTGAAATTTTAGATATGATTGAATGTACAAGTATATAATCTTTGATAGTGGAAAATCAAATGTGCTGACAAGGTACATTGTATGTATGGAAGACCAAAAGTTGTTCTACAGTGAATTGTTACATGGCAAACATTTTCAACTCAGGTCAAGGAAATGCTACAAAGACACCAAGAATCTTCTTAAATCACCCAAAATTGATATTCTGGGCTGGGAATAACTTGCCTTGAGAAAATCTGAGTAGAGAAAGACATTCAAAACTGGATGGTACATCCAGTTTTGAATGTCTTTCTCTACTCAGATTTGAGTAGGGATGTAAAAATTATGAGCAGGGATGTAAAAATTATGAAAGTGGAAGAAATAATAGTGGACTGTAAAATTTTTTATTAATATGAAGATAAGAGTTACCAATGATCATAGTGGAAGAAATGATAGTGGACTCTCAGATTTAAGAAGCTGTTTGGCACTACAATGTTTGTGGCCATGTTTTTTCTCTAAAGTTGGATATATAAATTACATGAAGTCTTGTGAAAGATGTGAACAAGACATTTTTCCTTTGTGGTGAGATGATACCACTTGCATCATTTGCAGAAAAGTCAGTAAATCATTGTCCAGCTTGAAAAGATGCCTAGTAATCCACAAAAACTTTGTCCAAGTACAGCATCAAGTAACATCTACAGTCATCGCTTCCTTTGTCTGCCTCCAGGTTTGCAAGACTGCCGAAAATCATCTGAGAGCATACAGTTGAAGAGAAAGCGTCAGTCCAGACAATGCTAGAGAATCAAGAGATGGCAATCATCTGTGATATGTAATCAAGAAAGATAATTTAAGCAGATTTTGTTTTATAGCAAATATCAAATAAACCAAGTAACTTAGTTTGAAAAACGAAACAAACAAACCACTTGCCTACTTCCTATCTGACTGTATATTAAAATGAAGTAGTCACATTCCTGATTCGCTTAATCAGTAAGATCATATTTAATTTTGTTTCTGTCGGTGAAGAAAAATCTTTAAAATAAGCTGTGCCAATATAACTTTTAATGTTCTACTCTAGTTGTTGGCTCATTAACCCTTTTGTTAGCTTAGGGCAAACTGCCATGCATGAAAATATTTGGAAGATCATGAATTTTCCTTGGCCATAAATTTTTTTTTTTGTGAGGGGGGAAATATCTCATATTGTCAAAAGTAAGACCTATCAGCAGCATGTTTCTTAGTAAGAAATGAGATCTAGCTATATAGTATAAGGTGTTTCAGAAAAAAATTGTAGCATTTTGTAATCTAAAAACTTGGTCAATTTTTGTTCAAACAATCTCAAATTTTACATGTGTAGAAACAACTTGGAATTCTGTTTTTCTTTTTAGGTATATAAATGTTATTTACTGGAAAATAAAAGGCATTTAACCATTAAATATAGAATTTTGAGTTGTTTCTACATATGCTGCAAAAATTTGAGATCATCTGAATAAGAATTGGTTAAGTTATTAGATCACAAAATATTAATTTTTTAGGGACATCTCTGATATTAATTTCTTAAGAATATTCTGGATATATTTACAATGTCCATGAATTGCTTGTCTATAAATCAAAATTTTTACAAAAATATCTTCAGTCCTATCTGTTCAGACATGTGCATTTCATTTTAACTTGTGAATAATTGTCTTGCCAATAGCACCCTAAAAAAAAACAAAAAAAAACAGCAACTGTATAGCCATTTACTTCCCCTCTCACAAACCATCCAAGTAAGTTGAGCAAGACATGCTGGGCACTGCTGGAAAAATAAAGACAAACTCTTAAGTATTCTTCTCCTAATGAACATATCAGTGTTGGTTGATCTGCAAAAACTTAGATTCATCAGCTCTGGGTGACGTCTAGAGGACTTACTAAGAGAGATAGGTGGTGAGAAGAGTCAAGGGAATCTCTTCTCATGCTTTCTTGCAGTGTTGTTTTTGGTAGATTTTGTCCAAGGCCAGTAAGACATGAGCAATGATAGACCATATCCTATTTTTCTGGCTAATGTGTTGGGAGTAAGGGTTTGAATTCATGGTTATTTTTCTCCTGGATTAGTTACTCCACTAAGGCTAGAGAGCTCAGTATGCTCTTCTATTTTACTTATAGCTATAGGGAGAAGAGATATTCATGTAAATCTCAAAGGAAATTTTCCAGTTTTATACTTTAAGAAGTGTTAATTGTAAATGCATTCTGTTCTCCCAACACAAATTAATTATAATATTTGATAGTTTTCAAATATATAGTTTGTATTGTAAAATTTTTTTAATAATATGAAGATAAGAGTTAGCAATGATCATCTGTCAAAAAATTTATATCCATTGACAAAAACTAAGTAATTCACTAAGAATGATTCTATTACTGATTATAAAAAAACTTCATGCATTGAGCACAAAATATGTAATCAAACTAGTATCTTCACTTTGGTTTTTATAATTACAATGTTTCATCATCTGTATCCTCTGATTGAAAGGTAAAATGACTAAAACATGTAAGATGAGGACACTAATTCAAGCACATTATTGTATAACTGATAATTACTTTTCTTAGAAATTCAGAAAATTTTCCCATCTTTTGTTTTAATTGAAACATTTTTTAAGAGGCTCTTTGAAAAATATGTCTTCATTTAAATTTTAGTATTCAACACATTTTAATAAGTAGGTTCAAGCAAACACTATCAGGTAAATAGCGGACCACTCTGCAGCCATCCCTGATATAGAGGAGATGCTGCTGCAGATTTTCAAATTTCTAGGACCAATCTTGCTGTCCCTGTACTTTTTTTTGCTTTGTCTTGCCTGAAGACAAGAACATGGTGGAAGAAGAGGAACAGATACTACATTTTAATCCCAGTCTTAAGGTCAGACGGTTGGTTGTCAAATTGTAAACATTTTTAACAATTAGAATTTCTTTGTAAAACAGGTTCACATTTATGTTTTTCATTGCTGGTAAAAAGAATACCCATTGTTTATGGAAAGAAAACTAGAGAACTCTGATAAACAGAGGTGGTGTCTATGAATCATACTTATGATATAGTAACAGTTTCTATATCTGAGTGCTTGGAATATTTTTGTCCTTAAAGTGTGTACACTCCCTAAGTTTTAAATTATTGGGTTGTTATTTACATTGTAAGACTTCTTGCTAGTGTGTGAAATGGCTAACCCTATCCATGATACTTTGAGAATCTTAAAAATGTTCTGTTAGCTACTTATTTTGTTAGAAGCAATAGAACTAGAATTCATTTTTTCATTGTAAGTAGTCAGGATCCTTTATCAGTCTTGAATTTATTTGAACCAATAGTCCAAATAAATCATGTGAGTTATGTGTAAAACAAACTAGAAATGGATGTTGAAGATATGATAAATGTGAAGAAAAACATAAAAACAGGTGGGTGGGTGAAGCCAATGAAGTACTTGTTTTATGTATAAATTACTAAAGCAGCATTATGGCAAGAATTAAATATGTATACATACAACCAGAAGTATCTGGTCCATGACCATACTAAAATGACTTTATGAACACCAGTGAGTGAGATAGAAATGGGGAAGGGGAGTAAGCTCAGAATTGAAAATGTGTCCATATTTGTAGTTGAAAGATTTCTCCTATCAATTCAAATGAAGTTTTTTATTTATTTATTTTTTTTTTCTTTGTTAAAATATGTAACCTTATACTGGTAAAAAAAGGATAAAACATTTTAATGATTTAAAAAAAAAAATTTTTTTATTATATTTATTGCTAAGTGACAGAATTTTCTAGTTAATTTTGTAAAAAGCAGCATAGTTTTAATTCAAATTATTATTTACACTCTGAAAATTTAATAATAGAATCTAAGGATTAAAGTATCATAATTATTTATTTATTTATAACATTTGAAATATTTGAAAAAATGTAACCCTAAACTGGTGAGAGGTTTGAAATATAATTTTATTTTTCTGAAGATATTTTTAAAAAAATATGACAATTTAAATTCAGTTCTTAATTGCCTGTTGAATTATAGTGATAAAAAATATAATCATTTAATTATTTAAAAAAAAAAAATTTAACCATAGAAATGTAACAATAAAAAGAAGCTAAGAATTAAAAATGTGTTCTCATTTTTGAGTGGAAAATTTTACATATTAACTCAAATGGAAAATATTTCTGTGTTAATCTTTTTTTTTAGTTACACTAATTAGAAATTAATATTGTTTTAAGAAATATGGAAAGTATTCTTTAAAAAAAGAATCAATTTTTGTAGTTATTGATAAACAATACTTTTGTTTAATTTTCTTTTTTTTACTTTCTAAAAAATGTAACGCTATTAGTAGGTACAATAAATAATTCAAACAAAAAGCTAAGAAATAAAAATGTGTTCTTGCTTTTTGGAAAATTTTATGTATTAATTCAAATGCAAAGTATTTGTTTATTCTACTTTTTATTTATTTATTTTTTATCTTTTTTTTTTATTTTTTTTTTTTTTTTTAGTTACTCTGATTAAAAATTATATTTTGTTCTTATATGAAAGTTTTTGTTTAAAAAAGAAAAATCGGTTTTTTGCATTATCAATAAGTGTTTTTGTTTAATTTTCTTTTTTACCTTCTAAAATTTAACATTATAGGTAGTTACATTAAAAAGAAGCTAAGAATTGAAAATATAAAACTTTCATGTTACAATTTCTTTTTTTTGGTTTCAACTTGAAATAGTATTTTAAAAAATGTACACCTTGGTTTGAATTTTCATGATTTTTTTTTTTTCTTTTTTTAAATTACAGAAAGATTTTTGAAAAAATATTAAATTCAAATTTCACTTTTGATATCCCTGTGATATTTGAACATGGCAGATCTGAAAAGAACTAAATAGTTTCTCTTTTTTGTACTTATGAAGAACTGTGAAGAGTTCCACAAATTGATTTGGTTTTTAATAAATGAATTATATCATTTAATCAGTAAAAATTAAAACTAAATTTTGTACTTTCCTTTGTAAGCATGATTTTAATGCTCAATGACATTACTTTTCTGAGTAAGATACACTCATACACCAAAATTCTTTTGATAGTTAAACTCTTTTGTATTCTTAACACATTTCAGCAGGTCCATTCTTTAACCTATATATTGTATATATAAAGTACTTGGTATGTATATGAATGAATATATATTTAGCATTTTTTAATCCAGGTAGATCGTTTTGACCTGTTCATTTTAAAAGTAGTTTGCGAGCCAAAAATAGTGTGTGCACTCCTATCTTAGACTATTCAATCTTAATTATTGGATACTTTGAATTGCGTTTTTGCGTACTATGTTCAACTAAAATTGTTTACATTATTACACTACTATTTTTTGCTTTTTATTAATTTTGATGTGGGAATATACATCATTGGACCATCAAATATTGAGAAGTCATATCCACTGTCTTGGATCACTTGATTACAAACACCATTATAGTTCAGATATATTTAAAGTTGAGAAAGTCACCTGATTTTTATTTTTTGTTAATTCTAAAATTAATATTTTGAAATTATTGGCTTTTTCATAATTCATTATGAAGTAACAATTTACAGATAAAATTTAAACTTCTAAAATGCACATAATAACTATTTGGTATTTAACATTTTCCAAGTATAGGATTGATTTAAAGCACAAATATTGGAATGATTTGATTAAAACATTTTCTTTTTTTCCTTAGCAACACTGGGTTACTAACTGACCATTATTAATGAAATTATTTACACTTATATAATATTGCTTAAATTGGATCAAACCTTCACTCATGGGTATTCCTTAAGGTCAAGTCATTGCTCAAATTATAATAGTAACAAGCTCTACTGGCCCAGCACCCCGGAGAGATCTTCAAATATCTTTACTGCCAAGGAATATTTTAATTCTATTTTGAATTTGTGTCAGTCTCAATTAGTCAAATGCTCTAGTTAGTAATGATTAACCCAAAATTCCATGGAGTACCCCTTCATTGCCATTGCTCCCAGGTCCACTCAGGCCTGAAGTAGTAGCACCTGATAGGGTCCTATCTATGGGTCAAATAGAACTAAACTGTACTTATGCTAAACTAAATTGCTTGAAATAGGACTGTTTTGAAATTAACTATGTGTAAACAAACTATACTTATACTAAACTGAATTGTTTAAAATAGAACTGTTTATATATATATATATATATATATATAAAATGGATTTGGCATTAAATAACCTACCATGGTTGATTTGCCATAAAACAACCAAACCAAAATTCCATAATGGAAATGTAAGTATAGATAATTGACAAAATGTAGATATGATATTGATTGGAGATATGCTTGTTTATAAGTAATTTCAATCTATGAGACTTTTGAGAGAGACACACACACACCTCTCCTTAGTTTTACATATTACTGCACTTTAAGATAAGCATTTATTAGAAAGTAAAGTTGAAAAGAAAAAAAACTTAGTTGAAAAATTCTCCTAGTCAGCAGGATTTTAAGTTACATTAAAGTGACCATAAATGTATCATTTCCATATTGCCACAATAAAGCACTGAACTATGTCTTTGAGGTCTGACAAGTTAATAAATATCATCTAGATGTTAACATTTATGGTCCCTAGGTTGCCCTTACTTACACTACAAATTTAAACAACTTTATTTTCCAGTGATGGTGGTGGGTGTTATATATACATTTTCAGCATGATGTTTACTTATAATTAAACAAAAAGATAAGACTTTAGTTTGGTTAACCTGAAAGACATAAAAGTAAGATATCATTTTAGCTAGATACTTTACTGTAAATCAAACCTCTTGTTAAAAACTTAAAAGGTTTTGAAATTTAGAAGATAATATGCTAAAAACCATACTCTAAGCTTCTATTAGTAACCATAGAAAATTTGATGGCTTACCATTTAAACAAGAAAATCAAAAATAGGTTAAGTGAATTATAGTAAGAAGGATATCTTCCTGTTTTAAGAATCCCTGTGAATTTATTGGTTAATTCCAAGCTTTTTTTTTTTTTCTAATCAGAAAACTACTATTATCATCCTGATCTTGTTTGTTTTGTCTCCTCTCTAGCTAGTGTCAAGAAACACAAATTTTCTGACAAATTTATTAGTCTATTTTAATGAGAATTTAGATCTAATCTGAAATTTTTTATCACCCCATGTGGACAAATAGAACTTGTTCTTTTTAGTATGTGGTATCTACATACAACTCAAGGTCAAATGATTGTCTTCATTTGACCTTGAGTTGTATGAAATTGCCTAAGTTCTGCCTATATGGTTCAAACATTAGAACTGCACTCGGTCCTTGTTATTGCAGTGGGGGAGCTGCTGCCTGGGCAAATGAATGCATTAGGCTCAGTTATTTATTATAAGCTTCCAGTCATGGTCTGACCTTTCTCTTTATTTTTTTTTTTTTTTAAGGTGGAGTCAAGGATTTCTTTTGTCAATATAAGAAATTGAATCATTCTTTATCATATTCAGGGATCACCATTCCCTGTCATCACTTAAAGACTGCTGTTACTCATACAAAAAGAATATCTACTTATATGTAAAATACATTGTGACGATATACTGGTTACATTGTAGAGTTATAAGAAACTCTATTATTTGACAAAGAACATTTGGAATTTCTTAGTGATATCACTTTTGAATACTTTGAGGAAAAAAATGCTTCATACATTTTTGGCTCTAAAACTGATAACATTTGAACCAGATTGATATTAACTTGATATGAAAACCAAACAAATCTTATTTGGGTCTTATATTTGTTGTATTATGAAGATATGATCCAAATTTATCAATTTAAAATTGCATAAATGTTAAAATTATAATTTTATAGACTTATTCTTTGAATTTTATGTTTTTATAATTTTATACATATATACGTGGGTTGTTCAAAAAGATTTTTAAGCCTCACTCAGAGAGAAGAGCCTACCTGAACATTTTTGTTATGGCAATATACTACCACTTATAAAACTAGAAAAAATAATTCAGATTATTTTAGTTTTATATTAAGTGGTAGTGTGCTGCCACAACAAAAATGTTCAGCTAGGCTCTTCTCTCTGGATGAGGCTTAGAACTTTTTGAACGACCCTCGTGTGTGTATGTATATATATATATATATATATATTAGTAAAGTTAGTGACATTAGTTGAGGGTGACCCGAAGGCTCCTTTTTTGATAGCTACTACACTAAGGTGTAGGGAAGGGCACTACTCTATTCTCTTGATTGCTCCACTGTGCCCTTGATCCTTACTTTATATTACTGGGTGTTAAGCAAGGCAGCATCAAGTACCAATTTTTGAGTCTTTGGTATGACTCAACCTGGTATTGAACCCTGGTCTCCCGGACCATTGGTGAACACTCTACTCAGTAGGTCAAAAGTGTGGTGGTTACACTTTAATCATTAGTACCATTTCATATGTAAATAAACCAATTCTGTTAGGAACTATGCTAGTAAAGAAATATTTCTTGAAAGTTTTCAGACACTTCATAACAAATCAAGCTTGAATATGAATCGATTGAATTAGCAAAATTTATTTTGAATTAATGATTACCAGAACTGACAGATGCACAAAATTTTAAGAAACTAATCTTTAGATTCCAATAGCTTGTATTAATACCAATCCATTTACTGCTAATCCAGTGTAATTCATAAAACGTATGGTTAATCAATAATAAAAGGATAATCCATTTACAAATTAAAATAAATTATGAATTTTATTTTTAATTCTATTTCTTTAGTTGAAAGTATTAATGGAGCCTTCTCCTGCTAGGATTAATTATAACACAAGGTTTAGTTGATTTTTGAGGACCCTGTGTGTTTATGTAGGTTGTTATTGACAAAGCTTTGTTTTGTGATTTCTTACAGTACCTGCTGTTCTAAAGTAGTCACCCATTTAAGTATTGTAAGCAGGCTTATTTTTGCTTGGATTTTGTAATCTAGTAGAACCAATACTTTCTGTATGATTTGACAAGGTTGTTTCAGAAATTGTTAATTTCTATCATTTATCATTTTTGGGATGTTTCAAGCATCAGGAATATATTAGTAATCATGGTAATCTTTTAAGGAAGGACAAACTCATAAGTGATGTTCTTCTATGGACCCCTACACATGGATGTACCAGTATTGGCTGACTAGCAAGAACTTATTTGCATCAGCTCTGTGTGGACACAGGATGCAGTTTGGAAGACCTGCCAGGAGTGATGGATGATAGGGATGGATGGAGAGAGTCAGGGAAATCCATTCTGTTAGCGTGACTTGATGATGATATAAGTAAGCATCTAGTATTCTCAAGATATGCAGTGATCATCTTCATTTTAGACAGAAATGAAATGACATTATCATTATTTCAGAAATGAAATGACATCTTAAATCATGTCCTAAAGACGAAATTGAAAAAAAAAACTTATGACGAAAGGATATTATTGCTTCAAACTCATTGTAATGTGCAGGATTTAGTTTTTGTGATATACTCTATCGGGCAAGTGGTCTCTTTGTTTAATTAAAATGGAAACAAATTTTTACTAGAAAGTGATATAATTTGAGGTTATTTTCAAATTGCTGAGGAAGTGAGATGATGTGGTTTTTTATATATTCATTTCCCCACCCCACCCTTAATGATGTTTAAGATCTTATGTTGATTTGAGAAGTGGAATTTCCCAAGCGATTGTAACTGTTCTACGTGTTCTAACATTGATTTTTGGACTACATTTACAGATATTGAAATGTTTGCTACATGACCTATTTGATTCTTTAATGGCATTTTCCCCAACTAAGCACAAAATCTTTGGAGAAACCTTTAGGTTAATAGTCTTCTGATAGTTGACCTTTGTCCTTTTTAGCTTTCTGATGATTTAGGGATTAGGGACCTTTTTTTTTTTCTTTTCTTTCTTGTTAAGTAGTGTCATATAACTTTCAATGTTAAAATTGTCCAAGCATGATGTTTTTCAATCTATCGTAGTTGAATCTCTAAAGCCTAAAATATTTTATGACCTATGCAGAGTAGGCATAATTTGAAGGGTTTCTTTCTTGCTTCTAATTTTTGTTAGCATTAAAATCAATATCTAAATTCTTTGTGTGTGTACAGCATATTGTTGAAAGGAAATTTATTTGACAAGCCAAGTTCAGATTTAGGATGAGGCTATTTGCATTTCACTTTATGCTAATGCCTTTGGGGAAGGTATGAATCCATCTCTTTTTTCCCTTTCTCCCAGTGATGGGTAAGATAATAACACATACTGGGCTCTTTAGCCTTGGTTAAGCAACCAGTCTAGAATAAATTCAAAACCTGAGCAGTATTGTTTAAGAGAAACTGTGGCACATTGGTGCCCTGTTATCATCTTATCCAAAAAGTGTGTTTGGTTCTACACAGGTCTTCATCCCTATAAACAAATCATGTGTAGGTAAAAATGATATATCAGAGCAAGATTTTTATGATAAAAATACACTTTAAATACTCTGAAAACAATATCTACTTCCAATTAGCAACAGAAAGATAATTTTGAGGGGATATCCAATTATACTGAACATTTTTTTTTTCTTAATCTAGATTCTTGATATAATGGAAGTAGTTATGAAATGCTAATTATAATCCTTTACTCTTTGCTAAATAGGAGCAAAAATATCTTGGACTGTTGTTATAGTGGGACTGCGACACATTCATTTGTTGTTGTCTAGTTATATCCTAAATTTTCTTCTCTTGCCTTTTTAATCTGTAAATATTTTTGAATTTAGCTAAAAAAAAAAAAAAAAAATTTCCTAAATTTATACCAATCACTATATGTTGAATGTACAGGGTTTAATTTTTTTTCTGGACTATCTTAATCAAAATAGAGGCATTTGTGGTATAATGGTTATCATCATAGAAAGTGGATTTGGCTACCAGAGTTCAAATCTTGGATAAACCTGTTTGCATTTCACATAATGCTAATACCCTTGGGAAAGGTATGAATCTAACTATTTTCCCTTCAGCTATAAATAGATAGTTGGGCAGACTGGGCTCTTTAACTTTATATTCTAGAAGGAAACTCAAAACTTAGACCAGACATAAAGAGAGATGGGGTCTATCAGGCTCTGATACATGAGTAGTGACCTTTATGACCAAACCAGGTTTTAGGATAAGTCTCTTTAATTAAAATATTTAGTCTTTGATCTTTAGTTATTGAATATGAATTTTTAAGTTGAAACACCTAAAAAAACATTAATCTCTTGTTATTGAAAGGAAATCATAATGTCTTTGTGTGTGTATTTACCAAGTAAAGTTGGCAACCATAGTTGAGGGTGACCAGGAGGCTCCTTTTTCAATAGCTACTACACCGAGGTGTAGGGGAAGGCGCTACTACTTTCCCTGGATTTCTCCACTTTACCCTTGATATATACCTTATATTGCTGAGTGTTAAGCAAGAAGGTATCAAGTACCATTTTTAAAGTCTTTGGTATGAGGCGTCCTGGGATTGAACCCAGGTCTCCTGGACCATTGGCAAATGCTCCACCCACTTGTCCACTACACACACACTCACACACAAAGTATAGTTCCTATCAAAAGGATGGAGGTTATTTACATATGGATCAGCACTTCTGCTTTGGATAAATGTAGTATATATACACTCTGATTCAGTGTAGCTCCCTCAGCATTTAGTTGTTCATTCCTTTTCAAGATAAACTCAAACTGAATAAGAAATTCTCTTAAGTTCAGTTTGTATGATCTCTCTCTCTCATATATATATATATATATATATATATATATATATACTCACTCTCTCTCTAATAAATTATTTTACACACACACACACCATTTTTACATAAGTAGATTTTGTTTTTGTTATTTAGCATTTTATGTCTTTTTCATTTTTTTTATGATGGCCAGTACATCTGATTAGCAGTGAGCCTCTGAAGTGTTTTCATTTGGAATAAAGATTTTATATATATTTTAATGTAACCTATAAAAAGAGCTTTTGATTGAGAAAGACCTAGAAAAATTCTTTATCAATTGAATGATCAGGCAGAATCTGTTAGCTTCAATTTCTCTTCCAGCCTGAGCTCAAACTGTAATGGCTACCTAATCAGCTTTATATTGATCAATATCCTTTGATCACCTTCCCACATGTGTTGGAAGTGAGGGCCATTTTATATCCCTTATTACATGTTGGATTGACCTGAAACCCTCATCAAAATAAAGACTTCAAAAGAATGTATTTCTTCCCTAATGTTGGCACGGTACAGTTTCTGTAATACATTTCTTATTGGCGATCGCTTTCCCCACCTTAGTATTTTGAGAAGTCAATTAACTATCTGACCAACTGACCACTACCCTCTTTAAATTGTTGTTCTAGGCTGGTAGTTACCTTCTTGTAACAACCAATGAATATTATAAAGCTTAGTAATAAAAGCAAAAAAGTGTTTAAGATTATCATTTTAGTATTGAATCCTCTTCTTTAACGATAGCTTTTTGATGAAATGATCTGTTTTGAAAATTGAAAGCATGAAGGTTTGTATTTTATTTAATTTATTTTTTTTTTGTATTTAATATAATTTTATCAACTCTGCTTTTATATCTAAAATGCATCAACATGCACACTAATCTGTATCAAAAGGATGTGGGTTGAACTGATAAACGCAAAATATCTTAACCTTTTACAATTATCTACTTATATAAAATTATATTGTATGTATTTGCCAAATCCCACTGCACAAACAGGATGTGACTAAAGGTAAATTTTTTGAGGTAATATTACTGGTTTGAATTCTCAGTTTTCTTTTTCCTCAATGAGTTGCCATGCCAAAGTTAAAGAGACCAGTCTGTCCAATTATTTACCTCTAGCTGGAAGGAGGATAGTTTGATGTGTACCTTTCTAAGGGTATTATCACTAAAGTTACATTGTAGGGGTGTACTTCCTGTAATGGTTATCATTGCAGGAAATGGAATTGACAGAGTTCAAATCCTGGATGAAGCAGTTTGCATTACACTTTGTGTTAATTCCTTTGGGAAAGGTATGAATCTGTTCTCCCCATCGGCTATGAATAAATATTTGGGCAGACTGGGTTCTTTAGCCTTGGTAAGGCAACCAGTCTAGGAGAATGAAAACTCGGATGTTAAACCAGTTGTACTTTGCCATTTTGGCTTGGTAGTTGAATATGCTAACTACATCTCTGCAGAGGGGTATGACCCCCCACCCAATGAGTGTCCTAGATATGACATTAAACCATCTGATGGTGAGGCTCCAATCCTGGAGCTTTGGGGAATATGACAGTATCTCCTGCAAAAGGTGGAGTCCTGGTTACGAAACTAAACTATCTGATTGTGAGGTTTCAGTTCTGGTGTTCTAGGAAGTGTGGACTACTCCTCCATTGCAATTACTCTCAGGGTCATTCTAACTCAGATTGGTAGTACCTGATAGGGTCTCATCTACGGGCCAAATAGAACTATTTGACCATTCAACTGTGTGCAAACAAATGACTGGTGTTACATTGAATTGTTAGTATTATATAGTAATACTTGGAACCATTTAACTCTGTGCAAAAACTGAATTATTGATATTACATCAAATAAAACTATTAGTGTGGAATACTTGAAACAACTTCACTGTGTGTATAAAATGAATAAATAAATAGTTGAATTATTGATATTACATAGTAATACTTGAAGCCATTTAGCTGTGTTCAAATAAATTAACTAAGTTTTCAAAAATAAAATTACCTATACATTATTCTCTTACACATCATATATATATATTCATTTAACTGTATGCAAACAAATGACTGTTGTTGAATTAAATTGTTAGTGTTACATAGAAATACTTGAAATAATTTAACTGAGTACAAAAAAATGAACTCTGGCTCATTTAAAAATGTTACCTACAGAGTATTTGTTTACAAATCATATTTTTAATATAAGTATAAATAGGATTTGTCATTAAATAAGCTACAATAGTTGATAAAACCCACTAACCAACCTTATGTCTCATCCTTCCTATGGTAGAGGGGTTGGGTAAATACATATTTTTATAAAGATATAAAGCAATTTGGTCTCATTACAGCATAACGAGAAATTTTGTTATGGTAATAAATATGTTATGGACTCTTCTGGTGACATAGAATTTTGTTATGTAAAATTTGTAGAATAAAATTCTATAATTATTTAATGTTGAATAGTTTTATTTATCAGTTAGGGGTTGGAAAGTGAACATTTTCTTTCTATGTAGATAGTCTGTTATGAATAAACTTTTATACAGTAGATATACTTTATTTATATATCAAGAATTAGTTTCATTTATCATAGTCCTTTTTATTTACAGCAAAGAAAGATTTATTTTTATTTAATATTGAAGCAATACGGAACATAAGAAAATACAGATGAATATAGTTTTTTTAGTATTTTATAAGTACAATGCTATTGCATAAATATTGCTGTCAGTTTTAATGGCATTGGTATATTAGTTAAAAATGAACATCCATTTTAGAAATGTTATTTTAATATTTTTGTATATTTGTTTTTTTTTTTTTTTTTTAGCTTTATTTTAAAACAGCGTTTAATTTGAATTTTTGATTTATAATATATTTGTTTCAACAGTTTGTAAGTAGATCTTTTTTCAGATCAAATTCATCTTTCTAAATTTTGGTTTTGGTTTAAAAGTAAATTAGCTACTATTTTCTAATACCCATATATAAGTCTTAATACTTAATGATCTCGCTATGATCATACACTTGTTGAAAAATTAACACCTTTTGGCGAAAAATAATTTGTTCATATATAACTATTATCCATTTTTATAAAATCTATATCATTTATAATGAAGAACTAGGAAAAAATACACAAGATATAACTAGGTGATTTTCTAGTTGATTTTTAAAATGTGATTATATTTGGCTTTGAAAATATTCCAATTTTTCTTGATTCTTTTTAAATACATAAATTTTATGAAAATTGATCAAATTATTATGTGATTGAATAGCAGTCTATTTTTTATTTTTATTTTGTCAGTGGGTATCAGTTTTTTGACTGTTGCAGTGACCTTTAACCTAACTTATTTGCTTTGTTCTGATGTAGTCTTAGGAGTTGGAAAAAGCCTACTTGGCCAACTAACAAATTTCACATTACTTGTTTTTTTTTTTTTCTCTTTATGTAATGACTGGAATTGGTTAAAAATGTTATAAGTACTTTTTTTTCTGATTATGAATATCAGCATATTTTTCTCATTTGGATCAAGATAAAGTATTTTTTAATGTCCTTGAATTTATGAACTGAAAAGCTTACCTTAAAAAGGAAATGTTGATCTATATTTAGATAATTTTATCATTATAAATGGTAGTTGCTTATTTCGTAGTATCCTACAAAATCCTATTTCAATATTCTATAACAGATGTTTGAAAGTAGATTGGATCTGTGATGCTGTAATACAGTGAATAGTAAAGTTGGCAACCTTAGTTGAGAGTGACCCGAAGGCTCCCTTTTAAATAGCTACTACTCCGACGTGTAGGGGAGGGCACTATTCCATTCCCTGGATTGCTCCACCTTATCCTTGACCCTTACCTTATAGTGCTGAGTGCTAAGCAAGGCAGCATCGAGTATCATTTTTTTTGAGTCTTTGGTATGACTCTACCTGGGATTGAACCCCAGTCTCCAAGACCATTGGCGGACACTCTACTCATTAATCCAATGGCCGGTATACAGTGAATACTTAATTGTATTTATGCAATTTTTGCTATATTATCTGCACTTTTTGTTATAGTTCATCACCTGTAGCATTCAAAAAAGTATTTTCCCAAGGTAACATTTAAATATCACTTTCTTAGCAATAGTCTGAATTTTTAATTATGAATTTTGTTATTCTGTTATCAGTGTGACCATCTGAAAGTCAAGAAGTCCTCAACCTCCGTACCTTTTTTAAATTTAAAAAATCTTTTTTTTATTAAAAATAAATGACTTCTGTCAAATAATAGTTATATATTTGCATCTGAATTTTTATCTACTAAATTTAACTACTATTATGGGATAGAGCTAGTCATTTTTTAATTTTATTTTAACTGCCTTCTGGTATTTTACATATGTAACTTCCTAAACATGTGTAATTGTTTTTTTTGTTTTGTTTTACTTTATTTTTTTAATTTTTTATGTATTCAAGTTAAAATGGAGCATAGTTACAAGGAATTAATGATTAGTAGGACCAATTTTACAAAAACACAATCAACTTTTTGAATTATATTTATTTAAATGGAACAACTATTTATAAAGAACAATAAATAAATAAATAAATAAATAAAACAAAAAACCCCAAATTCAACAAATATTCAAATGTTAACTCTCATTATCTCAGTTACAATAATCTTTGATGTTCTGGACTAAAATTGCATCGTTTATAAATATGATCTCTTCAGCAAAAGTTGTAGTGCCTATCTGACATTAACTGTTATTAGTCACATAATCATTTGGATACACTAATACCATGTCATCTACAGATATTAGTTGATGTCTCTGGTCACTCTCAATTTGTCCTGAATTAACAAGGTTAGTTGACTTTGTGACTTATGTAACTTTCCTAGCAACAAAGCAGAAAATCTTTTTATAAAGAACATTGTTTGGCTAAGCAACAATCTTTATTGTATTCACTTTTGTTTCTCTGTGTGGAGATGAACTGGAATGTTAGTAATTTTCATTTTAGGTTGTTTATAAAGTTGTATTATTGGCACACCTCTGAAAATGTTGAATTGGGTTTTCCTTAGTGAATCATTTATGTTTTTTATATATTAATGGGATGAAATCCTATTGACATGCTTTCACACTTTAAGATTTTTCTCTTCCTAGTGATTTGGAGGCTTTACATAAACACATATAATTTAGTCTCAGCATAACAAATACCAAAGTTTAAATTTATTTAGTCTTAATTTAGTTTTTTTTTTTTTTTTAATTTTGATTTTGAATTTTATAAATTTATTTTTTAATTGTAAAATTAGTCCAAATTCATGTTTGGCAATGGTTCATAAAATAAAAATGCTATTAATAAAAGTTGGTTGGTTTCTTTGTTTAATAGCACATCAACCTTCTTGGGTTATTTAATGCCAAAGCCATCCTTGTCAAAGAATAACAATGATAATCTTTAACCCATAGTTGGAGGTATAAAGGGGCTCATATCTTTCCCAAGAATATTAGTCCAAAAGTGAACATAATGGAGGAGCTGGAGTTTGAATTCCTTTATTTCAAGGCCATAGTCTAGTATTTTGACCATTACACTTTGTGATTATATACATACAGGTGCTTCTGGCATAATGGTTACTGTTATAGGAAATAGACACAGCTGCCAGAGTTCAAATTCTGGATGAGGCTCTTTGCATTTCACATTGTATAGGAAAAGTAAGAACCTAATTAATCTCCCACCAGTTATGGGTAAATAGGATATTTATCCTATTTACCCATAACTGGGATCTTTTAACCTTGGTATGATAACTGGTCTAGAAGGAAAACTCTGAATTCAAACCTGTTAAACTCTACTTTAAAAATTTACCTTGTCTCATTCAGCTTGTGGCGGAAGAGTTGGACACACACACACACACACACACACACACACACACACACACACAGAGGGTGTTTCCAAATTTTTTAAATAAAATGATCAGGCACAAAATTACATTTATTGAAAGGTATAAGGATAACATTTTAGGATCTACAACCATTTAATCTCAAACATGAACCAAAAATGTCTAGAGAAGCTCTTGAGGACATGTTCCAGATATCTGCTATTCGGTTGAAGACACTATTGAAGGCAGCATACAAAGTTGTTTATGATGCATGCACATTACTCCTAGGTGATTGGAGGTCCAGATGGTGAGGAACCTGTTGCTCTATGATCTTTACAGTTCTTAACCAACTTGAAAATCTGACTCCTGTTTGGAAATGTTTAACTTTCTTCTGTATCTTGCTTAAACAATCTTGAAAAAATTAGTTTCTTTATAAGCCTTCACATAAAAGTTCTCCTGCTCCATTGTTATATTTGGTTAAATATATCAAAATGTTAACTATTTCTCAGCAATTTTCTGAAAAGAGAAAGGGAATAAAGTCAACTGGGAAGATTTGAAAGGCTGCTGTTTTGTTTCAACTATTGTGAAACACCCTCTATCTTTCTATCTATCTCATTGGTCTAATGAGTAGAGTGTTCGCCAATGGTCCATGAGACCAGGGTTCAATTCCAGGTAGAGCCATACCAAAGACTAAAAAAATGGTACTTGATGCTTAACACTAAACAATATAAGGTACAGATCAAGGGTAAAGTGGAGCAATCCAGGGAATAGAGTAGCGTCCTTCCTTACACCACTGTGTAGTAGCTATTGAAAAGGGAGCCTTTGGGTTACCCTCGACTATGACTACTAATATATATATATATATATATATATATATATATATATATATAGAGAGAGAGAGAATAAAGAATGAATTTAAAAAGTTGCATTTCAGACTTCCCTTAGGCAAAAAGCTTATCTTTACTTTGTCTTCACTGTTTTATAGTTGTCATAGATTGACAGTCTAATAATAAAAAAGCAGGTGGGGGAACAAAAATTAAGATAGAAAATACTAGTTAAAATTAATGATTGACAATGCTTCAATTAAAATGATAAATCTTTTTGAAAAAGTTTTTTATAGAATTCTTTTGTTAGTTTGTTGTCTTTTCTATTATTACTTACCATGAAAAGGTATTCAGACAAGCTCTGTGTTCTCATATCACCAATTTGGGAGTTTCTAGTTAAAACTAATTGTTAAGTCTTTCAAATCTTATTCATGCTTTCTCGACATTTTTTGTTCTCAATTCGCCCTGTCAGCTGGTGCAGTAGAATATATTGATTGCATCTCTGTATAGGGGTAAAACCCCTGCCCAATGAGCACACCTGTTGGCGGTGGGTGGCAACCCATGATGCTTTAGGACAGAATCCTGGTGGGAGAGCAGTCTGTGACGTAGTTACCTAAATGGCTACATGACTAGTAACACTCCACTTTGGTCTTTACCAGATGGGCTGTCAGAGAGGCCTGATCCAATCAATCAGCTAGTTACATCAAGCCCACTTTTGGAGTCTTGCAAAAAAAATTTTTTTTGTAAAATTCTGAATCAGAAAGTGGTGGCTCTAGGGTTAATTATGCTGAAGAAAGACTGATGTTTCCTCTTCTATCACTAAGTGAGTAGTCATCGTAGGGAAAAAACCTAGAGATCCTAAATTGTTGGTCTTTTCCTCTGATTTACCTTGACAAATGGTTTTTCTCTTTTATATTTCCCTTTTATAGGGTTCCATATCTATGCACATGGGTCTAAACGGAGTGAAAGTTGGTTCCACTGCTATCCTCCAAAACCAAGAAATGCTCAAATATCTCCCTAATAAATCATTAATCTATTGTGCAGAAGTCACAGCTATTAACATAACTATGAACATTATTATTAACCACAAATCCTCCAAGTTTATCATTTACTCAGACTCCAAATCAGTCCTCTTAGCTCTACAGAACAAAGATACATCAACTCCTAAACAAAATGAACTCCCTTTCCAAAAATAATAGCGTCAGTCTCACCTGGATATCAAGTCACATTTGTATACATGAAAATAGAAGGGCAGACAAAGCTGTGAAAAAGCCACTCCTGACAGACATATTCAATATGTAAATCCTATACACTGATCTAAAACCAACCATTAACAAATTCATACATGACAAATGGCAAAAATCTTGGGATGATCAAATACATAACCTCTGCCATATACAAGTGGCTAGCTGGTTACAGAAGAAACAGAAAAGTGATGCTTTACAGACTTTGCATTGGCCATACCTACATCATCCATTATCACCTTTAAAAAGGGGGGGCAAGACACCCCAATATGCTTGTAGCAGCCATTATGCTAACCCATGATGAAAAAGGATAAGAGTCGCACCATGTGTCATCTGTCAGAGAGACTCAATTGAACCAGAAACGGATGACTTACAAGAGTGTCCATTCTTTTCCATCCCTTCTTTTGATTGGTTCTGGCATTATGTCACTATGTGCCTGGATAGGTAGGCTTTGGCCTCAATAAATGGAAAAAAACTTTGGCAGATCTGTGAAGAGGCAGTTTGTTCAATTAGCAAGACAAAGCAAAGAAAGAAGTAAGAGGAGAGAGAGAGAGAGATTACTCTGCCAGTAAGCATCAGACTTGATTGTTGACTCCCCCCTCTCCTCAATAAAGTATACCTCAGTGAATCGTTCAGTGGCCATTGCATTTTTTTCTATCACTATTAATGTGAAAAGTACAAGAGTTACCAGAGGTTGTGGAATATTAACTTCATTGATGCATAATGGCGGATGCCAGTTTGACCTCAAGCTCATCCCCGAGTTCAACGGCTCCACGTCTGTTGTGGATTGGATCAAGAGCGTGGAGCTGACTTGTTGCTTATGTGGCGGTCAAGCAGGTTGAGCTAGTCATTCCACTACAACTAATGGGAGGCACTATGGATGTTTACCAGCAGTTAAGCGATAATGTAAAGGTTGATGTTGGGCTGATCAAGGCTGCACTGTACAAGGCCTTTGTGATGGAGCCTTGCACAACATACAAACACTTTCCTAGTTGGATATTAATGGCAGGCGATGCGCGTTTGTACCATCAGGTAACTGTATCACAGAAAGAAGTCACCGCAGCATCAAGAGGATTGCTGCTAGGAAGCAGTGCACCGTTGTGGAGGCAACGTACTGAAACAATGTTATGTCAAAGGACAGTGTGTTCCTGGTAACCGCACCCACTAATGCCATCTACATGTACTGGGTTTGGGCAGAGGGAATTGACATTTTGCAGTCACCTGGCATGGAGGTTTGTGCGCCATATGCTGTGGGGGATCCCATCTGGATGAAACTCCCAGGCAGTTGATGTACCACCAGATTCAAGCATGGGTGAGTGACTGGTGTGGTCAATCAGCAATCTGTCTTAGTCAATGGAATCCCACGTCACATATGCGATCTCTGACCTGCTTTGGAAACTTGCCATTCAGCAACTGATGAAAGTGATGAGTCGTCTGGTAAGAAGCTGTTAATAGATGGCACCAGTGGTCCTCCTGAAAATGTGACCACTAGCTCGTCGTACAATTCAGAGGCAGAGACTATGGTGCACATCCAATTTCAAAGGAGCACGCGGACTAAAAGGCTACTCTCACTCCGCATTATGTGTGATCAAGAGATCAGAGGGGAGTGTAGCAGCCATCATACTAACCTGTGATGAAAAAGGATAAGGGTCACGCTGTGTGTCGTCTGTCAGAAAAATTCTGACTTGAACTAGAAACAGATCACTTACAGGAGAGAGCGTTCATTCCTTTCCACCCCCCTCTCTTGATTGGTACTGGCATCATGTCGCTAAGTGCCTGGATGGGTAGGTTTTGGCCTCAATAAATGGAAAAACTTCAGTTGATCAGTGAGGAGGCAGTTTGTCCGAGTAGCAAGACAGAGAGATGAAGCAAAGAAAGGAAGGATGGAAGAAGTAAGAGGAGAGAGATTACTCTGCCAATAGGCATTGGACTTAGTTGTTGACCCCCCTCAACAAAGAAATTTGTTGTTTTTTTTACTTCACTGCTCAATGTGTGAAGTATCCCTCATAGTTGAACACATTCTCTTTAACTGACAGTTTCAGACAAACTAACTTAAAATACTACCAGACAAGCAACCTAAAGGACCTTTTCAAAAACATCAAACAAGAGGACATCTTGAATTTTCTATTACACCCACTCACCCCTCTTTTTCACTAAAATCTAATCAAATACTTTTATAATGACCTAAAAAACACATAGAAAACAAAAGCAATCTAATCTTTTTGGCATTAAATGACCCATTAAATGCCATTTAACAAAACTCAAACCTGTTCTCAATGTGAGTTCCACTTAAGCAGCAGCCTTGTAGAACAATTAAAATGTGGAACAAACTCATTTGAATATGCCCTTGAACTCCAAGATCAGTAAGCATCTCATCAGTACTTAAACAGTAGTCACTCCCTATCCATTCATGTTGCCTTCTTTATTCACCATCCATTCTTTATTTACTGCATCTTATTGCCATATCAATGTAGCCCTTTGCCAAGCTGTGGTCTGTTTGGTTTTACTTTGAGTGAATCTTTCTAAAAAAATATATTTAGAAACAAAGGAGCTTCATTTTTATCTCCTTTTCTTATAAGGAATAATTCAAAATTTACAAAGTTGATTAAAGTAGAAGTTTAAGTTTGATGGCCAAAAGTTATCCTTTTTGGTCAGAAAATTTGTATTGAATATTTGAGATTTCTTGATGTATAAGTCAATTTTATAGATGACTGGTCTTAAGATTTCAAGGATGGATAAAAAAAAGTCCATAAGTTGATGCGTAATTAACTGAATTTTGATTTGAAATTTTCACCATATATCCTCATCATAGAATTTATATTATAATCAATGGCAAATAAATAAGTATTCTGTAATTAAGTCTATTACCTCCCATGAGAAATTATAATGATTGGGGTGTCTAAGTTCAATGACCAAAAAATCATTCTACGGAGTCAGAAAAAAATTAAGTATTTGAGATCTCTTTATCATTTTTGATTCAAAGAAAGGAAAGTTAACTTCCAAATAAGAGTATTCTTCAATGTACATATATTTTGGTACCTTAATAAGTTCATAGTCTCATAATGAAAAAAAAAACAAAACAATTCCATCAACAAATATTTTTTAACAGAATTTCTGTTCTTGTCACCATTCAGTGATGAATATCAAATAAATATGTAGCCTTTCTATGGACTTGAAAAGTTGTCATTTGATCCCACTTCAAGGTTATGAAATATTTCATTGTTAAGGTAACATGAAGTGTTACCTGTTACCATGATAACAGAATTTCTCATTACTAAGTAATGAGATAAAGTTGTTAATAACTTAAAAAGCTTTTTGAACTTCAAAATTTATAGAATTTGGACCAAAAATTTAATATGAATATAAAGACTACAAAAAGCTGACAAATCTTATTTCAGTATTTGTTTTTTCATATTTGTGTTATTATTAATCTTGAGGCCAAATTTTGTTAATTTGATGTTTTTTTTTTAAATAGTTTTATAATTTTATTTATTTTATATATATATATATATATATCTCATAATAGAATTAAACCTTATAAAAGTAAAATAAAGGTATAAATTCAAAGGGGAAGGATGATAAACAGATACTACATTTGGATCAAATCCAGAATTGTAGTCTTGAAGTTAAAAAAAAAAAAAAAAACCCAACCAACCCGGAATATTTTTTTGAAGCAAATTCCTAGGAGATACAAAGATCTTATTGATTGAAGGAACCAGAAATTAATTAAAAAAAAACAAACTTTGTGAACATGTTGAACTTACTTAAATTTAATCTTAACTTTTTTTTAATGAATGATTGATATTGGTAATATTAGTCAATGTTTGTGTTATGGATAAAATCTAATATTACTGCATATTTCTAATATATTTTTATTACCTTATATATATATGACCTACTTAATTTCTTGTATTCAATTCTTTCTCTCTCTCTCTCAACAAATGTACTGAACCTTTGTCTGAGCCTTCATTTTTTTGAATTTTATTTAACTAGCTGATTGAACAAATCACTGGATATTTTTATTTTTGTAGTCTCTAATCTTGATTCAAAGCTGCCAACTTTATTAAGTAGATCTAGTGTGTGTGTGTGTGTATATATATATATATATATATATATATATATATATATATATATATATATATATATGCAAATTTCATTAAACATAATAGACATTTTATGCCTACATATTTTCTTTTGGATCTGTTCGAATTCCCGTATTACTTTTATCGTATTCGGGGGGGAATTGATTTAGGTATTGTCCATAGTTGTATGTATCCCTAGTACTTTCTGCCTGACTTTGGGCCATCATCAGGGGAGAATCTGTTACAAAAGTGATGTAACTTTTGTTTTAGCAAATTACTACTGTGTAAGAACGTCTTTGCTGTTAAATGTAATTCTGTAAATAGTGCCAGTTGCTAAAGACATTTAAGTACATTAACACTGGTTTGAAAATTAATTCTATTAAGTGCTGGTTGCAGGTTTCTAATATATAGTGCTTCGAGAATCTGAAGTTTTTGTTTATTATTTTGATGTTCGAGTATTGTTGTGTTGTCGGTGAGAATTTTTCGTAGTTGTGTTGTTGGGCATGAATGTTTTTTTAAATGCTGAGCTATTGAACTTGTGTCAGAAAGGTGCATTGTAAGTCCCCTCGACAGGGTAGTTGAGGTTAAGCCAACATATATATTATTATTATCAGAGATACAATCTCCTAGGGGACATTTAAATTTATATATAACGTTGGTTTTTTGCAACACCCCAATCGAGGGAGAGGAGTTATTTCTAATGACCAAATTCGAGGTTTTAAACTTATTATAATATATAATAAGTTTTATTTTTTTGTTAGGATCAGTGGGGAGTATTACATTTAAAAGCAAACGCCATAATCTCCAACAGCAAAGACGTCCTTACACAGTAGTAATTTGCTAAAACAAAAGTTACATCACTTTTGTAACAGATTCTCCCCTGATGATGGCCCAAAGTCGGGCAGAAAGTACTAGGGATACATACAACTATGGACAATACCTAAATCAATTCCCCCCCCGAACATGATAAAAGTAATACGGGAATTCGAACAGATCCAAAAGAAAATATGTAGGCATAAAATGTCTATTATGTTTAATGAAATTTGCATTAACAAAGAAATGCTGCCTAAATATAAATATATATGCACACACTAGATCTACTTACTAGATATATATATATATATATATAGTGTGTGTGTATATATTTCTTATGTATGAAATATATTATTTGATATTGCCTTTAACTGGACAGTTTCTACTTAATGAAACTAGTGTTGTGTTTCAAGACATGGTTGATGGTACTGAAGAAAAACAGTTAACTTTTATTCTCATTACTCCCTTTTCAGACACTCATGCAAATCCTGAGTTATTTAAAATGTTTCTTCAAGAAACCTTAATTTTCCGGTTTCATATTATATTGTTTCTGTAGTTGTGTATTGGTTTAAGAAATTTGTTCATGTAAACTTGTTTTTGTAACAAGTAATGACCAAAAGGTAGCGGATCTTTTGTTTCAGATTACTTTTGTAAAGGATGTTTTAATGATATCCTACTTGATTATGAAGGAGTTCACATTTTACAGAAAAAGTTCTTGTTACCTTATCTTTATTTCCTTTTTATAGAAAATGATTCCATTCCTTCATAACAGGGTTTTAATTCCTTTGTTTATACCATTGAAATCTACTTCTATAAAATACTATGCTTTTATATATAGTAGTTTAAAATGTAGCCTGTTGGTAGTTTTTTCAGCTAGAATGGTTAAGCAAAAGAGTAGATTTGGTTTAGTTTACTTGGTAAGCAAAGGGTCTAGTTTTGTATTTTATATACACACACAAAGTTGAATTACTTGCCAAAAACCCAATTCCAAAATTTAAAAAACTGATATGTGAAAACATACTTTTGGATTTCATTGGTAATCACAACAATTTGGTGGCCATAGCTCTAGCTTGTCTTTGAGCTATGTGTTGATAAACATTTGAATTATAGTAAGTGTATTTATAGGTCAAACAACTGTGGCTTACTAGAGAATAATGAGAAATCCCATAAATAAGCAGAATGAATAAGCATGGGTTGAAGAAAACAAAGAATAAATGGGAATGAAAGAAAAAGAAAAGGAAGAATACAAAGTAATTCATGGAAGGGGAAAGAGTTGAGTATAGAAAAAGTAGGGAAGAGAGATCAAGAGAAAGAAAAAGATTAAGTACTGGGCCATATGTAAATAATCCCATCATTTCTGACAGAAACTTTGCTCGTATTGCATAAAGAATAATATTCTCTATGAAATAATAAAATTATTTTGACTTGTAAGATGAAAATGCATATTTCTAGTAAGAAGGATGAAATATGCATTTTTTAATCGGATATGTTGATACTGCATCAAGATTTACATACAAATGAATGTAGTTCTTATTTAATCAACCAATAAGCGTGCTTCTGTTTCATCCACTACCTATACTTTCAGATTGTCTGGTGATAGATTTTTACCCTTTGTATCTATAAGCCCACAGCCCAGTCGGCTGGGGTTGTAGAATACACTGACTGAATCTCTGCAGAGAAGTAAAACTCCCTCCACTCCCATAAGTATCCTGGATATGACACTAAACAATTTGATGGTTAGGCATCAGTACTGGAGCTCTGGTAAATGTGGAGTACCCCTTCATTGCCATTGCTCCCATGTCCACTCTGACCAAAGTGGTAGCATTTGATAGGGTCCTATCTATGAGTCAAATAGAACCGTTAGACATTTAAACTGTGCAACCAAATGACTTAAGTTAAATCGAATTGTTAGTGATACATGGCAATACTTGGAACAATTCAACTGTATACTAATGAATGAGTAATGTTGAATGGAATTATTATTAGTGTTGAAGAGTAATACTTAAAACTCTTTAACTGTGTGCAAATAAAACTATTAGATGGCAATATTTGAAACCATTTAGGTGAGTTCAGTAGTAATACTTGGGTGCAAACAAATTAGCTCTAACTCATTTAAAAAATAAGATTACCTATGAACTGTTGACTTATAAATCATATGCATAATCATTTAACTATGTACAAAAAATGAGCTCTGGCTTGTTTAAAAATGTTATTTACAAACTGTTTATAAATCATATGTATAAAGAGGATTTGGCGTTAAATAACCTACGATAGTTGATATGCCATAAAACCAAACCTAAATGTGTACAGACAAATGACCAATGTTAAATTGGTAATGTTACATAGCAATACTTGAAAACATTTAACTGTGCAAAACAAAAATAAGCTCAGACTTCTTTGAAAAAAAAAGTCATTTACAAAATGTTTACAAATCATACATTCAATATACATGTATAAACAGGATTTGGCATTAAATATCCTACAATAGTTGATATGTCATAAAACCCAACCAAACTAAATTATAACTGGAAATTTATGTGGCTGCACATAAAATTGTGCATGATAACCTTGTCTTCAGCAAGAATAATAGAAACCATCAGTCAGTTTGGTTGGGACCAACTGCTATGTATTTCTTACAGTCCAGATCTGGCTCCATCTGATTTTCACTTTTCTGTGTGGAACAAAGTTTTCAAGAGAAGTGAAGAGTGCTGTGAGTAAATGGCTAAAAACTTGGATTTCTTTGCTATAGGAAGACAAAAGCTTGTTTTTTGATGGGGAAAATGTTTTAAAGAATGGAAATTATATTGAAAAATAAAACAAAATTTTTTTCTTAGGTAAAATTAGTCATTTTGTTGCAGAATTCAGCTTATTTATTGATTGACCTGAGTGTGTGTGATTTTTATTTATATATATATATCTCATACAATAACTGATGTTTATACAACAGCATTGCTTCTAACAAAGCCTTCATCCGATGATGACTCTGGGTTCAGGCATGGTTTCGGGGCCGAAGCATCATTACCACTAACCCAGAGCGCCCCAGCAGTATCTCACGACACCACCAGACTTTGACAGATATATAAATCAATTACAGAGTATCTGAAGGGAAGGGGTGTTAAGAGTTAAAGTATGAACTGTTTAATGTATGTGGTAACTTTATTTTTATTAAATATATTTTCTAGTTAACTTCTGCAATTTTATGTATATAGCGTGTAATTTGAATTGAGTCAGACAAGTTCGTTTTTTTTTTTTTTTGACTTTGGGATGTGAGATGGTATTAATTAGCTTGTAAAAAAAGAAAAAAAAAACTGGTAAAATCTGGTTGAGGCTATATGTTTATTTAGCTTAAGGAAATCACTTGAATCCACTTCTCCCTGTATCCTGTCCTATTGTGAGAGATCTTAGCAGGATGTCTTGTCACTAACATGCTATTATAGTCGATTGGGTGAGCAAGCACTTAGATGAACCTCTCTCTTATAATTAACTGCCTAGCAGCAGAAAAGCTTACACCTATTGTCAACCATGACAGAGGCCTAGTTTAACAATGTTATTGTGTAACCTTAATAAAAGTATCTCAAACCTAAATCTGTTTTCTGCTCTAGCCTTTTAGGTTTTTCTCCTATCCCATACTAAGATGAGTAAGGAAAAAAACATTGTTCTAAATATTGACATCCAATAATAATTGAGTCTTGTTTCGACTGAAGCAACAGTAGCTGACATGATTTGGTCATGTCACAAGGCATTATATCTTATACATGATCCTCATGCAGGGAGCCTTGTCAAGTGAGGTTTAGTAATACACTGATTTGATGGTATGTCCTGCAAAGCGGGTGGGTCCTGAGTATGAAACTAAACTGCATCTGATTGTCAGGTTCCAGTTCTGGAGATCTTGGAAGTGTGGAGTACCCTTTCATTGCCATTAAAAGGTTCACTTTGATCTGGAGTGGTAGTCACCCATATATGGGTTAAATAGATCTGTTTAAAAACTAAGTGTATTTGATAGGGCCATGTGCAGCAAAAATAAGCTACTTAAACAATTACACAAAAAAATGTAAATATGAACTTACAATGAATGGAATTCTCTACTCTCTCTGCATAAAATAACTCCGGTTGGACATGCCATTAAAATCAATCAATCAATCAAGCATTGATAAGGGAGGATGCAATTGATGGTGTCAATGGAAAGGCTAGTCCAACAACATGAAAGAGTGAACAGACATGACCATGCCAGAACTCTTGGTGATGGCCTCAAGCTGACTGGCATGGAAGGTGACTGCAGCTTCTTATGCTCTCAAGTTCCCTGGGTGATAGCACAGATAAAGGCACTTTAAAAAAAAAATAGGGAAAAAAAAAGGATTTTATTGGATTATTTCATTGATTTTTGTTTTTGTATATTTGGGTCTCTGTGTGCTAAGGAATTATCACTATTCAAGAAATATTAATCTGAAAATGTTAAAAGTTGATATAATTCTTTTAATATAATTTACAATTGTGTGGTGTTAGAATGTTAAGGTTTCTTTTGAAGGGATTACCTCTGGTGTGTAAAAAGATTTTTATAGTATTTTTTTCTTTCTGTATTGAAAATTGTCTTCATTTATAACTTAGTTCCTCAGTAGGTCATTGGTGTGTAAAGATGATTATTGCTGTTACAAATCAATATATTTTAGTGCTTTTTAAGTATTTTATAAGGATATTTATTCATAATTAAGTTGATTTATCCTCATTGTTTAGAATAACACTGACCTTATGTTGATTGTAATAAAAATTTGATTCTAGTATGATTTTCTTGGATTTTAATTCTCAAAACCAAGAACTCTGTAATTATCAAGCTGTCTGGCATGGAAAAATATCTATTTGTTCAAATGCTTCATTGGTAGTACTTTGTTATAGTAACCTAGCAAAAATGGTGCATCATAGAAAGTTTTTTTTATTATAGCAATACTCATCAAATATGTTGAATTAGAATAAAGCAGTTTTCAGTCCAATTTGCTATTGAATAATGATTTTGTGGGGAGTGTGTTCACATGTCATTTTATTTTTTTAGATTTAAATTATCCTAATTCTTGATATGAAAGATACTACGAAATGTTAAATGTTAATAATACCATGGGCTTCTAACATGCACACATATACTTAAAGTAAACACAATCTATATAAACCTTCCATAAATGCATCACATCCTTAGTTTAGCTGAGAAAGACAAACATTTTAAAGTATTAAAATAATTTTTTTTTTATAATGGTCAACATTTTTACCAATTGCTTCCTATTGATTTTTGCTTCTTATTGCTATTGAAAATTACTTAAAAACAGCATTGTTTGCAAATGTCTAATTGAAGTTGTAAGTATTGTAGTTAGAAGATGGTATAATAGGCATTCAAACTTTTATATTGAGCAATTCAGTTACTCAATTATACTGATTGCATTGATAGCCGATATGTGAAGGTGGATTCATCTTCTTTACTATTTATTCATAATAGAAGTGGAAAGAGAAAAATTGGAATTAAAAATTGTTTTTTTTTTTTATTTTTTTTTTTATTATTTTGTCTTTTTTATTTTTACTGAAACAAACCCATTTCTGTAGTCTTAGTACATTTGCTCTTGAATAAATCTATTTATTTTAGATATGTATTTACCAACCTCTCTGCATTAGCAGGATGTGACACAAGGTCAACTTTGAATAAGTTTTAACAGTTTTGAATTCAGAGTTGTTCTTCTGCTTGACCAGTTGCCATACCAAGCTTACAGAGTTTAGTCTGTCCTATTTACTTATAGCTGAGGAAGAATAGTTGAATTCATACCCTTTCTCAAGGGTATTAGTGCTATATGAAATGCAAACAGCCTTGTCTGGGATTTGACCTCGAGTCACCGTGTCCATTTTCTATAATGATAACCATTAAATCACAAGCACTTCCATTGTATTTTATATTGGCCCTGTCAGCTGGGGCTGCAGAATATACCAACTGAATCTCTGCAGAGGGATAAGACTCTCCCAATGAGTATCGTGATTATGACTCTAAACAATCTGATGGTGAGCCTCCAGTAATGCTGGAGCTTTAGGGAATGCAGAGTACCCTTATCATCACTCCTAGGTCCACTCTGGCCCAGAGTGGTAGCACTTGATAGGGTCTTATCTATGGGTCAAATAGATCTGTTTGACATTTAAACTGTACTTATGTTAAAGTGAATTGTTTGAAATAGAACTGTTTGATTATTTAACTCTGTGTAAACAAATGACTGATGTTTAATTGAATTGTTAGTGATACAAAGCAATACTTGGAAAACATTAAACTGTGTGCAAGCAAATGATTTATAGTAAATAGAATTATTGGTATTAGAAATAAGTGAAACCATTTAACTGTTTGGAAAAAAATGAGCTCAGGTTTGTTTAAAAATGTTATCTACAAAATGTGTTTAGAAATCATGTATTTGATATATGTTTAAAAAGGATTTGGCATTAAATAACTACAATAGTTGATATACCATAAAACCAAACTGTATTTTATATATGGGTTATTTGTTTGGTTTCTTTGTTTTATGGTATGTAAACTTTTGTAGGTTATTTAATGCCAAAGCCATCCTGGTAGAAGAACAGTAATAGTTCTAACCCATAGATGGGAGGATAAGGGGGTCCATGCCTTTCCTAAGAGTATTAGTTTGAAAGTGAACACAATAGTACAACTGTTGTTCAAACTTGCTTACTATGTCACAGTCCAGAATGTTAACCTATTCCATGGGAACTCCCCTGCTGAATTAGGGAGTAAAAAAACTAAAATGAGTCTCTCTTAACAGGTATGTGTCAAATTTAACTGGTACTCAACATAGTATTATATATTTGCATATAGTATAAAAGGCTTAACCATAAAATAGCATAAAAGGCTTAACCCATAAAATAGTTATGTGATAAGAATTCTAATATGCTGAAGCCAACCTTGGGATCTTTTATCTCCTTGGTTTTTGTATGCCATTGTCAGGCAATTGAATATAATTTGAGTGAAGTGTTCATGTTGTAACAACATCCTTCAATGACTCAGCCAGCAAGTCATCTACCCACTGGTAACTCCTTTCCTCCTCCACTGCTACTGTTACTTAGCAACAGTATTGTTACTAATTGCTTGACTAAGCTCCTTTTCTATCCTGCTTCCCCAGCACATTTAGAATCTGCTGTTTCTCTCCCCCACACTTTTGCTTCAAACACACACCTTGTAAATGACACACTCTTACTGCTTGAGTTACAAACTGGTTGGTAAGGAGCAAGTATATTTTTTATTAGTTCTTTAAAAAGTTTTTCTCCACACATCACTTACACATTGCTTTTTAATGTCTATTTAATTGGTACTAGTTGGAGTACCTGTCTGTGCTTGGTAAGAGGTCAAAACTTCCCTTGAAAATGATTAGCAATAACCTACTTTTTTCATTTTTCTAAACACTATCTTAATATCTTTGTCAATTAAAAAATTATATCAAATGGTAATTACTATAAAAGATAAATCCACATTAAAGAAAAGAATCTATCAATTGTCCTAAGTTAATTTTGTGTATAGGACGGCTTATTGGTTACAAAATCATTAATTTATAGAATTTTTTTGAAGCCAATGGCTGTAGCTCAATCTGCTAGGGCTGTAGAATGCATATCTCTGCAGAGGAGGTAAGACACCCTCTATTAGTGTCTTGGATATGAGATTAAACCATCTGATGGTGAGGCTCCAGTCCTGGAGCTTTGGGAAATGTGTAGGACTCCCTTCATTATATGTTGGGGTCTTATCTATAGGTCAAATAAAAATATTTTATATTTTTCTATACTTGAAACCATTTTACTGTGTGCAAACAAATGAGCTCTGATTTGTTTAAAAATGTTTTCTACAAACTATTTGTTTACAAATCATATATTTAATATATATTCATTTATGAGCAGGATTTGGCTTTAATAGCCTATAAGGGTTGATATAGCATAAAATACAACCAATCAAACCAGCTAACATTTGTTCTTAGTTTTTCTCATTATGTCTGAATCTCAACCTTATAAAATTATTATGTATACATAATAGGTCAGTGCCAATGATTTTTACTCAGAAGTTAAGTCTTCAAAATTTGACCTATATACAAATATAGTATATTTTAGTATGAAATTAAAGTAGTTCTATGAAAAATTTCATGTTTTGTATATATTTTAAGAATTTGAATATCACTTCAGAGATTTATTCATTGAAACATTCTTATTTTAATCTGGATCATTAGTATATTATTTACATTTTTTGGACTATAGTCCTCATCTTTGTCGCCATGTTTATCACTATGTTTCAGCCACTGTACGCTCCGGCCTTCTTCAGGTGGTTGAAATGTCGAACTTAACCCTTTATTTCGCTTATCAGTTATCTCCTGGAGATAACTGATAACTGACATCCATTAAACATGGCTCGTGTAACTAGAACAGTCTACCCCAGTGAGCGAAATAAAGGGTTAAGTTTGACATTTCAACCATCTGAAGAATGCCAGAGCGTACAGCGACCAAAATGTTGTGATAAATATAGCGACAAAGATGAGGACAATAGTCCGAAAAATGTAAATAATGTACATAATACGTCATCTCAGAAATATAGACAGATATTGATGGATCATTAGTCTTAGCTAAGCAATAATGTTAGGTAACTATTTTACATCTTCAGCTTGAAGAACTACTTATAAGCTTCATTAGTTATGTTTGATTTTGTATACTAGTCATGGCTTGCAGCATCATGGTTTCCCATTGAGTACTTGGTGAAAGGCTCCTTTCAAGAACAGCACTTTATCCTTTTTTTTTTTTTTCTACTGTTAAAAACTTCCCTATGGGCTCAATAATCATGCCTAGCAGATTTAGTAGTTTTATAGTTGGAATGAAGTATTCATATTTAGGATAGACAAACTCTTGACTGTTATTAATATAAATATTTGAAAATTGTATGAATTGGATTTTTTACCTCTGAAGTCATGTTGCAACTTGAGATCAGTCATGTAAGAAGTTGACATAATAGAAGTTCTTTTATGTTTGGGTTTTTCATAAGATTTCTATGCATATTAATATTATATAAAATGATTTTTTTTTTTTTTTTTTTTTTTTTTTTTTTTTTCAGTTTAATTGTAAATTATTTAATGCATAGTCTGAGGACATAAAAAAAAATGGGCTCTTGTATTTGTCTGTCATTTATTCATTTGGTTTGAGAGGAACTGAAACATTCTGAATAATACTTGCAAGTTATGAATTTATTTTTATTTCAGTCAATTTGAAACCAAATAATGTGAAATGGTCTAGGCATTTAGTGGCTGATATTAAGAGACACCCTTCCTCTAATTATCTGCCTATTGTGGTATAAAGAAGGTTGGTTATAGGAAAACTGCTTTGTTTTTATGGAGGCTTTCTCTACAGAGAGTATTCCTAGTTTGGATAACATTAAATATTGGTAATTTCAAGTTTAGAATACAATCTAGCATTTGTCTGCTTGATATTTCTGTCTAACCTGTGACCATAACTTCTTGATAGCCATAATTGGCCACATTAGAAGAAAATTGTGATTACTTGTTGCCAGTTTAGCTTAGACTCACTGAATTACTTAAAGTTTTGTAAAATGTTTGAATAACTAACTTATTTATTTGTGCATTAAAATCTTTTCCTGAATACAATAAATATGCATCCCAAATTTGGTAGCTTTCCATCAAACCATTTGGCCGTGTATAGAAGGTAGACAAACACTTACCAATTTTTAATATAGATATAAAAGGGGACAGTCTTTTTTAGTGAGAGCTTTCTAGAAATAATCTCTACAGAGAGTACTTGTAGTTGTATAGCATTAAATATTGGTAATTGCAAGTTTAGGATAAAATTTACCTACATATTTCTCTCTGACCTGAGATCATATATACATATTGGCCATATTTGTTTGTTGTTGTGGTTTCTTGTTGCTTATAGGCAGTTTGTATTAATTCAATGCTAGTCAGTGTGAATCATTTGGTAAAAGATGTTTTCTTGGATTCAATTTGATATGAATTTAATTGGTCATTGAGATGTTGAGAGTTTCTCTTGAGTTTTTACAAGTTAAACTATTAAAGTATTTCTTTCCTTTTTAAATCTCTCTTGGTAATATAGATAGAAATACTTTGGATTTAATATTTACACTTTTATATTTGTATTAATATTGTAAGTCATAGAGAATATATATTGATACTTAAATCTATATCATAATGATTTAGTTCTTTTGTGTGTATACAACTGTAAAACAGTGAAATTGACACATTATAGCAAGATTTTTTATTAGCACTCTAATGTTAAAATGCTCCAGCTTAGAGAATAAAGCAATTTTTATTATTAGTATTAGTAGTTGTATTATTATTAGTAGTATTATTATTAGAGTTTATGTTATGCATCACTGATAATCTCTATATACCCATTCTTTCTTTACTTACTAAATTCTTCTGTGATTGTTTTTTTTTCCTTTGCTAACAAAACTCTAGTGATGTTATTAAAAAAAATTTTAAAGTGAATTTCCAAAGCAAATGTTTGGAAAGGTCTGATTTTTAACATTTTCTCATTTCAATAAACAAACAAAAAAAAAAAAACATCACAAAATAAAACAAAAATAAAAAATAAAGACTAAAATTAAAGTTAACAATAAATATGAAGATAAGATAGTTTTTCTTAACTTCATAAGCATTTATTGTTGATGGTGTTTAACATATACAGATGGGAAGGAATTATGATGTTCTACCCATTACCATGCTGCCATTGGTTATTAAGTGCATCACAAGTGGTATGATATATGGTGCAGTCTCGTGGGGGTAGGGAATGGTATTGATCACATTTGTCTGGCTTTTGGGACATCAGGAAATGAAGCAGAAGAAACAAGAAATTGGGTGTTGTATTAATCAATAGATTAATACCATTGTAACTACCTACCAATTTTTGTTGTGGATTTGGCATGCGTTATGCTTGAGAGGGAATATACCCCCTTTCTATGCATATATTCTTTTACTCAATGGGTCAGCAGATAAACCAAGTTATGAAATTAACACACCAGCTCTCCCTGTGACAACTTAGTCAGTATACCTGGTCCATCCAATTACTCTTTCACTTCTTGCTTTTGCTGAAATACTACAGCAGTGTTGGAATTGTAACTTGCAATTGCTTCAATGAAAACTGGAGAAGGAAGCTCTAGTTTTCATTTTGGAGTTACTTTCTAAAAATTGTATTTTATTTGTATATATTTATTTAACTATGAAATTTCAATGGGTTTAGCTAGGGAAAATAACTTTAAGCCAGTTCAACTTATTGAATAGTGTTACTGCTGCATAAGATTTTCAGAATCATTCAAGAACAAATCAGACCTTTAGTTTTATATTGAACATGGACACAGAACCAACTAGGGTTCAAGTTGTTACTGCAATAGGCTTGTTAGAATCCATCTGCCTTTCTCTTTTCAATATTGTCTTTAAATTGAATTCTTCCTCAAATTAGCAATGCCATAGAAATTAAGCTGTCACTGTTGTGTTATTGGTCAGAGCAACCAATCACTACCACTGTGACCAATATGCATTCTTCTTCCTTTTCCTATACTTTATTAGTTACAATCTATGACAGCTTGTTGGTCGAGGACCTTAACTAGAAAAGTCTGCTCTTGTAACCATGAAGTTTGGGTGATTAAACAAGTTTCATTTGTAATGGCTTCCCTTTAAGAAAACTGAAGTATTTATAGTTTATATAAAAAATGCTGTCTCACTCCCACTTAGGTTGTCATACCAGTGTAACCTTGGGATTTTGAATGGTTTGTATTTTTGAAATTTATTTTCATTATGAAGAACTAACTATAAACTGAATTAGTAATTCTTAATTATGAATAATTATTTCGGTAAATAAAATAATTCATTAACTTTTTGTTTGAAGTTTGGAAATTTAGATTCTTTAGAAGTTACATTTTGTAGCAACATGGATTCTCCTCTTGATGAGAGCCTCCTTTTTATGTAAGAATAAAAAAAAAACAAAAAACCCCTGTCAAAACTTTCCTCTGGTTCAAGAAGTATGCCTACCAAATTTGGTCATTCTATATTTAACTGTTTGGCTATCTCCAGAGGATTTACACACTCTTTTCAATTATTAATATATACATTGCAAAATTAGTAGTCTAATGTAAGTAGTGTGGAAGTTTGGGTAATTGTAGCTGGAAACAAAGTGTCATCTAAATTTGATGAGCTTGTGTTCATTTATATTTTACTTATATCACTGAGAGATATTTTATATAATTTTCTAATTTGTTTGAAAAAGAAAATTTGGTTATCCCATACTTTATATGATATTGAATATATTTCATAAAGATGTAATTGCTAAATTTGATAACCAACTCTCCAGTTTTTGATCTGAAAATTAGTTTAGTATCTGTTCATCTCCCTCAGTTTTTTTTGTCTTCATTGCAGCAACAACAAAAATTTAGATAAATAGACAAGTCTGATTCTGAGGATTCTCACCCTTGGACAATATTTCTATAAACCAGAGAGATTTTTTTTTTTGGTCTTTGCCCATGTGTCAAAATACTATTGCCATGAAGAGGTATTGAAATATCAAATGCTAAATGTAATTTTACGATATGTAACACTGTGCTTTATTCTTATTCTCTGTGAAGTGGAAGGAGTCCGTGTGGTGTAATGGCTAACATGCTGGTCTGTAACATTGTATTCAACGAGTTTGAACTCCAGTCACCCTATTAGGTTCACTTTTGGACTAATACCTTTGGGAAAGATATGAACCACTTTATCCTTCCCAGCTATGGGTAAAATAGTACCACTATTGTTCTTTTTACAAGGATGACTTTGACATTAAATAACCCACATTGGTTGATATGTCATTAAACAAAGAAACTGAACTGAACTTACATGAAGTAATCTATAATGGGCATGGACGTCTGAAAACATTTGGGTAAAATGACTTTTAAAGCTTCAAAGAAAACTATTGCAAGATTACTGAAAAAGCCTTTGTGTCAAGATATTACCTTTTAGTGAACTCTTTGAAGTTTTAGGCAAAAAAGTTGACTTTTCTTGAAGTTAAGCCTGTTGTAATACTTGATAGGTATAATAATTTGACTTGCTGTTTTGAGTAGTATACAGACATCTAATGTTTTGTCTGAAGTAGTAGGTTGAAATGGTGTAATTTGAACCCCCATCTTTTATAAAAACAAGTTTCATTTTATATTTTCTCTCTCTAACTTTAAAAGATCAAAAATACATTTATTTTTATATGTGGAGACATATAAAGAACTTTAAAAAAATAATTAAAATTAATTAAATTTTTTTTTTTTTATCTAGGAATTGTTTTTTGAAGTGGGTGGATATATATATATATATATATATATATATATATATATATATATATATATATATATATATATATATATTTTCATTAACTTGGGAAAATATCTCATTACAAAGTTAAAAGTAAAATATATAACTAGTTTTGGTTCATATTGTAATAGTAGTCTGATGACATTGATGCTTCTATTTAGAAGTAGATTTCTAACTAGCATTTCATAATTATTTCTATTATATTCAGAATTGAATGATTTTAAAAAATGATGTTCAGCTGACTTCATAAAATTATCATTTTGTTGCAAATTGGACTGGAAATTGCTTTATTCTTTAACTCTTTCATTTTTGCTAGGATACTGGTGTCCCAGTCAATTTGAATTTTAACCCTTAAAATGTCATTCTCAAAGCATAATTTTGCTTATTCAAAGCTTTAAAAAGATCTTGGTACTTAAGAGTTTTTTTTTTTCCTTTTTTTTCCCTTTTTATTTTTATTTTTTTATAGCTATGATGACCCTCACTGACTCAAACAAGAATAACTGCAAAAATAACATAGCAAAATTTTTGTGTTAACATAACATTAAAAGTCTCTAGAGAATGAAGCAATGTCAATTTATGGTTCACACTTCTAGTTTTCATTACTGTTCTAATATTATACTAAAAGAAGATAAGTATTAACTTATCCATGTACAACTTAATTATAGTCTGGGTTCTGCATGCATTTTCACCCCATCATGATTTCTTGAAGATAACTGTCGGATAATAATGTTAATTATATAGTTTTTCTTATTTAATTATTTGTCATTGTAATGTAAATTCTGTAGAATGTGATGCTATTTTTTTTTAACCTAAAGACTGCCAAAGTCAACTTTTAAGTATCTATAAAATCAAAAATATTTGCACAATACAATCAAAATGATGTGCTTTTTCAAATGCATATCAATTTTCTATTGTACACTGGATACATAACTAATTCAATTAGCTTTTAATAATCTATTTTTACACAAGTATATAGAAAATGATTGATAAAAGCAATAATCTTATTAATTCAAAATGAAGCATTGTCAATTATGATTAATTTTGACTAGTATTTTTGTTAATCTTTCTGATTTTAGTTGGTTTTTATTGCAACTCAATCAGGTCACTGACATTGAGGCAGAATAAATATAGAAGGCAATAATAAAGAACAAGCTCTGTTATATTTGAACTCACTTCCCCTTTTGCCTTGGATAATTCTAGTTATTTATACCAGCTGCTTTTATCAACTACAAGAACCATTTGGTATTACAAAAAGCCTAAATCGAACTTATAAACATACTTTTTCTACCTGGAGGTGCCCGTGGTGTAATGGTTATCGTCGTAAGAAATGAACATGGCAACACGCGTTCAAATCCTGGACGAGACTGATTGCATTTCACATAGCACTAATACCTTTGGGAAAGGTATGAATCCAATTATTCTCCCTCCAGCTTTGGGTAAATAGTAGAACAGACTGGGTTCTTCAGCCTTGGTGAGGCAACTAGTCTAGGAGAAGGAAAACTCTGAATTCAAACCTGTTAAACTCTGCTTAAAAATTGACCTTGTGTCATATTCTGCCCGAGCAGAAGGGTTGATAAATATGTTTATTGTTGTTACTATTAAAAGCTCAATGTTAAGTCATATCCTATTTATAGAATTCATATATTAATGTGATGAGCCTTCATGTATGTGTATCATATGAGGAAAGGGGAGAATATTTAATATATTCAGAAAAGAGGAAATAAAAATTCTGCAAGTATGCCTTTCAATTTTTTCTACCTGATACCCAACTCTCTGTAACACTTTACTGGCCTATCTTTAGTGCTAACGCTGAAGATATTCAGTTATCTAGTTTGGGGGGAATAAATTAAAAAAAAAAAAAAAACACAAATCAATTTTTATCACTAACTTGACCCAAATTCACCTCTTTCTTCACTTTTTCCCCCCCAGGTTAATGCTTTGAATAAAAAAGTTGAGCTAGGTTAAAAATTAATTACATAATTAACAGTTAGTAATAATATTTCTATTTTCAGGAAACCATTGTAAATCGAAATAATGTAAAAGTTATGTGTTCCGACAATGAAGCTAGAGTACTTAAAGAGGAACTACTTTTATAAAAAATATTAAGTTAGAATTGAACAATACATTATTTTAAGTAATTCAAATTTCCCTTTTTTTTTTTTTTTTGTGTGTGTGTGTGTGTGTGTGTGTGTGTGTTATATATATATATATATATATATATATATATATATATAGTTATGCCGCCATATGCCTGATGGGCTTGCAGGGTTCTGTCCATTCCCACCAAGTCCACCAGTTAATACCAGGCATATAGGTGAGCTGTGGACAGCCAACGCTATTTGATAATGATAGGTATCACCAACTCCTAGTGGGTCCACATTTCAAAGCCACTAGTGAGTTATAGGTGGAAGATTGAAATTAAACAAAACTAACCGGTTAGCTTTCCCTCCTTAAATACAAGGCCTTCGACAAATACAATATTCAACATTGAAAGAATAACTCCATACTGCCATGTTGATTGAATCAAATCCAAAATATAAATATTCTTTATTTAAACAAACAACTCAGTCAAAGATAGAAATGTAGAAAATTGTTATTTGCAAGAGAAGAAAGAAAAAAAAAAAAAAAAAAGTCCAGTTTCTCCACACAATAGGTAATGTCCGTCTTCTTGGGGTTCAGGTCCGAATAATGGAATATCAATCCACAGGTGTTATCCTTTTAGGGAATATTCGTTCTCCCTTTTCTGATCAAGTATCAACAAATTATCAATAATACGATTTATACCACAATACAAAGAATTAGGAAATTATCCTAACAAAAGGATGACAATAATAGTTCCAATTCTCAACTTTCTGGTTCAATCGCACCAGATTAAATCAGAGGTCTTCTTCGCCTCAGTCTATTCACGTAAGCATGGATATCACCAAAGAAATTAAAATATTTTTCAATTACAGTTCCGCTTACTTGATTTTTAATCTTTACTATATCTATGGGCTTTCAGAGCTGCGTTGGTTAGATGAACACGTCTTATTTCAGATAAGACTACAATGTAATTTCCTTCATCTATGGACTTTTAGAGCTGCATTAATAGATAAACATATGTCTTATTTCAGATAAGACTACAATATATAAATCTTCGTTTGATCTCCTTTCATGGATTGATCAATTTTGGGTATTTTAACTAACGAGGTTCCCTGACCTTGGAGTGTGAGTTTTATTCAGGGATAATTCCTTTTCTTTCATTTATCTCAGCTCCCATCTTCTCCCCTTGAAGAATAAACTGTGACTGACTACTTTCCGTTGTTTCAAATTTAGTCACATGTTTGATTTTTTTTTTTTTTTTTTTTTTTTTTTTTGCAGGTTACTTCCTCGTCCCCACTTAATCGTTATTAGCGTCTCTCCTCTGACACATACTAATTATATAGCAAGTGAGGTTCTTGCACGTATATTTCTCTTAGTGACAATAGAGAGTTAATAATGTTCTAATGTTTAAATCCCTCCTTGCTTCGCCGACTACTATTTTCTTGCATTCTCCTCACACCGATGGAGAATGTATGAGGGTGTTGCATTTCATCGTCAAAATATATATATGTCATAAATAAAGCTTTAAAAATTTTATTGATTTTTAATCCTTGGTGGTGGTTGCTAATTAAACTGTAAATGTCCCAGTTTTAGCTAATCATAATTAATTGCTCTGGAGAGTTATCCTTAGCATTTAGTTATCTCCCTTGATAAATTATAATGATCAGAGTGAATGCAAACACAAAACGACACTTATTAAGTTTGCAAATTGAACTGAAAATTACTTTATTAGCTAAGCATTTTAACACAAATCTTGCTACAATGTGCCATTTTAGCTCAGTTACATTAACTTACAAAAAGCAGATCATTATTTTGTCAGATTTTTATTAGTTAAAATTAAGGATAAATATAAGCTGATACTAATGTAAATATATTATAAAAAATTTTCTAAAATAAGTGAATATCAATTTTGAAAACTTGGGGCTTACATGATAAAAAAAAAACAAAACATCTGTGTATCTCTTTTATATTTATTACTCCTTGTAAAAGCTGCTTTAAGGTTAAATGTCAAACATCTTCATGTTGAAAGGTAAATAATCTTACATCTTCCAAATCTGGTGAAGGGCTTGCACGCTTTAAAAATCAATATTAAAAAATACTTGGACTCAAACACTGACCTCAGGTACTGATAGTGAAATGATTTTTTTTTCCTCAAGGTAGGCCAAGATGTCTATTGTAGTAAGCCAAGGAAAAAGTGACTGGCAGGCAGACAAAGTAAGAAGAATCATTTACAAATTGGTCACATTTCACTTCTTCCTTTACTCTTGGTTTTCGTCCAAGTTATAGTCAAATTATAACCTATATCTATGAGTGCAATTTTGCTAGCTTTTTGGTTTCTAAGCTTGCTCTTCCAAGACAAATGATTGGAGACCACAAAATGATTTGACATTTGTCTTCATTGTTAAGCTGATAAATAGATTTAGCTGATTAACCTTTTTTTAATATTTTTTTCTTTCTCCTGTATAAATACTGGTCATTTTGAGCATGATTCTCTTTTATTTATAAAATATGCATTTGTGAAATCAAGTCTCTTCTGGTTCCACTCTTCTCTTCAGACTCTTTGTATTTCTTGTGCTGTTTTGACATTTTTACATTCTCTGTAAGTCAATACTAATGTACAAGGTTTGGCTGAAAAGTTCATTGGCAGACCAAGATGCTCTCATGGGATATGACTAAATGAAGTTAATATTTCAACATAGTCCATCTTCCATCAGTGTTGCAGTACTTGGATTCCATTTGTTAAAACAGTCATTAATTGCAGATATGATGCTATCATATGAATTTTTCAGCCTTGCGCTAGTATTGAGAACACTCCTACCCCACCAGAAGTTTTTAAAATATTCTTTTAACCATGACTGTTAATCTTTCTATTTTGATTCAGGTCCTAGCTGTTAACTCCTTATCTACTGGGTGTTAAATACACCTCACAAACAGAAATGTAGGTTAGAAATTATACTTGGTATCCTTTGCTTGACAAAACATTAAAAACGTTTTAAGTTATAAATAATGCAATGATAGTTTCATTGAAGACAAGTACAGCAACAAACGTTTTTGCCACTTTTTTAATTAGTTAAAAAAAAATTTTTTTTTAACTAATGTGTTAAAGAGTGTATTTTTCTCATTTTTCTGACTTCCCACCTAGCCAGAATTGATATGAAGTTATTCTATATTGAACTTGGGTGGGGGGAGCATGTATGAATTGAGACTCATTTAGCTGTCACAGAAAAATACTTGGTCCCCTTGGCATTCCCTTTCAGGGGTGCCTCAGGAAATAAGCAAAAACTTAGCTCTGCTCCTTTTTAGACAAGAGAGTTGGTGCTGCTTGGGAGGAAGATGCTGCCTTGAGGGGTATAGACAAGGCCCTCCTGGGACCAAGCAACTAGTATTAGAACAAATCACCCTCCTGCCTTAAATGCTGAGTGGGTCCTGGAAAACTAGGTTAGTAAAGAGAATATATTCGTAATTGATAGGTAAAATGTTAAAAAGAAGATTAAAATATATATTTAATTTGCTCACAACAGGTCGTATTTTCCAAATGTTTACCCAGTCAAGTTATGATATATCAGCAGTTAAAAGGAGCAGCATTAATCTATATTATAATGATTAGTTTTGTATAATACTCTAACACATTAAAGAAAATGGCACATCATCATGAAACACCTTTTTAAAATGTGTTTAATAAGTTTAAGGCAATTCTTAATCCAATTTGCAACTTGATGTGTTCACTCTAGTCATAATTTCTCAGAGATTGCTATTAAATGCTAATTATGGAATACTTTCTCTTATTTATTTGTAGTTGATTATAAATTCTATAACCTGGACATGACATCCACTTCAAAGAAGGCAACCTTTTAAGTTAGTTAATCTAAAACCCATTATTCAAGTGCTCCTACTAGTTGTTTCAGAATATTTTTTCCTCTGTTTATTTTGCCTATCAGTCATGGTTGTCACTATTTTAGAGATTATCAGGCAATCTTATTTTGTTTTCTATGTTCAAATAGTTATCTTGATTTGGTGACAAGGTTTCTCTTCTTACCTGACCCAGAATTGTCATAATTTTTCTGATCTTACTAAATTGACACTTGATACATTAAACCAGGTGACTTATCGTGTGAATAAATGGATAATTTTATCCATTTTCTCACGACTGTGATGTTTTTTTTTTTATCCCCCACCTTCTATTGAGGTGACTTTCATTATAGAAATTTTAGTGGAATATTGTATGTATTATACACTAGCAAGTGTATGTGTTGCCCAGTTTAAAATAGTGGATGAAATAGTCATCAATCTTCATTGGTTAATTTAGTTAGATGTATCTTAAGAAATTATCAACTTATGTATAAAATACAATACGACTTACATAAATAGTCATATAACCTGGTCCTACTTCAGTGAAAAAAAAGAAATTAGAAATTCTGTTTTGGTAACATAAGATAATTATCTTTCTTGATCTAGAGTTTTGTGCTCTTGGTAAGTATCAATGAACACTGAGCTAGTTCTTATTCAGCTCTTGTTTCACATGTTAGCAGAGAAAAAGAAAAAAATTGTGGTTAACATAAAGAAAGGAGGCAAAGAAATTATTTCAAATTATAAGAACTCTTGGTAACATAGAAATAAGATTTTATGCTGTATTTGACTTGATAAATCAATTTCCATAATCATTCAATGGTGAATGAATGTAAATTTGGTAGATCACAATATCCCAAACTACTTCATATTGAAAAGTAATTATACAATCCTGTTTTAATTGATCATGGAAAAAAAGCATTGAGTATTAAAATCTGTTGTGCATTATATATATATATTTTTTTTTTATTAGCTTTAGTTGGGTTTGAGATATTGGTGTGATTATCATGTATTTTTGTTTTCTTTTATTACTTGTCATCCATTGTTGAATATCTTAAAAAAAGCATGAATCCATCTCTTTCCCACAGCTGGGTAAAATAGTAAGTCAAACTGAGATCTCTAAGGCTTGCTAGGCAACCAATATAAAAGGTCAACTCTGAATTTAAAACCAGGAGCTAGAGCCCTTATAACAATCCAACATCTTTAACCTTGTTACACTTAAAATACTTTGGATAATAAAGCAATTTTCAGTCAAGTTTGCAAGTAAATGATGATTTTGTAGTTTTTGTCTTTTTTTTTTTTTTAAATTTTTTTTTAAAATCATCCAAGTTCTTGATAAATAAATACAAATTAGAATCCTTCACTCCTTCTTTAAGAAGTATCAACATCATCATGGACTACTGTTACAGTGTATGTCTGTTATGAAATTGTTTAAATTGATAAGAAAATATGATGTATTTAAAATTTTCTTAAGCTTTGCATATTATAGATATGCAGAAAATAATTTTGTTATTAATGATTGGTAAAAGTATTAATTTTTTTCCCTTCTTAACCTAAGGGAAAAATTATTAATTGGTTAGCTGCTAGAATAAGAACATAATCATCTTTTCTTTTTTAAATCTTGGCTTTATATTTATTTTAACAGGAGGTAGGAATAGATGGACAAGATTTTGATAAATTATTATAGTCTACAAGATCGCCTATAAACCTGTTGAGTTCTCATAACAGAAATTTATGATAAAATTGGTGCTTTTATTTAGGAAAGAGTAAAGTATTCTGATTAGCATTTCATGATTAATTGGTGTGATTATCCTGTATTATTTTCTTTCATTACTTGTCATCCATTTTAAGATATCTTTGTTACATAGCCACAATTAACGTCATGTGCAAAATAGACATATAATGTTTATAACGATAGAACATATAAAGAATGTAGGAATCTCAAATTTCGAAAACGCGTAATGACTTCTTGTTCAGGTACGAAACCTTTTTATTAACTTTGAGTTAAATGTTTCGATATAAGGAGGAGAGACACAATCTCGCTATGCCGTCTTATTCATTTGGCCCCTATCTCATGCGGCACCCACGGCGCGCAAATTTGTCTCACCTCAGCGAGCCCCAAAAGTCAAACCTCCTCATTCGGCGTCTAGTTTTCAACTCTCTAACGTTCTTAAAATTTCCCCAAAATCCTCCATGCTCTTCCGGGGCGTGACGTCATTTGCACCCTGTCACCCCATTTCGTCTTGGACTATTGTGACATCTCTGAATGACGCCCGACCGCCCGCCCGAACACCTGCATCAAGTTTGCACCTAACTAACCCATGTGCTGAGCTGAAAGGTTCTCAGCCTAACTAAACCCAAAGGCATGAACCGAAATCCCTAGGCTATTATCTTACATCTTGAAAAAAACATGATGATATTGATGCTTCTGTCTAGGAAAAATTGAAGGATTCTAATTAGCATTTCATAATTGTTGTATTGAGAATTTACATAATTTTGTGAAATCATCATTCTTTATCGTTCACTTGCAAACTTGACTGAAAATTGGTTTATTCTCTATGACCATTTTAAGTGTATTTGCTCCAATTAAAAAAATCTCATTGTTGTGTGCCATTTTTGGTGGGTTATGATTACATATACACACACACATGGATACTAGCATGAGAATTTTAGTAATATACAGGAAATGAATTATATATACTCTATTATATTGGTTAGGAGTTTGAAGATTAGAAATTAAGGTTAGCATAAACCTTGCTGTCTATTGTGATTATGTATAAGAAATATAGAAAAAAAATCTTTTATATTTTGATGTTGGAGCTTAACTGTTTTTCTTTTATGAGATGGGCAACATCCCAATAAAAGGGGATTGATTTGGCAAGGATTTACATGTAATATAAATAATTGTATCTTTATTTATTCAATTCTGTTTTGTGTTGATTGGGGAATATTGATTAGAAAATATTCATATCAAGATAACAGAAGTGATACAGTTGACGAATTATTATTCAAATAGGATTCATTCAAGAAATCTTAATCTGTATTTTATTAAAAAAGAATTATTTTGAATGAATAAGTTTACCAGTATAGCAAACTATCATTGTAATGACATGTCTTTATATTTTCCCAAAACTATTTTTGCTAGTAATGACCAAAAAATTGAAAGTCATTGACAAAAACTAATTCACAAAGAACTGTTTTAAATTGATTAAATTTTGATCTATTTTTCAATTCAATCAAAAAGTTTTTTTACTGTAAATCTTGTGAGAAATATTCATTCTTTGAATTATAAGTTATTTAATTTGAAAAAAAAAAATTCAGCACTTGGTTAATTTGGGAAATGTGCTAATTCTATAAAAAAAGATTAAGATCTGTAAAAACATTTTTAAAATCTGTAATTTATAACTCATATACATATTGTTATATATATCCCGTAAATTGCTCTCTACAGAGTAAGGAGAAACATTATATGAAAACAACTGTGACTAGATTGCCCAGTCGGCTGTGGCTATTTAATACACCGACTGAACCTCTGCAGAGGGGTAAGATCCCCACCCCACGAGTGTCCTGGATATGACACTAAACAATCTGATGGTGAGGTTCCAGTAATGCTTGAGCTTTGGGGAATGCGGAGCACCCCTTCATTGCCATTGCTCCCAGGTCCACACTGGCTCAGAGTGGTAGCACCTGAATTACTTGTAATAGAACTGTTTTGACCTGTAAACTGCATACTTACTTTTACTAGAGTTAGTATAATAATGGAATTTCTTAATATGGAACCAAATTACTAATACACTGTAAAAAGTTTAGATTTTAGCTTCAGAATTTGGACTAAATGAATATTAATGTAATTAATATAAAAAGCGGATAAATCTTTTATCTTTTTAATAATTTTTTTTGTCCAAATTTCAATTTGAAGCTTATCCAGCATGTTCAAATAATTAGTTTTATAAATTTTGGTAAAAAGAAATTTATTTTTATAATTTTATTATCTTGAAAAATGTAAGTCAATTCTTATGCATAGTTTCTTTGTCAACCATTTGTCTTTTAGATTAAAAATTTAATCTAACTTTTCTCTGAATCTTTATATATGAACAACTTTTTAATTTTTTATATCTGTATAATATTCTAAATGATTTTTTTTTAATTTCAGGTAAGTTTTGAAAGATCTTTTAAATATGGACATCTTGGTAAGAAAAGAATTAAAAAAAAATTTTACTAATTTTTTTAAAAGATAAAGAATTTTCTGTTGGATTGAAACTGAATTTAACTCTCTTATTACTTTAAAAATGTCTTAGGTACAATAGCCTCTTCTTATCTGAATTAGTAGATGAAATATTTAATCATTAATTTAAAATCTATTTTTGTTTCATCTTTCAGACAAATTAGACTATCACTACTAGAAAGTAAACAATATGGTGCAAATAAATGCATGAAGAAAGTTGTAGCTATGTGACTGTAGATTTGGACTTGTTTAACATTTCTAAGTTATTTGAATTCTTCAATAAATCTTTTTATTAATTTTTAACTATTTTCTGTTTCATCTTAGTCATTTATCACAATTCTAAGTTTAAACCTCACCCCAACTAACTCTTACTTAACAGCTACATCCATTTTAGGCACATTTCCAAAACATGAAATGTAAGTTCAAGTTGTGTCAAAGGCTAATTTATTTCTGAATTACAACTTTAATGTTTTTAATGTGTATTGACTTAATGCTTTGTGGTAAAAGAAACCAAGTTGAAAGAAAGAAGAAAAAAAAAATTCTCGATATAATTTCATAAGATTCAGCTCTTGTACTTATTTATTGGGTTCAATTGTAACACAATGCCAGATGTATGGGGCCACCAGTGAGACCCAAGCTCATTAGTAATGATCTGTTAACCTGACTCACTTACAATTGCACGAGGCAAGTGCCCTTTTAGGTTTATACACACACACACACACACACACACACACACACACACACATTCACTGTGTGTGTGTGTGTGTGTGTGTGAGAGAGAGTTAATTTTTTATTTTTTTCAGGGTTGACTTAAAAACTATAAAATATATAAAGAAAAATTTTTTAAGATTTTGAACCAAAGCAACAGAAACATTTTGAGTGAGACAAAAGTGAATGGGGGGAATAGATACAGTTTTTATGTTTATATGTGTTCAGCCTTGTTTACCTAAAAGGTAAATCCTAGTTTTGAATGCTAGGCATTTCTGAATGTAAAATTAAACTTCTATAAGATTCCAGTGCACTATTTCAATTTATCTTCTCACATGAATTGCTTGGGATATTCTTTTTTTTTTTTTTTTTTTTTTTTAAATTTAGTTTTTAATTTGTAACTAATTAGTTTAAGTGTTGAATATGTGGCTATAACTAAAATTGATTTCATGAATCATATTCATGTGTGAAGTGAATTTTAAATCAAAGAAAACGTGCACACACACACACAAGACACATTTTTTTCTCATGCTCTTGAATAGTAAGAAAGTTTTGCATCTCTTTTCCCACTAATTACAATGACCAATATGTGTATGTGGGCATCTGTCTCTTTGAGTTAAATCAATTTTTTCTTTACTGTTTTGTTCTCAGACTTTAAAAGTGCCTGTCATGAGATCAGTCATACAGTTGGCACCAGATGTCTTTAATATGCTGGAACATTGCCATCACTGCAACTGAGATAGGATTAACAGGAGAAAAAGCATAAGTTACTATTTTCAGTTAATTGAATGTCCAAGGATTTTAAGAGCTAAGACCATATTCTTCAGTTGTTCATCTGTTTTGATTTTGATTCGTTTTCTCTCTCATTTTTGATCTATAACTGTTGATTTGTAAGAAAAGAACTTTAAGTAATCTTAAGTTAGCAAGACACTTTTGTCAATAGGTTTGTTTGCTAACACAAATGTTAGCAATTTGATCTTTCTGGGTTTTTTTCCTCCTCCTTCCCTCAAATTTCAGTTAGCCAATTTTCTAACCTTCTAGCAAATGTGGCAATAAGGTTGTTGAATGGTATTGATTAGATTGCCATATTCACCTGAGGAAGACCTGATTCATTGTAGGAAATGTGAGAACAGCAAAATAAGAACTTTTGTTTATAAAACACTGTGACTTTATCCAGATATATAAAACACAATTGTATCTATGTTACAATGTAAACATGATAGAAATAAAACTTTGTTAAACTTGAGAAATGAAATACTATAATCTGTCTTAAATTGTTTTTAGCGAGCAAATTTGTTGACTGTTTAGTTTCCTTTTTTTAAAGTATTGAAAGAAAAATACAAAACAATATAAAGTTTTTAATGTGTTTGATATAATTGCAAAATTTAAATATTACCGATATTTTTTTAAAGGATATGAATACGCTTGTATGTATAATAAACACACATGCACACACTTTTTTGTTTTTAGTGTAATATTAAAAAACAAAATGTTTTTTTTTTGTTTTTTTTTACTGCTCTTGTTCTTAAATTGAGCCTTTTTTATCCTTCATTATAAAATGATCAAATTTATCTTTTTTCATTGATAACTCATTATATATAATCATTCTTGCAACTTGGTCTCACTGTAGAGTAATTTGACATTGTCCTGGTAACATGAAGTATTACTTGGATAAACAGAAGAGAAAAGAATAAGATGAAAAGAAAGAACACTAAATGATACAGAAAGAAGACTTGAGTAGAGAAAGTTATTTACGTATATTAGGTTGAGTCATAAATGATTTCCATTACCTGATTATGGAGTGCTTTTATCACTCATTCTTATTTTAGTAGTAAGAGAGTGTAGATCATAATTTAATCTATGATCTTACACCCCTAAAATGTAGAAACTGAAAGTGCATATTCAATGTTATGTTGTGGGTGTTTACCATATTTACCAAACCTTGAATCGAGTAATTTCCATTTTTTTTCTCCTCTCATTCAGAACATTTTGTAGAATTTCATTCTCTATAAAATGCTCTGAATGAGAAAAATTTTTAAGGTGACAATATTTGTAGAAGACTTCTAGCTTGAAACCAGCTGAATTTTACTTTAGTGGAATCAATAATCTACCTGATAAATGGCAGCAAGAGATTATTCAAAATAATGGTGAATATATTATTGATTGAAATTAATTCATTGTTAAATTATTCATGAATAAATGATATTTTACTAGAATGGAAATTATTCATAACTTAAACACACATGCATATATATATATATATATATAGCTGATCTGCATAAATAATTTTGTCATTTATGATGGGAGCTATGCTAGTTTATTATGAAGAATAATTCAACAATTTTTCTCTGGTTTCCTCTTTAGATGTTGAGAAACAATTTTAAGATTTCCTTTAATTTACTATCAAACTGTATTTAAAGATGTAGCCATCTTGTATTTGTGAAATTATTTTTTGCTCTTAAATTAATTTGATCTGTTCTAAGTTAGATATTATAAACTAATTTGTTAACCTGACAGAAGCAATCTTTGTTTTGGTAAATTGATATTTATTTTAAAAAAGTTTTGACATCTTAAATTTCGTAGGAATGGATTTTTAAAAATATTTTCAAGTTAATTTTTCTTTTTTTCCTTGCTTTATTAAGCAAAGTAATGACCATGTTGAATATCCTTTTCACTTAGATTATCTGCAAGGAAAATTAATCTTTGATTAGAAAAAGTTAGATGAGTTTTTAATAAGACTCACTTACATGCTACTTTTAGTGGCATTTAAGCTTAATGTTGAGTCACATCAATTTATAGAATTTGTCATAAACAAATATGAGAGAGTATATTATTACTCTTTAATTGTTTTTGCCAATGAAAAAATTAGTGCAAGTATGAAAACTCAGACCCACACAATTAAGTTGCAAGCTGGATTGGAAATTCTTCATTCTCAAAGTTAAAGCATTTTTGATGTTATTATCTAACAAAAATATAATTTAAATATGTTATTTTTACTGTATTACAATAATATTCAAAAATTTGATCATTATAAAATAGATTGTTAAAAATGACTTTTTAAAAAAAAAAATTTAATGATGTACTTTTTGAAAGTAGTTCTTCAAATTAAAAAAAAAAAAAAGAAATTGCTTTGATTTTAATCATAAAAAGTGAATTTTTTTGAAAACCACTTTGTGAAAATTTTTTTTTTTCTGTATTTGTGATTCTTTGTATGAGAAATTAAAAAAAATATTTTTATTGTTTAACTGATAATACTGAAAGGTTCAATTAAAATACTCTTGAAATATATTTGGTTAGAAAAAATACTGTTAGAAATTTGAAAAAATAAATTTCCAAGTTTATTCTATAATTTTGAAAAAAAAAAATTTTGTTTTCCTCTTTTAATAACATTCTTATTTCTTTTATTCTTTATTGTTCAAACTGATAAAGCAATAAATTGTTCCAATTAACTTTTCCTTCTCTCTAAATTTTAGTTCAAAATGGATAAAACTTTTCTCTGCCTTCATATCTAAAAATAATTTTTCCTTTTTTTATTATCTGATATTCCCTCTGGTGATATAATTTTATATAGCTTATCTAATTTCCAAGATCTGTAAATAACTTACAATTTCCACTACTCCATTCCTGGTCTGTTGCAGTCAGTACTTCAAAAGTATGAAGCATTTGTAATACTAATTGTTTACCTTCTCAACAAAAAAAATAAAACATCTTCAGAGACTCCTGTTTGGCATATTTATATTTATCACCATTTTTAACTCTCCTAACTCTACATGTAGAAATATTTTACACTTTTAGCTTTGCATTTATTTTTATTTTTTAATAAAAACAGTTATATTATTAAATGAATGGATCTTTTTTTAAATGTTCTAAATTAAAATAGCCATTTTTATTATACTGAAGATAAAATATTTGTCTAAATGAAATATTGCCATAATGGCTTTATTTGGTTTTTTGTTATAGTTGCTTCAACCTTTCAGGTGTAGGTGTTAAAAAAAAAAAAAAAAAAGACATTTTGAGTGTTGATGTTGAGAGATATAAAACAGGTTTGATTAAATAAAATCGAATCCTTGTTGTTTTGGAATTGTTTCTTTTAAGAATACTTATGTTTTTTTTAATGTTATATTGTTAAAAAACTGAAACATTGCTAATATATATTTTTCTGGTAAATGAAATGGTATATATGCATATTTTTTTTCTTGATAAATACTATTTTTGTGTATGTTTGTCTCTCCTCTCTCTCTCTACCTATCTATATATATATGAGAGAGAGAGAATAAATGCCATGGTATATTTTCCTGGTTAATAACATAGGAGATTAAGTGACTTTGTATGAGTACAACCCAATGTGATTCATTTCTCTATCAGCTGTTGCCAATTTTTGACATCTTACTGAAATTATTCCATTATAAATTTTGGTAGTATTATCTTATTGAGATTGTAGAAATATTGACAAAAGTGACACTAAAGTCTTTTAAAGACCCTGAATATTTGACTGTTGCTTTGATCAACTTTCTCTCTTTTTACTAATGCATATTGGGATGATAATTGCTCTTTGTTTTTGTATACAAAGTTAAGGGTTATAAAAGATATGACCATATTCACTAGGAGTGTATTGAGTCACAGGGAATACCAGACAAAAATCTGAGTTGCTTGTTGAACCTGTAGGTGGTTGTCCCCTGGCATCTAGTCAGTAGGCTGATGACTTGATTGGTTTCTCTTGTTTCAATGTGCTACTGAACAGACTATTGCACTCTACTTTTGTGGGAGGTGTATGTATGTATAATCAAATTCAAAATATCCTGACATTCAGGCTTTGTAGTTTAATTTTCAACTTATAAATTTATGATTATTTTCCATTTGCGGGGGTGGGGGGATTGTTTTATTTTTTGGTAATTATTTGATTAACTTGTCTTTTTAAAAAAGTGACAGATTTTAATACAGGAAGATACGTGGTGCATTCAATAAGTTTCCAGACTTTTTTTTGTACAGGCATTTAAATGTCGTAGACTCTTGAAAATTCAGTATGTTATTGCTATACATCTTATGAGATGACTGACCAATTTCTATGATTTCAGGTTCAAATGAACAGCTACAGCAGGAATTGGAATACACCTTACTAAAGCCTGATTATCACAGTTGGTGAATTTCAAAAATGCAATCTGGACGTGAGGACACTTTAGAAGAACGATATGCAATAAAATTCTGTTTTAGACTTGGAAAAAATGCCACAGAAGCGTATGGAATGCTTCAGACTGCTTTTTGACCATCTTGCATGAATTGAGCATCAGTTTTTGAGTGGCATAAGAGATTCAAGGAGAGCAGGGAGTCTGTGAGGGATGTTGAGAGGTGTGGGAGGAGTAAGGAAATCAATAGACCAGAGTTGATTGGCCAAAGGGTTAGGGTTACTATGTTGAGGTTTAAATGGAGTTCAGGAAGAGATTCCTTGGGAAGAGGCCAGCACTCTTCAAATCGGGTTAGTGGCATTTCCTCCAGGACAATGCTCCAGTCCACAACTCCATCCTTGTCACAGACTATTTGAGCAAGATGGGCATCAAGACAGTTCCTCAGCCTCTCTATAGTCCAGATCTTGCTCCCTGTGACTTTTGGTTATTCTGTAAGCTCAGAGGCTGTTATGAGACAATTGAAGAGATGAAAGAGGCTGTGATGAAGGTCATTGACATGCTCACACAAGAGGACTTCCATAGGGCCTTCCAGAAGTTGTTGGAATGGTACAACAAGTGCATTGCAGCCAGAGGAGATTACTTCGAAAGGGACTAGAGTTTCATTTGTGTACTATCAATAAAAGTGCCCATATGAAAAAAGTCTGGAAAATTATTTAATGATCCTCGTATGTTATCATAATTAGATGATTAACTTAGTGCATTTTAAAGAAAATCAAATACTTTAAGTTCTATTACACATAGATGTACATGTGTATAATGTATATGATATATACATACATACACAAACATTTATGATGAAAATTTTATGCTAAAAGTATTTTAATCTATAAAATCTTTACGGTGGTCAATGCATGAAGATGCAGTGCAATATCACAATATATATATCAACAGGTGTTGAATACTAGCTCACATGAGGATCTCTCTCTCTCTCTCTCACACACACACACACTTTCAATTTTCCTAAAGATTGGTCTCAGCCTATATGGGCTAACTTTTCTTGCCAGAATTATGGCCTATATTAATGGGCTGATCTTATGTACGTGTGCTGGACATTTTGGGATTTCAATTCACTCCTTTGCTTCTCAATGAAAATTTTGTTTCCATATTTTTGTATCTTTCTATTTTTTGGAATTATTTTTTTCCATTACATATAAATAAAAAAAAAGAAAAAAAGAGTAACAATTGTTTCTTTTAAATGTCTGGGTAGTAGAAATGAATTTTAATTTATGGATTACTCTGTAGACTTTCTACCTTGCCATGGTGCAATAGTTAGCAAGTTGACCTAACACACCCTTACTACTTTGGTAAGTTCATTCTTGATTGACTGCTTCCATTATTACAACTATGTGTCAGGCTGAATTAGTCATATACTAAACTCTTTGAACTTTATATTGTTTGAATGTGACATTTTAAGTTTTTTCTCTAAAGTTTTAAAACAAATTTTAGGATACTGATTTTTTCCTTTTTTATTGGTGATTTTAGAATTTCTAAGCTTTCTTTAAAGATTTGCGGAAGATAGATCTTTCTGCATAATCTTCAGTAAAATGATTATTGCCCCCCCCCCCCGCCAAAAAAAAAAACAGTATGTGACAGTATCGTTTTATGATTGCAACTTCAATATAAATAAAGTTGTATTATGTAAGTGACTATTTTTGAAAATTTCCAGATGTTTTCCTCTGCTTTTTAGTTACTTATTTTTATTTTAAAGTTATAAGGAATAAATTGTGTTGATGTTAGAACACCTGGTCTAATGTTGTGTGATTTGAAAAGTTTTCTTTCTTTGAAATATCAACAGAATAGTTGCTGAGATTTTGATGTAGAGAGAGAGAAAGAGGACAGTAAAGCAGGAAGAGACTAGGATGTGAAGTATCTAGGTCACATTGTTGATATGGAGTTTACCATTAAAATATTTTTTTTTTCTTTCTACTGTCTGCATGTGTGCACAATAACGAAAAGAAGTTTCTGGCTATCTACTAATGGAGAATTCTGCTTGAGTTTTAAAAAAACAAAAATATATAAAACCACCGTGATGTATTATTATGGATTTCATTTTCTCTGCTAGCCTCCATTTTTATTTAAGTTTATTTTAATGGCAAGATTTATTTGGCCTTGGCTTAACATAGTTTACTGTAATCATCACTAAACTTAAAATTTTTTATTTTATCAAGGTTCAATTTATATGGGAAAATAGAACAAATCAACTGGAATTTGTTTGATTCAAGTTAATCTTGTCAATATTTTGTAAATCATTTCTTATATATATGGAGCAGTTTGTCAAGCTTAATATAGTCATTAGCTAAATATTGATTGGAAATTTTCACTGTATGTCCATACCATTGATTGGAAATTTTCACTGTATGTCCATACCATTGATAAGGAAGATTGTTTAAATGTTGTTTTTTTTTTTTAATCATTAATCTAGACTTATTGGTACAATTGTAATATGTGGTCTATAAAGGTTATCCATAGGTATTATTCTATTTGACCAGATTATGCAGATTATAAATTATTCAATCAAGATATGGCATTGATAATATGCAGCAATTTATTTATATTTTTTTTTATCATAATGATCATTAATAAATTATTTAGCAATGTAAATATCCCAGGTAGGTTGCTATTATTTAATATCTTATATATTGCTAGTTAATTAAGAATTTAATATGAACTGTATATCGTTATTATACCATTATTCAATATCTTATCTTTTGCCAGCTCAGTTGACTGGGGCTGTAGAATATGCTGATTGCATCTCTGCAAAGGAGTAAGACTCTCCCCAATGAGTATCTTGGATATGACACTAAACTGCATTTGATGGTGAGGCTTTAGTCCTGGAGCTTTGGAGAATGTGGAGTACCTCTTCATTGCCATTTCTCCTAAGTACACTCTAACCCAGAGGGATAATACCTGTTAGGGTCTCATCTATGTGTCAAATAGAACTGTTTAACTATTTAACTGCGTGAAAACAAATGACAATGGTATTGAATTGTTAATGTTAGATAAGAATACTTGAAACCATTTAAGTGTGTGCTAACAAATGAACTCATTTAAAAATTGCTATCTTCAAACTATTCTTTTAAAAATCATATTTATTGTTTATATAAAAACAGAATTTGGCATTAAATAACCTACAAGAGTTGATTATGTCATAAAACCCAACCAACTAATCATATCTTTTGCTTATTTGATGGTCATTAATAAATTGATGAGCTTAAATTCGTTTATCATCTTGCAGTTGAATTGACGTACTGATATACCTGTGTGTATAATACACTCACACACAGTAATGTCCATCCATCGAATCTATGATGACTATTAAGCTAAATCTTAGAAAATGACCTTCACATGTGATTTGTTTATAGTGGTGTGGACTATCCACTTTTTCAAAAAAAAATTTTTTTTTAATGAGTTGGTAACAGAAGATTCTGCCACAGATTCTCCAAACAGCACTCCTCAGGATCTGAATTCAGTTTTTTTTCCTTTTCTAAACAGAATGCCTTACCAATGCTAAACAGTTCAGTCTACTATAGCTATCACTCATTATTTGAGTCAAAGTGTACTATAAAGTTTATACAATTTTATTGATCAAAATAAACAAAGAACTTCTATTTGAGACATGGATAAAATGGTTATGATCAGTATGAGTATTTTACATTTAAAGTCTAAAGAGTGAAATAAGCAGGCATTTTTCTAAGCTTTAAAGAATAATGATTGTTTTTCATGTTACTTGGAGAGGACATAGTGATCACGAAGTAATTCCAATTGCAAGGAAATGCTTGGTTTAACAGCCCAGACAATCTAACAGATTCAGAAACATCCATCTATTTATCATAATTGCTCTATATACTCTTGTATTAGGTGATCTTATATATCGTTTGGTTTATTTGTTTAATGGCATATCAACTCATTATGCTTTATTTAATGCAGAAATTTGATTCATTTATAAAGGTTTGATTGTAATTATAACTATATTTTTGATGTTCCATTGCAAATTTTTATTATTTGTCTATAATCATTAGTTTGTAAACAGCTATGATATTAAGTATTCCTATCTAATAGAAATAATTTGCATGAGTTGTAGGGTTTCAGCTATTTTTATCTAATACTAATTATTCATATATAATTATATGGTTTCAAATTACTATTTCTATTTAATAATTGTTTGCTCTGTAATATAGTTTCAAGTATTCCTATTTAACATAATTTGCAAGCAATTACATGGTTTCAAGTAACTAATAAAATAATCCTTAGTAAACAATTATAGCTTCCAGTAACTATTCTTAATTCAAATAATACACAGTTATATGGTATCAAGTATTCCTATCTAATACAAGTAATTTTTAAACAGATCTATTTGTTCCATAAATAGGACCCTAACAGGTACTACAACTCTGGATCAGTGGATTGAGGAGTTGTAGAAGAGAAGACAACTTGTGTGGCAAAAGCTGTATACAGCGCAGATTTTGTGTGGCTGAAATCGTTCTTTCCTTCTTCCTTAAGCTGTTGGTAGACAGCAAACACCACCTGTTAGCCTGAAGAAGACTGTGCTCTACAGATGTTTCATTTGCCACATCTTGCTGACCAACTCAATACACTCGTACCAAGCCCGCATGAAGGGCACCAAAGTTACCCCACCACATGAACATGCAGATCCTGGAATCTCCAAAGTCGGAGATGCAGTGTGGGTAAAGACCCCACATAGTCAATGCTCTACACAATTCAAAAAAAAGGAATGGTGACAGAGGTCTTTAGCCCACATTCTGTTCTCATTAATGGAACATCATACCATATCAGCAACCCCTGCCTGCAACAGAGATCTGCTTCATCGGAAGATGACGACAATGTTAAGTTGTCTGAGAGTGAATCAATTGCACCACTGTTTTTCAATGTAGAGCCAGATGATTCATCAACAGAACCAGAGGAAAAATGATTCTGGAGATGACAATGATGATGCCAAGAATGAGTGAGGCCAAGTGAGCACAACTGGACAAGAGATGAGTGAATCCCATCCACTTCTACGTAGAAGCACATGATGAAGGCGATCTCTGTGATCAGTACTGTCATCAGCAGACAGAGCTTGATGCAATTTTGAGAGGCATTAACTTGGCACTGCAATGGAAGGCAAGTATGATTTACTTGCAGATCCACATTGACAAATTTTTGTGACCATTCCAAACAGAAAAAATTAAGGGGCAAAGATATTGCTTCAATCACTTGAGATTTGAGCCATTTTTTTCCTTCAAAATAACGTCTGTGAAATTTGGCCTTTACACTAGTATGTATGGTATATGCACCCAATCTATAATTAAGTACAAATTTTCAAATATTAAGATTTAAGTTGTATAAAAATGACTAGAGATCTAATAAGTACTCTACCTTTTGTGTTTATAGACTAGAAAAAGAAAAAACAAAAAAAAATACATACTGAATTTTTTTATTTACTTAGTATCTTTTCCTTTGTATTAAAGTATTTCTGATATTAATTCTAATCCGCTTTTCTTTTGTTCTCATCACTAAAAGATTCTCTATCTTCACAACATGTGGCTGGCTTTCCCTCCAGCTCTGGGGACAATCTATTGCTAAATGTACAGTCTTAGGCAACCTTGAGAAATACTTAGTTATCCACAATATAGAAAACTTTCTACATGGACAGATATATCTTAATACATACCTGTAATTTGTTCATATACTGTTCATTTTCATATATGTATTTGTTTGTGTGTGCAATGTATCTCTTGTATATGCTTACACATGTACATGAATTAGCCATCTTATGTGACATCAATATTTTATTTTTATTTATTTATTTTTTTTAAAGAATTTATTGTAAGTTTATATGTATAAGTAAAAAGAAGAAAAAAATCTGTCTGGAGGGCAGTGTCTCTTTGGCAAGTTCTATCCAAATATCTATGCATTTCAGTTTGTAACATCAGTTTCACTATTATTGATCTCCCTGCTGCTGCTGCAAAAAAAAAAATGTATTTATGTCTCTTTATGGTATGTTTTATAGATATACTTATGGCATAATGGTTATCGGTGTAGAAAGTAGACTCTGCTACCCGAGTTCAAATCCCGAACAAGGCAGTTTATGTTCCACATAGTTCTAATACCTTTGGAAAAGGTATGAATCCAACTATTCTACCTCTAGCTATGGGTAAATAGTAGGGCAGAGTGAGTTCTTTAACCTCATTTTGAAATATTCAGTTTATAGGTTCAAGGGATTAATACAGGTCTTCCCAAAACTAGTTTAATGTCTTTGTCTTCTTTAAAAAAGAAGAAAAAAAGATTCATCCACTTTTTCCCCCACTCCCAATGTTTTGTTGCTTTTTCTCTTGTATACTTTGTCTTTTTCCTTATATTGTCTCTTTATAAGAATTTTTTTTGCTCTGTCTTTTCCATCAGCATCTATTGGAAAACTGTCAACTGGATTTGAATTACTTGGTTAATATATTCATTTCAGTCTAGAGGCAATCTGAAAGTAATTGTTCAAGTAATACTTCCTTTGTTAAAAGAAGAGAGGAAGCTTAATTCCTAGCATGTACGAACAAGAGGGAAAAAATTAAAAAAAGAAAATGTGAAAATAAGATTATAATATTTTGATACATCTTCATGTCATTATTTGATTCATCTATAATGACGTCAAGCTTGATCTTGATTACAAAGAATGTTTCCACTGATGTATGTTTTTTCTCTCAAATTCTGTGTTTGTTTGTTTATGCAAAAATAAAACTTATTTTTTAGGCTCATGAAAGATGACAACAGTTCAATTATTGCTAATTCTTTTCAGAATGATATTAAAACAGGTGAAGGATTTTTGAATGTTTAAGAGCCACATTCAAATTCATTTACTAATAAAATTTTGTTCTATAAAAGATTTTACAACCAGATGTAAAGTTTGAACCTTTAATAACTTAGTCCAAATTTTATTAATATATATATTTCTAAAAAGAAAAAATGAAAAACTTTACTAGTAGTTTAATGGCTCTTTTGAGATTGCTTTTTGTGAGACTGCTTTGCGATGTCAATTTCTAACATGAAGGTTCTAAATTTTAATTGGTCTTTCAACAAAGCTGTGAAAGGTGACCTTTGACTTTAAGGCTGCAAATTCCCTACCCTTATATTCTAGAAACTTTACAATTTGTATAAATGTTGGTATACAGATGGGCCATGTATGTACTATCATAAAAAAATTCATTACTTTTGTATATTTTGACCAAACCTAATGATATTAGGTTGAATCAAAAGTTTTGTAACATTTTGGTAATGTGAGGCACAATTCTCCATGTACTTTTGCCAAGATTGTTATGGTGGCTAACCATACTGAACTGTGAGATCCCAAACTCGCCTGATACTCTCAGAATTTACCTCTGTGGCTTGGAACACACTACTTTTCCTTGCAACCTGAAGCGAATTTTCCTGAACCATCTAGTTATTGCACTGTGATCAACTATACCTTTTTTTTTTTTTTTTTTTTTTTTACACAAATGTTTTGGGTTGCTTCTACAGCTTTATTGCCTAGTTTGAACTCTGAAGCATAAATTTCCAAATTATATTATATATTGCACATTCATCTGTACAGCTTGCTAATCATACACTGAAGCAATGCACAATATGTCAGTATACCAACCATCAACCACAGTGGGTACTTACTGTGATTTGAACTTCTTTGGTCATGTGATATATCCATTGCAAACTAGCATGCACCAAAATATTGCTAAACTTTTGACTCACTCTTGTATATTTTCACTAAAGATATTCTATTCAAAGTTTTGTTTAGTATTTATTTATTTGCATAAATTATTAGTATTAGTCCAATAAAGAATTTGTTATAAATCTTAATGAGGTTGCTACCATTTTCAACCAGTAGATTCTCTCTCTTTCTCAATTCCAGTCTTTTCGAATGTCTTCTGTAATTTCATTGAAAGCTGCTTGAATTCTTTGGTTTAGTTTGCCAATGCTAGTAGTTTGTGTGTCATGAAATTTAGATTTGGTGAATCCCCAAAGAAAAAAAAAATGGTGAGGTCAGGAAATTAGAAGCATATCAGGAAGTCCTCATCTCATCTATTGTCTTGGTAGTATTTCAATAAGCCATTCTTGCGCATTAATATACCAAAAAATCTTTAAATCTATACCTTTGTATAAAATTGGTTAGGTTTGATAAAGATATAAAATTGTTATGAATTTTTATAATCATTCACATTTACATGGACCATTTTGTACTTGAGTGTTCAATTTTGTTTGAAATTAGGGTTAAAATATAAAGTTTATTTTAGAGTATTTGTATAAATTTTGCCCAGTTTATTAACACCTCTATATCCTAATTCAGGTTTTGGAAAAGATTGAATTTTTATGTAAATTTTGTAATTGTTTCAATATTCAAAACCTGGACTTGTAGAAATTGTGGTAGTCTATATGGTAATACAATTGTTTGTAACTATGTACTTACCTAACTTCCTGTCATTTGTGTGGACCATACTTTCTCTTATGAATAAACATAAGAGAAAGGAATAGATTATGCTAAGTGAAATTAACCCTTTCACAAAGCCATATATACACGTTTTACAAGAGTTGGCATATATATATATATATATATATATATATATATATATATATATATATATATACTTGTCTTATTTACATGTCACAAGAGAAGAATAATGTAAAAACAATGGCTTTTAATTCTTTTATTTTTATCCATATTGACAATTTAAATCTTCAGCCTCTCTTACCTCACCAAATAAAGACATTTCTATATTAGGTTTGGTTTCTTTGTTTAATGGCACATCAACCTTTGTAGGTTATCTAATGCCAAAACCATCCTTCTAGAAGAACAGTCGTGGTACTATTTAACCCATAGCTGGGGTGGGGTTTCTTCGTGGTGTAGTGGTTAAAGCTCTGGACTGCGGAATCATAGTAAGCGAGTTCGAACTCCAATTGCACTATCATGTTTACTTTCAGACAAATACCCTTGGGAAAGGTATGAACCCCCTTATCCTCCCAGCTATGGGTTAAATAGCATCACTACTCTTCTTCTTGAAGAATGGATTTGGCATTACATAACCCATGAAGGTTGATATGCCATTTAATCAAAGAACCCTAACCTGACCATAGCTGGGAGGATAAGGGGGTTCATACCTTTCTTAAGGGTATTTGTCTGAAAGTGAACATAATGGTGCAAGTGGAGTTCAAACTCGCTTACTATGATTTTACTGATTAGGCTACCTCTCAAAAATGTAATTTAAACCTGATTTGCTGCTTTGTAATACTGGAATGGCAATCTTGAAAGTTGCAAGAAAAAGCAACAGAAGTGGAAAGCACTATTAAAAAGATTAATAATGATGGACAATGCTGTTATTTAAGAAATTTTAATGATATTAAAAATGAGTTGTGTATATCAGCACATAAGAGTGGCATATCAGGTGTTGATGAGAATAAAGAAAGCTATGGCTAGCTCTAACTTACTGGACCAGTTGATCTTCATAAACTAGTTAGTAAGAAAGCTGCTCTGGAAAGGCTGTCTTGTTGATAATTGGTTGGAGGCTTATTCATTTCAAAACTTGTGCTGATAAGCAACAAAAATAAAATGAGATACATTAAAAATTTACCCTTTAAACTTTTCTTGGTCCTCAGCTGAGCTCACAAAATTCACATTCAAACTAGAGTGCAGATATCTTAATTTATTTAAGCCTACTTTATTAAAAGAAAGACTCATTGATTGCTAAAGAAGCCTTTTAATATCTGACATGATTCCCTGGGCTCAAAATATCATGATGTATGATAAAGTAATGCCCTACCCCCCAAATATCCGGTTTATTGCTTAAATTAAAACAGTACTTTGCTTGAAACATTAGGTTTTTAGTGTATAATAACATAATGATCTGACCAAAATGTTCGTTTTGTGGTATATAGTAAAATGACTCAACTTGAAATATTAGGCTTACAGTTTTAGTGACAATGCTTCATTTAAAAAAAATCACTTTTATTATAATACAACTTTTAATCTAGTTAGAATTATTCAAAGGTTTTCTGATTTGTCTTTGGTTTTAAGTGATAAATAAGTCCTCTTTTGGTAAACAATAAAAGCATTAAACTTTTTTGTATATTTCATGCATTAAAAAAATAATTTTATCTCAAAAAGTCTCCTCCAAATTTAGAGTTTTGTCATAAAAGGAATTTTCAGGTGGTGTTTAGTATCAAATCAAATCATTGGCTTGTTGTCTGGTATTTGCAAAATAGACGTTTTTGCTTGTATTTTGTGTCACCAAGTGATTCCACCACTCAACCAGAAGTGAACGTTAGTGATTTACCAAACAATGAGTCCTAAGTGGCCATTTAACTTTGGCTATTTCGAGTTGAAGTGCAGAACCTGAAAATGGTCATTATGCTAATCATAGGAACTAGTTATTGCCTATTGTGTTTGCTGTTCAAAACTTGCATGTAATTTTCAACTTTCCCATTACAGAACAAAGTGTAAAAACTTTGGTTTTATTTTTTTTGTCGTTTTCTTCTGTTCTGTTGCTTCTAAGATGTTTGTATATAAGTTTTATTATTCAATAAATTGAGTGATTTGAAAAAATACTGAAATAACATATTTTACAATAATTCAATTGATTATTTATATATATATACACACACACACACACACACACACACACACACACACACAGTGTGCCATCAAAAAGTAATGTTAATATTTTAAGGCCTTATTATTAGATTTTTATGAATCTTTAAAAAAATTTTCTATAATTGTAGATTATACTTAATATTATTATTGAAAATTCATCATGAAATCACTGCCATACTAATGTTCAGCTGAACTGACTTGTTAACCATTAATCCATTGCAAGTTGATTACCATTTATTCTTGTAAATGTTATATTCAAGAGAGTAAGTAAATTTGGTGACCATAGTTGAGGGTGACCCCAAGTCTCCCTTTTCAATAGCTACTACACTGAGGTGTAGGGGAGGGCATTACTCCTTTCCCTGGATTGCTCCACTTTACCCTTGATCCTTACCTTATAATGCTGAGTGTTAAGCAAGGAAGCATCAAGTACAATTTTTTTGAGTCTTAAGTGTAACTCGACCTGGGATTGAACCCAAGTCTCTCAGGCCATTGACAAACACTCTAACCATTATACCAATGTCCGGTGATATTCAAGAGAAGTAACTCAGTATTTACTAAGTTATCTTCCTTAAAGTTTTGATTATAGCTGTCACAGACAAGAATGAATATATAAATGCATTATAGTAGATATATCTATATATAACTTAATTTCTAATTGTTTTTTTTTAAATATATAGTGATAGAAGAACTGCAAATAAGTTTTTGCATATTATGTTTATATAATGTGTAAACATCACCCAGCAAAACTGCATATCATAGATTTGTATTAGAGTAGTATACTAAAAGTGCTCTCAGAGAATAAAGCAGTTTCTAGTCCAATTTGAAACAGATAATTTTGTGGGGGTCTGTGTTCATGCTAAATGACTTTAAAAAAATTTTTTTTTTTTTTTTTTTAAAAATAATCCAAATTCTTCATATAATGAAGACGAGTCCTTGTGTAGTGGCTACTGTGTTTGCCACACCATAGTGTCTTGGGAAAGATATGAACCCATTTTTTTCCCAGCTATGTGTTAAATAGTACAACTAATGTATTTCTACAAGGATGGTTTTTGCATTAAATAATCCATAAAGGTTGGTATGTCATTAGACAAAGAAATCAAACCAATCTAATGGAAGTAACTATGAATACCTAAGATAATGAAATACTTTTTATTATATTGCACCAACTGATTTCTTTTAATGTCTCTATTTCTCTGGGGAAAAAAAAGCCAATTACATTGTATAAACTTGTACCTACTTGTATAATTAATCAAGTTGTGATAATTCGGTTTCTGTGCTTAAAGTAAAGTTGGTGACTTTAGTCGAGGGCAACCCAAAGTCTCCCTTTTCGATAGCTTCTACTCCAAGGTGTAGGGGAGGGCGCTAGTCCTTTCCTTGGATTGCTCCACTTTACCCTTGATCCATACCTTATAGTGCTGAGTGTTAAGCAAGGAGGTATTAAGTATTTTTTTTTTTTTTTTAGTCTTTGGTATGACTCGACCTGGGATTGAACTCGTGTCTCCCAGGCCATCGGCAAACACTCTAACCATCATGCCAATCCCTTTACATGAACATTTTTTAATGTTAACTATTTATAAAATGCTCCTAAGATATTTAATTCAACAAAATGAGGTTCTTAGAAGATTCTGATATTAACATTGTAATTATTGGATGTGACATCAGTTTTTCTGAAACATTCTATATGTGTGTGTGTGTATGATATATAGAGTTGTAGTTGGCGACTGTAGTTGAGGGCAACCTTAAGGCTCTCTTTTCGATAGCTACTACACCGAGGTGTAGGGGAGGGTGCTATTCCTTCCCCCTGGATTGCTCCACTTTACCCTTGATGTGTACCTTATAATACTGAGTGTTAAGCAAGGAGTTATCAAGTACCATATATATATATATATATATATATATATATGGCTTGCATAGAAATGGTCAACAGTGCTTGGTAATTGCCAGTATATTTATCAGACAATGTCTGACTTAAATATATGTGCTTCATCAATGTCATTGTGCACTATTTATTGATAAATATAGAAAACTATATTATATATATCCTTATAATGCCACTCTCACATATCTGCTCACATTGACCCATTTTGTTATGTTTGTGGCTTAGCATATGTCCACATAAAATATTGGACAGTATAAACAATTATATCTAATCAACTAGATGATTATGATCCTGAGACTCTTTGGTATATTTTCCTCTTAATTTTCTACTCAACTCTTCATCTGACTAGTTGTCTGTTTACCTATGTTCATTTTAGATCCTCTTTTCATTTGCCTGTCATATTTTTATATCACTTGCTGATCCCTGGTTCATTTTAGCTCTGTATATGTGAATAGGTTTAGAGCTCTAATGAAACAACTTGATAGACTTGTCTGCTAATAGCTTAGCTGTACTGATTAAAGGTGATGATTAAAGCAACTAAGAGTACAGAAGACAGCCCTTTCATTTCACCAATGAATTTGTTTATCATCTCTTTGTATTATGATCTTTCTGCTTGCCTCATTTCTATTTTTTTAACCTTCTTTTACTAATAAATTTCACCGATCTGATCCCATTGTCGTGATTCAACATCTTTAAAGTTAATAACACCATTTTTGTTTACTTAAGAGCAGTGGTTTTCAAATTATCTACTCTGATGCACTCAGATATTGTGCACTCTCAAAAAGCAAACATAAGACTTGCTTAAAAGGGATTACTATAGTTGAGCATTTGACAACTTTGGAACAGAAATTAAATTTTTATTCTAATCATTAAACAGAAGATTGGATTCAAACCTCTTTAATAAAAATGTCATCCAATATCTTTTTAAAATTATGTGAAAAAGAATTGGCCTCCTTTTCTGTGATGGTAGACTTAAAATCAAGCATGAAGATTACCTATTTATATATTTTAGATCCTTTAGTAGCTAATATGCTTTAACTATTGATCAAAATAGTTAAAGCATTTTATCTATTGAAGGATCTATTCCACTTTATATTTATGTGAATTTCTAACATTAAATGTGAGTAAGACAGATTTTAGTGTACTGAAGAGTAACTGAGTCTGCTTCTTGTCTCTTAATATAGAAAATGTTACTAAGAAATATCAAGCCTATGTTGTTCATTGATGATATCCTTGATATACTTGATTTTTAATAACTGAAATATATACTTTTTTTTTTTTGTAAATACAATTTTGAATTTATATACAAAGTACGGTAAAATATTTTTGTTGTTTTTTAAAGTGTACTCCAAACAACAAGAAAAGCTTGAAAACTACTACATTAAAGTAATGTGAATTTAACTGGGCCAATGTTTCTGCTTTGCAGATAGATTGTATTTACCTTAGCTGTTTACTAGTCTATAAGTACATATTCTTATCCTTTACATTTATCAAGCTGTTCTGTTCTTACCTGTTCAGCCTGACTCAAGAAATGTTTATGACTATGTAAATAAAGAGATTCTATTGATTCAGGTTTCCTAACTGAAAAAAAAGTCAAGTTTGTTTATTTTTATTTAATTTTATTGATTCTACTGTAGAATGACAGTCTGAAAAGTAGTGATGAAAAGCAACTGAAATTATGATGAAAGAAATTTTATTTGAAAAATTATAACTGACAGTGCTTCATTTAGAAATAAATTCAAGTTAATGTTCTTCCTGATATTACAGTAGTTTACAATTAAACATGTTTCTGTTACTGATTTAGAGAATGTTCCCTTGACAAAAATGGAGATGGTGTTAATCTCCAAAAGCTCATCTAACTCTAAATATTCAAACTTTAAGGTATCTGTATGAAAATATAGCCGAAGTATCTCTCTATAAAGAGGAAGAGGTCAAAACTTAGTTTGCAGTTGGCTATTTCATAATCTTTGCCAATTAAATATTGACAACAAATACAGTTACAAATCTATATGACAGAAAAAAATTGTGTTTTTATGTTGATATTATATGTGGAATTTCATGGAGAAATATTTTGAAATTTAAGTCACATTTAAGAGATTTACATTCAAATACTTATTTTTCAGATTGTTAGGTTTTAATTATTTTACATTTCTTTTTTTTTTAAAGAACTCTTATAAACCTATTTAATAATGTTGAATCAAATGAATATAATTTATCAAGTTTTCTTTTTAAATTTCAAATCTTAATTCTATATATCTTGGAACATTCTGATTATTATCATATTGATGAAACCCCATCTTTATGAGTAACAATATATATAGTATTCTCCTGAATCCAATAAGTATACATGCCAAATTTTGTAGCTATACATTAAACTGTTTGGCTATCTGCAGAGGACAAACTCTTTCTAATTATTGATATAAACATAAATGGAAAGAGGGAGAGTCCTTTTCTTAAATCTGTAAGTTTATGAAATTCTGTAAAAATACCAGTTAAAGATAATGATAAAATGTTATCATTGTGGAAGGCATAAATAATTTTTGTTCTGTTGCAAGAAAGCTACTCATTTTATTCCTACTTGTTGATATTGATTATTGTATCTTTGTCTTGTGTTTGATGTTATTAAGGAAGCTAATTTCTTAAAGGAAATAGTGTTTGTGTAATTGAACTGAAACACTGTGGGAGAGATTTTCTGACATTTTCTTTCAAAAGGATTTAAGTTGTCAATGTAGGCCAGTTTCAGTAATGCAGATTCCTTGCTTATCTTGAAAGATTTGAAAATGTTGACAGATTGAAATAGCCAAAGATATGCTTTGACAATGTATAGATGGTGGGTTGGCTAAGTAGATTGATGAGCTAATCTGAAATTACAGTTACAGGTGAACAGAAAAAGAATAAAGAGATTATTAGTGATAACCTTGATGTTGATAGTTGCCATAGTGTTACAAAATTTTTCTTTCTCATGTACTGGAGTCTTAAATATACCTGTTGATCCTTCTAAAGTTGTCAGATGTATCAAGAACATAAACTATATCTGGTGTATAAATGACACTATTTGACTGGTTACTTTAACTACTGTAAACAATCAAGAGCCCTAAGATAATGTATGTCATTGCCTCTGCCACTAAGAGAAAAAGGATGCATAAATTGTACATTTTATATTTCAACTTAATAAACAGTTGTATAGTTTCATTTGATTCTATGGCCAGTATTTCATTCTAGCATTACTCTTTCTGTAGACAAGCGCTGTATGAAAAATAAAGTTTGAGGCCAACCTGAAGGCTCCCTTTTCATTAGCTACTATACCGAGGTGTCGGAGAGGATGCTACTCCTTTCCCTGGATTACTCCACTTTACTCTTGATCCATACATTATAATGCTGAGTATTAAGCAACATGGCATCAAGTACCATTTTTTTAAGTCTTCAGTATGACTCAACCTGGGATTGATTCCTGATCTCCTGGGCCATTGGCAAACACTCTACCCACTAGGCCAATATAGTGCTATATAGTCAACATTTACTCAGCATTAAAGAAAACTCATAGACAACACTGTGTCCCCTCTGCAGATGGTTAACCTTCTCCTAGCAAAAAGCCAGGTTGGCTGAGGCTGTAGAATACACCGACTAAACCTCTGCGGAGTGGTGAGACCCCCCCCCAGTATCCTGGATATGACACTAAACAATCTGATGGTGAAGTTCTAGTGATGCTGGAGCTTTGGGAAATGCGGAGCACCCCTTAATTACCATTGCTCCCTGGTCCACTCTAGCCCAGAGTGGTAGCACCTGATAGGGCCCTATCTATGGGTCAAATAGAACTAAACTGCTTACTTATGCTAAATGGAATTGTTTGAAATAGAACTGTTTGACTAAACTGAATAGCTTGGAAATAGAAATGTTTTTGACAATTAAACTGTGTACTTAGCTAAACTGAATTGTTTGAAATGAAACCGTTTTTGTATGCTAAACTGAATTATTTGAAATAGAACTGATTACTTGTATAAAAATGGATTCGGCATGAAATAAACTACTAAGGATGATATGCCATAAAAACCAAACCAAACCTTCCAGCAAAAAGGTGTGTCCTCAGTATAACACTAAACTGCATGTGGTAGTGAAGCTTTAGTTCTGGAGCTCTGAGGAGTGTCGTCATTACTCAGCGGTCCAGTTTTTACCAGAGTGTTAGTACCTGTTAGTCTCATCTATGGGTCAAGTAGATCTGTTTAAAAATTATTTTTATTAGTTAGTTATATGATTTCATATATTTCTGTGTGCAGACAAATGATTATTTTTAAATAAAAATATCAAAAAATTAGTTGAAGCAATGCAATTATCTATGAATTATAAGTATTGATACTACCTCTGTCAATAATTATGGAATTGGCTCAGTTAGAGGATGTTCACTGAAGTTTTGTTTTTATTTAGCAGTAAATTTAGAACAGATAAAATTTGAAAAATATATTTTTTTTTAATAGATGAACATTTTTACTTAATGAAATATTCCTTATATTAATTTATTTAAATTAATTGCATAATTTTTTCCAAGTCATATAGAAGATAAATATAGAATAATCCAATGGAAAAAAAAATTATGGAATGATCTTGTAATTTGCATTCCTAAAATAAATATTAGCAGAAGTTTAGATATGCAGGTTCGTCTACAGTTAAGACAATTCTTGCAGACTTCAACAAACAGTTGGGCCCAGTTAATCACAAGGAAACATGGTTCTAACAAAATAACTGTTAATTGAAACAATGGAAAAGTGGAGTGTGGTGAAAGATGTTGGAAGTAGAAACCATTCAACAAAATAATTGAAAATCAAATAGGTGGAAATAGGAGTCAGTGTTTGTAATAGAAATCTGCTGAATGAAATGGGATTTACATAGAGTAAAGCTGAACAAAAAAAAAACTCAGATTGGTGTAAACTGTTATTTGGCAAGTAGTTTAGAATAGTGTTTAAAAACTATTGGGTTATCCAGTTTGATTGATGTGTGATGACCTTAGAGGTCATTTGAGACCTGGCTTTCATTGCACAGATTCATATGACTCTAGAAGTTTAGGAATAAGATTCTGTTTGTCAAAAAAAGAAAAAATCACCAGATGAAAGCCATTGTGAAGTTCCACCTGTGTTCTACTCTACTGTCTCCCAATGAAACCAAAAATTAAAATACCTACAAACTATATGTGCAAATGACTGATGTTAAATTGTAACTTATATAGCAATACTTGAAACCATTTAACTGTGTAAATAAAATGAGCTCAGGCTTGTTTAAAAATTTTATCAAAAAAATGTTTACAAATCATATTTTATATATATATATATATATATATATATATATATATATATATATATATATATAGGATTTGGCGTTAAATAACCTACAAAGGTTGATATGTCATAAAACCCAACAAACCATTTACTGGTTCACTCTTTGGTTTAAATAGGTAATGAAATGGGAAGTGTCATAAATAAATAGGTGCACACATAGAAATGTGTTTGCTTATAATTCATTTGAACTCAAAAGAACTGAAAACAGTTGGGGTAGCAACAACAAATAAGATGACACAAAGATGATGACAAAATGGCAATGAGAACAATGACAAGAAGCAATAAACAGTGACATGATGGAACAAAATGAAATGGATGATGGGTGATTTCCAAGTATGAACTATGTGACGTAAACCCTGCACTAACACACAAACAGGAGAAAATGAGTTTAAAGTGGGCTAGAGAAACTATAATGGTGTGTGGACAATTTGATGAAAGTGATATTCAGTGATAAATTGAAAATCTACAATGGCCAAAGTGTTTGATGCTGGAACTTTATTTAGTGCCATTGAAATAAAACACAGACAAATTACCTGAAGAAAATGAGTAAATTTCCTTAGTCATTCATGATATGGAGTTGTATGTCATTTAAAGGACCTTAGTAATCAATGCATATGTGTACATTGAAATCCTGGATAATTTTCTCATTCCATTGATAGGAAATTGGTTTGGTGAAGTTATTTTTTAGGATAATACATTTTGTAACAGAATAAAGGGATTAAAGCCTCTTCTTCAGGAAAAACATTAAATCAATGACATAGCTAGTGAAGAGTCTGGATCTAAATCCAATTAAAAATTTATGATGGAATTTTAAAAAAAGGCTCCATATATCAAAAAAGATCTATTAATTGCCATTCAAGCAAGTTAGAACAACTTTGATAAAGAATATTGCTTTAAATTTGTGAAATCCATGCCTAATTATTTACTCACTGTAGAATTATTGAGGAGGTATAGGTGGTATAATGGTTATTGGTATGAAAAACAGAATTTGCAAACTAAATTAATTTCACTTTGGTTTTTTGTGTTCATTTATCATTACTAACTTTGAGAAAAGACATACATTCACTTTTCTCAGCAATGGATAAAATAGAGCTGATTGGATTCTTTTTCTATGGTAGTGGGAAACTTTGTAGGACAATTCTGAATTTAAACTGTGGAGCAGGTAATGAAGAGCTACAATTGCCCTAATCCTAAAGGAACCTGATACTTTTCATTCAATTAGAATTAAGCCATAGATTCTGTAGCCTCCAGTTTAATACTATGACCAACTGATCAGTTTTCATTGATGCATTAATAATTAAAATACTATTAATTTTGTCTAATTATACACTTAAGAGCAGTCATGGATCTGAGTAAGGTCACACATGGATTAAGATAACTTGTAGATATTTGTATCTTGTGTTGAGTAATTTCATGTTCATTTCTTTTGAGTCAATTTGTTTATCTGCTTTAAACATAAAGTAATAAAATGTGAATATTTATTTGTATATATGTTATAAATTTCTTGTCTGACTTAAATTAAAAAGCAAGCACCTTCCTCTTTTTAATTTAGATAACTTTCATTTTTGTACTCTCTCTTATTGTAACCTGTAACTTAGTTCCCAGATAACTGAGCTTACAAAATTTAAAAAAGCAAAATACATAAAAACTTCACTCCAGAGCATTTGTTCAAAACAATCCCATTATTCTATTAGAAAGAAAGCTGTGAATAGTTACTGTATTATTATAAAAAGGTGCAGCTGAGTTTTCAGCCTAACCAAAGATAATTCTTTCCGCCTACACACACGCAATGACTTCTTCATTGGATTGAGAGCTTTTCAGCATACCTTTTGTATTAGTATCTGACATGGCTTTTATGATTTGAAAATATCAGGTGTATCATATTTAATAAAATCTTACTCTGTCTGAAATATAGTTTATTGGCCAAAGGATTGTTAAAAAAAAAAAAAACTATTTTTAGAAAATCTCAGGGCTTTCACTGTTGTCATAAGTTATGTCCAATAAGAAAATTGAATTTGTAAGTTATGGGCTCTCATAGCAACCCTCTCAAATTGTCAAATGGTTGCATCAATCCTTCTGATGCAGAGAGCAACTCAAGTTGCCCAGATATACTTAATACATGATGATGAGATGCAATTTTATTCCACATTACTTAGAATTTGGGATCATGTGTGATATATACCTCATAAATGCCTCTTGTTTTATAAACCCTGGCCATAAAATATATATTTAAAAAAAATATTTTTATTACTTCTAAAACTTTAGTAAAAGTTTTTCCCAAATAGAAGTATCAGTGAAGAAAGAAATTCTCATATAAACATGTGTATAATATAGACCCTCCCTCGCTAAAAATGTATTGTGTTGTAGTTGTGAAGCTCCAATACTTTTTGTATTTTGCAAGCTTTTTATTTTATGGTCTGAAGCCATTAAATTTGTTGCCAAGTGTACTGCACCAAGAAAAGAATTGTCTAGATGGAAATTCAATGTGTCATTCTTAAGTATCAATTTCATTTTATACTTCCCTCTCTTTGTTTTTTTTTGTATGTGTGTTTGAAAGCATTCTTAATTAGTAAACAAACAACCTTATTGGCAAACTTGAAGTGAAGAATAGAAAATCTTTGAAAGTAATCCAGGGATGTTATTTGCTGGCATCAGTGCATATTTTAACAAGATAGTCATATAATCAAATACACTCCTAACTTGAGTTTTTTTTTTCCTACTATGTGGTGTAGTTAAGATATGACTCAGCCAATTTTTACATTTTATTTTTAGTAACGATATAGGTTTCCTGCTTGTTTTATACTAACTCAACGAGCTTTTCAAAACAATCATATTTGGTTGAATTTAGGCTACTGACCACCATGATGATTGGTGTTATAGAATATGTCGACTGCACTTCTCCAGAGGAGTAGGACACTCCCAACAAGGCTACCTTTTAGCTGTGGGTGGTGACTTGTAATGCTTGAGGAAAGGATATTGGTGGCTGAGCAGCCTTGACTTGGCAACACTTCACTTTGGTCCTTACTGGGCAACAGTCGGCTGGGGCTGTAGAATACACCGACTGCTTCTCTGCATTGGGGGGGGAGACCCCCCATGAATGTCCTGAATATGACGTTAAACAATCTGATGGTGAGGTTCCAATGATGTTGGAGCTTTGAGGAATGCAGAGCACCCCTTCATTGCCATTGCTCCAAGGTCCACTCTGGCCTGGAAAGGTAGCACATGATAGGGCCCTATCTGTGGGTTAAATAGAACTAACTGCATACTTATGCTAAACTAAATTGTTTGAATTAGAACTGTTTAACTAAACTGAATAGTTTGAAATAGAAATATTTTTGACAATTAAACTGTACTTGCATTTAAACTGTGTGCTTATACTAAACTGAATTGTTTGAAATGGAACTGTTTTTGACATTAAAAATGTACTTATACTAAACTGAATTGTTTAATATAGAACTTTTTGACATTTAACTCTGTGTTAACAAAATCTGTACTTATACTAAACTGGATTAGCTGAATTAGAACTATCTGAATAAACTGAATAGCTTGAAATAGAAATGTTATTGACAAACTGTGTACTCATGCTAAACTAGAATTTTTTAAATAGAACTGATTATTTATTTAAAATTGGATTTGATGTTAAATAACCTATTAAGGTTGATATGCCATAAAAACCAAACCTTACTGGGCAAGATGAGTGGTTGTAGAGGCCCAATCTGATCAATCGGCTGGTCATGTCAAGCCCTTGCACTTATCATTGCTCCTGATATGTCGAATTGCTCAAGTAGAAAACAAGTACCCCACCCTATTTTATCTTAAAGGTGTTAGATGGTGGCTGAAAGTTGAGATAGTTTAAACGGTCTTAAATATAGCTGTGTGCAAGTAAATAATTAATATTGGATTGAATTTAGTGTTGGTTAAAGGGTTTCAAGTATTGCTATCTGTGTGCAAACAAATGATTAATATTAAATAGCTATTTGTGTTAGATACCAATACTTGAAACCATGTCCTGGATGACACTAAACTGCATCAGATGGTGAGGCTCCAGTCCTAGAGAAACCAGTTGGCTGGGGCTGCAGAATATACCAACTGCATCTCTGAATAAGGATTAGGACTCCACTTCCAATGATTGTCCTGGTTATGACATTAAACATTCTGATATTGAGGCTCCAGTAATGCTGGACTTTTGGGGAATGTGGAGTACCCCTTCATTGCCAGTGCTCCAAGGTTCACTCTAGACTGGGGTGGTTGCACTTTATGGGTCAAATAGTACTATTCAACATTTAAACTGTGTGCAAAAAAATGACATGCTAAATTGAATTGTTTGAAAAAGAACTGTTTGATCATTCAACTATGTGTAAATGGGTGACTGATCTTTAATTGAATTGTTAATGATACATAGCAATACTTGGAACTATTTAACATTGTTGACTTTTGTTTACAAATCATATATATCTAAGATATATGAATAAACCGTATTTTGCATTAAATAATCTCCAATGGTTGATATGCCATAAAACCAAACCAAATTATCCAGTCCTGAATCTTTGGGGAATGTGGAGTATTCCTTCATTACCATTACTCTCAGGTCCTCCTGACTTGGAGTGGTAGTATAATAATTGTTTAAACAAATGATTAATATTAAATAGTTATTAATGTTGGATAACAATGCTTGAAACAATTTAACTGTGAGCAAATATGCTCTGGCTTGTTTAAAATTGTACCTACATACTATTCACTTATATAATGTTATAATTTGTATGTGTTTGTACATATTCTGTATATCTTGTGTGTGTGCGTGCGCGCGCGCTGTTTTGTGGGGTACTGCCTCCCTGACTTGTTCAGTATTGCTCGCAGCATTCTTGTGTAGTTGCCGTCCAGCTTTTTCTCCATAATTTTAGTTAGTGTCCTTGTAGTGCATCCATACAGCAGTATTGTCATGACCGCTGCTTGGAAGAAACTGCGTTTTATTTTATTGGTCAGGTTTGACTTAGACGAACCAGACATGTGGGACACTGCTGGAGAAGTAAGGACGAACTCATAAGTAATGTACTCTTATGGATCCCTTCACTTGGACAAGCAAAGGCAGGACAACCAGCTAGAACCTACATACAGCAGCTCTGTGCCGATATGGGATGTAGCCCTGAGGACCTGCTGGAAACAATGGATGATAGAGAAGGGTGGCAAGAAAGGGTCGGGGATATCTGTGCTGATGGCGCAACATGATGACGTGTCACATTTGTGTATTTAGAAATGATTCTAATATTTTTTTAAATGCTTAAAATTTTTTTAAAAATTTGATGATTAAAGTGTTATTACAAAATAATAATGTAATTAAAAAAAGAAAAGAGGAGTTAATTTCATTTTTTTATCCTCTAACCCAGGCCCTAAAAAAACTGAAAATGTATTTCCCCAAAGAAACAGCCATTCAATCTCTTAGTGCTTGTTCATATGGTCAGCTACCTTTTTAAACAAATCTGGTTGAGTATAGAGGTTGTTCAAGGACCTAGGACACCAAACATTTTTCTTTGGCTATCTTTGATTAGGATTAATGAAGCTGAAACAAAACTCATTGTCAAGGTGTATCAGCAGCACAGATTCCTTTGAATCTCTCTTACCATTCATTCCTATTGGCCATTGCTCTTGGTAGGTCCTCTAGAGACAGCATCCAATGTCTGCAAAGAACTAGTGAACATAAATGTTTGCTGGTTGGCCATCACTGGTGTGCTCCTGTTGGAGAATATCACTTATGAATTTATCCCTATTTCTCCAGCAGTGTCCAACATGTCTTGTGAGTCTTACTTGAATGGTTTATGTGATGGGAGATAAGTGGCCATGCAACTGCTGTTTTGTAGGGGACTACTTCCAGGATTTGTTCAAAACTGTATGCAGCATCTTTGTAGTTCCCATCTAGCTTTTTCCTTAGATGTTTCATTTGTTTAAGTAGTGCAGCCATACAATAATACTGCATGGCTCAAGCCTGGAAGAATTGCTTATTCTCTAGCTTGTTCATTAAATTAAAAAATAGAGTATGCAAATGGAAATTCTCTAGTGTATTCATGATAGACTGAATACTTGTCATAAACGTAGGATTTTAAGCTATTAACACTTAACTTTTTGTGAGGATTTATAAGTTAATTAGAATAATCAAGAGGTAAATGCTTTTTGACTCTCTGATGGCCATTACTTATCTACAAATGTAAATGCAGCAACATTATTTTCAAAATCTTAATTTTCTAGTGATTGGAAAAAGTCATTGGAAGAATAGTAATAATTTTGGTTTCTAGTTTGCAAATTTTTTTGTTAATAAATATCTAATTGGAAGATTTTGTTTAGCTAACCTGACATACACAAGGTAAGATTTCATTTTAGCATTGTCCTTACATTATAAACTGAATCTCTTTTTAAAAACTTAGTTTTTTTTAAATTTCTATAAAGTAGTATGCTAACAACAAGCTCCTGGGGAAATATTAGTAACCCTTGCAAATTTGGTGGCTATAACTCTCACTGTCCTTGAGTTATGCAATAACAGATTAAAGGCAAAATGACATTTAGAGAATTATAGTAAATTTGGTGTCTTACCTATACTATTGAATAGTTCATGATTTATGCAAATTTTTCTGGATCATGGCAAATATATTTGGAGCTTTTTATAAAAAAAATATTTTAACTGATGTTAAATGATGTAAAAAGAAAATTGATATTTGTCCTTGTGACTATATAAAGACTTCTCATAACCTTGCTTGGTTGTAGGGTCACTACTCATGTGGTGTATCTTGGGCAAGAATAGCCTTGCAGTGCCCATCCTTCTCCAGGTCTATTTTGAATTTGGTTTTCCTTCTAGGCCAATTGACATAGCCAGGTTAAAGAGCCAATTTTGACCTGATATTTACCCATTGTTAGATTGATACCTTTGTTTGCATTTCACATAGCATTAATACCCTGTCTTGTTCAGGACTGAGTTAATGAGAGTACATTTCCTACTATAACAACTGTTGCTCCATGTATGCCTCCAAGACTGTATACGATGGTCTCAGTAAGAGAATTCTAATGTGGGTACTAATCCTGTAGTCTAACCTCTAGTAGTTCAATTTTCTTTTAATTTGACAAACAGGTTTTATTCATATATTTTACTATCGTATTTCTACCAGAAGGTGATGAAAAGTTCTTGAAGAAGAAAGAAGACTTTTTAAAAATAAATTTCATGGCTATAGATCATTAAGTTCATCAGGCTAAGTATCTTTCAGTACCTCTATTAATTCATGAAACTCAGTACATGGTAGGTATATAATGGATCAGAAGTGTTTTTATTACATTATCACTGGATAATGTAACCATATGATATGATATTCTGAGTTTTGGAGATATGTTCGTTCAAGCAAATAGAAAATTTAACTGTATGAAACCTGTTTTGATTTCTTTTGTCCATATTATAAAGCTTGAACTATGCTAGGTTATTTGTTAATAATGGTTTTCTCAGATTATTTTCTCATGGATGAAAGTGACTGCTTATATTTCTCTCTCTTGATAATGTTTGGTTTGTTTTGATGGCATATCAACCCTTGTAGGTTATTTAATGCCAAATCCATTTTTATACATATAAACAGTTATATTTCAAACAATTTAGTTTAGCATAAGTACAGTTTTTATTTACACACAGTTAAATCTAAAAACAGTTCTATTTCTAACAATTCAGTGTACCATAAGTATACTGTTTAGTTCTATTTGACCCATAGATAGGACCCCATCAGGTGTTATCCATATTTACCAACCCCAGGATATGACACAAGGTCAATTTTTAAGCGGAGTTTAACAGGTTTGAATTCAGAGTTTTCCTTCTCCTAGACTAGTTGCCTCACTAAGGCTGAAGAACCTAGTCTACCCTACTATTTGCCCATAGCTGGAGGGAGAATAATTGGTGTTATCACTCCAGGCCAAAATGGACCTGGGAGTAATGGCAATAAAGGAGTATTCCGCATTTCCCAAAGCTCCAGCATTACTGGAGCCTCATCATCATATTGTTTAGTATCATATCCAGGATACTTGTTGGGGGGGAGTCTTACTCCTCTGTAGAGATGCAGTTGGTGTATTCTGCAGCCCTAGGCAACTCTCGGTTATGAGTATGCTTATTGATATCTAAAAGAATGTTTATAATTTGAGCCCCTTCATCCACAAATACTCTGTACCCAGCTTTAAAAAAATTCTCCCAAAAAATAGAATTAAAAAAGTGAACAGAACATTCAAACTTTAAGATAGGGTAGCTTTAAACAACAAAGTCTGCATACTGAATGCTAAGTTTAAATGCTTTGCATTCAATATGCCGACTTTGTTCTTTAAAGCTATCCCATGATTCCATTGAAAGAAAGGCTGTGAAAAGTTACAATATTGATACTTATTAGTATATGATGAGATCTTGGTGAGCCCAAAGTATCTGGTTTATGCTTTGTATAATAATCAGTCTGAAATATTGGGCTTATGAATTCAAAGGATAAAGAGATGATAATTTTTAAAAAACTTTTTGTGGATATTAGTGATAATTATAGGTGAATTGTTAGGGTTTCATTACAAGTGATTAGCTTCTATGTATTGTTTAATTTCTATGGAATATAAATGAGTTGTTTACCATTTATTTGTGAAAGAGGAAAGAAATCAAAATGTAAACTGAATTGCTGTTGGAATAGTGGTTTTTCTTTTGTTTTTTTATCACCATTCTGTAGACCTTTTGTCATGTGTCTCTTTATGCCATCACCATCATTTGTTGTATTGTGTAAATTGATTTTTGTGTGCCCACATTTTGTTTTCATTATGGTTTCCATGGTGATGGTTATTGATGTATCTCTTGTGACAAATGACGCATACACGTGTCTTCTATGTTCGCCAAGCCCACAGACTTTGTCAATCAATCTATACTTTATTTTGATTGGTAGATAAAATGAGAAGTATTTTTTTCTCTTGTGAAGATTCAAATAACACTTCCCCCTATGCACAAAAAAAAAAAAACTGACATAGAATAACTATTCATGAACAACTATAAACCTTTGTTTTCAGCAAAATTAACAAGAGTTCAAGTGATGTAAGATTAAAGGTGTCTAACAATTCTGAATTTCTAAGATTGGAATTAAATACAATGATTTATTTGGATTAATGGACGTGCTCAAGGTATAAGGATTATCATCCTTAGAAGTGGACTTGAGTTCAAATGTTGACTAAGACTAATGCTAATACCCTTGGGAAAGGTATGAATCCGACTAGTCACCCTTTAGCTATGGGTTCTTTAAGCATGGTAGGGTAACCTGTCTAGGAGAAGGAAAATTCTGAATTAAAACTAGTAGTAGACCTGGAGAGGGACGGACTCTGTAAGGCTATTCCTGACCAAGACATGCTACATGAATTGTTCCTTTATGACGAAATCAATTTTACAGGATGTCCTTTTGTCTTTTTTTTTTTTTTTTCTTTTTCTGTCCCCATTTGGATTAGTGTTTTTTATGGTCTCTTTTGTTGAAATTTCTGAGACCAAGAATTATTACTAGATAAAAACCCATCCTACAAGTGTGATTTTAAGCTGACCTATGTGTTTATAAGGACTTGAATTAATAAGTGTCAAGGAGAGGTTAATGTGGCTATTGTTTGTACTACAAATGTAAACATTATATTTTTAAGTCTTGATTTTCTAATGATTGGAAAAAAACATAAGGGAAAATCATGGAAACAAAAGATTTGGTTTCCGGCTGGGAAATTTTTCTGCTAGATGTTTACTTCATATGATTAAACAAAAAGATAGATTTGATTTTTTGCTAACCAGACACTAAATAAAGAGTTCAGTTTAGCATTATGCTTGTAAATTATATACTTCACTAAAACTGAATTTTTAAAAACTAATAAGCTCTAAACATACTGCAGTGTTCCATTATTAACCATAGAAAATTAAAAGTGGTGACCCTAGTTATAGACTATCATTGATAGATGGACAAAAAGACATGAAGAAATGTAATAACATATATTGATCTATTCAGTGTCTTTATCTTGATTGTTATCATATTTACCAACCCCTCCGCTCGAGCAGAATATGACATGAGGTCAATTTTTAAGCAAAGTTTAACAGGTTTGAATTCAGTTTTCCTTCTCCTAGACTAGTTGCCTCACCAAGGCTGAAGAACCTTGTCTGCCCTACTATTTACCCATAGCTGGAGGGAGAATAATTGGATTCATACCTTTCCCAAGGGTATTAGTGCTATGTGAAATGCACCCAGTTTCGTCCAGGATTTGAACTCGTGTCGCCATGTCCATTTCCTATGACGATAACCATTACACCACGGGCACCTCCTTGATTGTTATGGTCATTTTTGTCTGACTCTATGATGTCAGAAACTATTAGGACCTCCAATGAGTTCTTGCTGTTTTCTAACCAATGGCATTCTCAGAACTGAGTGTAGTTTCAGATGGTAACACATCTGTAAGGAAGTACTATAAGTAAGCTTGAAATTCAGTGAATATCATTTTGCTGAAGTATAAACAACTTTGTTTTCTATAGTGTGTGAACAGTAGCTTCAACGACAGAAAAGGAAAGGGTTTTTTGCATCGTATTGTGACTGGTAATGGAAAATGGATACACTACTATAACCCTCAGCCCAAGATTGTGGGGGTAAGCCTAGCCATGCATCAACATCAGCGGCAAATATACATGTTTCAAAGCTTCTACTCTGCATTTGGTGGGATCAACTGGATGTAGTTTATTATGAGTTGCTCAAACCAACTGAAACTATCACAGGAGATTGCTATTGACTATAATTGATGCATTTGAGCCAAGCATTGAAGAAAAAACAGCTGTTACACAAGCAGAGACATGGCAGTGATTTTGCAACATGACAATGCTAGGCCACATGTTGCAAAATAGGTGAAGATTTACTTGGAAACACTTAAATTGGAAGTCTTACCTCTTCTACCACTGTATTCACCAGACATTGCCCCATCTGATTATTACTTTTTCTGATCTATGGCTGAGCAGCACTTTCATTCTTATGAAGATACTAAGAAATGAGTCAACTCATAATTAGCCTTAGAAGACATGTAATTCAAATGCTGCCAGAAAGATGGGAACAAGTTGTGGTTAGTGATAGACAATACTTTCAGTGACATGTTTCTTACTAGTTTTTTTGTTGTTGTTGGGGGGGGCTACTTTTCATGAAAAATCAGCGAGAACTTATTCAAGGTCCTAATATTATTATACACTTGTTCATTTTAACTGTTATCTTTTCTAGGTTGTATTAACTACAATGTTTTGAATGTAGAACCTTCTGACTCTGGTCTACCCTGTCAACTGGGGCTGTAGAATACACTGACTGTATCTCTGCAAAGTGTTTAGGACCTCCCACTAAACAAGTATCCTAGGTATGAAACTAAACAATCTGATGGTGAGGCTCCAGTCTTGGATCTTTGGGGAATGTGGAGTACTTCTTCACTGTCATTACTCCCAGGTCAACTCAGACTGATAGTACCTGTTAGGGTCCAATAAAACTATTGTAGTGAAATTGAAAGCCTGAACCTGCTGCCTGTGACGAGCCAATCGGGGTTCGTCGCTCAAAGAGACAATGAGTGGTCTGGTTTATATGCAGGCAGAACAGTCAATGTTTACGTGAATCCAGCAACTGTCCACGGCTGGATAAAGAACAGGTGGTGAACGGGATTTGCGACATATGCAAATTTTGGTCAGCCAGAACCGGTATGAAAAAAGGAATTTCAGCATTGTTGTGTGGCATTTGTTGCTTCACAGCAGGATTGTACAAACCCGTGTATAGACGCGGCAAGTGAGAGAGAGAAACAGAGAGAGGACCAGTGGCAAGCAGTTAAAAGGTTTCAACTATTCAATTTTTTTTATGAGAGATGATTGTTAGTTATTTATAACAATCTAGTTGTGTGTAAGTCATTCATATAAGATCAAAGTACTTGATAAATAGAATTATTAATGTTGAATAGCTGTGCTTGAAACTGTTTAACTGTGCAAACAAATGATTTATATTAAATAGAAATATTAGTATTAGATAGCAATATTTGAAACCATTTAATGAATAGAATAGCTATACTTGGAACCATTTAACGGTGCAAACAAATGAGCTCTAACTTGTTAAAAAGAAGTTACCTACAAACTACTTGCTTACAAATCATGTATAAAAAGAATTTGGCATTAAATAACCATCAAAAGTTTATACACTATTAAATCATATAACCTAATGTAATTTGGCTTAGGTACCTTTTTTTTATGTTTTGAAAATTTTTAAAAAACCCATTATTCAAACCATTGTTCTTATTCTGCTGTTCATACTAGAGGGTAAATGATGGAATAAGAACACTCTATAGGCACCTTTTTATATCTTAATGTCACAAGCTGTAGCCATGTCACTACTGTTCTATGGATGCACCACTTGGACTTTAACAAAGCATTATTTGTCTAAATTTCTGAGATGAAGCTTGATATTTTTTATCACTTAGAATATTCAGACTATTGTCTTCATCTTCATTGTTATACTCTGTGTTTCAGCAGAAGGATATGTTGGCCAAAACGTGAGTATAATAATGAAGATGAAGACAATAGTCTGAATATTGTGATAAGAATTAAACAAAATGCTTGAATAAATAGCTAGATAGGAATTACACGAGAATACTGTATGTCATTTTGGACAAATGCTGGAAGCAGCACCTCATGAAATAGCTACTGTATGGCCACTTATCTCACAAACTATCCAAGTAAGACTAAAAAGACATGCTGGGGAAGCAGGGGTGAACTCATAAGCAGTGTTCTCCTGTGAACTCCCACACTGTTGGCTGATCAGCACCTACCAAGAGCGATAGACCATAGAGATGGATAGCAAGAGTCAAGGGAATTTATGCTATCAGCTCGATTTGTTGATGTAATATCTAATTTTGGAACTATAAAATTTTGATAGATATGTAGACCATAGCATTGCTTGGTAGGCATTTGGATTTTAATATTATCTGTTGGATCTATGGCTGAATCTAGGTTCAAGTTTCTACTCTTCATGCCACTAATGTTCAGTATCTGTGGCATGGTGCCTGAAATACTGGAATGTGACATTGTGAGTTAATTGAAGCTTCAGTTGCATTATTATGTTCACCTTCAGATTAATACACTTGGGGAAAGTATGAACCTCTTTATCTAACCAGCCATTGGTTAAATAATGCCACTAGGAATGACTTTGGCATTGAATAACCCATGAGTATTAATATGCCATAAAACAAACCAAACCCAGATGTTTAAGGAAAGGTCAAGGGTCAATACAACGTGGCACTAGTTGTTACAGGAGTGGCCTGAATGAGGTTGAAGATAACATTAGCCTGCCTGAGGACTCTCACTCCTGTATTTGACTTTAATAACTTTTCTTTTGGAGAGCCAAGTCTGCCATAACTTGGAGTAGGAATAGGACATCATCCTATACTGGTAGTTGAGTTGACAACTGAATTGTATAAATTAGTCTTTATTACAATTTATTATTCTTACTTTATAATACAAAGAAAACTTTAATAATTATCCACATAATGATAGCTTTTCTTTCTTTTTCTTTTTTGTCTTGTGTTATCTATATTAAAAGTGCTAGACTTTGATATTAGCAATTAATTCATTATAAATTTTCTATGTCTTTATCAACATCAATTATCCAACACTCTGCATTATCATAGACCTTATGACTTCCTATTCAATACATTGAGTGCTAAGCAACTTTTTCTCAGTATGGGCTGTCTGCTAATCAATATATAATTATGTGTGCAGTATACAATCCTTACCATAATTGTACAGTTGATAATTATCCACAAATATACTCCAGCAAATTTATTAAGGTGAAATGGTTCCCACTTCTCTCTTTTGATCTTTTGTGCAATAATTTGACATATCTACTTCTAATATAGCAGATAATTGAAAAGAAGATTAATTTAATGGTTTTAACATCCAAATTCTTTTGAGAGTGTGTGTGTTTTATATATATATATATATATATATATATAATCTCTTTTAAACTGATGCAGAGTATCTTAATTGATAGTAACTGGGAGCTTGTGATTAAAAAAGATATGACATGTAAAAATTTATAGAATATACTATGTTTTGCTCCTCACTTTTTGTTTGAAATTGTAGATCTTTTATTTAAAAGATTATACATAATTAAAAAACAAATCCTTTGATCCAGTTTTGGACTGATTGGTTTTACTGTTCATCATAAGCTTGATGGTATCTGATTTTCTTAAGTCTGAACTAATTATATAGTGAGCATTCATAGTAATAATTTTAAATAAATGCATTTGCTCTCAAAAAGCAAACTTTAAATGTTTTTTATGTGAATTTTAAAGAGGTCAAGTATAAGGTATTTGAATGCTAAAGGGTAATGTAAATAAAATGTTTGTTCTTGATTTAAAAAAAAAATAACAGAACAAAACCCAATCATTTACATACAGAAAAGACTTTAAATCTGTTAAAGGATGTTTTTTTATTTTTTGAATTTATTGAAAAGTGCTTTTTATGCCAGCTGTACTCTATCAATCTAATTTTTGTGTGTATATTATAACACAACAAATATGGCACAGCATAGCAAGATTTTTGTGAGTCTTATAGCACTAAAAGGCTTAAACTAAGCAATTTCCAATCTAATAATGATAGTGTTAGGGTTGTGGCAACACTCTCTCAACATTGGGATTTTTCAAGGGAAATGACTATTAAATGCTAATTATGGTATACTTCCTATTTATCTGTTCATGATCTATATTCTATTAATAAGATGTGATTTGGCATTGAGTTTTATAGTCACTAAGGCAGTTCTTTTTCTTTTTGAGTGATAGTAAATGTATTTGACCTGTATTTTTGCCATCTTTTTCCACTCCATTGGAGAAAGAAATATATCTTTATTCATATTTTATATAATTATTTTTATTCATATTCTCTGATGAAGAGATTTTTCACATTTTTCTGTCTGCTTGAAATATTTTTTTTTCTACATTGGTATAAATACACATACACGCACAAGTCTGGCAGAACATGGTGACATCTGTCACTGGTTCACTCATCAGTTATAGCCTCTTGTGATTACTTTCTTTAGGGATATCTAAAGGGTCGAGTCTTTAAATGTGTGCTGCAGACAACTGACAAACTGGAAACTTTTGTCATGAAATCTCGGTAATACCAGAAGCAATGACTTCAGGGTGAGCCTTCAAGGATCATATAACTGGTGAGAGCAAGCATTTGGACGATATAATCTTTAAAGTGATGATAATAAAGAAAATAAAATAGCAAAAATTGTTCTTTCACATAGTAAAATTAAATTTGGAATATGACCTGCGTTGCTTTTTTTTCTTCTTTTTTTAAAAGTTTTATTTATTTAGGTTCCAAATCCAAGAGACCATCTTGTTAAACCCTATATATATATATATATATATATATATACACACACACTTAGAAAAAAAGCTAATCTTTTAAAATAAAATACCACTGTACTACTTTTTTAAATTTTGTAACTACAGACTTAGTAATACTAATAATGCCAGTTTTTTTTTTTTTTCCTATTCCCTTATTCTAAAGTGTATTAAATCTTGTTGACTTCACCATGTACTGTCTAGACTTTCTTTCATTTATCAGTAATCTCTCTATCTTTGTTTTGTTTTTTTTTTTCATTTTGCTTGTTGTCTAGCAGCTACTTCAAACTCTATATGAAATTCTTAGTGTAGCTGTGCTGATGGTCAGTGAATTATTTCTACTGGCTTTCCATAATTTTTAAAATTTTATTATCTCACCTTTCCAACTGTTAAGCTTAAAAACATATGAATTCTCTGGTTAATTCCAGCTTGTGCATTTGTACATAAAGTTAAATCTATTTCTTTTTATTTTTGTGATATCTTTTTGTTTTTCTTGTAGGGTAATCATCTTTTCTACACTTTATATATACTCACATTTTGGACAATAAATAAACTTGTATGTGGACAGTTTATCATATATTACCTCTGTTTCATAATAGTAGTTATATTTGATGTCAAATATGTATATTAAAATGTAACAACTATTAGTTCCCAGACTATATTCTATGGCATACTGATGCATGATGAAAAAGTAGATGCAAAACCAGCATGAAATCATCATCATCATCATCATCATATCGTGCTGGCAGCACGGATATCCCTGACCCTCTCTCGCCACTCCTCCCTATCGTTCATCGCCCTAGGTAGGTCTTCAGGACAACAACCTGTATCCTCACATAGCTGCTGAATGTACGTTCGAGCTGGTCGTCCTGCTTTTGCGCGGCCATGTGTGGGGATCCATAAGAGTACATCTCTTATGAGTTCATCTCTGCTTCTCCAGCAGTGTCCTGCATGTCTGGTTCGTCTAACTTGAATAGTTTTCGTGATAGGGGGCAGGTGTCCGTACAGTTGGTGTCTTGTGGGGTGTTGCTGCCAGGACTTGTTCAGGATTGCACGCAGCATTCTTGTGTAATTGCCATCTAGTTTCTTCTCCAGCCGTTTTGTTAGCGTCCATGTAGTGCATCCATATAGCAGTATCGATGTGACCGCTGCCTGGAAGAAACTGCGTTTCATTTTATCGGTTAGGTCTGATTTCCATATAATCGATAGCCTATTGATAGCTGTCCATGCTTTCGTTAACCTCGTTTCGATGTCCTTTTCGGTTGATTCGACGCTGCTTCCTAGGTACGTGAATTTGTCTACTAGTTTAAGTGGGGTTCCTTCTAGAGTGGAGATGTCCCCCGTTTGGTTATAGCACATATATTCCGTTTTGTGGGCATTAACATGGAGGCCTATGCTTGCTGCTGCTCGTTCCAAACTATGCAGAAGTGTTTCGGCTTGGTCAGGTGTATTTGCCAGTATCGCTATGTCATCGGCGTAGTCGGCGTCGGTAATTGTTGTTGCGGGGTATCTTCTGCTTCTTCTCTTCCTCAGTTCGAAGCCATTCTCTTTGATTTTGTCGATCGATGTTCTAAGTACGTATGACTTATTATAGTAGAGGGTTTGACAACTTTGAAGCAGAAATTGAACTTTTATTTTCATAAACATGGAAGATTATGATTGGCTTTGAAATCCTTTCACAAAAATTTCATCTGAAATCATATGAAGAAAAAGAATTGGCTTCTATATCCAGTGATTGTCAGCTTAAAATCAAGCTTGAAGTGTTACCTATTGATATATTTTGGATTTCTTTTAAAGGAGTGCATTCTTCAATAGTTTTAACTATTTTAATCCATTCTTCTACTTCCTGTTTTTGTTCTCTTACTCATTAACTATAAAAGAAAATGGCTATTGATTAATATTGTTAATCTGAATAAAAAAAAATCTGTTTTGCAATTTTAATGATTATCTTATGAATAATATGTATTTTTCAATTCATATACAAATTTAACTAGATATTTCTTTTTTTTAAAATTGCACTTAAAGCAAGAAAATTAAGGATCTATTATACAGAGATTACAAAGGATATTTAGCCCAATTGGCTAGGGCTGTAGAATTTACAGACTACATCTCTGTAGGGGGATAAGACCACCATCCCACTTGAGTGTCCTGGATATAACATGAAACCATCTGATGGTGAGGCTCCAGTCCTGAAGTTTTGGGAGATATGGAGTACCTCTTCATTGCCATTACTCCCAGGTCCACCTTGACCTGGAGTGGTAATACCTGTTAGGGTCCTATCTATGGGTCAAATAGAACTGCTTAACCATTTAACTGTACAAACAAATGACTGATGTTAAATTGAACTGTTAGTGTTAGATAGCAATACTTGAAACCATTTAACTGTGTGTAAACAAATGAGCCCTTGCTCAGCTAAAAATTGTCAGCTAAAATCTATTTGTTTACAAATCCTATATATTAAAGATATGTATAAACTGGATTTAGCCTTAAATAACCTACAAGGGTTGATATGTCGTAAAACAAATCCAACCGAAGAGTATTTCACTCTTTAAGTTACCTATCAATGTTCAAGCCATTTAAAAACAAGCTTTTTATGTTTTTATTTTAATGTTACATGAAAATTGAACTAGCTACCAGATTTCCTGCTCAAACCATGACTAAAACATTTATTTTCTTTGGAAACAGTAACAAAATCCAGTTTCTTTTAAGTGATACCTAGAGAAAGCAAAATTTAAATAAGGTATTCAATCTGATGAAATAAATTTTAGACTAGCTAGAATTGAGAAATTGGTATCAAAATGAAGGAGATTTATTTCTCTTCAAAATTACAAGTTTATTTTTCAATATAGTCACCATTTAGTGCTACTTATTTTTCAACTGTTCTATCCAGTTTATCCATGGAAGTTCAGATTTACTTTTGATCAAACTGTACTTGTCAACTTAAGCATCAGATAAAAAAATGTTCGGCTTTTAATGCTTCATTATTTTTGGAACAATCAAGCTCAGCATTATAAGGTATAGATCAAGGGTAAAGGGGAGTTATCCAGGAATAGAGTACCGCCTTCCCCTACACCTTGGTGTAGTAGCTATTGAAAAGAGAGCCTTTGGGTCCTTCTCAACTAAGGTCACCAACTTTACTTATATACTGATAAATATGTGCAGGCATATTATGGTTATGTTCATTATTAGCAATAATCATTGATGGAGACCTTGTATATGGGAAAGGAAGAAGACGAAATTTGAATGGATTTTAAAAAAAAACAAAAAAACTTGAAGCATTGTCAATTTTATTATTATTAATCATTACTAACATTTTGAGTTTTTTTAAGCTTAGTTGGTAAAGCAGCTGATATGGATAATGAGACTTTCTTAAGGAAGAGGTGAGTCTTTCTTAGTCTACTCTGTTTCTTGCTGTTGTAGAAATAATAATCAGTGAGTTGCTATAAAAATCAAACAAAAAGAGTAGATCACTATATAAGCTTGAAAAAGCTTTTCTCTAAACAGATTTTTAAAATATAAAATGTAACAATTATATATTTAAGACCAGAAAAGAATGAATCAATATATTACCAAAGACATATTTAAATAATTTTTATAGGAAATCATCAGCATATTTCTTAATAGGCGAGTTGCAAGTAATGGTTTCTTATTATTCATTGCTTGTTCTTTTCCTCAGTAGCTGCTTGTGTATTAGGTGAGAAAAATAACCTATTTACACCTACTTATGTGAATAGTATTCAACTCTTAGGTTTGATTTTATATATATATATATATATATATATATATATATATACACACACACACACACAATGCTGAAGTTTATGCATTTGTCTCTCTGAGGATCATGACCAAACAAAGTCTATCTCTCTCTTTTTTTTATTTATTTATTTATTTATTTTTTTCTTAAATCAATATTGACTTTAACTCTGATTCTGACATAGACTCTATGAGGTTGACCTCAAGGTCATCAGATGGCAAAATATTCCATTTCTGACCAAGTGGAGTTGGATATTAAGGACAAAAAGGTTTTTGACCTCATAAATAAGAAAACAGACAATGCAAGATTCATGTTTTTGGATATGGTTAGCAATGTGTTATTTCATGATTAAGTTGTTGAAAAGGTCTCTACATATTTGCAAAAGATAGAAGTACAAGAAATATATACAAAAATGCACAGAAACTAATCAGAATTTCTTTGTCTTGAACTGTTTTTGTTACGTATTTATTTTGCGTTCATATTTCTGTATGAATAGAATCCTGCTAGAAATATATGTAAGAATTATTCTATCAAACTATCTAATCTCTTTTTTCCTGAGCAACTGAGTACTTCCTCTAGTTTTAAGGATTAAAAAATACTTGAAATTGTCAAGACAGATACAAATTTATAGTAATCAGAAAGTAATCTTTTTTTTTTCTTCCGAGTAATCACTAAACTAAAAGATTACTGATACTTCCTTTTTTTTTTATATTGGACAGTGTAAATATGGTTTTGTATCTCCTAGCTCTCATCCAGTGGTCTATCACTGAGCTGTATTTACAAGAACTCTTTATAGAGTTTGAACATTGTTGCTTGACATGACTCCACTTGTTTTATCCTCCTTCAGTGGACTGTATACAAAAGCAGCTGTAAAGCATAGTTAGGTATAGAGGTCCATACAGTTGGTTGCTATGAATACACTTTCAAACAATGCATTTCTGAAATTAGGATATCCATTCTGTTCATTTGATCAAGGAGGAAAATAGCATTATGTAACAAGTGGATGACATCACAGATTCATCAGAATAAGTTTAGTGTTCAGGTAGTGTTATTTTTTTAAAAATACTTTTTATGACTTGTATAGCTCTTCTAAGTAAACTGTGAATTACTCTGACTAGAGATAGTAGTTTCCTTATAGTTTTCATACTTTGGATTCAGAGTAATTGTTCTTCTAGACTGGTTGCCTACCATCATGGCAGGAGAACTCAGTCCTATTTTACTCCTAAGTGGATGAGGGAGAAGTGGTTTCATGCCTTTTCCAAAGGTATCAATGAAAACAAACAGCTTCACCTGGAATGTTGGATATCTTGTGGTGTAATGGTTTATAATCTTGTCTTTCTGAATATCACTAGTGTTTGATCTTCATTGGGTACCAGTACCAATTACCTTGTGTCAAAACTAAGCTATGCTTAGCAGATAACTGACTCCTCATTGGGAAGTAATGGCTATCAAACTGGTTTTGCAGATCATTACTTCTGACTAGTGCGTTTGATCTCTGTGTGCCTTTTATAGTATTGTACCAAAACTAAGTCACACTACATGAGGTTATGGATAGAGCTAGTTTAGTTGTCCATTACTAGTATATAGTGAGTTTGGTTCTCTCTGAGGGCCCCATGCTTGTGACCTTGTGTCAAATTTTAGCTATTCTTAATAAATAACTATTACAAGATGCCAATTTGATCTTTTGTCTTTAATTAATCTAATGTAATTTCCTTTTCTTTCCATACAAGTAACAGATTTTATCAAAGATAATAAGGAAATAATTTAGTATGTCTTTCACTCTGTTAATTGGCAATTGTTTTGCCTTGAATGGTGGTGGTGGGGGTCCGTTTCTCTCTTTCTCTCCCTCTCTCTCATCTACTTCCATTTGATATAATTAAGTCATTTATGTTCTTCATGCCTAATTACTTGATCTTGCTTTGGTTTCTTGTAAAATAGTTTTGCAACAGATTATCAATGATTCTTATAATTCTTTTAAAGCTTGGAAAAGAATAGATTTTGAAAATATTTGAAAGATTTATCTATTTTTAAAAAAATGTTGTGGAATGGATATGTGACTAAAATGTGAGGCAAGAGATCTATTATCCACATTTATAAAAATGCTCTGTATGTATGTAATTACTAGATTATTCCTTTATTGAAAAGATGGTTGAATTGTATAATGACAAAATCTATTATGGTAACATGAGATGTACTTGGTGTTACTCAGTCAGCCAAATAAATAAATGAGAACTCTAGAAGTAAAGTAAAGTAAAGTTGGCGACTGTAGTTGAGGGCAACCAGAAGGCTCCCTTTTCAATAGCTACTACACCGAGGTGTAGGGGAGGGCGGTACTCCTTTCTCTGGATTGCTCCACTTTACTCTTGATATGTACCTTATAATGCTGAGTGTTAAACAAGGAGGTATCAAGAACCATTTTTAAAGTCTTTGGTATGATGCCACCTGGGATTGAACACAGGCCTCCCGGACCATTGGCAAACACTCTACCCACTAGGCCAATGAGCTGGTTACTCTAGAAGTAAATGCATATTAATGCTATTTAATTGTTTTTCTTTAAAAATAATTTTTTTAAAAATCATAAAAATTCAAACATTTGGATTTTTTCTATGGTAATAATAAATATATATATATATATATGTGACTTTTTTGTTTCTGCATGTAACTGTGGACACCTACCTGGTAAGGATTAGAAACATGGTTTCACTTCTGAGCAGTAAGGCATTGTGTTGTCATGGCAACATGAGGTATGCTCATCATCTCTTGAAGCAAACAATTATAAACCATTATAAAACAAAATAAAAAGAATTGAAGAAAACTCAAATATCATATATTAAACAATATTTATGCATATTAAAAACAGTAGTAATTAAAGAACTCTCACCATAAATATATTTAGTTTATTTTTATTACCTAATAAACACCATTATTCCATTTATAAGGTGTTTACTAAGATTGATATATTTACACTTTAGATCCTGCCTATGTCCAATTATTGGAATGGAACTTATTACATGTAATAGATATCCATATTCATCTTAAATTGTATGTACATTGTTTTTAAAAGGCTGCTATGCTAATTATTTTTTTTTTAAATCAAAAATTTTCTCCTTGAATAATTCTAATGAGTATTGGTTTAGAATCAATCATCTCATATAGAAAATAACATATCTGTAAATTTTTTAAATAGTTTCTTTATAATACTTTGCTTGATCAAAGGTAATAAGTTTTTTTTTTTCTATCAAAGTAAAAGGTAAAAAACTGGTCTTGTGTAATATACAAAGATGTTGATAGGTTGGAAAACTGATTATATTAATATGACAGTTGAAGTTCTTACCTAATATATAATGCTTAAAAGGGAAGCTTAGATGATTTAATGGGAATTATACAGAAAATGTTCACCAAACACCATTATCAGCTAAAAGCTCAACCTGCTTAGAACATGTCCTTTGGGGATTTTTTTTCTCTCTTTTTCTAAAGAAGTGAAAGCTACCATTAGCTCGGAAGTTGCCAAAATGAAATGTGTCCTATAATGCTTAAGAATGATGGGGAAAAGATTTGTGATAAATGATGGGGATTTATGTGACAAATCTATTGCTTGAGGATGTCAGGGAATGAACTGCTCAACTTCCGGGAACCATTTTAAATCTGATATCAACGTGTTTTCATCAATCAGTTTATCATATTCTATTTCAACAATAATGTGACAAGATGATGCTGTAAAGTAGCTCTTTTATCATTTTCCTGCACTGTCTACTGTGGACTAAATTGTCCAGAGAAAAATAATTGTAGCTTTAAGACAAATTCAACATCCAATTCCATCAATTCAAATATGAAATTTTTTTCATTTTTTGTTAATATCTTAAATTTATATCTTGTTTTCTTCCTTCTTTTAAGAAAAGGAGATTTATGAAAAAAAAAAAGTTTTCTATTTACAATAGAAAAATAAAAATGTTAATTAGGGAATGGTAGTCTAGCTATCTTTGTATTGAAGATGTAGCCATATCATGGAAGATACAATTATATATCAGCCCAGTTGGTTAGTGCTGTAGAATACACCAACTGCATCTCTGCAGAGAGGTAAGACCTCCTCCCCAAATGAGTGTCCTAGATATAATGAATCATCTAATTGTGAGGCTCCAATCCTGGAGCTTTGGGGAATGTGGAGTATCCGTTCATTGCTATTACTTCCAGGTCCACTATGACCTGGAGTGGTAGTACCTGTTAGGGTCACATATATGGGTCAAATAGGATTGTGTTAACCTTATGAAGGATGCGTGCAAATAAAACCATTGGTTTTTGTGGTTTGGTTTTACGGCATATCAACCCTTGTAGGGTATTTAATGCCAAATCATGTTTTTACACACACACACACACACACACACACACATATATATATATATATATATATATATATATATATATATAAACACATTTTGTAGATACACACAGTTTAAAAGATCAAAGAGTTCTATTTCTAACAATTCAATTTAGCATAAGTCAAAATTGAATGATTCCAAGTTTTGCTATGTATAACTAACAATTCAATTAAACATCAATCATTTGTTTACATACTGTTAAATGATCAAACAATTCAATTTTACATGAGTCATTGTTTTCACAGTTTAAATGACACATAGATAGGAACCTATCAGGTGCTAACACTCTGGATCAAAATGGACCTGGGAGCAATGGTGATGAAGGGGTACTCTACATTCTCCAAGGCTCAAGACTGGAGCCTCACCATCAGATTGTTAAATGTCATATCTAGGACACTCATTGGGGAGGGGTCATACCCCTCTGCAGAGATGCAGTCAGTGTATTCTACAGTCCCAATAACCCAGTTGGCTGGTGCTGTAGAATACACTGACTGCATCTCTGCTGAGGAGTAAGGACCCCGCACCTGCAATGAGTGTTCTGGATATGACACTAAACATTTTGATGGTTAGGCTCCAGTAATGCTGGAGTTCTGAGGAATGCAGAGTACCTCTTCATTGCCATTGCTCCCGGGTCCACTCTGGCCTGGAGTCAAATAAACTGTTTAACTTTTAAATTGAATGCAAACAAATGGCTTATGCTAAACTGAATTACTTGAAATAGAACTGTTAATCATTTAACTGTGTGTAAATGGGTGACTGATGTTTAACTGAATTATTAGTAATACATAGCAAAACTTGGAACCATGTAACTTTGTTGACTTATGCTAAACTGGTTTGTTTGAAATAGAATTGTTTGATCATTTAGCTATGTGTAAACAAAGGACTGATGTTTAATTGAATTGTTACTGTTGAATAGCAATACTTAAAACATTTAACTAGGTGCAAACAAATGATTAATTGTTGATAGTTGTTTATATTAGATAATGAAATTTACAGCCCCAGCTGACTGGGCTGGCGTTAGTGGGAACAATACTCAAAACCACTTCACTGTGCAAACAAATGATTAATTTTTAATAGAATTATTAGTGTTAGAAGTATCTGAAACCATTTAACTGTGCACAAACAAATGAACTTTGGCTTGTTTAAAAATGTTATCTACAAACTATTCATTTACAAATCTTACATATTTAATATAAACATCTATAAACAGGATTTGGCATTAAATACCCTACAAGGGTAAAACCCAGCCTACCAACCAATTATATATAATAAAGTGTCACAACCTGGTCTCTCTAAAGAGTAATGAAAAAAAATTGCTGTTTTTGAATAGGTTTTATTACTTGATGTCACTCTATGGAGTTGAAATTGCTGGTGATATTTAAAAAATAATTTGCTTATTATGATGACAGGAAAATATATATACGTGTGTGTGTGTGGGGGGGGGCAGCATTTCTTCATTAATGCATATTTCATTGAACAATATAAACATCTTTTGTCTACACATTTTTGTATATGTCCTTTCCAGTTGCTGTATTATTCTATAGTATCTGATGGGAATTGGTTGATGAAACTTGCATAACTAATTATTACCCTAGTATTTTCTGCTTGATCTTGGGCCATCATCAGAGGTGTGTATATTGCAAAAGTGATGTGACCTTTGCATGTACATTACTACCTTGTGTTTATTATTTATACTGATGTGTTGTTGAAGCATTTTATTCATTTCTGTAAGTAGCTGCAGTAGCTAAAGACATTTAAGTACATTCCTACTGGATTCAAAATTGATTCTATTGAGTTTGGGTTGTTTCATTCTGACATGGAGCGCCTTGAGAATTTGTAATTTTTGTTTATTTCGAGTATTGTGTTTTTGGTAAGAATTTTCTGAAATTGAGTTTTTTGGCAGGAATTTTTTAAATTTTTTATTTATAGCTGTTGTGCTATTGAACTGGTATCAGATAGTGAGTTGTTGGCTCAACTTTAACTATTCTATTAAAGTATTGCTATGTAACACTAACAATTTAACTTCAGTCATTTATTTGCACACATTTAAATGAATATGCATGAGTTAGAACTCTTTTTTTTTTTTTTTTTTTTTTTTTTTTTTTGCACATTAATATTGCTTTTGTTTCTACATAATTAAATGATTTCTATTTTTATCTAGCATTAATTTTATTTAATCTCAATCATTTGTTTGCAGACAGTGAAGTGATTACAAGTATTTTTATTTAACATTAATTATTCTATTAAACACTATTCATTTGCACACTGTAAAATTATTCCAAGTATTGCTATGTATTATTTACAATTTAATATCTGCACACAAAATGTCAAATAGTTCTGTTTGACCAACAGATAGGACCCTCTCAGATACTACCACTCTGGATCAGAATGGACCTGGGAGCAATGGTGATGAAAGGGTACTCCACATTCCCCTAAGCTCAAGACTGGAGCCTCACCATCAAATAGTTTAGTGTCATATCTAGGATGCCAATTGGGCTGTGTTATCTTTGCTTAATTTAATTTTGTATTCAGGAAGTATAGACTACATAAAAGAAAATCCAGTTCAATATAATGTTTTAGATTTTTATAAAAGTATAACGTGATTGCAAAATTAAATATTTCCATGATTTTTTGATAGCATAGGAAAACTAGTTAATATGATCGACATATTTCTGTCACTAACACTTTCATTAAATTGAGACAACTGCTGCTCACCCTCACACCTCCTATATATAACATTGTTACAGTGTGTCAAAACCTGCTAAAACAGTTTGGGTAAAATAAAAAATATATAACTAGATGGGTTAATGATTAAATTTCAAATACTTATGTGACATCACCTTTGAATCAATCTTCTGAGATTGCTTTGATTAGATAATGTAATAAATATTTTTGAATTATTAAAATGGGATATTACAATTTTTTGTGGGCATGAGGAGCAAAAGATAATTTGTATCTGCTGGAATTTCAAGAATGTTTTAGTATACACTTTCCAGCCTTTGATAAATTATGAAATAATCCAACTTTTTCATTGCCCAGTTGGCAGTTGATGTAGAATACAGCGACTGCTTCTTTGCAGAGGGGTAAGACTCCCCCCAATGAGTGTCCTGGATATAACACTAAACAATCTGATGATGAAGCTCCAGTAATACTGGAGCTTTGGGGAATGTTGAATACCTCTTCATTGCCATCGCTCCCAGGTCCACTCTGGCTCAGAATGTTAGTACCCGATAGGGTCCTATCTATGTGTCAAATAGAACTAAACTGTACTTATGCTCAACTGAATTAGAACTGTTTTGACATTTAACTGTGTGTAAACAAAAGCTATACTAAACTGAATTGTTTGAAATAGAACTGTTTGTATATAAAAATGGATTTGGGATTGATAACCTACAATGGTTGATATGCCATAAAACCAAACCAACTTATTTTATACCATATTCAGTGTTTTTACGCAATGTTTCATGGTAGTTTTGACATCAGCTTATTTCCTATAGATGCTTTTAGTGTTTTCTATGTTTCCCTCTTTCTCTCTCACACTCTCTCTCATCTGAGAGAATCAATTATTCACACTTTAGGTATATTAGATAAAGAAAATGATTCATCACCTTTTGAAATTAGGTTGAGTGAAAATTTTGATGTAAAGGTTTCAGAAATCATACCAATGATATAGTTTATATATTTGGTGTAAAGTATTTGAGACTCTCATAAATTTTTTACATGATTCGATACCTAATATTTTTTGTTTTAAAAACAAAAAGATTAAAGTTTTGGTTATGGCTAATTCATTTTTAATGTTTGTTTTACATTTTTTGTAAATTTATAGGTGCTTATAATTTATACAAAGTTATAAATAAATGCTTTTGAATTTCATGTTTTATAACTAAGATTAAAAATCTGTTAAAATTTTTTTTTTTTAGATGGATCTCTTTTTCTTTTTTTTTCCCAAATTCCCAACGTATAAAGGATACTTTATATTAATTTTATTTCTTAAAGAAAAGCTTAAAGGCCTTAGGTACCATTCAATCACAAACATTTGATCTTTCCTGTTGACTGTTATACAATTTTAACCTTGGAACCATCAAGTTGTAAAGAAATGAATTTGTTTTTCAATTTTTTTTCTAAAAAATGAAGGGTGTATCTGAAAGAAAATCTTCATAAGAGGAGAGATTGAAAAAAAAAAATTATTGTATTTCTACTTACAGTAGATGTTTACTCTAAGTACTTTAAAAGCATTTATTTTTCTCTCGAGATGTATTTGATTTACTGTTGGTTGTGACAGTATGTAATGCATCTGTCCCATGCTGTGTGATTTTAATACACAATGACAGAAAAATATTGCTTTCTGTATTTGAATTGGGGAGGATTCAGATTGCTATTTGGCTCTAAGCATATTGGAAACATTGCTTTATTTGCTCTCTTGGAAAGATGCATAAAATATTGATGTTAGTTACTAACAGTTTCTTCTATTATCTGTAAGTTTTAAGTTGTGGCTAAAGTAGTGGACTGGTGGTCAAGAGATTTGAGGTTGACTTTCACCAAACTTGTTTTGAAGAAAAAAAAATCTAATTGCTTTTTAATTTGACCAAAAGAGCCTTTTGCTGTTAGCAGTTAAACTGGTTTATGTAAATTCTTACATTAACAGTCAGTGTTAATTTCTAGGTGACTGAATTAGCATGTGTAAATGTAACCATGGCAACTGTTTGGCACTTCGATTGGAGTCTTTTGATTTTATCACAAACTATAAGAACAGTGAAATTCTTGTAATATAATATTTTGATTAGGAAGAGATTTTTAATCTCCCCTCCTTACATTTTTAAAAATCCTGTCTTTATCATTGTTATCTGTGTTTTATTAGATTTTTTTCCATTTTTTTTTTAGACAATGAAACTTCAATGCATAAACACAAATGCACATGCATGGAGTTATGCTTAGCCTGACTGTTAACATTGTAGGTAAATGGAATCTGTTTCTCTTTGTGCTAATACCTTTGAGAAAGGCTTGAATCCATCTGTTCTCTCCCTAGCTTAGGATAAATAAGGCAGTCTGGTTTCCTATACGAGGCTAAAAAACACAGTCTAGGTAAAGGAAAACTCTGAATTCAAACTAGCTTTGTTCAGCTGAAAAAATTGACCTTGTGTCACATCCTGCTCATGGCAGAGAGACTGGGTAAATACATGTACATACATGCTAACATTTTTTTATATTTGTGATTGATTTTAATTTATATATGAATTTATGAAAAAAAAACTTTATTATAATAAAACACCTTGTGTTTTTTCTTTATTTTTGTCTGTAATACCATAAATCAAGGTTTTCTTTAGAGATAACTTTAACATCTAATTTAATATTTTTTAATATTTCATTCATAAGAGTAACTACTGGTAAGTTTGTGGTGGTGATTGGCAAATTAGCTTGAATGACCTATTTTAGTGAATTTGATTCTCACTGGATGCCATGCCCTTGTCAAATTTTCATTGCTATATTACATGGGATCATACCTATAATTAAGGGAAAATATATTCACTCAGATCAAAATCTAATTGGAAAAAACTTAACAAAATATCAATTTCATTTGATGTCGTTATTTAAAAAAACAAACTTTTTTCTGTATAGGTACGCTAGTAATTCAAAAAAGAAAAAGAACTTCCACAAAAATTAGAAAACTATATGAGGGTGGGCTGAAAAGTTCATAGGCTGACATATCTGCTGTTGATGACTTTATTTGACCTATGGGATCCAAGCATTGCAACACCGATGTTAGAAGTGTATGGACTGCTAGGGAGACTGTTGAAAAATAAACATCAGCCTATGAACTTTTCAGCTGATGCTTGTGTAACAAGTAATTCTTTTTCTTTGTGTGTGTGTCTGTCTGGGATTGAAGTTTGTATGTTCACTTTCATTATGACATGAATTATTCAGATTAGTATTGTCTTTTTATCATGTCCTTTCAGCCAATTTAATCCTTCTGTGTTATCCAACATTTTTGTTTCTTCTACTTCCTTAAATAAAACAATTTATAGATCCAAACATAAAAGGCCATAAGATCTTATGAGAAATTCTCAAACCAGAGTGATAGATTAGGTACTTCATTATACATACAAAACAAAATGCTTTGTATACATTTTTTTGTGTGTGAGTGGATACCAAAGATCTTAATGGTTATCATTTATTTGTAAAGCTGTACCTTGATTTACTGTTTTATTTTTATTTATTTGTTTTTTTTGCAAAAATAAAAAACAACTGGGCACTTGACAGCAACTCTCTACTTGGTTTACTATTGCCAGATGTGAATATTTTCCAGTTTTGCCCAGTAACAATATTTCTCTGTTGCATTTTCTCTAATCTGTCATAAGTCTTTTAGGGCTCTATTATGTATACCCTAAACCAATTCTTAAAATGTATTGAAGAAACATTTCTTCAGATGTGTTCATTATGAAAGGAATATTCTAAACAAATTTTATTTTTACAAGTTAAATCCTGAAATAAAATGATACTTTTAGAAGAAAGAAAAGGCATTTCGATTAACTAATAAAAATGACATTTGATACAAAATATAATATTGTTACTTTTGTATTGATAAGAGTCAAGAAGAATATATTACAATTTTCTTTTTGTTATTCATTTTTAAAAAAAAAAAAATTTTAGTATTTACGAAGGGATTTTTTATTTATTTATTTATTTTTTTGGCAGTGTAGGTGGGTGGAATGAATTATATTGAAACCTATTATAATAAAACCTCAAAAAATACAGTTTATTTGAACAATCAAGACAAATGTTGAAACAAATTAACTATATTAGTCAAAGTAATTGCTTTTGATTCATATAGCATTAAATTCTACACTGTTTATTCATACAGTTTTAATATACATTTGTGTTCAATAATACATGTGTGACATATGAAACTTAAAACTAAATATGTCAATTCAAATATACAGGATGTTTCACATTATTTTTTAAACAAAATGATCAGACAGAAATCAAGGCCCATAAATGATAGAGTAATGGAAATTACATTTATTTATAGGTAAAAAAGATAATATTTTAGGATCTGTAACCATTTAGTCTTAAACATAAACCAAAAATGTCAAGAGAAGCTTGAGAGTACATACTGTAGATATCTGCTGTTTAGTTGAAGGTCACTGTTGAATACAGCATGGCAAAGTTATTGATAATGTCTGCACATTCCTTCTCATGATTGACGACCCAGATGCTGAGGAACCCATTGTCGTATGATCTTCAAATTTCTTGACTAACTTAAAAATCTGACTTCTGTTTAGAAATGTATTGAGACTGAGCTTCCTTCTGTTTCTTACTTGAACAATCTTGAAAGACTTAGTTTCTTGTCACCATACATAGTCTAAGGTATGATTTTGCTATATTTAGTTTAATATATTAAAATATCAAATATCTCCCAGCAATAATCTGAAAAGAGAAAGAAAATGACGTCAACAGGGAAGAGCTAAGAGGCTGCAGCATTGTTTCAACAATTGTGACATGTCCTCTAACCTTACTGGCAATGTGTTTGAGCTTTAGAGTATATATTTTATCTCTTTAATCTGTATAAAATAATATTCAAATTTTTGGGGATATGTACATAAATGTGTTCATGTTTGTAAATAATAAAGTACAGTTATACATTTTTTGACATTGACAATGGCTTAGTCATTATAGATGTCTAAACATATCTAGTTTACTTGGTGATTTAATCTCTGAATTAGACAGTAAAAAAAAAAAAAAATTCATATACTCTGGTTCAGTGGAAAATACAGAATTGATGCTACAAGGACAAATTAACTAGAATGGATGAACTGATACAAAATATCCTAAGCATGGCCAGCAGAATGAAAAATATCTCCTTCTGTGGAGATAAAGGATTTGCTTTAAAATCCTCAGAAGGTTATGGACTTTATCAAACACTTGAAGAAGGAAGCACCCGTGGTGTAATGGATATCATCGCTGGAAATGAACACAGTGACACGAATTCAAATCCTGGACGAGACTGATTGCATTTCCCATAGCACTAATGCCCCTGGGAAAGGTATGAATCCAATAATTCTCCCTCCAGCTATGGGTAAATAGTAGGGCAGACTAGGTTCTTAAGCCTTGGTGAGGCAACTAGTCTAGAAGAAGGAAAACTCTGAATTCAAACCTGTTAAACTCTGCTAAAAAAATTGACCTTGTGTCATATCCTACCCAAGTGGAGGGGTTGGGTAAATATGATATCAAACACTTGAAGATCAAAAAGTATAATGTGTGAAATATGACTAACAATCAAGATAAGGATTAAACCGGGACATTGGCCCAGCGGTTAGAGTGTTCGCCAATGGCCCGGGAGACCTAGGTTCAATCCCAGGTCGAGTCATACCAAAGACTTTAAAAATGGAACTTGATACCACCTTGCTTAACACTCAGTATTATAAGGTACGGTTCAAGGGTAAAGTGGAGCAATCCAGGGAATGGAGTAGCGCCCTCCCCTACACCTTGGTGTAGTAGCTATCGAAAAGGGAGCCTTCGGGTCATCCTCGACTATGGTCGCTAACTTTACTTACTTATGTCTATAATAAAGATATGTATTCTAGGAATGATATATACAATTATTTTTGAATGTGCATGCAGCAGACTCTTGGATGTTGTATTTTTAGATATATCTTCTGGGATGTATACCGTTTATAGTCACTACTTTAACTCAAGTGTTAGAAGTTAAAAGATTTTAAACTCCTCAAGTTCTGCAATGGCAATTACCTGTAAAATCCCAAAGTTGTGTATGAATGTTAATGCCTTCAATTTATCATCGAACTTCCTGAATCTCCCTCAATAACACATGATTTGTGAAATTTGAAAAGGAAAGACCTGATTATATTGCAGCACAATAGTATACACGTGTGCATGCTGAAGACTATTGAACTGGAGACTTGATAGATTAGCTTTTATAAGTAAGTTGTTCTAGAGAGGGAGAGAAAAGACTATAATCAATATGTCTCCCTGGCCTAAATCTCCTTTGATATATCATCATTTATTCCCCCATCACTTCTTTCGACTTTCTTTTTTTATTAAGTTATCTTCTCTCACTATGTTACTGTTTATTCACCCTTTCTGTTTACACTGCACTCTCTCTCTCCTCTTACCACCCCTTTGCTTTTCAGAAAGTGAAATGCACCTGTTCTTTCTTGCAGCTGCATGTGTGCCTATGTTTTCTTTCTGTCTTGTTCCTGTTTTCGGATGCTTACTTTGGAGCTGAATTCGCAAAATGTTTTATTGGAACATGACAAAAGGCTTCTTTTTCCCTCCTCAAAATTCTTTCAAGCAGCAGCAGCAACTAAGTGGTGCACATCTCTCGAGATTGAACAGTTGCTTACATGCAGTTATATTCTGCAGTAACTCAATGATTCAATGAGGCTTTCACAGTCTCCTATTTTTATGTATGATTTGCTCTTATTGCATCATCTTCAATGATGTCCAATATCTCTACTTTCTGCATTATTCATAGGTTTATAAGATCCAAGTTTTAATACATTCCTCTCACATAAAATTCTTTCTAAAATCCAATAAAAAGAGTTGTTTTATTATGACTTCCCTACTGTTTTTCCTTTAACTATATCTATTTTTCTATAACTTTTCATTTAAAACTAAATTCATGAAATGGTGTTGATTTTCAGATGGTATTATGGTTTAATGTATACAGGCTGATTGAAAAGTAACTCCATATTTTAAAATTCTTGCTTAACTAATTTTTACAAGAAATGAAATATGAATATTATAAAATGGTGAGTTAATTTTAAATCACCTTGTATATTGAAATATAAGTAAAGTTGGCTACATTAGTCGAGGGTGACCCCCCGAAGGTTCCCTTTTAAATAGCTACTACGCTGAGGTGTAGGGGAGGGCGATACTCCATTCCCTGGATTGCTCCACTTTACCCTTGATCCTTACCTTATAATGCTGTGTTAAGCAAGGTGGCATCAAGTACCATTTATGAGTCTTTAGTATGTCTCGACCTGAGATTGAACCCCGGTCTTCTGGATCATTGCTAACACTCTACTCATAGCATATATACATGCTTAAGAGCTGATATTTTACTTATCGAGTGAACTAGCTGAAGTATCCATCCCTGGTATAAGTAACCTGGTTCACAGCTTATTATAATGACAGTAAAAATAAGATTCCTTAGTACTGATGGTGAGCTGGTATGTGTCTCCATCAGTTTGTGATGGTATAGCCACCTTTGTCAAACACGTGAGTGATTCCACTTTCAATCTGCTGACTGATCCGTTGACTGGCTAAGTCTTCAGATGACATGACTAAACTGCCCGTGTTGTGTGTTTTGTTTTTTTCAAAGATCCAGACAACAGAGCAATTGCTATCTGGAGTTGCCTGTTGATGAGTAGATAGATGAGACCACACCATTAAATAAGCCCCCCCCCCAAAAAAAAGGTCAACGCCTAGACACAGAACAAAACTTGGCTTGAAAAATTAGAAAAAAAAAAAGATTCATATATTCACCTACACTGAAAGTAGTAAGTTTAAGTCGGTCAACAGCTTGTCAATTCCTTGTATAAGTTTTAGGCTTTTCTATTCTAACTGTCTATAGTTTGGTGCAAGGCAATCTCAAATAGAGGTTATTTTTGCTTCCCTCAATCATTGGTACTACTTCACAAGTGCTTATTACGTTAAGCTTTTTTGCTTTTTTTCACTTGTGTTGTATTATGGTCAGCTTTTTTTTTCGAAGAATAGAGTAGTATCTTACAAATATGTAATGCCGTAGTGGATTTTTGAAATTAAGTGTAAATAAAAATTGTGTTATTTTTGAGGAGAAGGAAATTGACAAATGAATTGTTTGATGAACAGAACGGCAGATATATTGTTATTGTTTAAACTCAAACTGCAAATGTTTATCAACAAAACTTTGTACCATGAGTGTCAATAACTTGGTTTTTAAAAATAAATTTTTCAAACTTTTTTCTTTTTTGTAGATACCATGTATTTGTATTATTTATTTATTTTTTTTTTTTTTTTAAGAAATTACATTTAGTGTAGATTGAGTAATGTCTCATACTACCATAGCAATTTACTGTAATTTCTCATTACTCTGGAGACCAAGTTGTGTGACAAATATATATAAGGCCATATAATGCAACATTAGCCTTTTTTAATACTTGTTATACTTGTTTGTCACAGTGTCATAGATCATCTTCATAAGTTAACTGTTATTATCTTAGGAAGAATGACAAATTGTTGAACAATGTATGGCTATTATTTCCAACTTAAAATACACCTGTTGACACTGGAGTAGAAGAAAGTTGAATATAAGGCTGGGTGTGTGCTGACTTGAAAGGAAACTATAGCATGTTTGTGTGTGTGTGCTGTGAAGACCAATTTCCCATTATAAATGATTATTTTTAGATTTCACTAATATCTCCTGATAAATTTCTTTTTTTGAAATTAATCTGCTATTTGCTTGTTTGACCAGATATCTTATTTTTGTCTTCGTCCATATTCTTATTATCTTTGGTAACAGATTAGGATTTGGTTTTAACTTTATTTTTTCTTTAAGATATTAATTTTAATTAAGTCACAGAATGATTGTTTCTGGCAACAATAACTCAACATTATTATTCTGTCAGTATAACAAATGTGGCAACTATGTTTAATAATATTATCAAGATTTTTAAGAAGTTTAGAACAAGGCTCTTTTTATGCCTCTCATTTGTTTTGTGTGCATAGAAATATTAGACATAAACAAAATACTGCAAGCTGAATTAAATTTTAAGTTGTAAGGCATTTTGTGTTTCCTTTGGACAACATTAGTGTCATGAAGAAGGGATACCTATAGCATGGGCATTTGCTGAGATCCAGGTACACATCATCTGTGGAGTCTTACAAGATTGGCAGATGCTATAATAAAACATGAAATGCTAATCAGAATTTCTCATTCTGAATGGAAGCATCAGTACCATCATGGACTGAGGTTAGAATCCAATGGGTTTCATGGTTCATCTAATATAAATGAGTAGGATGTATCCTTGACTTGGTATTTCCCACAAAAAAGAAAGCGGCATAAAATCACAATGAAGTGTTAGGTTGGAGCATAATCAAAGTTTGCTTTCTAAGTAAGTTAATGAATGATGTATTAGTTTAGGGTCCACCTTTTTATGTTTATTTTGTATTGCGGATATTTTCTTCCATACTTATGCATGACTGAGTAGCTCACTATACTGAGTCACCTATTCTCTCTCTCTCTCTCTCTCATATATTCACCCTATGTGAGAGTTTTTCTTTAATATAAAAGTGTATATTGTTTAAGCATTCTTCAGCATTTGCTTTTACTGGTTAGTTTGGTTTTCAATGATTTTCTTTTTACCTTAACTCATAACTAGTTAAACTCTTTTTCAAATAGTCATGTGTCTCAAGTCTGTTTAAAGGTCACACTGAAATTTACAATAAGACTGCACAAAATAAAATTTTACTTAATTTACAATAAAATCTAAATTTTTAATTTTTAGTATATAACTTAGTTGAAACTTTTTTACTAACATTTTAAAGACTTTTTTAGACTTCTTTTTTTCTAAGAAAGTTTGAGAATTTCAGGTTTTAAAATGGAAGTGCACAATTTTAATTGGTTTTAGGTAAGGTCATGGACTTGATGATTTAGAAAGCTGCAGATTCCCAACAGCTCTATTTTAAGAAAATTTTATTTATGCATTAGTTAAAGTATCAACCTCTACTGGTCATGATTTGGAAAGTAGACATGTCCTTCTTACTTCATTTTTTTAAACAGTATCTTTGTTAATTAAGTTTATGCTGAATGGTCACAAACAATAATTGTTACCAAAAAAGTTGAATTCACATAAAAAAGAAATTTACTTATCTTTTTTATATATTTATTTTTGTCATTATCATTATTCTTTCTATCTAGTTAATATAGTTTTATGGAGAAATATGAATTCAAATGAGTAACACTTCAGAGACTCATTGATTTTGAACATTTGTTCTTTATCCAGATTGTTAATCCCAGTAAAGCAGTTTCAGCTTGAAGAACTAATAAATCTAATTAGTTATGTTTGATGTAAATAATTATTTCAATACGACAATTCATTAATTTTTCTTTTTAAAGTTTGGAAATTTAAATTCTTTATGAATAGATACAACTTGCAGAAACATGACTTTCTGTTGAATATTATTTGAGCTATAAGGAACACCCTTTCATTAATGTTAAAATCTTCTAGGTCCAATTCATATGTGCTTAATATTGTGTCAAACATTTAGCTGTCTATAAACACTCAAATTCTTCCCAATTATATATAAACATATATATCCTCACATAAGGAGTTCAGAGAGAAATTACAAGTAAGCTTTTCCTGTCTAAGAAAGGAAAAAAAATATTAATCTAAAATTCAATTTATTTATGCTAAGAATATATTTTTAATTAAGATAAAAAAGAAATTATATATGTTTGTACCTGTATGTTTTCATATCATTTCTGAAAATGTGGTTTTTAGCTTGGTAACAGCCTGATTAGATATATATTTTTTTTGTTTTCAGTTCTTTTGTTTCCTTACAACCATTAATTGCCCTAATATTCTCTGTCAAAAATATCTGTAAAATAATTTTTTGAGGTGAGAGGAATAACATATATGATCACACCCCCTTGAAATCTAGTATAACAAATATTTTCATCATTGCTTGGAATGTATTTTTTACCCCTTTGTTTGAATTTTTGTTGAGTTAATTCTCTTGAAAATCATGGTATATCTTGGATTTATTTAACATTTTGGAAAAGTAGTAGTTTTATTTCGGAGTAAAAATCAAATCTTGGCTGAATATAGTTTAAAACCTTTTCAGGGATGATCCTAAAAGTTTGGTTGAAATTAAATCAAAAATAGGTGAACTTTAGTGTACAGATATTTGGTGAATTATCAAATTAAAAAAAAATGATCAAGATATTACAGATCAAACAATAGATCATTTTAAAAGCAAATTTCTTTTTGATACATGACATCAGTTGATGCTGTCTTAGAAAAGTGTATTCACTTGTAGATTTTAAAATATGCTACTTTAGTTACCTTTGTAAGATGAATATTTTCTGTTTAAAAACTTTTCTACACCAAAGGTTGTCTTGACATTTGTCAGTGTGAAGATTAGACTTCTTATTGTTTTTGCTCTACACAATTTTAATCAGATTTATTTCCTTGTCAGGATCATGATTATTTATTTTATAACTATTCTAACTACCTTATTCAGGACACAATTGTGGTAAAATAGGTGAATTACTCGTGTAACTTGAGCATAATCCTCCTTTTTATCATTGTTTACTTATCCTCCTAAGGCGGCTACTTCTTCAGCCACAGAAGGTTTAAGTAAATAGAACCAGATTAAACACAGAATCCTTTATTATGTCATTGGATAATTGTATATCCACCAAATTTCATGACAAGAGGATTATACCTTTCTGCTTCTTTGTAATTTATAACACTTTTCTTTGTCTTCAAGAGACATAATAAATTTATATATAAAATATAATGTGACTTGGATATCAGTAAATCTCATCTCACTACACTAAAATTCTGTTGCCATGAAAACATGTTGTGGACTCTAGTGGTGCAGTAGAATTAGAATTTTATGATATGTTAAATTTGATTAAGAAAATTTCATTATTAATGGTGAATGATAATGCTGTTTTGTTATTTTTTATACATGTCTCTTAGCTTCTCACCTGAGGAAAAATGTTAAAGGAATTTATTAAACTGGCTGTTTGCTCTGTTAATTGATAAACTTTTAAAGTCAGACGTGTTTAGATATATATTTAAACTTAGTTTTATTTATAGTAAGGAAGACAATCTTAATTTTACATTTTAGTTTATCAAATATAAACAAGAATATGTAGATCAACATAACGTTGGATATTTTAAAAGGGTGATATAATTTAAAAAAAACTAGATATTGCAATTATTTTTTGATAGTATAGGTAAACTAGGAAATATTAGCAGAAAGTAACCATAAAAAACATTTGTTGGAGATCAAGGTTTTACAAACAAGGATTATAATTTTGTTTTAATATTGCATTGTTTAGTCATTCTGTTTAAGAACAGCAAGAAGCATTTTTTTAAAAAATTTGTAAGATGATTTTATTGTTTCAAAATTGTCTACTGAGCAAGATTTGAAGATTTTTTTTCTCCCCATTTATGACTGAGTACTGTGCTGTCCAGTGGAAAAGCATTCATTTAATTGTCTGCAATCAGATCTTAGTTATAACTTTTTTTAAAAATCTAGGTGGAGGTTAAAAAATAAAAATTAAATAAAAGGATTAGTTTATCAGTCTACAAAACTCTGGTTGTCAGGTTTGGAGTTAAAATTAAAATAGTAATTGTAAAGTTATTCAGATTTCATTTTCAATTAGAGCAAAAGATTAAAGCTTTACTTTCTGCTTACCTCTTGTTATCAGATAGAGATAGAATGATAATGAGAGGAAGAGTCAGATATTTGTTCATTTAGGACCAAAAAAAAAAAAGAAAAAAAAATGGATTTGTTTTGTGAGTCAGTATGGTATTTAAAAAATCAGATATGAAGATCCAGCACTTGAATAAGATCTTTATTTTGTCACTTCAAAAACTGATTGAAAAAGAATTTTTTATTTTTATTTATTTTTTTTTATGAGAAAAAATACAACTTTGAAGAGGAATGGGATGGTTTTTACTTCCCTCCTCACTGAAACTTGAACCTAATATTGCTTTCAAAACCTTTTCCAGTGACATCTTGTATCCTGTGTTTTTGTCCCCCCTTTTGTACAAAGGTTAACTTGTTCCCACACTGCTAATTCTACCTTGTATTAATCCTTAATACAAGGTGATAAAGCAAAAATCTCAGATTTTAAATGATAGTAATTGAAATTATAAATATAGTTTTATTAATAATACTATTAGCGATAGGGATTATTGATAATTTGGTGTTAAAAAGTATAATAGTGGTAATGTGTCTGCCACATCAACATATTACAGATTAGTTTGCAGTAATGATCTGAATCAGCTCAACATTTGGGCTGGATTTCTTTTTTCTTGTTTTTTTATCTTATTTTATTTTTTTTTTTTTTTCTTCAAGTTCATAATAGTATTGTGTTGCTGTTAAAAACAGTAGTTATAAATATCCTTGCCTCTTTCACTTTTCTGACTGCCATAATAGTTGTTACTTCTGTATAAATTTCATACACTAAATATCCCAGTGAATGATTATTCAACCTGGTTTAAAATTAAGTTTTTTACTCTAGATGATGTGTACCATCAATAGCACAGTTGTAATCACAAGCAGTGATAGAAATAAGTGTTATTGTTGATATTAATAACAATTACTGCTGCTCCTTAATAGTTATTGAATTTAATTTTATATAAAAAAATGTAACAACTATTATGTGCCAGAGATAGTATTAATTATGGTATTGATTCTAATGATAGTATTATGATAATGAAAAAAAAACCTGAAAAGAAGTCATCTCTTTTATGACAAGCAAACAGGTTTTGTCCTTTATGTATAACTTATTTGAAAGCCACTTGCAATAACTTTTGCTTAACTGAAATAAAAAGAATATGCTGTTTCATTTGTCTTTTGTGGAAGCAGTCATTTGTAATAAGAATTATATGCAGGTTTGAGACCTTAAGTTACCATTCCTTATGAATATATATGAGTTGTCTACCTAAGAACTTGTCTAAAGTAACAGATGGCAGTCTTTTGTCAACAATCATTGGAATTGAACCTGAACAAGAGTGACACTTGGCTGGAACAGATTCAGTGGACCTTTTATGTGAGAGAAAGAGAGTAAAGAAATGAACATAGCCATTGAAAAATACTAGACTTTGTTGTGAAGAAGGAAAATGAGTTTTGTCTACCTTAGTCAGAGGGCATTGTTCATTACATCTCTATTGGTAGCCATTAAGTACTATGCCAAATCACTTAGTATTTATAGAATGTGTATTATAATTACTTAAAAGTAAATAGTCTCTAAAGAATATTTCGTATATCTGGGGTGATCTAACTTGAAGTGTTGAATCATTTGTCTTGAGTGCAAATGTAAAATATACTTAATATTAAAATTCAAATTGGATTACTTTATCCTTCAATTTAGAGTATTGTTAAAAAGAAAGCAAAAAAAAAAAAAATTGCCACACTGTGCTGTTTTTTGATAATAAATGTATAGAACTCTGTAAATTATAATACAAAAAAGTTAGATAAAGGAAATTGCTTTGTATAAGAGATTGCTGAAAAGTTCTCTGCTTGACCAAGAAGGAATTGACCTAGAGCTATGAAGCATACATGCTATTCCACATATTCATCCCACAGTTCAGCATACATGCCACTTCATTTCTCTAATTTAAAAAAGTTTTTTTAAAACTCTTTCCAAAAAAAAAATTAAACTGTTGGCCTGAGAACTTTTCAGTAGCAGCCTCTTCATAATTAGCTTTTAATACATTTGGAGTTATTTTCACTAAGAAATGAGATTTGGAAATTGCTTTATTTTTCAAGTTAGCACATTCTAACAATACTGAATTAATATGCTGTTTTTGAGTAATAGAGCCCAAATAAAAATTAAGTCATTATAATATAGATGACATTAACTTGGGCTAAACTGATAAATAGCTATGAATTATGGTATTATGACATATGTCATTTCAATTCCTAATAGTAATGACTTTGAAAGACTTTGTACATCACTTATTTAATTTGTTGCAATGGGATTCAACCTTACCTATTAAACATGACATTAACAGTATGATATTGATGACTGCTGTCCACATAAAAAAAAATCACCCTCTGGTCAATCTAATCAGAAAATAGCTTTGTAATGTGGCTATTGTCTTCATTACAAAGTTTTCAATTTCTGTTCCCAGGTGAATATATCTGCCAAATGCCTGCTTATTCAGGAAATATTAGTTTTTTGTTGAGATGTCTGCTGACTGAAAAGTTTTTGGCTTTGCATACTGGTTTCTGGTTTAAGATTTCTCTGTAGTCTTTCCAAGTACATTGGTACCTACCAAAAGGTTTGTTAGTTCTTGGTTGATTCTTCACAGAAGTATCTTTTTGTAATATCTGATATTGAATAACTTAATTTTTGTGCTAATTTAGTAAATATCTATAAACTACTAAAAAAAATATAAGAAATATGACTTTGGTTAGTCCCCCCCCCCAATCTGTCAGAAGTAATGAATGTTTATTTTAATTTGATGAGTTTTTTAAAATTGAATTTTTAAAATAATTATCTACAAAAAGATAAAATGGGGATTATTTTGTATAAGAAGTAATATCCTTATATATATATATATATATATATATATATATATATATATATATATATATATAACTCAATATAAGATATATGCATTATAATATAGAAATCAAAACCACATAATACAACTTTTATATTTTCATGATCCTTCAGAAAAATTATAAGTGATGAAAGATGGAAAACATAGAATATGAAAAATTAATCAGATTTACATTACTGAAGAACTGAAAAGTCAGTAGAAAAATAGACTCAACTAAGATATCTTATTAAAAAAAATTTTTTTTAAAAAATCAATGTAAGTTATAATATACTAAAAAGCTTAAAATTCCATAAATTTCTACAGATATGTCATAAGAAGCATAATAGAAACCTATTTTCGTTTCTTTAATCTGATATTCATATATGCTGACATTTTATTTGTCAATGCTATATTAAACTTGATCTTATGTTAAATCCTACCTTTGTAGGAAGAAACTGTGTGTGTGTGTGTGTGTGTGTATGTATATATATATATATATATATATATATATATATATATATATATATATATATATATATATTTATATTTATATATATATATATATATATATATATATATATATATATATATATATATTTTCTATGCAGAAGTGTTTTTTTTTTTGTCATGGCTTGATTTTGAAAGGGTGGAAGTGCAATAACTGTGTTTTGTTGTAGATCTGAAAATTTTCCAAGTTAAAATATCCAAAAGGGTATCATCCATAATTCAGCTCTCATTAGCCAAATCGACTTAAAACCAATTTCACTTTCATCATTAGGAAAATCTAAGGTTACCTTATTGTAAAGTTTATGCTAAAATGTTCTATTTTCCTAATCATTCAGTTACAGATGGAGAGATTTGATATTATGATTGATATACAGAAAGAAAGGATTTCTCTTGCTTGGATAATGTGTTAAGTAAATTCTTAAGTTTGGGCCTTACTATACAAAGGAAGTAGTTTAGTGTTTTCCAAGTTAAACTAGCTTTTATAAGCATTATTTCAATTTAGATATATAAAATCCACAGACTGTTTCATTGTCACAACTCTTCAGTGTGGCTAGATATGCAGGATGCTTCAAGCTGGGATCGAAACCTAACTTTTTGCTAGACTTTGTGTGTGTGTGTGTGTGTATGTATATATATATATATATATATATATATATATGTGTGTGTGTGTATGTTTGATTATGCCATAAAAAGATGACAAATATTTAAGTAATTACTGCATTGTATTAATAAAATGTCAGAAATTTCCTGCTTTGCATTTTCTTTGTTCAATACTTGAATATAAAATTAAAAGTTAAGTAAAAGTAACAGTTGATTCTCTGCTTGATTGTTGGTTAGTTTGTAATTAACATTAAAAAGAAGCAAATATTTAACCAATGATTGTGTACAAAGCTGACTAAATGCATACAAAGTTAAAAGTGGACTTAGTAGGGATAGGCATGTTGGTGTAATGTTTGATATATAAATATATGCATACACACGTATACAAATCCAAGTAAGTATAGGTGGTGTCAACAAGTTTGTTTCTTAGGTTCAAGATTTCCTGATTGGTCTTGAATAGTGAAATATTTTCCTCTTTTATCAATGTCCTGATAATTTATCCAAATGACTTATATTTCTTTCCCCCCTCCTCTTTTTAAAACTACTGTTTATAATTGTGCCTGGACAACGGTATTTGTTATTACTTCAATTAAAAGAGAAAGCAATCAGCCAAGTTATCAGTAAAACTTTCTTTTAATATTTTATTACATCACCTAATTAAGAATTTATATAGGAAAACAAACATTTTATGCTAAAATCTTGGGTTGTAACAATTTTTTTTTTCTTCATTGAGAAAACAAAGTATTGGTTATTATAGACATATTTAATCATTAATATATTAATACCAGCCATTGGCCTAATGAGTAGAGTGTTTGCCAATGCTCTGGAAGACCGGGGGTTCAATCTCAGGTCGAGTCATACTAAAGACTCAAAAATGGTACTTGATACTGCTTCGTTTAGCACTCAGGATCAAGGGTAAAGTGGAACAATCCAGGGAATGGAGTAGTGCCCTCCCCTACACCCCGGTGTAGTAGCTATTGAAAAGGGAGCCTTCAGGTCACTAAGCTAAGGTCACCAACTTTACTTTTACTTACTTATATTAATACAGTGATACCTCGAGATACAAAATTAATTTGTTCCCGAGAGGATTTCATATCTTGGAATTTACCCATGAATGGCGTAATTTGCTCCAGTCCCCAAAAGCAGGCAAAGTGTAAATATCATACCCACCCAAAGGAATATGTTTGTTATTGACAACTTAGTCATTTACATAAATGTTTAAAAAAAAAAAGAATGAGAAAACAATAGAATCAATGAAAAATAATAAATAATAAATGTTGTTATGAATCATGACACTTTACCTTTTGAGTCGAGCACTTTCGATTTTCATGTTTGTATCTTGAATATTTTTTTTGTTAAATGGGACTGAAATTTCTTTGAAGCCTGTTTTGTATAATAGGGTTTTCATAAGTCTAGGTTCCACTGTATATTGTTTTCAATGACTATGTAAATAAAATTCTTTTGGTTTTGAGTTGAAGTACGACTCATTTTTAAACTCTTCTTTTGAAGTTAAGTCCATGAAAATGGTTTTGCAAACTTCAAGACAAATAGTATATGGAAAGACTAAGATCAAGGGAATATAGTAAATGAACTATTTTTTTTTCCAGCCAAATTTTTCCAGATCTTTGGTCATTAAAACAATGGTTTTATGTGTTATTTTGGGTGAAAGATAATCCTTTTCTGTTTGCTTAAGATTTTTTTTTTTTTTTTTTTTGTCCTAAGATGCTTTTTTGTGCCTTACCTGTGAGCAATGATTGGCTGTGACTATTTGATTATTGTTTAATGATTCCTTGAATACCCTATCATACACCCAGAAGAATCTTCCAGGGATGCAGACCTTCTCTTAGCTGTTGATCAGGCTTTCCACTACAACTAAGCCACTGATACCTTCATTTCCAGTAATGGCTCTTTATCCAAAAAAAAAAAGCATTTGAAGTTGAGAGGTATGCAATGTTGCTTAATATTCAACACATTGTTTGATATTATCTTGCTGACAAGTCATGTTGAATTAACTTTCCAACATCTGACACTTTTCCAAGCCTTTTTATTTTGCAATGAATGGTTATATGGCTTATTTTGAAATGTCTGCCAAGTTCCCTAGCTATAGGGTTTAGTTTAATAGCTGTTTCCAGTGTCTCTGAATCAAATCCTTTTGGGCGATCTTCTTTTGGCTCATCTTATAGCCTGAAGTCCCCTTTTTCTGAAATGGGAAAACCATCTTCCACATGATCTTTTAGACACTATGATATCATCAAATGTGCTTTTGATGGATTTGTCTGCTGCATTTGTATTATTATTCCTCTCTGAAGTTAATCAAATATGCCATAATGAATGTATTTTTTATTTGGAATAAACATATGGGTTGATCTGAAAGCTTTTCTTTAAATAAGTTTCGCAGAATCTGAAAGGAAATTAGATATTTATCTAGAAATCAGAAAATACCAGTTAAACATTAAACTTCATTAAATCTTGTTCAAAATTCTTTTGTTGAAAAATCAGAAGTTTCATTACAATCTGATTGTACACGAGTCTGGTAAGGCATGGTGGCACACATCCAATTAAGTCTTTATTATTAATTAGGTTTTAAAATTCAAAACTTTAGATATATTTTTACAATTACAAGTCTGATCCTATATCATATAATTATGAAAATTCATTATGGCTCAAGTCTCAGGCACCCTGTTAGAATTGAACTCACTACATCAATAATGATTGGCTAAGCTATCTTGCTAACTTCTACTCTGTAGTGTGTTAATTTGTATTTTCCCTTGTGAATGGTGTGTACAAGGCAAGTAATTCAATATAAGTAATTTCTCTTGAAACTTAAATTTGGGACACTACAGAAAAAAATATGTAAATATGATTTTATTATTATAAATAGTTCACATTGTAAAATAAGTGAATATATAGATGTTTTTGGTTATTATTGTAATATATTTGTGTTATATATGATCACAAAAATTTATAGGTTAACTCTTTAACTATTTGCCTAGAATTGTATAATACACTGACTGCTTCTCTGCTGAGGAGTAAGACTCCCCAAATGAGTGTCCTGGTTATGACACTAAACAATCTGATGGTGATGTTCCAGTAATGTTGGAACTTTGGGGAATGCAAAGTACTCCTTCATTGCCATCACTCCCAGGTCCACTCTGGCTTGGAGTGGTAGCACCTGATAAGGTCCTATCTATGAGTCAAATAGAACTAAACTGTATACTTATGTTAAACTGAACTGCTTGAAATAGAATTGTTTTGTCATTCAACTGTTTGTATATACTATACTTATACTAAACTGAATTGTTTGAAATTCAATTCAGTGTTAAATGACCTGAAAAGGGTTGATATGCTGTAAAACAACCAACCAACCTACCTTTAACTATTGTGTGTCTGTGTCAAATAACCCGTACATTATATATCCTTTGTACACCAGAAATATTAGAAAATTGATCCTTCAGATTGTGAATAATATGATAGTTTCATTGAAGATCTTTGTCACAGATTTTTTTACATATCAATGTTTCTAAGTTGCTTTGTAGGAAAAAAGTTGTTTTTTGAAAAATGTCACGTTATTTTCTACTAAAATAAAAAATAGGTATTTCCAAGTGGAACTTTCCTGAAGATTATTGGATTGACTATATTTTGTTTTACTGTATGCAACTGAATAGAAATGTACAAGTTTTCAAAGTAAACTTGGGATCTGTAGTGGAATTATGTGTGATATGAAATAGAATAGATTAGGATTACTAGGAAAAAGGGTTAAAGCTAATTATTTCTACAATAGAACTATAAGTCTATAAGTTTTTTTGACTAATGGTAAATTGAAGAGATTTTTGCCAGGGTTTGAAATCAGTTTAAGTTGATAACAATAATAAAACAAAGTTGTCTGAATTTTTTAGACGAAGCTCGATAATTTTTATCATTCAGGGTTTTCAGACTATTGTCTTCATCATTATTGTTATATTCACAATGTTTCGGCTGATATGTCCTCCAGCCTTCTTTAGGTGTTTCTTGTCAAACTCTGGAGCCTACATGGAACTTTGAACCACGTCCTTATTTAATCTGTGGGGTTCGCTTGCTCTGATTCCATTAACCATAACTAGGTACAAAAAGGCTGAAGAACACATTGTCCAAAATGTGAATATAACAATGAAGATAATAGTCCGAAAACTCTGAATGATAAGTTGTTTTTCAACACCAATCTCATTTTTAAAAACATTTTTTTCTAACTAAATCTATATTTACAGCTAATTTATGCTGCAGACTGATATGAAACATTTTTTTAAAAATCCTTTTAATCAAAGTCATGCTATGTCCTAAAAGAACACATTCTATTTAATTATATTTGATTCTTTGTTGACTTAAAATGAAATGGAACAATTTTTCATAGATAGAAATACTGTTTTTAATTATTTCTAACTTGCACAACACCAAAAAATTAGTATTTTCAAAAATTCTATTTAAGATTTTCTAAATGTTTTTGAACATAAATTTAATTATTACATTAGCATAAATACCATCTTGATAACAATGTGAGTTGAGCTAAGTTGACAATAGGTTTTACCTCAAACTATTGATTGCTTTTTATATACTGTACATCTTTGAAATGATTAGCTTGTCTCAAAAAAATCATTTATAGAATTTGTTATATAGGTATGGAAGATGTTACAGTGGTCATGCTAGTTGTTTCCTAGATAAATCTTGGAAAATGGCTTGTGTATAATGTATCAAATTTGATTTAATCTACTAAAAATTATGTAATAATGATGACTATAATACATTTGTTATTGCAAAAATATATATGAATAAAATATAAACTTCAGTTTTAAAATCATGAATTGCTTAATAAAATAACTGTCAAAATTCTAAAAAATATTCACATCAGCTGAAAGAGATACATACTCTAGCAAACTATTCTTACAAATCTATTGTTTAAAAAAAAAAATCTTGATATTTAATCTACATTTGTATACTTTAATGATGTGTTAATAACTCTAGGCCACTTTCTGTTCTTCTAGTAAAGAACAAATAGTTGACTTATACAAAAAGAATTCTGAACATTTCTAATAAGTCACTCTATACTCTGTCAATTTTTAATGTTCAACCTAATTCATTAAATCTGTTCTCAGAATATATGTAAATCAAGTACTAACCTGCTTGCATATTTCTGAATGTTTCAAGTACAGGGACAATGCCTATACGTGAAGTTGTGGAAGTACACATTCTTAGAAAAGAATGCTTATTTATATATGAAAACATATTTTGAAAAATTAAAATAACATTTTTCAACCTGTTCTCATAATTCCTATTCTGTAAATCAGGCAATAATTTGGTTGTACATCATTCAATTTAAAGGAATTGAAAGATGTAGAACCAAATTTTTTTTATCCCTTTCCAAGTTCAGTAATGATGCCTCTACAAAGATGTTGCAAATATACTTATTTTGAATTGTTAGAAAGGATTGTTTGTTATTCTATGAAAATGTCTGTTTTATCCTTCTTAATGTACTGTTGATTTTAGCAAGTTTTGGCTTGGAAAATGACAATTTGTCAGAAATTCATGTACCAGGTTTTTTCATTATTTGTGGCAAAGATTATCATTTGAAGCTATAGTTTTCAGGAGCAGATTTTAAGATTTTTTCTTATAATAACCATAAACTTTTTATTTGTTTTGGACATTTCAATGAATTGGATGTGCTTCTTGAAATTCTAAATTATATATTTTGTTTCTTTTCAGGTAATCCTTTCTTTTGATTTATGACTATCAATTGCCGACAGGTTTGTTATTTTAACTAATTTGTCATGTCCACATTGTGGAATTGGCTGATTAATATTTTCTATTCTTTCTTCTTTACTTATCTTTCTTTCTTAATCCTATATTTCTAAATTCTTTCTGGCTTTTCTTTAAACAATGAAGACTGAAAAGTGTTTTTACCTCCATTTCTCAGGATTAAATCTTTATTATTTTAATAACTTCATGTGATATCTCTGGTGGTTAGGTTTCTGACATAAATACCTTTATTTTTTGAGACAGAAATTTTGTTTTTTTTTGTTGCTTTTTTTAACTTTTAATTTCAACCTTAGCTAAAGTTAAAAATCTGCTCAAACAATCATATACACTTCTGTAATGTTTGATTCCATATTATATTCAGTCTCCTTTATATGCCTTAGAAATCATGGATTTATCAATACTTCAGTATTGGTGTCTAAATTTCAATGTTACCAGTGATAGATTCAGCATGTATAATTTGAATATTTTTCAACTGATGAAAGAGATTGTATTGAGTGTGTTGTACCCAATGCAAATAGTCAATGTTTAAGTTTCAACTTTGATCATCTTATCAATTTTATACCAATAATAGAATAACTTATCATGTAATGGAATAAAGTAAGTAAAACTATGATAATGTTATCTTAGTGTGTGAAATGGGAGTACTTGTTGACTTCTGTTGACTAATTCCTCAGGTCTATGATTCAAATCTTTACTGTTTCAAAAATATATCTTGTATAATGTTTGACCTAAAAACTGATTTAAAAAAAAAATCACTTGAAATTTACACAAATATGTGAAAATATTTATATAACTTTGATATTAGATAAATTTCATTTCTTATGTTATTGGACTTGTTAAAAATTTAATTATCAACATATAGAATATTCTGATTTTTTTTACAAATGTTTTTTTAATTAAATGTACAAATAGATATCAAATATTTGATTGATATTTTATTTAGAGGTTAAATCTTCATTATATACTCAAAGATATGTTGTTCAGGAGAGGTGATTTAGGCAATCTATATTAATATAACTAAAAAGCTAAAAACACCTGCTTCATTTATTAAATAACATCTTGATCTGTTAGAATTGTTATTGAATTCCTTTCTTCCATTTTTATTATTTTTTTATACAGAAATTGGCAAATTTATGACTATAAGAAAATGTTTAGTTCATAATTTTCAAAATCTTGAATTGTTTGAGAGCATTTTAATGCAGCAAATCAACATAGCAGCTGTCAAAACTTTACTTATCTATAAATGCTTATAAAACTAGTTTTACAAGATTGTTTTTATTTCTATTGATTTGTTTGATGATTTTTCATTACAATGATATCAAACAACTTATTTTTTGTAAATCTGGGTCAGAGGAAACCTATTGAGTTTTTGTATATTCAACATTTACTCCAACAACATTGTCTATTGGAGCTGTAGAATACACTAACTGCTCCTCTGTAGAGGGTTAAGCACGACCCCCTCTAATTAGTGTCCTGAGTATGACATTTAACTGCATCTGATGGTGAGACTCCAGTCTTAGAGTTCTGGGGGAATGTGAAGTATCCCTTCATTGCCATTACTCCCAGATCTACTCTGACTTGGAATGGTAGTACCAGTCTTATCTACAAGTCAAACAGAACTGTTCAATCATTTACTAAAGATTATTATTAGTTATTTGAAACCGTATAACTTTGTACAAATTATTTATATTAGATGGAAATACTTGATAAAATGAATTACTAATATTGAATAGCAATACTTGAGACCATTTAACTGTGTACAAGCAAATGATTAATATTGTAGTGAAATTGAAAGGCAGAACCCACAGATTGCTGCCTCTGATGAATCAACCAGGGTTTGTCGTTCAAAGAGACAATGAGTGGTGTGCTGTATATGCAGGCAGAACAGCCGACGTTTACGTGAATTCAGCAACTGTCCATGACTGGATAAAAAACAGGTGGTGAGTCGAGTAAACAAGAGAAATGAAATGTGACAACAAAGCTGAGTGAATTGAATTCCTTTCATAGCAACACCGAAAGAAACAAGAAGTGATGAGCAAAATGACCTACCTCAAAGTTAAAAAATGGTGTGAATGTGTCTTGCATGTAGAGTACCGGAAGTATAGAAAAACGGAAGCACGAGCGTCGTTGGGAGTGCAATTTGTAGGTCATGCGTCTCGTCTCTGGTGGGAGGGGATTTGCAACATATGCAAATTTTGGTCAGCCAGAACCAGTATAAAAGGAGCATTGTGGGGAGGGGCATTTGTTGCTTCACAGCAAAATTGTGCAAACCAGTGTTGATGCGGCAAGTAAGAGTGAGAGAAAGAAACAGACAGGACTGGTAGCGAGCAGTTAAAAGGTTTCAAATATTAAATAAAAGTATTAGTGTTAGCAATACTTGAAACCATTTAATGGTGTGCAAACAAATGAGCTCTGTTTAAAAGTAAATTTACCAACATACTATTTGCTTACAAATTTTATATATTTATAAAAATTGGTTTTGGTGTTAAATAACTCACATGGGTTGATATACCATAAGTAAAGTTGGCGACTGTAGTTGAGGGCGACCTGAAGGCTCCCTTTTCAATAGCTACTACACCGAGGTGTAGGGGAGGGTGCTACTCCTTTCCCTGGATTGCTCCACTTTATCCTTGATACGTACCTTATATTGCTGAGTGTTAAGCAAGGAGGTATCAAGTACCATTTTTAAAGTCATTGGTATGACTTGACCTGGGATTGAACCCCAGTCTCCCAGACCATTGGCGAACATTCTACCCACTAGGCCAATGATATGCCATAAAACACCACCAAACTGATCTAATGTAAAAAGAAGAGGGGAAAAGGTGTAGATTTTGTATGTGAAATTTTTACTGTATATTGTTTAATTTATATGATGAATATTTACCATTGATTTAAGTGGGTTAACAAAGGTTATGTTAAAAAAATTAATATTTGATGCATAAAATGAGTATTTTTATCATTGGACTATGGAATTAATGATTTACTTGTGTGTGTTTGTAAAGGTGCAATGGTTAAACATAGGAAATGGGATCAGCATAATGGTTATTACCATAGTAAATTGGATCAGTAACCCAAGTTCAAATCCTGGACGGGGTTGCATTTCACTTCACTCTTGGGAAAGGTATGAATCTATCTGTTCTCTCCCCCATTTATGGATAAATAATAGGATAGACTGGGTTCTTTAGCCTTAGTTATGCAACCAGTCGAGAAGGAAAACTGAATTCAAACCTGCTTTACTCCACTTAAAAAAAATCAACCTTGTTTCTCATCCTGTCTTTTTGGCTGAGGGTTGGATAAATGTTTACTGCAAAACCCTATAGCCAAAATATGAATATGTAGCACTCCAAAAATAAGTACACTCCTTATATATATTTATGCAATTTTACTTTATATTAGTTTTCTGTTGAGTTTGATTATAATCAATGCCTAATAATATCTGTTTTGATTGTATTTCACTAGAAATTATGAAATCCTGGTATTTTTTATTTCAGAAAAATATCAACTTTTTGTAATAATTGTTAGGGTCTATTCATGTAGGGGTGATATGTAGCTGCTGTCTCAGTCTTGGTTTTATTTAACAATATAATTTTCTGTGTATCTTGCATTATAACTTAACCAAAGTAATGATCTTCTACCAAATGGGATTTACTAATTTGCATATTTTACTTTTAAAAATCATTTTGAAAATGAATAAAACAATTACTCCTTTTCAATCTTTTCTAAATCTGATTTAAAAAAAAAAAAAGTTAAAGAAAATTTTTTAAAATGTTTATTATTTATCTATTTTCTTTAATAGTTTTATGATTATTCTTAGTTTTGATAGTATTATCAACCTTGATCTTTTGAGCAATTAAATTTAAGCCTTAATAAAAATTGAACTATCCACCTAAAAAATTTAACTAAATTTTTTTCAGAAATAAGATAATTATAGACCTACTAAAAATTTATTTCACAAATTTAAATCTTCAGTTTTTCATTCAAATACTTTACAAAAATTTGTAAGTTTATATCTATTTTTATTGTGTATATGTGTGTAATATATAAGGAGGTTCTTGGGATGTGATGGTTATCATTGTAGGAATGTGCATGACAACCTGAGTTCAAATCCAGGACTAGGTCGTTTGCATTTCATATAATGCTTATACTCTTTAGAAAGGTATGAATCCAACTATTCTCCTTTCATTTATGTGGTAAAAAGAAAAGAAAGTAGGACAGACCATTGTATGGTAACTGATCTAGGAGAAAGAAAACTCTGAAACACCCGTTAAACACTGCTTAAGAAAATTGACTTTTCGTCACACCCTGTCTGTGTAAAGAGGTTGGGCAAATATATAAACACGAGATATTTATGAAAACGTTTGTCAGCTGCATTGCACTATCTGGAACTTCACTGCCTTCTAGCAGTAGGAGGGGTGCATAAAGTTTCTGCTGGTGAGAACAAATATTTTGAGTTAATGTATAAGCTGTTGCCATATTTATAAATACATTCCTATAAGTTTTGATGTTGTGACTACTTGAAATCAAGAAGTATTTTTCTTCTCACTGTGTGTGTGTGTGTGTGTAAATACCCCCTCCTCATCAAATTTTAGAATAGAAAATTTATCTTGGAATGTTATTCTAATATATACACTTTATATCAGGAACTTCAAATAAAGTAACAAAATGAAGCTCTTAGTATTCCATGGAAAATTTACTATTTTAAAATTTGGTGAATCTATATATATATATATATATATATATATATATATATATAGGCAAAATTTGGGCTTCTATGCATGCCTATAGAACTATTTTAACATGCTCTTGGAATTTTATTTTCAGCTTTTTACCTCTCTGGGATGATAGTATTGTATAGACTGATGCCTGTGTAAATGGGGGATGCAAGATTGACTAATGCCCATGTAAATGGGGGTATCAACATACCAACATAATCTTTTATATATTTTACAATTTTCTCTTGGCACACCGCAATATGCTATTGTTAGGAGAAATTTATTTTTAGAAAAAAGCAGCCCATCATATGCTATTTTAATATTTAACCTTTCAAGCAGCTAAAAATGCATTGAAAAATTTTTTTGCAATGAAAGGCCAGGACTGCTGAAAGCATCCACAAATAATTGTCAAAATCTTTTTAGATTAATGTTGTCTGCTTCCCTAACCATGTCCATCTCTCAGTAACAGCATAATGGAAATAGCAGTTACCAACTTTTCATGTTAATGAAATTTTAATGATTTCTTTTGACTTGCTATTAAAAAGTTGATTGTACTTTCTGTTCTGAAAGATTTTGGGAAATACTTGCTGTCTTTCGCCTAACCTGTACTTCTTTACATGTTAAAAATAAAGATTTATGGAGTTTATTTACTATCATGATTAGTTGTGTATAATACTTCACCACCAACTTTTGGCTATGAAATTCTGGAAAAGAAATCTCATATAATACACATTAACATTTTGGAATTTGTAGCTGCTAAATTTAACATTTGCTTAATTTTTTTATCCTGTTTGTATTGGCTAAATATAAGAATTTATATAGTTTATATAATGTTTCAAAACAAAATTTACACAGCATTTTGAACAAAGACATGTTCTCATAAAAATGTAACAAACTTTGGCAAAAATAATTTCACAATAGAACAAATTATAAACAAACCCAGTCACTATTTCTCTCTAGTAGTTTGCCCAGTTGGCTGGGGCTGTAGAATACACCAACTGCTTCTCTGCAGAGGGGGTGAGACCCCCACCTCCAATGAGTGTCCTGGATATGACACTAAACAATCTGATGGGAAGGTTCCAGTAATGCTGGGGCTTTGGGGAATACAGAGCACCTCTTCATTTCCATTGCTCCCAGGTCCACTCTGGCCTGGAATGGTAGCACCTGATACTATTTACCCAACCCCTCCGCTCGGGCAGGATATGACACAAGGTCAATTTTTAAGCGGAGTTTAACAGGTTTGAATTAAGAGTTTTCCTTCTCCTAGACTAGTTGCCTAACCAAGGCTGAAGAACCTAGTCTGTCCTACTATTTACCCATAGCTGGAGGGAGAATAATTGGATTCATACCTTTCCCCAAGGGTATTAGTGCTATGTGAAATGTGATCAGTCTCGTCCAGGATTTGAACTCATGTCGCCGTGTCCATTTCCTACGACGATAACGACTACACCACGGGCACCTCCTTAAGTACAATTAAACTGTACTTACACTAAACTGAATTGTAGCACCTGATAGGGCCTTATCTATGGGTTGAATAGAACTAAACTGTATACTTATGCAAAACTGAATTGTTTGAATTAGAATTGTTTGACTAAACTGAATAGCTTGTAATAGAAATGTTTTTGACAATTAAACTGTGTACTTACACTAAACTGAATTGTTTGAAATAGAACTGACTATTTTTATAAAAATGGATTTAGCATTAAATAACCTACAAAGGTTGATATGCCATAAAACCCAACCAACCAAATCTGTCATAGTAGTAAAAAAAACAAACAAAAATAAGTGTTTGTTACACATTAATTAGTTAGGACTATAGATATAATCTACTTTTGGTTGTGCCATCCCAAGTATGGTGATGCATGTAGCTGGCGGGGATTTAATATTTAGTTCTCATGTATAATATGCATTTCTTAACCTTTGGGCTGAAAAATGTTTTATACACAAATAATCATGGTAAAATTTTCCTGTTGACAAATGAGATATCTCAAAATGGGATCAAAAGTGTATGAGAACTGTGCAAATTGGTCTGAAGTATTTTCAAATACTTACTCTTTAATCATAAGGTATTTTATGAATTATAAGTTTGTTTGCTTTAATGATATTCTTTAGAATTTGTAATCTTTTACAAATAGTTTTAAAATGAATATCATTTAAGCAAATAATCCTATAATCTATTAAAAAAAAATCTTTGATTGTCAACAAGAAAAACTTACCATAATTATTTGTACATATGATGCACTATTTTTGGATGTTGAGGTTCTGTAAAGTGTTGCTAGATGGCACTTTGATCAGATAAATGGAAAGTTAATCCATGATAAAAGATTATTGTTGTGTACTTAATATAAGTTGTTTTTTTTTTTCTGTTATTCTTATAATAGATACAATGTCCCAATGGACATGAGATTAATCTTATATATTGAGAGTTTATTTTAGGTGTAAAATTTATTGTAATAAATGATAAATCATAAGTGTTTTGTAGGATCAGTAAACCGTATAGATTATATTTTTGATCACTTTTTTCCCCCCTCTTTGTAGTTAGGGGGAATCTGGTTATTGTAAGTAATAGTAAGTAAAGTTGGCTACTTTAGTCAAGGGTGACCTGAAGGCTCCTTTTTCAAGCTACTACACTGAGGGGCACTATACTTTACCCTTGATCCTTACTTTATAATGCTGAGTGTTAAGCAAGGCAACATCAAGTACCTTTTTTTTTTTTTTTTAGTCTTTGGTATGACTAGACCTGGGATTGAACCTCGGTCTTCCAGGCTATTAGTGAACACTCTACTCATTAAAAAAATATACATTTGTTGGTTATGTAATCTGGCTTCTCTATAGACTAATAAGAAATTCCATTCTTATAAGTTAACCATTTGCATGTCAATTTTCAAAGTGCGCGCGCACACACACACACACACACACACACACACACACACACACAGCTTTTTGCAGTGTACAAGGGTGTAGCAGAAATACCTCTCACATTTCAAACTGTCACGTGTGTAATGCAAGTGACCATATGAAGGGGTAATGGTAGCTCCATCTAGTTAATGTCTACCTCCCCCCTTTTTTAACCCCAAATATCAACATGGCATGTCCCAGCTATGTTTTTAAAGATTGACAAGAGGTTGCACTAAAAACTTTTAGCCCTTCCAAGTAGCTTTCTTTTAATTGATGAACCTGTGGTTCTGAATTTTCAACCCATTGCAGTATCGATTTTTTTTTTATTTATTTATTTTTTTATTTTTTTTAACTTATTTTTTTTATGCAGAACAGCATCATTCAAACCTAACATAAAATGAGCATGAAAATCTCTCTATGTAGCAATTACAGATTCACAAGTCTTAAAAAAAAAACATTACAACAGCAAATACGCACAGTGTAAACTAGTTCAAACCATGATTGTAACTAATCTTCTCTGGAGAAAAAAAAAAATGGTAAGATGTTGACTAGTTTGAGCCACCATTGCCACTTGTCTTAGTTCACTTGCACCACATGGGCAATAGTTTAAAATGTTTGAGGTATGTCTACCACATCCTATACTGTTTAGTTTCACTTCTGAGTAAAGAAAAATTGATAGGTTTTTGTGTTTTATTTACTAAACTTTTGCTTAGATAAGCACACAAGCCTCAGATTGCTTACAGTACCTGAAGTATTGAATAGGTTCTTTGTTGGTGATCTAGTCGGAACTGTTGCTTTCAACATGACTTAATGTGAGCCGATGGTTTTTGTTGTATTAAACTTTAGTCCAAATTTTGTGATTATAATCTATATTTTTATATTTTTATAATTTGCTTAATTTTATTTTTTAATTAATCATGGGAATTTCATGGATAAACTCTTATTGTGGGCAGAAATATTGACCCATATGTAAATAATCTCATCAGAAATAACATAAAATTGGCCTAGTAAGTAGCGTTTTCATCAATGGCCCAGGAGACTTGGGTTCAATCCCATGTTGAGTTATACCAAAGACTCAAAAAATGATACTCGATACCTCCTTGTTTAACCCTCAGTGTTATAAGGTAAGTATCAAAGGTAAAGTGGAGCAATCCAAGGAAAGGAGCAGCGCCTTCCCCTACACCTTGGTGTTGTAGCTATTGAAAAGGGAGCCTTCAGGTCGCCCTTAATTATGGTTGCCAACTTTACTTTTATGCTAGTATATTAATGATTTGATTAAAAGTAATAAAATTTTAAAGATCACTATTTTCATGTACAAGATTTGTTTGTAGAGATTTGATAGTTTCTGAAAGTTTATTTATTAATTACCATCTTGGTTACATAAAAATAATTAAAAAAAAATATCTGATACCTTCACAACATGCCTACTGAAATTTCACATATTTTCTTCATTATAATATATGCTGAGTTTTTAGTATATTTATTGTTCCTATGCACAACGGCTTTTATGTAGAAAATGTACTTTGATATTATGAATATTGAGGGGAAAACCCTTTAATGCAATCTGGAAAAAAAAAAAATCAGTGAATTGTTATATAACAAGTTAGTTATTACTGTTAATTACATACAAGTTGTTATATATAAAAGTTATTTTCATCTATTGATTTGTATTTTATTTTTAAAAAAATCAAGAAATTATAATGGGTTTATAATGAAGTCATTAAAAATTTCTTGTGATGTATTAATCTCTTGATCAAAATATGGAAGGTACTACTTGATATATTTGTATCATTTAATTTTTGTGTGTTTGTTATCAAGACAACAAGCACACATTAATTAGTGTAATACTAATGAAATATCTTAACTTGAAAAATGAACTAATTTGTAACTTAATTGTTTTTTGGTATTTGCACATATATCAAATGATTCAATTTATTAAAGAAGATCACTTGTGATACTTTAAATAATCTTTATAGAGTAGTTTTCCTTATTTATTTGTAGATAATTATAAATACAAAGCGACTTTTCATTGAGCTTAATAACCTCTGATAGAGGCCTTTAAGTAAGTTATACTTAAAAAAGAAAAAAAAACCTTGATTATTGTAAAGATGGATTCTATTTAGATTTTATAATTGTCTTATTTCCATTATAAATTGATATATAAATTTTTAGAATAATTACTAATTCTACCTCTGTCTAATTTATTACAATTGTGTATGAATTTCATATGCTAAATGTAACCATTATTATTGGACTTATGTAGTACTATTTATTTATATTAAAGTACTAGCATTGTTTATTATTACTTCTATTAGAATTCTATTACTACTTCTGTCCTAGAATTTGGTAGATTTGCATACAGATTTCAAACACTAAATCTAACCATTATTATGGGGCAGAGATACTAATTAGTTAGAAAGGGTTTGGTTTGAAATAACTGTAAAGTCAACCGTTTCTTTTTGTTTCTGAGGAATACAGATTAAGGTAAATCAATAATTTAAAAAAAAGTTTCTATTCTAAAAGTTTGAAGTAATTGTAGAATAATTGTCTGTCTGCATGTCTCTCTCTTCCATCCGTCATTCCTCTGTTGCTATTGATGATGGTATTTCTTATTACTTCCTTGCTTTGCCAGAACAGTCTGTGTCATTCTGCAGACAAAGGCATACAGCAGCCTGTCTGCCTCTATATCTGCTGAATGCCATAGTTTCATCTGCTACGGCAGGGACTGGTGAAGGTCATGTGACAACCATGCCAGTCCCCTCTCCCCCAAGTTGTTCTCTACTTGCATGTATTTTTTATGCAGTTGCAGCAGGAGTTACTAACAATACTCAATAGTATTATGCCAAACAACTTTATCAATAATGACTCCAAATAACTGAAGCACTAAAGACACACACACACACACACACACACACACACACACACACACACACACACACACACACATGTGAATACTTTTTAAATTGTTACATAGACTCAGTATGTCTCTTTTACATTATTGGCTTAAAAAATGACAATGATTACTTAAACTTTAGAATTAATATAATATTTGAATAATAACTCTTAGAAAGTCATCCAAGAATAAAAAGTGGAATTATTAACAAATCATATAACAGATTGGTTCTGATTACAGCAGATATTTTAAAAAAAGAAAAAGATTGTTGCTAGCTTTAGGTGTTCATTGCAAGACTCAAAACTGAGCCGCTCTAGAAACTGCTAACTCTTAACAGTGTCTCTTAGGAATTCTGTTTAAGATTTCAATTGTATAAGAACAATGTCTTTTGTTTGTTGAGATCAGACTCCAATTTGATGTTAGGATTGTGATTATTATATACCAGAGAGAAAACATTCACTTTAAACTAATCCTCTTTAAAAGTCTGATTTGTCTTGACTTTTACAAGAAATATTTAATGTTATATTAAAATGCCTGAGAATTATAAGTCTTACTTCTTGAAGATTTATCAAACTGATGTGTGTATTACACACACACACACACACACAAATTGATCTTAAAAATTTGATTTTGATAAGTATTTCCTAGAATTATTGATTTCTTATTGTTTGGTTTTATTTTAATAAATATGAGCAAAAAATCACATCAATAAATCTTAAAAGAAATCCATTAACAAAAAGAAATAAGTAATTTTATTCTTTATTATATAAAGTTAGTTAGCGACCTTAGTCAAGGGTGATTTGAAAGCTCCCTTTTCATTAGCTTCTACACTGAGGTGTAAGGGAGGGCGCTACTCCATTCGCTGGATTGCTCTTCTTTACGCTTGATCCATACCTTTATAATGTTGAGTGTTAAGCAAGGCGGCATCTAGTACCATTTTTTGACTCTTTGATATGACTTGATGTGGGATTGAACCTCAGACTTATTGACCATTTGTTAACACTCAGCTCATTAGGCCATTATATAATTTTGTTTGATAGTTGGGAAAATTTGTAATGAAAGGTGGGAGTGATGGGAAGAGCTAATGTCCTAGCTGTTCTATTCTTTGACTACACCCCCTCTATTTCAAATTTTTTTATATGCATTTTTTTATTTAGATTTGTTCGTCTTTCTAATATAATATACTACTTTATTACATTAGAACTTGAATAATTATGCTTGGAGGGTGCATATTTCTACTAGTATGTTTGAAGAAGCAGCATTGGGTTATGTATATTGACAAGGAAAAAGATGATGATATTGAAAAATGTATATCGTGTAAAATAAATGTTTTTATTCTATTATCATTAGGCTACAAACTTATGGACCAACCATCTATGATGCCATTTTTTTTTTTTCATGCTGTCAAATTAAGATTTTCAGTTACTGTTAAGAGAGCTTTATTACTGAAGTTTGTCATTTAGAACAAGAAGGATTTTTGAAAGGAAGATTTACCCCCAAAACTGAGTAAGCCCATGTTGGTATTTGACTTATGTTTATATAAACAGTGCAGTTATTTGTCCCTGCTTCTGCAATTGATGAACCCTTTTTGAACTCATAAAACATACAGTTTCTCAAATGAGTTTCCATAGGATTCATTTTTGTGGGTCAGATCAATAAAAAGAATTATTTCAGTTGACATTAGATATTCTTGGAATGAAAGAGGAAATCTTAGAACTGTAAGTGATATGCATAACTATGTCTTATATAACCAAACAATTTTAAAATTATCAGAGCAAAATAAGCAATAAGACTTTCATTCCAACCTAATATTTATCCTGCAGTTGCCAGTTTCATTCTCATAAATAAATGTTAGTCATATAAATAACTTTTCTTCTGTCCACTTCAATGAATTTACTCTTAAGATTGGTGGTGCCTCAGTCTGGTTCCATCTACCAATCAGCTTGATCATGAATAAATCCTAGTGGCTAGTAGATTCTTATTAGATTTAGCTCCAGTAAAAGGAGGGTGGGAAAATATTTTAATGTTTCATTTCTTATACCCATTGACCTTGTTACTTAAGCTTTAAAACTATTGAAGAAGAGAAAATGAATGAAGTACAAAGAGGTGAAATTTTCCCTTGTAACTGATAGAGAGACAGGTATGGGCAGTTTGTCTCTTTATATTTTTAAAAGTGAGTCATGATTTACCATCGTGGTTTCTTGTGTGTTACTGAAACTATTTTTTGATGAGTATAATTATATTTCTTGTATGCTATTGGAAATAAGCAACTAGTACTCAATTTTAGATGAAGCTCTCACTTATTAAAAAAATGAAAATAAAATAGAATTAGGAAGATGAAGGATAATATTAAGATTAATAATACTATTAGGTCTGCTTGGAATGTGTAGGTCTGTAGTGGGAGACCTTTTTATATTTAAAGGCCTCATTGAAATGGTCTACTAATTAATTAGGCCATACTCCATAATTTTTTAGTATATTTATAGCAAAATATAATTCTGAGACTCTTATTTAATAATTTAATTGATTTAATTAATATGAAGGATGTACAAAAAGTTACAAACATTTAGTTACTCATAATGTTTGTCATTATATCAATAATATATGTGACTAGCACTACTATCCTACTTTTTCACATAATCACTTTTAAAATTAGTGCACTTGTATATAAACACCCTCTTCAAGCAACTGGTATGTTACTCTATCTTTGCTATAACAGCATCATCTATGTGAAACTACTTCTTGGGTAAATATCATTTGAGGAGCCCAAATAGATGATAATCTGCAGTCAAGTCAGAACTATATGGTAGATGCAATAAAACATCCCAGTTGTATCAACCCATGCACTGGAACTTGTATTCTTTAGTTAATTGCTTTGGAATGCAACAAGATGATACTTTTTGATATCCCAATTTCTTGTGGATAATTTCATGGACCACCATCTTCAAAAGATTAAGCTCCATAACTATATCCTAAAGTTTATCCTGTTTATCATCTTGAATCAAAGCTTCAATGTGTGCAATGTTATCTCCTGTTGATGAATATGGACATCTTATAAAAGACCTGTCAGGTAGATTTACTCGCTCCTTTGTGAATGTCCTAAATCTGACTTACCTGCTTGTTGCTGATACATTTGCCATATGTAGCAATTAATTTACTGAATTTTTGTTCTTGGCATACAAAAATCTTATCACACCTGTTCATTCATTGTTTTATAGTGTTATCTTTATTTTGATGTCGCATATGCATGTACTCAATATTAAGGCTGTTTAGGCTGTTCCAAGAAGTATTGCATATCCTTATTGTTTCATATTAGTAAAAATTATTGAAGATGAAAAACTTGATTATAATGATTTAAAAAAAAATTCTTTTCATAAGGCACCAGAATATCAGATACTAAAGTGGAGGTGAACAATTTTAATTGGTATTTTGGTAAAAGCTGTTGAAAGCTATACTTGATGATTTAGAAAGCTAAATGTAACTTTAAAGCCACACTTTTCCTACTTTGCTCTATGTCATTCTTTTTGGTTAGTCTAAGAATTTTTCACATGTAGCCATGGAATTCTTCCAAGGAATCTGATGAAACACTCTTGAAGCACCTCACTTAGTAACAAAATGCAACAGGAGTTACAAGGAAGAAATCAGTCAAATTGAGAACAGTTAATCTTAGTATTAGAATATTTTTTATTGGCCATTTTCATTAAACTTTTCTTTTTCTTTTTTTTTTTTTCCCACACAAACTAACTGGCTCACTCTTTGTTCTCTTCTCATTTATGTAATAATTTTTAACTTCAAAGTTAGACATAATAGATACTTGGAAGCAACAAATGAGTGTTTTTGATCTTTATATGTGAATGTGTCCTTATTTGTCCTTTTTTTTCCCCTTCAATTTTTATTGTTCTTTGTTATCTGGGAATCCTCAGCATTATCTTTAAGCAGAGCAAATCTTTCACATCGTCTTTTTATAAAATTCATTTTTGATTTCAGCAGTAAACAAGTTTGTATAAGAAGAAAAGCAAGAAATCAGTAAATGTTTCAAAGATGAGACAATACATGAGACACTTATCAATAAATGATGTCAAGGTTATTTTAAAAGTTCTCTCTCATATTTTTTTAAAATATACCTTTTAATGTAAATATATTCAATATATATCTATTCAATGTAGTTGTAGAATCTGGTTATATTTTGTCTTTGATATAAGATTTAAGATATATTGGACTATTGAATAATAAGAATAATGGCCAATATTTAAAGTGACACAGAATGATTGATCTTTTGATATCCACTGCAAAAAAAAAAAAGTTGTAATATTTAACCACTTGTTAAGGTAGTTGTAAAGTAGCTATCCTTTCAGTTGAATTTTGGAAGCAATCAATATTGGAACAATATTTTTTTTATTCCATGTTTAAGTCTAAAACAGTCTTCAAATAATTTCCATAGAAACTACAACAGATACAGGAAGTACAATAAGACCTGTTGAATAGGACAGATTTTCAACAATGAAACACAATTTTATTTTTTGTTTTATTATGAGTTGCATTTAGTGTTTCAGTTATTGATATTAGAATTGGAATTGTCGATACAAGCTCAAATCCTGGACAAGGCTTTTTGTGTTTCACTTTGTGCTAATACCTTTGGGAAAGGCATAAACCCATCTATTCTCTTTCCAGCTATGGTTTAACAGGAGAGTAGACAGAATTTTTTAGCTTTGGTAAAGTAACCAGTCTAGGAGAAGAAAAACACTAATTTCAAAACGGTTTCACACTGCTTAAAAATTGGCCTTGTGTCACATCCTGCCTGTGGTGGAGGGGTTGGGTAAATATAAATCATTTTTCCACTTTGTTATCATTAGCTATGTATTTTTGTCTATTATGAACAACATCCTTGCTCCAAAAGTAGTCCCTCCTATTTTATTATATTACCCCACAATGTCAGAGGCAAATGTTTGTGGTATGACAGAAGCAGTTGAACCTTCCCAACAATAACATAATTTGTTTTATTATAGATAACTTGAGTGGCAGTTTAGATTAATGGCCTCTCATAGGAGTGTATCATTACTCTGTTTAAAAAAA
>OY757923.1:9560157-9800157 GCA_963585895.1 Sepioteuthis lessoniana
ATATTTAAGAAAAAAAAATAGAAATCTGACATAGAAGTTAAATATTTAAGACATTTAACCCTTTGAAATTTTATTATGATACACAATTTTTCATCCATGCTGATAGTTTTTCCTTTGTAGTGTACTCCTTGTAAGTGAGTGACATTTGTGCCTTATTCTATTGGTACTACACTAAGAAAATCTTGATTATAAAATTGCAATTTATAGCTTTATTTAATACAAGTTTTATTGGATATAAGATATTTGATTCTGTCCTGGAGAAAATATTTTTGTAACCAGTTTTTGAATATTAACAACAACAAAAAATCTATCCTGTTAGAATATAACAGGTTGAATCTGGTTTTGACATAATCATAAATTTTGTGTGTATGTGTAAATCTTTTTCTCTCCATCCGTCTCAATATGGCTCTGAAGCCACGCCTGACTCCAGTTATCATGAAGGCTTTATTGGCCACACAGCTATTAATTTATTGCTGTAGCATGTGTATATAATATATATATATATATATACTAACACATAAGCTAAGTACAAGAGTTCTGAGTCAAAGTTGTGACCAATACAAATACTATATTGTGAGTGCTAAAAATACTTTCATTTATACATACCATTAGAACTTTTGTAGAGCACTTGTCTCTAAAACTAGTTACTGGATAAACAAATTATATATTGTGTTTAAATTCTCTAAGGTGCTTTTTCTAATAAACATTGTTACAATCATTTGTTTCATCATGCTTTTTAATTGTTAAATATAATGTTGAATTATCCATACTTACTTAACACGACCTTAATTAGTAATGAATCCAGGACTTTGTACTGTTTAAGATTATTAAATCATTAATTTTTTTGAGTCACAAGTTTTACATGTAATTTTACAGATTCTAGTGATAAGGTTTTTGAAAAAAAAAGTCTTTTATAGTGTTTGATTTAACCTATGAGAAAAATGTTAAATATAATATTAAAAATCTAAAGTTGAAAATTTGAATTATATATATATATATATATGCAGCATATGTTCTTTCAGATGTTTCTTAAATATCACAGACAGGGATTATTCCTTTAATTTTTAATGCATTTTACCAACTAACAAGTAAGGTGCCAGAAATATTAAAGAATGTATTTAAAATGTACACCATTGTTGGTCATTATGCAGTCTTTGTTTCAAATATAACAACTTATGTTCTTAATAATTACCAATGGTCATCCTAAGTACTTGAAATTTAAAAAAAAAAAAACTTTTGACAATCTTTATACAGGATCTTTTTTTTTTTTTTTTTTTTTTTTTGCTACTAGCAAAACCAATACAAAAAAAACTACATTAACAATCTCTGCCTACTGTAATGAAACATAACTAAAAGAGCATAAAATTTGTAGAAAATTCCTCTATAATATCTAAATTTTTACCATTATCATCATTGAACTGTAATAAATGGAAGCTTGTTATTATCCTTACAAATTGTCTTCATTCCAACTACCAACTTGTCTATCTTGTATTTTATAAGAAGATAACTGCAAATTGTGTGTGTGTGTGTGTGTGTGTGTGTTGACAAGCCCATCAAAGATTTCCTCTGGCAGCTTGTAGATGGTTGGTTGGCAAGAGTGCTATTGACCCAGTTAAGAAATGTTGGGCCATTTCATTTTTCTTCCTGTTTCTATTAAAGAGACACCTGATGGTATCTCTGCTGCCCACTGCCTCTACTGTTTGTAGGGTTGGGATTCTCTCAAATATGCTGAGCTTTTCTTCCTCACCCTTACTGGGCAGTTTGTATTATGAGGAAGACAACTGCTGGTTAAGAGTTGATAAATATTTCTCAATAATAGCTGACATAGAGGTCCATTCTAATCATTAATTTTGGCACCTATTTTCTTTCATCTTTTTAATCCCCATCTCAAACACTTGGTCCTTCAATCTATAACAAAAAAAAAAGAAACAATTTGAATTAGTTGGGGTGATCTCAATGTTTATCTTTATTTATGATCTTCAAAATTTCCTGGTTGAAGTAGATTTATGTCCTAAGTTATTTAATGTGTGTGTGTGTGTGTGTATGTATATATATATATATATATATGAAGGAATAAGAATTAAGCTGAAAGCAAATACCAGAAGACTAAATTATAAGGTTTGATGGCATTTCATCTAAAAACAAGGAAATAAGATATTCATGTTCAAAACAAAAGCTCAAGGAGACAATGATTAAAAACAAAAATCTAGATTCTAGTTGATTTTATAGATACTTTTAGTAATAATTAAAAAAAGAAACTGTGTGGGGAGAGAAGTCTGTGTTATTGAATAAATGAGGATCACCACTATCATCTGATTACATGAGAGGACTTAAGACACATATGATCTAATTACCTACTTTCTCTACTCATATTGTGACATTGAATGTGTCACAGTAAGGTCATAATATAACAACAGATTTAACCTTATTCAATATATAGATAATACTTTGCACATATATAGTAGTTAACTTGTTCTTTATTCTCTCCATATTCACCCTTTGCTGTTGACACTTAAATGTCATGTGAATTAGATGTTAAATAGAGGGTCAAAATTAGTCACTATTATACTTAATAGAAAATTAATTCCATCACTGGCAGAGAATTGACAAATCTCAGTAATCCATTTAACATTATTTGGATGGTGTATTTTTTTTTATATGGAAAATGTTTCTACTCTTTAAAATACTCCAATTTGTTTCCTCAACATAGAGATAAAATTCCATGGTTAGTTCAGAACTTTCTGAAATTTTGCCTCGTCAAAATACTTTGGAAAAAATTAAAATATTTGCAACATATTTCTTTAGTTTTGTTAGCCGAGCCAAATACATGAGTCTAAACATATTTTTAAAGAAAAAAAGTGTTTGTAAAAACATTAATCAGGCCTGATATAATTTTGAGATGAGAGACACCTAGAGATTATCTGTGACAATGATTGCCATACAGCAAGGGGAGCCCACACTTTTCTGCTTATGAGCTACTTTTAAAATGACCAGGTCAAAATGATCTATCCATCTATCAATCTTCTGCATATATATCCCTCTATAATATAAATTGGCTGGCTAACTGGGTCACTTGGCACGTTGTTGTTTTGCAGTAGCTTGCACATTTTCTATGTAGTGAATGAACAGTTTTAGGTGATGACAGACTGGGCGCTCTGTATGTCAATCAAGTAGCATCTGGCAAAGGGAGGATTGCATGAGCTAACATCTATTTTTAAAAAAAAAAAAAAATTTTTTTTTAAATTATTTATTTTTTATTTTTTTTGAATGGTGTGTGATCTACTGACACTACTTCTGCAATAGACTGGTCAATCATAATCGATGTATTGGGCATCCCTGCCATAAAGTTTGGAAGGCCCTTTGTTAGTTCATAAACATTTGACTTTTAAGAACTTGAAATATGTGAAATATCACTTAAAATGAAGATCTGATCATATTTTTTGTTTAACTGGAGAGAAAACCAGTATTTAAAAAAATTTTTTTTTTATTTTTAAACTTTTTTTGTAAAAGGATTTTAGATAATTTTGAGCAGAGATTTTATTATTAAGAGCTAAAAAATGATTTTTTATCAGTCTTAGTTTTTAACTAAATTTTACTTATTTTTATTATTTACCAAGTCAAATGAATGCTTGATGAATCCATCTTGTATAAATATAAGATGAGATTCTGAATTATATATATCGCTCATGCAGGTCTCTTGTGAAATTCTATTGTTATGGTAACATGAAGCATTATATGTTCTGGTGTATAGAAATAGACTTTTATGTTATATTAAACTTAATAAAATTTCATGATTATTAAATTGTGAATAACATCTTAGCACAATTTGAGTGCATTTTTATCGAATCTGACTGAAATGTATTCAAGAAATATTGTGTTAAAGGAACTCCTAAAAAGCAATTGGTTCTGTTGATAAATAAACTTGTTTAATTATTTGTACTAGATATATTTTTGTATAAGTTAATTTTTGATTTCTGGTCATTTATTGATTTACAGAATTTGTTTCTGAAGCAAAATGTTTCTCCTAATCTTTTTATGTTTGAATTTCAACCTTACAAAATTATTACTCATATCTTGATGGCCACCATTTTTTTTGTCTAAAAATTAGCTCTTCAAATTTTGGGCTGTATATGATGAGGATATATGGTGTGTGTATATATATATATATATATATATATATATATATATATATATATATATATATATATAATATACTAATTTTATTTATCATTGTATTTAAGGGAACAAAATAAAGAACCAATTGTTATCTTTTAGTTTAATATTTAGAAAGTATTGAATAGAAACAAGAAAAGGAAGAGCAACAGGTTTTAATATTTTATAAGTACAGGATACAATAGAATGATCTCTTGAGTTTTAAATTATTATTGCACTGACACTAGAAGTGGTGAGTAGAAGGTATATCTTTAAGTGGTAGAAGCTATGCTATTTTATTTGCCATCATGACCTGGAATGGTAATCATTATGCATTTGTGATTGAAACTTATTTGAAAAAAAATGGTACCTAATTTTGCTACATTGTTATATCCTGTGGCTGGTTCACTCATCAGATCTATCCCGTTGTGATTAATTTCTATGGGGAAACCTAAAGGCTCACATCTTTAGATGTAGTCTGCAGACAACTGACAAATTGAAAGATTTTATTATGACATTGTAGTAATATCAGAGGCAATGATTAGACAAGTGCTGTAGAGCTTCAAAGTGAGGCTTCAGGAATGGATAGCATGTAAGGCAAGTATTTGGATGATATAATCTTTGGTAGAGATAATGAAATATGGTAAATGTGGTTTTATATATATATATATATATATATATATATATATATATATATGATTTACATTTTGAATAAGATCTATGTTGCCTTTTTATTTACATTCCAAAAACTTGAAAGATCATTCTGTCAGGCTCTATAAAATGTAATAGCAAAATTAAATACTATGATTTTTATTTATTTATTTTTTATAGCAATGGTAAGTTTTAGATATATCCAATCTAAATTACAAATGATAGTAGACCATTTCATGAAGAGAGGAGTTTTTGTTATTTTTTTTTTTTTTTTTTTAAATTAGTATTTGTTATTGTCATGAAAATTAATGAGAATTGCTAGATTTTCTAAAACTTTCCTTTTATATTGTGTTTTAACTTAAAGATTTGTTTATTCTGATACCTGCAATGGCTACAAAGATCTTTCCAACTGTTACTTGTTTTTCTTTATTATGGCAATTATTCATCTGTCATGACGGTCCACAGAAATTTTGAATTGTCGTATAAGTGAGTAAACATAAAAATGTGAGTGAAAGTATTAAGAAATACTGGAACAAAAAATAAAACTTTCTGATTGCTTCCTTGTTGATAAGCATTGGGAATAAAAGCTTAAATCTTGTATGGTATTTTCATATTATACAAAAAATGAGGAGTTACAAGTGATATACTAGTGGAAAATAACCTTGGAAAATACATTTATCATCCCTCCTCTTACCAGCTATGATTTGTTTGATTGATTTTAATGACATGTCAACCTGTCTAGGGTTATTTCATTGTATGTTCATGTCTACATTTTTTTGTATTGTTTCTTTAGAGTTTTTTTTTTTTTTTGCACAGGGTCCTATTTGAATACAAATAATTTTTCAAACAGATCAATTTAACCCATATCAGGACCCTAATAAGCACTACCACTGTGAGGCAGTGGACCTAAGAATAATGACAATGTAGTGGTACTGCAGACTCTCCCAAGTCTTCTGAACCAATGGAGTTTAGTGTCATACCCAGGAGACACTTTTTGGGGGGTTGGATCTTACTCCTCTGCATGAAATTGTCAGCATATTCTAAGTTCTATCAACAAGGTAACCCCAGCTATGGGTAAAATAGCAAGGCTAATTGAACTTTCTAATGGTGGGTAACCAGTTTAGAACAATAACTCTAAATTCAAACTTATATTGAAAGCAACAATAAAAGTACTACATTATCTTTCTCAAGAAGAGGTATGGTAATGTACAGTTTACTAATAAAGGAAGCTGTGAAGAGCTATGACTGCTTAAGTCTTGAAAAGGATATAACATTTTCTGGTGAAAAGAATGTTACTTATATTTAGGAGTATAATATCTCTAAAATAAACATTGGGTGTTCATTAACCAATTGTGACTTCATAGATTTTGGGATAAAAATAGTTGATGTACCTTATATGTTATCGGCTGTTGGCCAAGTGAGTACAGTGTTCGCCAATCCCAGGTCGAGTCATACCAAAGACTCAAAAATTGTACTTGATTCAGCCTTGCTTAACACTCAGCATTATAAGGTAAGCATCAAGGGTAAAGTGGAGCAATCCAGGGAATGGAGTAGTGCCCTCCCCTACCCTTCGGTATAGTAGCTATTGAGAAAAGGGAGCCTTCTGGTCGCCCTCGACTAAGGTCGCCAACTTTACTTTATGTTTAAACCATTTCATCATAAACTGCTCTGGAGATAAATTGTCACAAGTTGACCTTTTTAAAGTGTGTGTGTGAAACAGCAGGTATGTGTGTTTTTGAAAAGTATGTTCAGCTCTTGTATTAAAAATATTTTATTTGGATACTAATTATCTATGGAATTATCTATGTATGAAATAACACTTTCCTCTCTTATTGAAAAAAATATTCAGGTTATTCTTGGGTAGAGATAACATTTTCTTATTTGCTTTTTTGCTTTTTTATATAAACATTTATAATAAAACAAAATTTGTGAATTTTTGTTTAATGCGAATATAGGAATAAATGCCTACTTAACCTTGAGATACTATAAAAATGTATTTTTAAAAATTTCCTCAACTTTTTACATCATGTTGAATCTTCTGCAAAATTTCAATTTTGTTATGAATGTATTCTTTATAAAAATTTACTTTTAAAAGGAAAACTCAACATATTTTGGATACAATGTGTTTTTCTAACCAAATTTAATACTTGTATGACAATTGGAACTGTTTTGTTTTTTGTTTTGTCTTGTTTTAGCTGTCTATTCTGACTAATAAGAATGCACCAACTGATCATAAAAGTAGATTAGTCAATTTATATTTACTCAACACTGTGTCCAGGCAATTGCAAATATTTGTATATACTTTTCCATCTTGTTTATTTTGGCCAAGTGGATTTACTCTTTACCTTGAGTTTTGTTAAAAGAATAAAATTCAGTAACAGATGTTAGTATATGCATCATTATGAGTGATTTTTTTTTTTTTTTTTTTTTTTTAAATTTTAGTTTGTTTATTTATTTTTTTAATCTTTATTTATTTATTTTTTTACAAGTTTTTTTTATCCATTTATTAATGAGCTACAAAACTGAAAATATTGCAATATTGGTAAAAACTATATAAATCGGACATTTTTCATGATTGTATAATTTTTAAAAATCAATCTTTTATCAAACTGTAAGGCAAACTGGGCTCTCTAAAACTAGGTTGGTAAGAAAGTACATTAGATTGGGGGGGTAGTTTGAAGGGGAAACCACGTTGTTTGTTATTGAAATAAATTGTTGGTGACACCAGTCTTGTTACTTTTCAAACACACCTCATACATATATTTAAACATATCTATCTTTAAAAAAAACTTTGCATTTATAGAGCCAATCAAAATTTAAGATTTCTTTTAATACAGCCTAGAAGAAAATCAAATAGGTGTGGGGCTAGAAACTCTCCCTATAAAATGTATTTGCTACTGAAACTACAGCACTAACATTGACAGTCAGTTGTTTTACTCCTGTGCTTCTCAAGGAGTGTACAGGTTATAGTAGTATTAAATTAGTTTACCTGTGTTGTCAAAAAATGATGGCAATATTTGCCATTTTGCAATTGTATTTTACTTATATCAAAAACTTTCTTGTTTATGTTGAATACTTTTTGAATATTAAACTAAAGAATTATTAATGCTATGCTTTATCTCCTTGCTATAAATGAAAACTAACTTTCAATATAGACAAGCCGTGTCTGAAAAGTAACAGGAGTGAGTGTACTGTATGAGCTATGAGTGAAAGAGGGATAAGTGAATTGTTATCATCTAATATATCTTGAGATTATATAACTATAATTCTAGCTTTCTGCAACCATTGTATTTTCTTTCACAGGTTTTTTTTATTTACACTACCTCCTTTTCAGGTTATTCAGCTATGAGTACTGAGGAATGAATGATGAACATTGAGCAATGAATAAACCTGAAATTTTTGGTCTAGTTGGGGAAAACTCTGTCAAAAGCACTTGAAATACTTCAGCAAGTGTATGGAGATAACACTGTGCTGCACACATATGTTTTTGTGTGGCACATGAGGTGGTGAAAGATTACTCCAGGAGTGGGAGACCATCAATAAGCAGGACTGAGGTCAACATCAACTGGGTAAAGCTGGTAGTGTGTGGCAAGTGTTGGTTGGCTGTTTGAATGATCAAAAGTCAGCTGGATATGGAAAAAAGGACAATGTTTGAAAGATTATTACCAAAGATCTGGGCATGTGCAAAAATAGTGCCAATACTGCTGAATGATGATCAGGACCTGGGAGTAATGGCAATGAAGGTGTACTCCACTCTTCCCAGAGATTCTGAACTGGAACTTTAGCACTAGACATAGGTTAGTGTCATATCTTGGTTATCTGTTTCTGGAAAGTCTTATCCCTCTGCAAAAGATACAATCAGCATATTCTAAGCATTATCAAGTGTTCAAAATATATGCATTTTTTTCAGGTAAATAAATTTTGTATATAGGTAAATTTTACTGGTAACTAAAACAATAAGAATTGTGTAAGTTATAATTAAATAATTTTTGATTTTTTAATCTATCATATGTGTCAAATAACTCTTGATGTTGATAAATGGAAAGGAGAAATAATTCAGTTAGCCTAGGGCAATATTTTTGGCAAAATTTTGTCTGCAATCTGTTCAAGTTCACCAAGAAAATAAAAAAATTACTAGTAATTTTTATTTGTGTTTGTATGCGATTTGAACTAATTAGACCTTCAAACTCGCCACTATTTTTATTTTTTCTCGGGAAGAGGATTATTTTACATTTTATAAGGGAGTTCACTTTCACATTTTAATCCAATGTATGATGATCACCTATTTCTGGAACAGTTAGTATTGGAAAAGATAAGTAACCAGACAGGTGGAATTTTTCTAATGAAAGAAATAATTTTTTAACTTCTGGGTAGATTGCCCATTTCCCTAGTTTTTTTTTTTTTTTTTTTTTTTTTTTTTCTTCTTTCTTGTTCTGGAAATAAGTAATGAAATTGAATTAGAAGGAAAGTAAACCCCCCATTATAAAATGTAAAAAAAAAGATTTTTTCCTGGTAAACTTTAACTGGGTGCATTTGTAGAATTTTACCAATTAATTTCTTTTATTTACTTATGCTGATGACTACACTGAATATCTACATTTTAAGGCAAGTCATTAAATTAAGATTTAACCCCCCCCCTCCTTATTTTTTATTTTTGAAAAATTCTCTTAATATGATTTAGTATGTATTAGTACAAAACCATTACTTAAACAGAGTGTATTTTGTGTCTGTTTAATTTCTTAAATTAATATCAACAAGGCTTGATGTATTGAAAGCTCTCTGCTATGAACGTAGATATGAAGTGTCTAAAAAGACTAACATTTTAATGATGACATTTTAGTATGCTCACAATTGATATGCATTGTCCTGTGGGCCCCCTACCAATTAAAAATACAACTGCATCACTCAGTATATGGGAGTAGGGATCCCTGTGGTGTAATGGTTAAAGTGTTAGTGTGGCCTTGAAGTGAGCGAATTCAAAAACTAGTCATGCTATTATGTTCACTTTCAGACTAATACCCTTAGGAAAAATATCAACCCCCTTATCCTCCAGCTATGGGTTAAATAGTACTACAGCTGTTCTTCTACAAGGATGGCTTTGATATTAAATAACCCACAGAAGTTGATATGCTATTAAACAAAGAAACCAACCACTGTACATTGGCTGATATTGAGCAGTACCTGGGTGAATATGTGTGCAATTCTGTAAGCAGCTGTTCTGCTTTCCAAATTTAGACCCTGAGGCTTTTTTTTTTTTTTCCCAAAGCTGAAATTCACCTGAAAGGTCATCACTTTAAGATAGCAAGTCTTGTGGGACATATTTTTTCTGTTTACAATTCCTAGAACACATCTCAGAAATCTTGGATATTGTGTATCAACAATGGAGAAGGCACTATTTTGATGAAGATTAGTCTCATTAAATTGTTGAGGAAGCAGTTAATTTTTCCTTGTATGTCTTTTTTGTTTACCTGCTTATTTGACCATACTTATAGAATTTAGTGTATACGACTATCAGTTTAGGATGTTAAAAAATATCACCACCACCAATGCTTGCTGAAAGCACAAATTACCTTGACTCTCTCTCATGATCCATCCCTATCAAACTTCAGTCTTGGCATCCGTTGTCTGCAGAGAGCTGATGAATGTAAATTTTTGCTGGTCAACCAACACTGGTGTCTCCATGTGTTGGAGTCTATAGAAGAACATTGCTTATGAGTTCTTCTTTACTTTTCCACCATGTCTTGCTCGTTTTTCTGGGATGGTTTGTGTGATGGGAGGTAAGTGGCTGTACTGTGGCTGTTTTGTAGGGTGCTGCTTCCAAGATTTGTTCAAAACAGCATGCAGCATTCTTGTGTAGTTTGCACTAGCTTTTTCTCCAGGCATTTTATTAAAGTCTAAGTGGTGCAAGCATACAATATTACTGACACAGCTACAGCTTGGAAGGATTCTCATTCTATTCTATCAGAGGGATTAATTTTGGATTGTTGTTAATAGCAGTCCCTGCCTTACCTATGCCTATGTTGATATTGCTTTCAATAGATGAGATATTGCTACCAAGATATATGAACTGGTCTACTAATTACATTATTGAAGAGGTGGTAACATCATTATTAAAAGACAAGAACTGTTTTATTTGAGTTCATGCATAGACCAATGCCTCTTGATGCCTGCTCCAGGTTATTCTACATCAGCAGCTGTATTTGAAAGAAGTGAGATCATCTGTGTACTCTGCATCAGCAATAATTTCTGCTGGATATTGTCTGCTTCTTGCCTTTTTTAGTGTGAACCCATATTTTTTTCTTCCTTTAGATCTATTGATGTTTGTTGTACATAATCTTGGCTGATTATGAATAGAAACAGTGCTAATGTATCTCCTTGCAAGACTTCAGCAACAATGTCAAAGAAATCAGGGTCACCATAAAGTGAGCAAACCACTGCCTCTTTGTAGAGCATCATTATAGCAGTAACAGTTTCTTTAAAAATCAAACATTAGAAATTTATGGTTCTTTTATAGAAAATATACAACTTATCTCTAATTTACTAGAATAATCAATTATTATTGAAATATCAAATTATTATAAAGTATAATTAAATTATATATACTGTCTAATTACAAGATACTGATTATAAAATCACTGACAGCTACCAGTTATCTATCTTTTAGAGAGTGACGTTTCAAATTTTACTCTTATATTTGACTGTGTTCCTTGTTATCCTGTGTATCAATGTAGAACAGTTGTAGTGATAGTTAATATTTGCCATTTTCTATTCAAATGTTTTTTAGTCGTTCTAACACAACAGCCTGACATTCATTCCTTTTTACATAAAGGATCTTGTACTGCTGTCCTTTTCATCAAAGTCTGTGCAAAGGTCAGTTGTTGTCCTTTCACTATCTCATAAAGTTATTTGTGCCCACTATGAATAATATTACAGGAGTCTTGCAATATAGTATGGATTCAAAATGGTATGAGATTAGTGAGTCTCAATTCCAAAACTCATTAAATCCTCACTCAGTTTAATCTGCAAATTTTCTCTAATAATGAGATTTATCCTTTCACTAAGTGAGTTTGCTGTAGTATTGTGAAGACAAGTGAAAATCTATTTCACTTTATATTTCCCCATAAATGATTTAAATTGTTTTGTAATATATTGACAACACTCATCATTTAGAAATTACTTGGGTGGTTTAAAAATTTAGAAGATAAAACAAAAGACCTTTCCTGCAAAGGAAGGCTTTAGACTTGCAAATTTGATTTTAAATTGTTTTATTTTTAATCTCAAAGCATATTGCTCTAATAAAAAATTTTTTGCTGTGTGTGTGTGTGTGTGTGTGTGTGTGTGTGTGCATATGTTTTTTTTTTTTTTTTTTTTTTTTTTTTTTTTTACTGGGTTGTTGTTATATAGATATATCAGGAGAATTTTAGTGATATATAGATATCTTTCTGAGGTTCCAAAATCAAAAATACTCTTAATATTTACTATAACTAAAGGAATATGTTCTGCTTATGTGTACACCTTCAAATATTAAGGGTTACGTTTGAAAATAGATGATTTTTAATTGAAAAATATGTACATTCACTAAAATTTGAACCATAATCCTTTGAGCCCTTAGCTTGCTTGCCTCTCAGATGTCCTTTATGTTCACAAATTCAAAAATATCAAGCACAAAAAAAAATTTAAACTTCACTCCAGGATGAAGACCTTATTTCAAGCTATCCCATAATTTAGGGGTGGGAGGGCCGCATCACTGGGTCATGCATTATCAAAGAGCCGCATCTTTTAAAATCAAAAGAATTTAGTCTTGATTCAAGTACAAGTGTTTTTTTTTATTTTCATTTTTTTTTTTTTTTTTTTTTTTTTTTTTTTTAGAGGCTCCTGTGAGCTTCACAGAACAGTGCATCTGGCCTTGTTTGTAGGGCTTAAAATAAGCTAACTGTATCCTCTGTAGAGAGGTAAGATCCCCCACCTCTCCCTGCAAAGTGTCCTGGGTATGACTAAATTGCATCTGATTGTGAGGCTCCAGTTAAAGAGCTCTGAGGAGTGCGAAGTACCTTTTCATTCAAATAACTACCTATTCCACTCTGACCTGAAATGATAGTACTTGTTAGGGTCCCATCTATGAGTCAAATAGATCTGTTTGAAAATTATTTCTATTAGATAGGAATACTTGATACTATATAACTGTGCAAATGAATGACTATTATTAAATAAAAATAATTACTTGAAACTATATAATTATTAGTATTATATAGGAATATATGATATCATAACTGTTAAAAAAACAACAACTTTTAAACGGCTACATAAAAAATGTGAATATAAATGTACAATGAAAGCAATTCCCTAATCTCTTGGTATAAAATAATTCAAGACAGGTTGACATGTCATTAAAATCAATCAATCCGACATATCTTGCTTACTGGTTCAAAAGGTTAATGTCTTTTCAGTATGAAATGGGAAAAGGTGGTTTCAAATATTTGGTAAAATATATGTATTTACTTAATCTCTCGACAAGCAGGATGTGACACAAGGTCAATTTTGAAGAGGTTTTAACAGGTTTGAATTCAGTTTTCCTCCTCCTAGACTGGTTGCTATACCAAGGTTAAAGACCTCTCTACTATTTACAAATAGCCGGAAGAATAGTTAAATTCATACCTTTTTTGAAGGGTTTTAGTACTATGTGAAATGCAAACACTCTTGTCTAAGATTTGAACTCTGGTCACACTGTCCATTTCCTCTGATGATAACCATTACACTATGAGCACCCCCTTAAAATATATGTAGAATGTTTAAAAAATTCTGTCCCAAGGGTTATTTGCTTCATTTTATTTAACAATGACTTATTTGAGTGTAAATAAAATGGAAGAGAAATAAGATGTGAAAATCAATTTAACGGAGTGTTTATATTTTTGATGTTTTATCAAATTAAAAGGAAAGTATATGTTGGCAAAACTTTGAGGGATCTCTGACCCTTTTTTTTTTTTAAGTAACTTAAATGTATTTATCACACATCAATTTGAAAAAAGCAAAAAATTTTAATTTAAAAATTACCTGCAGGTAATTAATTATTAGCAAAACAAAAAAAAAAGTAATTTCTTAGGATCAATTAAACAACCACCCGTATTTTATAAGATATCTTTTCTGACAAGATTAATATTGAGATAAAACAGTATTCTACTTATTTGAAAGAGGTTTGAACAGTTAGAATAACAAATCCCCACCAAAATTCACTAAATTTAATTTACTATTTAATTAATATTTATTACTAACACTACTTCACCCACCCATCCCAACAATATTTGAATCCATAACTTAAATAAATCATAAACACAATTTTGGATGTTTTTTTTTCCCTCCATTAAGCATTTCTAATTATATTGCCATGAAAACCTCATAGACAGTTATGTTCTCATATTTTTTCAAATTCTTATCCAATGAAGATTGTACAGAGTGAAATGTGGTGATAAATATTTAAAAACTCAACCAGATTTGTTTTCACATTTTATTTCTCTTCTATATTTAAACTGCAAACATCAATTGAGATACTTTAGGAAAAGTTAAGTTCATTTAGTAACTCCTTACTTACCAGGTACACAAGTGTGAAATACACCTTCACAACCAGGTTGAAAATTACACCCTACATCTTTTTGCTTGCCAGAATAAAAATTATTTTAAAAAAAAAAGATACTTCTAATTTTGACTAGTACAAGGGTAGTTTTATTTATTACAGCAAACTGCTTTATACACAGATTTTTCACTAATGCATGAAAGCAAGTATATCTGGTATTGGTCAGTAAGGGGTTAAGCAAGCCTAAAAGTGCTTATTAGTTGAAGTTTAACAATTTGAACATTTACTTATAATTTGATCCATATTTGACATTTTCTTATGTGAGTGACTTTCTAGATATCTTTGTATATGTGTAATATAAAAAGATAAAAACAAATGAGAAAAGTTTGCTAGAAAAAGCAGAGCAAATATATGAACCAGAAAAATATTAATGATTTAATTTTCCAAATCAGATTCTTGCTGATGTCACATTATGGACGTCATGTTCATAATTTGATATTTTTCTGGGTTTATATACAACCCATATATATATTATTTGTTAACATGAATAAATTTGTTCTTTTTTGTAAGTTTATATATATATATACTCACTCACCCACACACACACACTTGGCTGGGACTATAGAATACACCGACTGCATCTCTGCAGAAGGGCAAGGACCCCCCCCCCAGTATCCTGGATTTGACACTAAACAATCTGATGTTGAGGTTCCTGTGATGCTGAGGCTTTGGGGAATGCGGAGCACCCCTTCATTGCCATTGCTCCCAGGTCCACTCTGGCCCGGCATGGTAGCACCTGATAGAGCCCTATTGATGGGTTAAATAGAACTAATGGCATTCTTATGCTAAACTGAATAGCTTGAAATAGAAATGTTTTTGACAATTAAACCGTACTTACATTTAAACTGTGTGCTTATGCTAAACTGAATTATTTGAAATTGAACTGTTTTTTTGACATTGAAACTGTACTTACTCTAAGCTGATTTGTTTAATATAGAAATGTTTTGACATTTAATTGTGTGTAAACAAAATCTGTACTTATACTAAACTGAATTAGCTGAATTAGAACTGCTTGACTAAACTAAATAACTTGAAATAAAAATGTTTTTCACAATTAAACTGTACTTACATTTAAACTCCGTACTTATCTTAAACTGAGTTGTTTGAAATAGAACTATTTTCATAAAAATGGATTTGGCATTAAATAACCTACAATGGTTGATATGCCATAAAACCCAAACAACCAATTAAGCAACCACACACACACACACACACACACACACACACAGTGTGTGTGTAGAGCCACTATAATAGCAGAGCAGCTGAAGCCTTTTAGCCCTGTAAAAGACAATCTATCTTGAGCATTTAATAATAGATCAAGTGAAGGATCATTTCTTGCTTGTATCATATAGCCCAGTACAACCTATTGCATATTACTCATATTGATTTTGCAATTCCTTTAATTAAGACAAAAAGTCCTAACTTTTATGTAACGCAGAATAATTAAAACACGTGAATAGTGACATGCTCATAGAGAGGATATCAAAACCATTAAAGAACTCTCAGCAGTCTGCCATTTTATCTTAGTTTGTCATCATAAAGCACCTAATATTCTCCAGTCCTTTTAAACCTTCCCTCCCTTTTTTTTTTTTTTTTTTTTTTTTTTTTGTGGATATGATGATTAGTAAAAATCTTGTTATTTCATATTTCACTTTTCACTTTTTTTTTCTTTCTTGTCCATATTTGATGAGCTGTTGTTAATTAGTGGACAATATGAACTGAATCATAAACTCCAGTTTCTATTCTACTTGGCACCAGGAATTTGAATTATAAACATGTTAATGATTCAATTGTTTGATAACTGCATCTTGTTTGAAAGGATACATTTACTCTTCTGTTTAAAAAAGAAAAAAAATCATTAATACTGTTTTGGGTTTGAAAATTTTATTTTTGTCTATATTGTATATTTCATGAAGGGGTATAATTTAGTTATTGCTAAATAATATTTATATTGAATATTGCCAAAAAAACAAACTTTAAAAGACCCTTATAATTAGTTCCCCACCCCCTGTTCATTTTCTTTAAGAAAGAAGTTCTCCTTTTTTGTTCTCTTAATCAATTTATTTGCTTCATTCATTTTTCTTTTTATTTCTTCTTCCATTCCAATATAAGCTGCTGACAATAGACACATAAATTTATTTTTACGAAGAATATGAAAAGGTTGTGGGTCCATTTTAAAGTGCCTATTGTGCCCATGACAAACATACAAAAAAGTATTACATACACTGTGTGCATGTTCATACCTATATGTAAACACACACACACACACACTTTTTTGTATGGCTAATGTATTTCATTTCAAGAATGACTATGTGGGTAGCATTTTGATTTAATGAAGTTTTTACATGTATTTGTATTGATGAAGCTATTTACTTTTTATCAAAATTCAAAAGGAAAATTGATCCCTTTTTGTATAATTCACTTAGCACTAGTGGATCCTTATTCAATCAAGTGATACCCTCCAACCCTAATAAATGGAGAATTAATCTCTTAAAGAATTCAGAATGTTTTGCTGAATAGCTCAGACAATTTATAAAGATGCCACACCCCCCAAAAATTGTTAACCTAAGTGACTTAAAATGAACCTACCCAAATGCTTTCTTAAGCATATTTGGATGTAAGAAATTTGTTCTTGAAAACTGACAAACCCTAATAAGGAATCTCCTGGGAATTATTTACTTCTACATTCTTGAAAAATGATTCTTTGCAAATAATTTGACTCCACCCTCCCCTACTGAGCAACATGAAATGGTATTTTTTAAAATTCTTTTGTTTCAGGCTGAATTTTATTTTAGACTTTTTTTTTCTGTTTTTAATTTACTTTTATTAAAAACTCAAAAAAGTACAGCATTTTGTGGTCTTTCCTTAATTTATCATTTCACCTTTGTAACTGCCTTATCATCCTTTTGGTAGTATTTTAATCTTTAATTCCTCTGCATCTGAACTATTATTATTATTATATGAAATCTGTTGCCCAACAATTTACAAGAACAAAAAGTTTGAACAGACCTAAATTATGGAAAGAATCTGTTATAAACAATGGATAAAAACCATTACAAAATAGTCTCCACCACCTCCCACTACCACCACCAAAAAAAAAAAAAAAAGATCCCTTACCTGAGTATCATTGGATATAGATAGAATCTCCAAAAGATCTGAGGTTACACCAACACAAAAAAGGGCCCCCAAAATATCAATGTGTAATATAAATTTATTAAATGCTAACCATATTTTGATATGGTTTTTCAAACTCAGCTAAAGAACATTGGTTTTTGAATCCCTAAAGAAGATAACTTAGTTGACTAAATCCGAATTCTTGATGATAAAATAGTGATCTCCAAGATGAGATCAAAACTAAATCTTCAGACATTTTTACTTTTAAAATTTGACTGATGATTCATATATCGGCAATCTATAAAATAAAGTGATCATGTTTAGACTTTGTTCAGATAGGTTAGTATCAATTTTCAGTATTTTTTGATCAAGTATTAGCAAAACACTGGATTATGCAAGTGCAACACCTTTGATACTCACCAGACCTTCAGTTTCATGTGACTTTGTTTCCTAAACTGAAAATTCATCTCAAGATTTGAGGATGTAGAAGGAATTAAAAGAAATGCTGCTTCACACCCCATCAAAATTTTTAGAGATGTTTCAACTGATGGAATTAGAGTTGGTGTGCTGAATGCCATTGTGATTATTTTGTAGAAAATCAACATTTCATTCATTGTTTACTTCTGTCTTGGTAAATACAGCTTCAATTGATACTTTTTGGATACTTTTCTCCCCCCAGTAAATTAAGTACAACTGTCTCTTTTTTAATAGAGAAATGATGAGAAAACCTAGTTGTCTCTACATTGATTCAGTTTTTGTATGCATGTTACCATATCATAGCAATATCTTTATTATTTTGATACACTTAAAATGCTTTAAATTTACAAATAAAGCAGTTTTGAATACAATTGACTTCTAGCTCTAAGAACTATTCTTACCCCCATGTATGGGGTTAACATGATTTTTTGAGGGAGATAACTATTAAATGATAATTATGGCATATTTCTCCTTTGTTATTATAATATAAATTTTATGAATAGGAAAATTTGATATATCTAACTTAATTTTTGCAGATTAAATCCACATGCCCAGTCTATAACTAATTATTGAGGTCCTTTATCAAATTGTATCATTTCTAATATACAATATCCTGATGTTTTGATTGATAGATATGATAGTTACTATTGATTTCTGATTTCTACAAGGTTAAGTTGTGTAGTTCCTTAATACTTTTCTTTACAAAAGTAAATCTTTTCTACAAGTACATCCAGTTCTAAACCGAATGTCTGCCAAAGTTGGAAATGTGGATAAATATCCTTTAAATTTGTTTCATCACTGATTTTTATTGATTGCTTATTGAAATACAGCAGCAATGCTGTGCGTTGCTGCTTGTTAGTCCTGAGTGAAATCTTTATAAAAGTGGCCATTTGTAGTTGATGGCTTATCTTGCTCATTAGGAGAGATTATAATTAGCTGAACCTGTGGAAATTCCATAGTTTAATTAGAATATCCAAATAACAATATACAACAGAAATAAAATAAAACAAACAGATAAACTAAACTACTGAAAAGAATATTTTACACATTTAAAGCTTCACAATATTTTTCATAAAAATACTTTCTCTTTTAGTGCCCTGATTTTGATTAATGTTGGATTGCACAATTTTTGCTTAAATAAACAAAAGACAATACAAATATATGAAAATAAATGTTTAGGCTATAGCCTCTAGGGAATCTCGAGGATGTTGAAGGGGAGTCCTCATGGCATAATAGCTGGACTGTGGCCTCCAAAGTAAGCAAGTTCAAACTCAAGTTCTGCTATTAGGTTCACTTTCAGACTAATACCTTTATGAAAGGTATAAACCCCCTTTATCCTCCCAGCTTCTGTTCTTCTCCAAGGACGGCTTTGGCATTAAATAACCCACCAAGGTTGATATGCCATTAAACAAAAAACTAAACTAAGTGTATTGATATTAAGACTGTCACTGTGTTTCACCATCTTTAACCACAACAATATGATATCTGGTTGTGCAAATTTGACGAATGTATGTTTGCTTTTTAAGTATAGAGGCAATTTTTCCATAATGTATTTTTTCATTATATGGACAAGAAATTGATGACTGACAATTAGGAGTGGTTATATCTCTACCAAAAATGAGTTGAGCCTCCCCAACATATTTTGTCCCTTGTACTTTATCTGTCTGAAGTGTTTATTTCCCTATCCTATTAGAAGGGGATATTTAAGATCATTGCAGGATATGTATGTCCATTACGAAAGAACTATTGGATATAGTCACTTGGAAATAAGATTTGCCCTCCACTTGCTACAAGTCTTATCTGGGCTAATACAAAATTATGTGGAAGATTGGGAGGTTGCTACCAGAGATAGTTGGCTTCACATCATTCTCTTGGAACTCAAAATTTGAACATGAATGTGCTCAGTTTGCTTCTTTCAAACAATTATTTTGCAAGCTTGTGTAATTACTTGCATCATATCTGCAATTTATGAAAAAAACCTTTGCTTACACAACTTTTGTCTCATCCAGCTAGTCCAGTCTGTGGTCAGGGGTGACACTCTCTTGCTGGTTTTAAAAAGTAGTCTTAAGAAGCACCTGCCATTAATATCTGTTAAAGCACAGATGGTTCTTTAAAAGTGAGCTAAAAGCTGTTATACTAATGTATTGTAATTGGTACTAAGTTCAGATTCTACCACTAGACTATATTTTTTAATATAAACTGAGGCATATGTTTGTTTGAATAAATTTTTCACAATAGAAGTATATAAATTAATATTAGATATTTAAAGGAATTTTTTCAAGTTTAGGAGATAGAAAGTCACATCATTCATGTTTCTATATATTTTCTCTATTTTAAATTAATGCTGTATCATGGCCAATAACATAACCTAGTAATATATACTTTAAACATCATTAAAGATGTGAAAATGAGCCTTATACTGGCACCAGTATATATACCTGCTTTGAGTAGTGCTGATGTAGACAACTAAATATAAAAGAAAAAGTAATTAGGTCTATTTTTGACATTTGAATTGGGGAATTATTCTTCATCATTTGGTACTTTCAGTTTGTCACCATTTCTAAATGTTCCCTGCTGCGCAATAAGCAGACTCGGTCTTCACTGAGATCTTTAACCTCTGTTGACAGCTTAAGAAACTTCCACCATAACCAAAAAAAAAAAGGGGGGGGGGTCCAAAAAATATTTTTCAGTTCATTTAAGCAATCCTTGAATGGACTATTTTTCAGAGAATAGGGTTTTATTTGTAAGATATTTTTTCTGAGAGATTTATCTAGATTGCAAGACTGACATTTAAATTCTGATAAACAAAAAATAAGGTGTAGAATCTTATGGGGGGGGATGTTAATGTTGCCCCCACCTTTTCTCTCCGTGTAATTCTGGTTTTAAATTAACTTTTTTTTTTTATGTTAAAAACAGGAAAATTCTAACTTTGAATTTTTAAAAAAAAAAGATTTCTATATGTGGGTATTGAAGAAATATCACTTAAAGCCATATACTTTGAGCCTAAGACATTGCATGCTTTGTTTTGTATAAGGTACACACAGGTATATAGGAGACGCACTGATTTTAAGAGTTCAACTCACTTAGCATATAATTTCTCACATTTTTTAAAAATTTTTATATTCTAACTCTTTTGAATAAAAAAACAACCCTTTTTGGTTAACTTTTCTGTACCCACCTTATAATATAAAATATGATTGGAGAAAATATTTAATGTGAAATGAATAAATCATTTTTAAAAACATTTTTCTTAAATCAAAAGGTGCTCAAATACTGAACAATAGAGCTGGATAAAGCCTAGAATAATTCTCTCTCTCTCTCTCTCTTTTTCCAGTTCAAATTTTTTCATCTCTTCATGTCAGTCTCATGACTAGAAGTTTCCTGTATTTTTTTTTTTTTATCATACAAATATGTAAAACTTATGATACTGACAAGGGAGGTGAGAACACACACACACAAAAGTTGTTAGTCCTATCTATCCAAGTTTACCTCACCCCAACTGCTAAAAGGAAAATTTTGATCTATTCATTTAATAAATCCTATACATTATATTTGTGGCTACCATAAGCAACTAGTCTTATTAAAGTAAGCTGTTATTTATTTTTACTATTAAAAGGGAAATATGAATTAGCTGATATAAATTGTATCAGCAAGTATACAGTATTTGACACTGGTAATAAATGCTGAATGGACAGACCAAGAAAATAATTTCTCAGTAAAATCCTATTTATGATAGAAAGTCCCACTGAATCATATATTCTCATTAATTTTATTGATTGAAAACAGGCTTTAAACACATTTTATTTCTTGGTTCTTACACTTGAATACAGTATCTATGCTTGGTTCTCTTCTTCTCTTTGATATGACAAAAAACTATAATTATTATAAAACCAAAGATAAGAATGAACACACAGATTTTTTTTTCTCATTGGATGAATAAATTTGAATCTCTGCTCACAGCTTGAGTATAAGGTGTGATTGAAAAGTATTCAGACTGAAGCTTTAAATTAAAAAATGACATTTTAAATATAAAGATATGTGCACAGCTTGAGCAACTTTTAGAGTAAAGGGATCTCAAGACAAGTCAATACCAGGTGAGCATTGTCAGAAGATAGCAGTTTCAATTCCTACCCAAGCCGGCCAGAGGTTTATTTGGTCAAAAACGTGGTGCGATAGACAACAACTATGGAAGGCAGTAATTACTGGGGACACGGATACAAGACTCAGCATTCCTATCCGAGGTTGTGGTTAAATCACCTGAAGAAGGCCAGAGGTGAAATTTGGCCGAAACGTAGTGAAGAAGAAGAAACAACACAAAATAACTACTAAGATGAGGAAAAAAAGTCCACAATAAATAAAAAATTAATTCTCAAGTCAATACCAATTATACAAAAAAAAAAAAGATTAAAATATTTATCGAGCAAAACTTACAAAAGACAGCCTTGTGCCAGTGTAACACCATCCATACTTTCCAGATTTAGTTCCAGGCTACTTTTTGTTTGTTTGTTTGTTTCTCCAACTGAAAATTGATAAAAGGTTTGATAACATTAAAAGAAATATGAAAAAAAAAATTTCAAAGATGCTTTGACCAATAGAAAAGACTAAGTGTGTTGAATTTCAAGGGGACTTTTTTTTTTTTTTTTTTGGTAAATGCAGCTTTTCTTTTTTGAACCAACCTCCTATACAACTACTTTTGATATTTTTTGTAAAAATTTCTATACTATAAAAGTTTAAATCGTACATGCCAAGATTATTTATGTATGAATCAGTATTCATGTTGAAGAATTGAGGATTCAGGAACATTGTTTGATTGAAACCCTTTCATATTGCCCATGTCAACAGAAAAAAAATCAAAGAAAGAATAAGTTGGAATGAAGGAGAAAAAGAAAGTGACATAGAAAAGACTGAAGTATAGAAAGTTACACCAAGAAATGTAAAAAAAAGAAAGATTAAATAATATAGTCTACCTAATTATTATTTGTGTGGGGAGGGAAAGAAAATATTTTTGAATTTTAAAAATGACGACAGAATTTTGCTCTACTCTGGTTACATAATTTCATCTACAATCACACATTTTAAAAAAAAAACTCTAATATCATTGCTACTATTGCAAAAAGTTATTAAAAAAAGATAAAAAATAAATTTACCATAAGAATAAATTTCATATTTGGCTATATACAGGGTGTCTCAAAATAAATGCAACCCATTAATATGATAATGATTTATTACTGAAACAAACTCAAAAAAGATTGCTTATCTGGAGCCTGATATAATAACAATAAAAAAAAAACCCATTGATTTGATGTCTCTAGCTCAAAGGATGCATTTTTACAGAACGTTCCAAATGACCACCATTGTGCTGGTGATACACTTGAATTCGTCGAGCAAAGTTCTCAATCGCTTGGATGCACTCTTTTTCCAGTTAGGTACGAATCTTCTGATTGATGACCACTTTGAGTTCAGCAATGGATTGTGGAATGTTCTCATACACATTGTCCTTCAAGAACCCCTAAAGATAAAAATTTGTGTGTTTCAGATCTGGTGAATGCAGAGACCACTCAGGTTCGCAGTGCCTTCTGATCAGCTGATTAGAGAATCGATGGTTGAACCACTAAATGTTGATGTTGGCTGTATGTGGAATTTCCCCATCTTGTTGTAACCATTGCACATCTTGATTCACACCACAATGTGTTCCAAGTGCCCTCTAGAACTTGTTCAGCACATTAATGTAACACTCTTTGTGACAGTGACTGCCTCCTTGTCTGTGTTTTCAAACCAAAACTGTCCGATTATTTCAAGTTTTGAGATGGTCACCCAGGTTGTGAATTTTAGAGTGCAAGGGCCTCTGAAGCACCCCGTTTTGGGCTTCTGTGCTCCAATACACACAGTTATTGCTATTGATATATCCACAGAGCCAGAAGTCTGCTTCTTTGCTGAACTGAACATCATCAGGATCTTCTTCGATCTTGTTCTCGAACCCCCAGCTCATCACTAAACTTTTTTCCACATCAACTGGTGTGAATTTATGCTTGATCTGGATTCTGGATTCTTAAAGATTCTTTGCAACAATGTACATGAAAGACCAAGCTCTTGGAACGTTTTCAGACCCCTTCTGATGAAATCTCTCGCCGCATCCACATCAAGACATCTTGCCATCAACTTCCTGCCAGATATGGGATTTTCTGTCTTGTTGAGGTTGTTTACTGGCCCTATGGCTTGAAATTTATGTACCCAATGATAAATTTGGCTTTTCTAGGGATAATTGTTAAACTTCTTTTGAAATTTTGTTTGCACAGTTTTGAATGATTTTATCTCCTAATAAGTAGTGACATAAAATATTTTTCCTCTCTTGTTCAAGGCATTATGATTGGGGATTAATAGTTGTTATAGTATACTATTTTCAAATCTGAAATGAAAAAGAACGCATTATTATTATTAGTAGTAGTTATGAGCAGTTACATGGATCCCATGTATATTGAGATACCCTGTATATTAAAATTGAGGAAGGAGGACTGAATACTTTGAATTAATAGTGCATTTCAGATATGTACCAAAGTTGTACAACCTGTCTATATATTAGATATATTAGACATGCTTAAAACTAGATAAGGTGTTACTTTAATGAAAGATTAGAATTTTTGACAAGTTCTAAATCACTTCTTTACAAATTGGTTGGTTTCAGTTTGGCTTCTTGGTTTAATGGCATATTAACCTTAATGGGTTGTTTAATACCAAAGCTGTCCTTGTAGAACTGCAGTGGTACTATTTAAATCATAGCTGGGGAGGGGATTAGGGGTTTCATACCTTTTCCCAAGGTATTAGTCTGAAAGTAAGTGTAATATGTCTGGAGTTCAAACTCGCTTACTGCAATATAGCAGTCCAGTATGTTAACCACTATGCTGTGGGATCTTCCCTACAAATTGCTCATCTAAAACTAAATGAAGGACCTATTTATACTAGATAAGATTTGAATCAGAACTGTTATTTTACAGTCTTGTTTGACATAAAAATATTTAAATGGAATACTTATAAACAGTCTTTTTTATCGTAAAAGATAAGTTCCCATAACAGAAAAGAGACTTACCAACTATATTTTTATATTATGAAGTTAATATTGTCTTGTGAAAAATTTCAAGGCATTTTGTTGAGAAATATTTTTGTATGCTACTTGAGATTATTGATTTTAAATTTTTTTTTTCTGGATTGTTTGTTCTAACAAAGCAATATTATGCAATTATTTTACATCTGCAGTTTAAATAATTATCTATAATCATAATTACTAATATTAAATGTTAATAATTATTTTAGTAAAACAATTTTGATTTTTTAAAAACTCTTTCTGTTTATTAGTATAGATATATATTACATCTGTTCTATAATAGATGTTGCATTTCCACATAAATTTAAATCACGAAATGCAACGATTATTATGGGACAAGTAATTCAAGTTTAAATTGCATGCTATGATGTATTCAGTGCACCAATTGGATTTGTCTGTAACTATCTTGGAAAAATCGACATAAGAAACTAATACAATTAATCACATCAGGTGCCTTGGTGAAACCTTGACATTACTGAGTAGATTTATCAATAGATTTGGTATTTGAGAGGGGGAAAAAAATTATACCTTTTGCTGGTAGCAGTATAAAGCAGCTCAATAGATATTCTGGCATTGAGCTAATATGAAAATGGTTTCTGTTAAAAAGACTAATTTGTTCAAAATAAGTGTGGTAAATACTTCATCATATGGACTGGAAATTACATAATAAAGAAAATTTTTTTTGTTGACCAGAAGTAAAACTCTTAATACTATTTCAATAATAGCAAAGTTGTAGTAGTAGTAATAATAATGTTTGGTACTGAAAACTAAGAAAATGAATAGCTTTGTTTTCCCTTCAAAGATTAAAAAATATTGAATGATGCACACTATGTATTTATTCAACCCCTCCACCATGAGCAGGATGTGACATGAGATCAATTTTTAGGCAGTTTTAATAGGTTTGAATTCAGTTTTCCTTCTAGACTGGTTGCCATTCCAAGGTTAAAATGTCTATTCTGCCTTGCTATTTATTCATAGCTGGAGGTAGAATAGTTGGATGCATACCTTTCCCAATGGTAATAGTGTTATGTGAAATACAAACAGCCTCATCCTGGATTTGATTGTTTTGCCCATTTCCTATGATGATAATAACCATTACACCTCATACATCCATGTATGTTAAACTGCTACATGAATATAAAGAATCGGATGTACATTTCTTTGTTATAAATTATTCTCTTCTTGGTTTGGCTGAAAACTTTTCAGTATTCCTTTATATGTCCTGGGAATATTCTGTACATATATCTGTGTCTATATTATGCACTATTGAAATTTTCCTGAACAGTGTTTCCAATCAACAAAATTGTAATCCTTTGAACTTTTAGCTTCCTTGTCCCTCATATACTCGGTACCAGAGCTTAAAAAATTCACCAAGTTTGCATCTTGTGTTTATTTTAGTACTAAATCTGCCATATAATACTTATTAGATTTGCATATAAATTTTATACAGTAAATGTACAGGGATGTTCAGAAAGTAATGCTTCCTATTTATTTCTACAGAAACCTCAACACCATTTGATAAAGCAAATTTTCAGCTATGAAACAGTATTTTTATTCCACATAGTCATCACCATTGGTTATGTATTTTTTTTTTTTTTTTTTTTCCACAATGAACAAGAACCTGCATGCTGTACTCAGAAAAGTCTGTTTTAACAGAGGCAAACCACTTTTTACAGCATCAGTGATTATTATCAGGAAAATGTCATCCAAGTTGTCCAACTTTGATTGACTTGATTCAAACAGATGATTTGATTCTATATTTCATGGATTTGACAGTTGTGTTGGACTGCTTGGAATGTTGCTTGTCACTTACATCACCGTTGCCACTATTGATTCACATTACCTACCACCTAACTGTGCTCATATTCAGCATTTAGTTACTGTAAACATTCATCAAGAGTGGATGATGCCATTTTGCCTGGCTGCCACTTAGCAGCTATCAAAAACAAAGCAAAAAGAGGGTGAGGAGAGGGTAGATATTAATGAGAAGGTTCAATCTCTACTGTCCTACCACCAACACAATAGAATAAGCAGCATTACTTTTAGAGCAACCCTCTTACAATCAATCTTGTTCCTTGCTTGTGAAAATACAGTCAGTGGTGGTGACTATATGAAAAAAATACTGTTTTGTAGCTGAAAACTTTATCCACTGGTGTTGTGATCCCTGTATTTGTTGTAGTTTGTATGGTTGTGAGACAAATTTTCTTCTTCTTGAAACTAATAATTTATGATATTTTTGATTTGCATTATGTTAGCCTTGCCTTTGGCCTAATGAGTAGAGTGTTTGCCAATGATCTGGGAGGTTCAATCCCAGGTCGAGTCATACCAAAGAATCAAAAAATGGTACTTGATTCCGCCTTGTTTAACATTCAGCACTATAAAATATGGATCAAGAGTAAAGTGGGGCAATCCAGGGAATGGAGTAGCGCCCTCCCCTACACCTCTATGTAGTAGCTATTGAAAAGGGAGCCTTTCGGTCAACCTCGACTACAGTTGCCAGTTTATTTTACTTGACTTATGTATAGGTAGTCAACTTTCACCATTATTGTTCATTATGCTATTAGCATGGATTTCCTTGACTCTCTCCTTCTATCTGTCTCTTTATTCACTCATTTTCTTAAGTTTGTGTTAAGACAATAAGGTCAGGTCATAGATCATTCTTTGTTGATGGTATCTTGAAATGGAGTACAAACTTGTCACTTGATACTTGGAGAGGAGATGGTCACTGTCAAATAACAGTTATTACCCTGAGATATGTCATGAAAGTAAACATGGCTCTTTAATAACCTAAAAAGTTAAAACATTCATCTATCTATCCAAGAAAAATTTAATTATAGATATGGGAGAAAGGAAGAAAAATGTTTATATTAAGGTTTCCATGTTATGCAACAATTCACTGATTTTTATTTTTTTAAATGACCTTTCTTTGACCTTTTGAAAACCGGTTTTACACTTCAAAAACTGAGATGCATAATATGCCAAAATAAAAATAAGTGGGAGAAAAGTGAATGGAATATTTGTTGTACAAATTATAATTGAGAGCATATTAAGGAAATTACAGCATTGCAATTCCAAAGTAATTATACCATTTGTTTGGTCCTGTGATTAACTTTATATACTCTGCCTCTTTTTGTTTTTCACTTCGTATGGTATAATGTGTTAGAAATTGGAGAAGTCATTTTGTAATTGGGGGGGAAAAAACGAAACACAAAAAAAACAAACTCTTACACAAAGTCTGCAAAAGATATAATCTTGTTCAGTATGTTTAAAACTGGGAGGAAAAGAAATATTATAGAAAATTGGAATTTAAAAGTATAAAAGCTAAGAAACATTGAATCAGAATAAATCTTATGGATTGGTCACACAACTGAATAAAGTGAAATTCCATTGCTAGGGTAGCATAAGTCACTACTCAATGTCACTTGAAGCAAGAGAGAGAAGTTGGGTAAACTACATTACTTAATCACTCTCACTTATTTTTTCTCTAACTTTCTCTTCTTTTCTTTCTTTCATTCTCTCTATCTCTCTCTCTCTCTCTCATAAAATCTATAAAAAGTACTATTCATAAGTATTTGAAAAAAAATCTGTTTTTATTGCTGGGCCAATTTTTGAGCAGGGGAGGTATCCAAATTAATCTTCCAAATAGTATTATATGTTTCTCTTTTTGATCTCCTTGATGGGATTTGAACAAAATTTAGAAATATTAAAAATAAATTTTTCTCCTGTAATAATTTAATGAAAAACATTTTCCAGAAATTTAGCATAACATGCACAGTTTATTTTGATTGCAATGAAATTTGGTTCTTACATTCTTGTTATCTAACTCACAAATGATTAGAAAGAAGTTGTCTATCTGTTCAAATACTTTTGAGTAGTTCTGTCAATTTTTTTTTTTTTTTTTTCATTTAGTTTAAGAAATCTTTTCACATACCCACACTGATATAGAATTAATATGAAAACTACTTTCATGTATTCCATTTTTTCTTGTGTGCACACACACACATTTTATTTATTCATATATAATGAAGGAGTGCTAAATAGTTCTCAACTAACCAAGTATGGTGCGACCTCAAGAGCTGAAGCATATTATTTCATATGTGCACCTAGAAGTTCAACACATTTGGCATATCATTTTTTTCAAGTGTCTTTAACCATTCAAAACAAAAAAATATTGAATGGACAAGAACTTTCAGAACTCTTGCATGTATATTCATGTATATTGTGTGTGTGTGTGTGTGTTCATCATTATATATTTGATTTATACTTTTCCATTTGTCTTTAAATATTTTGTCTTCAGATCTAAATGTTGTTGGGCTGATTGGTTTAGTCAAGTGTACTGACACAGTATGGGAAGTGATGCTGACAGTCAAGAAACTCATCTTTTGTGAATGAGAAATTCTCTCAACTACACCTAATGATGAGGGGGGGGGTTCACCTTACATCTTTTAGCTATCTGACACAATCAATGGCAGAGGGCAGGCCAGGTTCTTTCATTCACTACTGAATCAATAGACTTCCGCTGACAAATTGGCAATGGAAGGCAGTCGATTTCCTCGATTTGCTCTGTTTAGTCTGGGACTGTGAAGTGGCTGCCAACTATACTGGGGTCTCGAATATCTGCACCACCCAAATAATGCCATGTACAGTGCACTGAAGCCTTTTTCTTTCCTTGTATTTTCTCTTCCTTCCCCAAGGTCTGCATCCTGGAGTCAGGAAAAATCATCTCTTCTGATGTTTTTTTCTCTTTACAATCATTAAGCACTGAGATTTTCCTTGTTTCAATTTAACTGAACTTCTTCACTCCATAAAATATAGTTGTCTCATCTTTGTCTCTTTCTCCTCCCTCCTCATTATAATGAGAACAGGGTCACTCTTGTTTCTTTCCCTAACTCTACACTTAGGTTGGGGAGGAGGAATCTTATTTCTGGCTGACTCTCTCTTAGCTTTTAAAACCTGCACCACACTTCTATAATTGGTTTACTCAATTTTTCCAATTAAATTTTATTTTTTATTATTTAAAATAACAAAAAAAAAAATTATCAGTTTATTTTGAGTATGAAAGTACTTCAACTCTGGCTCAGTTTTAAAAAGATCTGTTCTCCATCAAGTATCAATTGTTTAGAGTAAGTAAAAAGATTTTATATATCACACCAGATGGTGGAAATTTACTAAGCTTTTTGCTTAGATGTGGCACAAGGCCATATGAAAGGGGCATCCAATGAGACTCGAACTCACTCGTGTAGGTTTGCTAGTCGAGCTTGCTAACCATTACACCACCAGAGGCGCCTATATCACACCAGATGGTGGCCTATAACAGCAGTCTATGATATTATTGCTTCTGTTTAGGAAGGAGTGAATGATTCTAATTATCTCAATGATATCAAGAATTTAGATGATATAAAAAAAATATGCTCAGTGCAAATGCTGACTTAATAAGATTAACATTCACTTTTAAATTAGACTGGAAATTTCTTTATTCTCTTGGAGCAATTCAAGTATACTGCTCTAGATATTGCTATGGTTTGTTTTTGCTTGATTACCATGTGTGTGCATGGACACACACACACACACACATTTTTTATTTATATATATATATATATATATATATATATATATATATATATATATATAAAACATCAAAATTTTCATAATATATAGATGTAAAGTCAGGGCAGTATCTGTTAATGCTTAGATAACTGGAGTTGGTAGAAAAAGTTCCCAATTTAGTCTATCATTTCTTTATGCGTTTAGAATAAAATTCTGACATGTCCAAGTAATGGATTGGCTGTATGTGATCTTGCAAAAAAGATAATTTCTGCAATTTTATCAATATTTTACACTTCTAATCTTATTTGGATATCTTTCATTTTCTTGTATCTTTTACAGTGCAAAAAGACCCCCCCCACACTTTAGTATCATTTTTTTTTTGTATATTTTATATAAGGTTTTTTTAATGTTTTACAAGTTATTAAACAAGAACAAAAGAACTTAGATGCCTTGATTTGAAAAACATTGTGATCCTCTTAAAATATGATCCCGGGCAAATGCTGTACTTATGATTTTTTTGATTTGTCTCATATTCTAAATACATATTAATCAACAAGCCTAATATTTCAAACCTTGTGCTATTTTACTATGTACCATCAGACCATTATCTCAGCCTTATCATTAGTATACACTGTAAGCCCACTATTTCAGGCTTGGGGATATCATGTCAAACACTAATAATGAAAGATTTAGTGGAATAACCACTCAGTCTTCTTTTTAATGGAATAATGGGATAGTTTTTAACAATCTGTCCTTTTGGAACAAATTTTGAATGCATTCTTTTATCTAAGGGTAATGGTTCAAAGTTTAAATTTTTCATAGAGTTCATTGTGTTTTCTATAATATCATATTTGATGGCCAGGTAAAATTATAGTTTTTGGTGATAAGGGCCATTATACAGCCACAGTTAGTTGCTCATTTTGGGTGTAGTCAAAGAAATTTTTTTATTGTGTTTAGGAGGCAGCTGATTTTTATTTCATACAGCCTGAGTTTATTTTCCCTGAATCTGTGTGTGTGTGTTTTAAGGTTATAGTTAGGGTGTGAGAGGAACATACATCTTAGTCAGGGAAAAGGTGTTTCTATACTATGTGTCATTATCACCAATCTCTGCATAAAGTTTTCCTTTTTATTGATATACTGTAGCAATACACTAAATAACCTATTACTGACTGCCAAAGAATCTTTCATTAATGAACTTTTTTTGGTTTACATACAAAAGGAGGCTGAATTCAAATATTTGTATAGTATCTATGCTCATTGGACCAAGACATATGTTTCTTGGTATGAAAACAAGGAAAGTTAGCTTAAAAACTATGGACAAATTCTTAATTTTAACTAAATTTGTATTAATGAAGGACTTTCTCTCTCTCTCTCTCTCTCAAATATATATATATATATATAGGCAAGTGTTGATTTGCAAAATAATGCAAAGTGCCCACTATCAAGAGATAGAGCTACTATATAATTTTATTATATACTCTTACCATTGTCTAAAGATCACTTTCACTTGCATGAAACTTTAAGGCACTATTGTTTGTAATTTTTAAAAAAAATCATTTTGTGTGTGTGTATATATATATACATGCACACCCTTCACATATTTATTGGTCACGTAACTTGATCACACTTCTGAGTAATGAAGTATTCTGTTAGGGTAACATGAAGCATTATTCAATCCCACTTGAAGCTAAAGAGCATGTGAAAGAAAATACATAGACTACACTACTTAATCTCTCTCTCTCTCTCTCCATTTGCTGTAACATTCTATACCTCTATCTTCCACTTCATTCATTCATTCTCCTTCATTTTCTCTTTCTAACTGATTCTCTTTTTTCTATCTTTCCACTTTTTCTTTCTGTTTACTTTATTTACTCAAGTGATTTAAAAGGATTGCAGTCAACCAATGATTAATGCTCTAATATTCTTAACTCACTAACACCGCTAATGCCACCATCTTGAATACCAAGAGAAGCAGATGTGATGATCTATATGCAAATATTACTGTCATTTATGACAGAAACTATGCTAAACACTAAATTATTGAAAATTTCAAAGAAAATATTCATGAACAGAAAACCCAGGAAACTATGCAGGGTGGGAGAGAAAGAAATGAATGTCTTATTCTGTAATGGATGTGCTTATTTATGCTATCATTTATCTGATAAAATATCAGAAAAATGTTTTTTATATCCATTGTTAACAGCAATTGGATAATCTTACAATATTAAAAAAGGCTGTTTTCACAATGCAAAATACTGCACTAGTATTAGAGGTAAATCCCTTTATATATTTTGGATGAGAAATACTCATTTGTATCTTAACATAAATTGATAATGAAGACAAATGAAGGAAATGCCTTCTTGTGTGATATTAAATATTTTTTTTGTAAATAATATTTGCTTCTTTTATTAGATTTTCTGCTTCTGTAATTTCAAAAATGGTATTAATTTTGTTTTATTTGAGTAATATTAGCCTGTGAAGGGAGATTCTGAAAGGAGAAAAGAAATGTTATTGGATTAATAAAGGTGAATCTAATCGAAACAAGAATTCTTGATTTCTGAGATTATTCCAGTCAGTCACACTTTATCATGAAAGAAACCATTTTGTGAAACAAAATAAAGAATGTAATACATAGACATGCTTTAATTAATGTTTTTTTTCTCCTTCTCCTTTTTAATGGATGATATTGATTTTTCTCTTTTTCCAATATTCATCTTTTTTTTTCTTTATGCATTTTGTAAAACCATCAAACAGCATTTGAATTGAAATTCAAATTACATTCACTAATTACAAAACAGGCAAACCAATAATTTACTTTTTTAATTGTTCAAACCATTTCACTGATGTTAAAAAATAAAATAAAGATATAAAACTTTTGATTATATTTAGACTTGACTACAAAATTGTGTAGATATTTCAATAAGAATATAGAATGTTATGACGGTATTTTAGTTACTCTAGATGAGAACACCTGGAGCTAATAGTTTTAGTCATTGTGTGTGTGTGTGTATGTATGTATGTATGTATATATATATATATATATATATATATATATATATATATATATATACACACACACACACATGTTCGGTGTACATATCAAGGTGAGCTGGAAATTTCATAGGCTGACGTCATATCTGCTGATGACTATTTTGATCAATGGGACTGTGTTGAAAAAATAGACCTCATTTGGTCATATTTGATGGGAGTATCTTGGTCAACCTATAAACTTTTCAACTGACCCAGGTGTGTGTGTGTATGTATGTATTGGATGATCAAAGTAGTGCTTTCTATGTTATGTTAGCCTATGCTGTCAGAGACAGCTGGTTGATAGTACAGCAATAGAGGTTGAATCTTTTTGTATAATTATTTTTTGCCTTGTTAAAGATAACAGCTCTGACAAAATTACATCTAACACAAGTGAATATGTGGAAAAAATTGTGTTCATTGACATTCATCATCACTATCTGGACATTTATGAGATCAAGCACTGGATGTTAGCATAGTTAGGTGTTCATAAATGCATTTTAATAGTGTTGACAGCACTCTGAGAGATGAGCCATCTTCTAGGTGGTCCTGTATAACTTTCAGCCTATAGTCGTTATCAATTTACAACCTGGGGACTGTGTACAAATTTGAATATCGGCTTCAGTATGTTGAGACTGATGTTATCAGAATCAGGATATCACAAAGTTCGTTTCAGGTGTGCTCCCACGAGAACAGAAAGACCATCAAATGCAAGTCTGCAGAATCACTATGAGACTGAAGGTGACAATTTCCAAGACAGCATTATCACAAGTGACAAGATGCATTACCTACCCTAAGTCAAAATCCATACAGTCTGTGGAGTGGCGACATTCAAATTTCTCATCAAAGAAAAAGTTCAAACTTTCATAGCCCATTTGGCTGGGGCTGTAAAATACACTGACTGCTTCTCCGCAGAGGAGTAAGACCCCCCCTCCCAACCGAGTGTCCTGATTATGACACTAAACAATCTGATGGTGAGGTTCCAGTAATCCTTGAGCTTTGGGGAGTATGGGGTACCTCTTCATTGCCATCGTTAGTAGGTCCACTCTAGCCCAAAGTGGTAGCACCTGATAGGGTCCTATCTGTGGGTCAAATAGAACTAAACTGTATACTCATGCTAAACTAAATTGTTTGTAAAGAACTGTTTATTTGTATAAAAATGGATTTGGCATTAAATAACCTACAAAGGTTGATATGCCATAAAACCCAAATCAACAAAGAAAGTTCAAACTTTCTGTGGTTAAAATTATGTGTGCTCTCTTTTGGAATAGAAAAAGAGTGAGTCGGTCTTCTCAACACTGAATTTCCAGAAGCAGAACAGAGAAAAACCTTTTACTTGGAATGCACTAATCAATTTGAAGACTATGGATCATATTGCAAATTTTGGTTGATGTGTTCTGTCACACCTAAAATAGTCTGTCATTCTATTTGGGTCTATAAAAGACAAAACTGTAAAGATGTGGACAACATTTTTGTTCATTTGATGGATGGATAAGTGCATAGTTAATGTTGGTGACTATGTAGAAAAATGTCTTGGAGCTGAAAATTTACTCTATTCAATAGTGTTATATAACAGTTTCTGTAGAACTAAAAGAGGCATTACTTTCAGAGCATCCTTGTATGTGTCTAATATATGGTCTCACTGAAGTGATGGGAAATTTCATATTTCTGGTAATCATATTTACCAACCCCTCCGCTTGGGCAGGATATGGCACAAGGTCAATTTTTAAGCGGAGTTTAACAGGTTTGAATTCAGTTTTCTTTCTCCTAGACTAGTTGCCTCACCAAGGCTGAAGAACCTAGTCTGTCCTACTTTTTACCCATAGCTGGAGGGAGAAATAATTGGATTCATACCTTTCCCAAGGGTATTGTTTTTGTCTTACTCTAGTATATGGTCGCTACAACCTGGTTTTACTTGTCTTTGCGTCTGTTCAAAATTACTGGTGCTATGCTCTTCTTCCTAATTCTTTATGGTTAAAAAGGGAATTTTCATTTTTATTTTTGTCCAAATAAAGAAATTTTTTTAAAAGATGTACAAAATTTGAAAATTTGGATAGTTCTTTATTTTAATTCCTATTTTATGTTGAATATTAAGAATTCTTGTTTTTTACCTGTTAATTTTAATGTAGTTTGAGTAGTGAAAAAAGTTGAATTATCTGAAATTGTGGGTGGCAAGTCAGGGATTGTTTATCACTACTGGTACCATATAACTCAGTACAACTTGTGCAAACTGAAATGTTTGAAATGGAACTGTTTTTGACATTGAAACTGTACTATGCTCAATTGAATTATTTGAAAGAGAACTGTTTTGACATTTAACTGTATATAAACAAAAACTATACTAAACTAAATTGTTTGAATTAGAACTGTTTGATTAAACTGAATACTTATGCTAAACTGAATTTTTTGAAATAGAACTGGTTATTTGTATAAAAATGTATTTGGCATTCAACAAGGGTTGATATGCCATAAAACCCAAACAAACAACTTGTGCATGTGGAGAAGAGATGAACATCCTCAATGACCCTGAAGGATACCATATAGGGAATTACTTATGGTAACCTAACAACTAAACTGGTCTTGGGGAAACGGCCCTCTGTCCAAATGATATGGAATAGTATCAATTTCTTTTGATTTCACTTGAATGTGGCTTTAAAGAAAACAATTACATTTGTTGCTGCATAACCTATATAGATGTTAATGTATCAAAAAAAGATCCCACCTCAGTGCCATGTTTTTTTCTTCCCCTTAGTTCTGCTCTTGTCGCTTCGATCTGGTTTCTATTTTCATTGATTTATGAAGAGTATTCTCATCTTGGCCATTTTTCTCAACTGAAGTTTCAATTGAGTAACACTCTAATTACCCGCAGACATAATGTCACCTTTGATGACTTTGTATGAATACTCTAAGAGAGTATGTAACTAATTCTTTTTTTCCTCCCTCTCAAAACAGGACTATTTTGGTGTTGTCTTAATAATAGGTCCTTTATTTCCTTTTGTTGCTTTGATAAGGGTTGATAGAGTACATTATTGTTGTTGTTCTCAGTAGAAAAGCTATGAACCAGATCATAAAGAACAGCTATATTTCTCTCAATATGGTGGACTTCAGTCACTGTTAATAAAATGTGAGTTTTGGGTTTAAAAACATTTCTTGTTATGACTCCCTTACAAAAAAAAAAACACGTTATGTAACAGATATAGGCATTGGGTTAAAAGAACTTCTGTATGAAATCATCTGGAGGTTGCAGGTTCAATCCTGACTACAAGTAAAAATGAATAGGAATACTTACTATAGCTAAACACTTGTACCTGATTATGGTTAATAGAATTAGAACAATCTTCCCTTGTGGATTAAATAAAGAGTTCAGTTCAAAGTTTTGTGTAGGCTCCCAAGTTCAACAAACACCTGAAGAAGGCTGAAGTATGTTTGTGAGTATAATAATAAAGATGAAGATAATCGTCTGAAAATTGAAAATGATGAAAAAGATATCAAGCTTCATCTAAGAAATTTAGACAATTAAAAAAAAAAAAAAAAAAAAGTAAATATTTTCCTTGTTTTCTAAGATTATAGTTTTTACTACTCACCTGCTTCTCTCTTCATCTAACCATATTTCTGATAATAAAATTAAAACTATGCTATTTGTTTTTGTTCATAAATAGTAACATAGATTTATATTCAAACCATCATGTTATTATTAGCAGAGTTCTTATCATAAATGACAGGATTATTTACATATAGATCAGCACTTTTGCTCATCATTAGGATCAAGATCGTTACATCAGTTGTGTTAATGAGTAAAAAATTCAAGGGTATCAATTGGTTGACTGAAATCCTTTTAAATCATTCAAGTTAACAGGAAATAGTGAGAAAGAGAGTACAATGTGGTGCAGAAAAGGGAGAAAATTAAATATAGTTTAGAAAGTTATTATAAGAGTGTGTGTGTGGGGGGGGGAGTGAAAGATTGATATTAAAAAGTGTAGTCTACCTAGTTATTATTCATTAAAAAATATTTGAAGTTGTAAAATGTCTCATGTTATCACAAAAATAGAATTTTACATTACTTGGTTAAAGTCAAGTGTTTCAGTTTTAAAAGATTAATTAAAACAATTTCACATTTTCGTTTTGACTTGGATGACTTGAATGGTATATTTTCTTTATAATGTCTACCGTGCACATCAGTGTGGAAGTTGACCACAGCTAAGTAATTCAATTTTTGGTCTGTCAGATAAACCCCCCCCCCACCATAGTATTACCAAATTTGTAAGGTCTAACAGGAGTATATATTTTGAGTGTGCTAGATGAATACTGCACCAGATAAAAAAAAATGTTCAATACATTATAAATATTCATCATCATCATGTTGTGCCGCCAGCACGGTTATCCCTGACCCTTTCTTGCCACTTCTCCCTATTGTTCATCGCCTCTGGCAGGTCTTCAGGGCTACATCCCATATCCTCACATAGCTGCTGTATGTATGTTCGAGCTGGACATCCTGCTTTTGCTCAGCCGTATGTGGGGGTCCATAGTAGTTCTCACTTAATTATATTATTATGGATTGTAAGGAGAAATTAATTTTTCTATTTCCTGTTATTAAATTTTTGGCAGTCAGTTTTAAGATAATACTGCATAGGTGAGTTATATCAAGATATAACATTGGTTGGATGGTAGAATAATAGAAAATAAAGATATGGCCCAAAGGATGAGTGGCATTCTACTAACATTTACCCTGGGTTCATTTCTTGGGCTTTGACCCATTTACCAAAACTACTCTCATTCCCCAATAATACTAGCATTGGGAAAATAATATCTAAAAGTGTTTGATTATGGGTTACTCAATGTTTGGCTCCGATTTAACCTGGATTACATCACTTCATATTAGTAATTTAAAAATTTGTTTATAACATTCACGTGATCCTTTTCCCATCCAAATACAATATGATTGGTTTATTCTTCAGTTATATTACAATACGATGGTATATGCAGTAGCCTTGAACATTCTTTAAACTGACTTAAACTAATTTTGATTGATTTTTAAGCACTTTAGATTCTCGTTGAAGTATTTGAAGGTAGATTCAATATATCTGCATCACTTAATATTTTTCTCCCTTTTTTTTTTGCTTTTCTTTTTTTCCCTGTAATTAGTTAAGATTTTTGCTAGCCTATAATTTTCCTACTTTTTCAACCTTCCAACATGATGGATGCCACCATCTTGAACTTACTGACAAGTAGAAGTGCTGATCTATACATAAATAATGCTGTGATTTATGAATGGAACTATGCCAGTCTTAAAATAGCTAACAAGACAATTATTGTTGCTTAGTCTTATGTTGAAAATGTTATTTAAATTTAAAAGGTGGAGTTAGATGTATTTTTTTTTTTTTTTTTTTTTTTTAGATTTGATATTCTAGTACTTTTAGTTATGTAGTGATGGGACAATATACCCAAACTTGATCCATTTGAAGAAAATAAGGATATGTCTTGTGGTTATTTTTTCATCACTTCTGACCTCAAGATGAATAGAAATGGTCATCCATACATAATTATTTTTGTCATTTATAACGGTAACTATGCTAGCTTTATATAAAGGTAAAGTAAGTGGGTACCTTGCTCTGAAATAATAGTGTATGTAAAGTAGTCTTGCAGACCAATGCTATTGTAGTGAGTTTGATCTTCCCAACTTATTTTCTATTTTGCTTTCTTCTCAAGACATTTGAAAGCATTCTTAATTTGCTAACAATAATAATACCCTCATCTCAAATCCATAGACAAGAAGTGTTATTTCATGTATAAATAATCCTATCATTTTTCTCATATGAACTATGCCATTTTAGATGATATATCATCACTAAAGGTTTACTTACTATGACTCGGTTTTCTTAGAATTAGATATACCAGAAATCAGAGTCAGAGGTTTTGTATTTTTGCTGAGATCATTCCATCCTACAATATTTATTTTTGTATTTGTACAATGTGTATTTTTGCTGATCATTCCACCCTACGTTTCTTGACAATATTTATCACACACACACACACACTCATAACCTGAAAGAAATTGGCCACTTTTGGATTTTTGTTGCATTTTTAGTTTTGATTATTACTTTATGTTGACATGACATTATAAAATCTCCAGATTTAAAAAAAAATTGCCTGCAGGCAGTTTTGTAAAACTTGAGAAACATGCCATGGTTATCTGTTGACAGAGGATACTATATGGATAAAAATTTATATATATATATATATCTCAGACACTTACAAAGGTTTAGTAGTAGTGATATTTCATTCTTTTATTCAAAGAACTTCAGACTAAACATTTTTTTTGTCTTTCTACATTTAAGCAAATGAGGAAATAGATAAAATAAAGGAGAAAAACAAAGGTATAAAAGGAGGAGGGAAAGGGTCTAAAGATAAGAGGTGAGTCAAATGTATCAGGTTTCACTAGAGATTTCCAAAACAAACCACATAAAACAAAATCTAGGTTTCTATCAGATCTCACCTTATTTGGCAGGCATTATACTACATAAAAACAATATCAAAATAGAGAATGGATTAAAAAATAAATCTAGCAAAATGTTCAGCAAACACATTTTTTTCACTCTATACTACTATACTATACCTTTTCCTTTTCTTTTCCCTTTTTCTTTCCATTTCTTTCTTTCCTTCCTCTTGGACACTTCATTATAGTCAATGTCTTTGATGAAACAGGATATACCAAAACCCTCCCCACTCCTTCCACTTTCTTTTCCCTATTTCTTTTTCTTTTAGCACACTAAAATTAATTCCACTTCCATATGATCAAAAATCTCTAGTGAAACCTGATACATTTGACTCCATTACCACACAGTCACAGTCAAAACCAAAAAACCCTACCACCATCACTTAAATCTACATCTGCCTCCCTCTCTATTTCTCCCCTTACTTGCCACTTATCTTTATATCCTCTCCCCCACTTTATACCTTTTCTTTTCTCCTTTGTTTTATCTATTTCCTCATTTACTTAAATTTAGAAAAAACTAAAAAAAAAGAAAATGTTTAGTCTGAAGAAGTTCTTTGAATAAAAGAATGAAATATCACTACTACTAAACCTTTGTGTATGATTTATCCAGCTTTCCAATTATTTTTATCTTGTCAAATTCATCACTATCTATTATTTCAATACACACACACACAAATCCTGGAATTAAAAAGAACCACAACCTTATTGAAAGAGTCACCACTATATAAGCCAAAGGAAATACCAGAATAAACCATCTGCTTCCTGAAGATGATATAAAATGTCAGAAACATGTTTTGGAGAAAAATAAATAACTTACAACAAATTCTCTTGTGAGCCTATTCATTTTAAAGTATTTACTTATTTCTTTCATTGGGCAACAAAAAAAAAATCTATATATATTTCAGATCTGATAATGTAAACATTTTAGAATATAAATATTATCAGACTGTATTATCACCATGTCAACTTAGTTGTATGATGGAAAAGGCTGACATATATACACACACTCATACATCCTTGCAAATTTAAGAAAAAGGATATAAGAGCGAGACAGAAGTTGAGAAGTAAGAGTACCAATGCCATGTCTCTTGAGTGGAAAGTGTTTTCATACTATTATCACAAATGTGACCAATAACTCTCAAAATTCCTCCTCTAACAATGGCCTACAATGTTTTCAAGGTCAAATATATAATAGCTGATTATAAGTCAGTTTTTTACGCTGAATCCAAAAATCGTACTCATTTTTTTCTAATCAGATCAAATTTTCAAGATACAAGCTCATCCTTGAAATGTATAGAACAGTATTATAACTCTATTTTCTTGTTAAATTGAATAAATAATGCTAAATTTAGGGCTGATATATTCACAGAACGCCCCCATTATGCCATAGTAAACTGAAAAATAGACAAAAGAAGCTATTCATGGATAAAAGGTCTTTTAAGGGATTTCCTCCTGTGCTTGGCAACCACCACATCTCATTTCAAGCACCAGCAGTAGTCTGCAAGAAAGTTTACATCCCACCAACCTTGGTAGCGCTCTTCCATAATGTGAAGGTCTTGGTGACAGCGCTCACTCTGTTCTTCACTCAAATCTCCACAGTTCTTTGAGAAAATTGTCCGTGTGACCTCAGAAAGTATGGTATGACTGACATTCGTGTCCCAAGTTAGTGGAAACTCTTCAGTAGCTCTTTTCATATTCTGCACTCGGGTGATTTCCCAAGGAAGTTTGTAACTACTGACATCAGTGACTGCCTGGCAGACAGTTCAGCTTTGCTTAGTGCTTTGTGAAACATTGGGTCCTTCATGAATTCTTATTTGAGGGCTTTCGAATATACCAGCTTTGAGTTTCTCTATGCTTATCTGTGGGAACTTTTCCTGGAGAAAAGCAAACCAGCTGCTTTCCCTGTTCATTGCCTTCACAAAGTTCATTACTCCTAACTTGATTTGTAAAGGTGGAAGCAGTATTTTGTTCAGTTCAACAAGAGGATGAGACTGAATGTTATGCAAACCAGGTTTTAACCCTTGTCTTAACAGCCACTCTTGTGTGACATAATGTTGGTCGTCAACTCAGCTGTCCCAGAAACATAGAAAACAAGGATACTTTGTGTATTCACCATGGAGCCCTAGGACCCGTCTAACCACCTTAAGATCTCCACAGATCAACTATTTGTGCTCTTGGTAGTTGATAGCAAATGATCCATATTGTTGTGAGTTTCTTTCATTTGTACAATAGGGATAAATGAAAAACTATTCCTATTATGTTGAAGAACTGCTTTGAGACTTCTGCTGGATAAGTCAATAAAAAGTCTTCATTCTGTAGCATCATACTTTAAGCCCATTTATTTGATCAATCCAGCAATATTGTTACAATAAACCAATGATGATTTATCCTGGAAGATGAAAAACTATTTTAATTCCTTCTCATGGTCTTGATACCAGTAGAACGTTGTTCCTGGTGCCAACAGATATTTCTCTTTGCTCTGCTGAAGGGTTCATGTCTTGGACTCCTTTGAAAGGTTTAGGTCTTGTGTCAGGTTGTTGAGTTCTGCTTATGTCAAGGGTAATGGCTGGTTGTCCTCATCTGGCTTGTATATGTCATCCCCAGCTACAACAGTCATGTCAATATGTTTGGAATCAAAGCTATATTCCATGTTACCATCTGGGTCAGGAACAGGAAGGTCTGGGATTGGTTTTATGGCAGAAGGTATTAGACATGGTGCTTGTGCTTGTTCTTTTAGAGTTATCATGCAGAAATATCAGTTCATGTGAACTTTTCCTCCCCTCAGACCATTGGAATGACAAATGGCATACTCTTTTTACCATTCCTTGAGTTCTCATTTCATAACAAACGTGAAGAATGAATGGCTTATCCTGATCCCCTAGTTTGACTCCAAAGTAATCACGATATGCCTTCTTCACAAAGTCAGTGATTTTTGCTTGATAATTAGGAATAACTACATTATCACTGATATAACAGAACCTGTCAGGATTATTCTTATTTTTGCAATCCATTATTACAGGAATACAAATGTGAAGCTGAAATGAGAAAAAATAAATCGGCACTCAGTTGACACTTGACAAAGGACATTAAAATCATTTTAAGTTGAGGGATAAGCATCGTCTTCTCTAGGTATGTGGGTGTTAGTGAGTAGGGTGGTACACTGTAATTAGGTACACGTACAGTATTGTTATTCAAAAACCTGTGGACTCTACTTGTCAAGCTGATCATGGGTGCCTGATGTTTGATATAAGTGTTATTATTGTGTACAACTTGTGAAGTATTCAAGCACATATTAAAAACCAGACCTTACCAAACACAATGAATGGTATTTTGAAATTCAACATAAAATGGCGATCATATATCACTTCATAAACCTTTGACCTTTGGAAAAAAATTTTTTAACACTGGTCATATTTTTGAGTCTTTTGTTTTGTAATTTTATTTTCTTATGCCCGACTTGAATTAACGTTATTGCTGTTTTAAACCATTATATCTGACCAACTTACTTTCCAGAAAAAATAAACAAACAAAAAACTGCTTTGTGACTCTATGGGCATATATTATAGTGTCTATTCATCCAGATATAGACTATAATACAAGTTCTATGAAGATAGGATTATGAAGTGACCTGAAAAATGGCAGATAATAAACAGTAAATGTTAAGTTTTATATTGAACAAAAACATTTAGATTTTTGCCAACTAAAATAGCTTTTTTGTTACCTAGTACATATATACACTCTCTTTAGTGTGTATGTGTATCACATATTTTCCCCCTAAATGCATGAGACTGACATAATAGGGTGAGAAAACTTATTTTAGGTTTTACCCTACTCTACTGGCCAGTATTTAAGCACTTTTTTGATCAAAGAAAAACATTTTTATGACAATTTGTTCTTTTCACTAATAATTACATATATGTTGTGTATGTGTATATAATTCTGATTCTTGTGTGCAGAGTATGTAAGATTTTTCAACTTGTTTCTTTCTGATTTTTTTTAATATGTTCAATCTGTAATGTGTTGAACTTGTTGAGCGTGTCATTTTTCTTTTTATCTTATTTAACCTTGTTTTGATTCCCACCCTAGAAAAGAATCATGGACACACCAAAAAGCAACTGTATTTTTTTTTTTAAATATGTAATAATGACAGTGCCACAAAAATTTCTCTTATGTATTATTTTAATTCTTGGTGGTGGTGGCTGTGTTGATTTTGTGGGAATGGTTGTTGTTAAGGTGGTGGCGTTGGCAGCTGTTCATAATGCCTTTGAAATTCAACTGTCCTTGAATATGGGTGGCATGCTATAAGGAAGAAAAAATCTTACATTTCAGAATACATCATGCATGGCTACATACAGAATCTTTTCATTGGCCATTTGTCATGGTTTAAACATTGCAGTGATTTGTTCAGACATTTTTTCTTGATATTTTATCCTTTTTTGACTTTATCCCTTCCAATTTGATGTGGTAGATAATGACAACCATGAATTTTCTCAAGTTTATATTTACTGATATATTTCCATTAAAATCTTTTTACTCTTCTCTTACTGTATTTTTGTCTTTCATTTTGTTCTTTTGTAATTGTTGTTGAAAAGAAAAAAAAAGAAAAATTAGATCTAGTGCCCAGCACAGGAATTGAACTCACAACTTCCTGGTTATGAGTAATTTTTTATCATTATTTTACTCTATCATTCTGTTACTCTTGTTATTTAAAATAGTTTGGCCAGTGGGGAAATATAAAATCTAAGGAAATTTCTTTCCATGGAGAACTTTTTGTTGCCACTTGGTATTTCTGCTAGATGGTTATAATTGTCTTTTGAACATTTTGGTCTCAGAGGGGAGTGCCTTCAGGCTTTACCTTCTTTGTGGGGTTGAGTTGATTGCTCAGCATCTGAGGCACCCCATTTCAGGAATACCAACTAGGACAAGCATTTTTTTGCACCTGCCCTACATGAGTCTCGATTTGTACATGGTCCCCATTATAAGATGGTCTTATTCTGCATTCTGGCTTGGTGAAAGGTCAGATATGTACAGACTTCTCTTTTCTATTGCCTGGAAAACCTTTGCCAGTTACTGGTAGCTTGATGGTTTCTTTGTTTAATGGTATATCAACCTTTGTGGGTTATCTATCACCAAAACTTTCTTTATCATATTTACCAACTCCTCTGCTCGTGCAGGATATGACACAAGGTTAATTTTTTAAAGCGGAGTTTAACAGGTTTGAATTCAGAGTTTTCCTTCTCCTAGACTAGTTGCCTCACCAAGGCTGAAGAACCTAGTCTGCCTTACTATTTACCCATAGCTGGAGAGAGAATAATTGGATTCATACCTTTCCCAAGGGTATTAGTGCTATGTGAAATGCAATCAGTCTCGTCTAGGATTTGAACTCGTTTCACCGTGTCCATTTCCTGCGACAATAACCATTACACGATGGGCACCTCCTGAAATTTAAAACTCTCTTTATAGAAGGACAGTAGTGGTACTATTTAACCCATGGCTAGGGGGATGAGGGGGTTCATACCTTCTCTAAGGGTATTTGTCTGAAAGTAAATGTAATTGGGGAAACTAGAGTTTGAATTCTTGTACTATATTGTGAAATCCAAGCACTTTAGTCACTACACTACAAGAACTCTTGGTCCAGTTACTAGAAAAGTCAAGTGGATTGCAGTAGAAAAGAAAATAGAGACTGTGATAGAGTAAAACTCTTCCTTAATTTAAACTACAGTAATATGATCTTACAGTAATTCTTTCTCTTTATTTTAAATTTGAATATGATCTTTTCTTTTTTCATCTCTTAATCTGTAGGGGTTGGGGAAAGAAATTATTACTCTTAATCCCCAATTCCACAGGGAATAAACTTTTTCTTTACACTCTTAATTTTTCTTTGCAGAGAGGAGAATCTTAGATGATTATATTCAACACTTTGCAGAAGTCCATTATGATCACCATGAGCTGCACAACCGTCATGAACGACACAAACGTTCACTCGATCGCCATGTCATACTTAATTTTAGAGCATTGAACAGGTAAATCTACTGAATTTTCTTTTTCTTTCTACATGAAGACACTCTGTCAGCTGGAACTATAGAATACACAGTGTACATCTCGACAGAAGAGCAAAGACGTCCTCCTATCCCAACACATATCCTGGGTATGACTAAACCATCTCATGGTGAGGCTCTACTCCTGATGCTTTGGGGATTGTGGAGTACTCCTTTATTGCCATTACTCCTAGATCCACTGTAGCCTGGAGTGTTAGTATCTGTTAGGGTCCCATCTGTGAGTAACATAGAACTGGTTTGGTTTGGTTTCTTTGTTTAATGGCATATCAACCTTTGTAGGTTATCTAATGCCAAAGCCATTCTCCTAGAAGAACAGTTATGGTACTATTCAACCCATAGATGGGAGGATAAGGGGGTTCGTACCTTTCCCAAGGGTATTTGCCCGAAAGTGACCATAATAGCATGACTGGAGTATGAACTCGCTTACTATGATTCCACAGTCCATCACTTTAACCATTACACCACGAGGACCCCCCCCCCCACATAGAACTATTTAATTACTTAGTAAACTTGAAACCATTTAACTGTGTGTAAATGTATGAATAATGCTGAATAGAATTATTAGTGTTAGATAGCAATGCTTGAAACCATTTAGTTTCCCCGAGTATGGCATTAAACTGCATCTGATGGTGAGGTTTCAGTCTTGGAGTTTGAGGAATGTGGAGTCACCCCTTCATTACCATTACTCTCAGGTCCATTCTGACCTAAATGTGTGTCAAATAGAAATGATGTTAGATAGAATTATTTGTGTTAAAGAGCAACACTTGAAATCATTTAATGGTGTGAAAACAAATGAGTTCTAACTCAATTAAAAATAAAGTTACCTACAAAATATTTACTTAAAAATCATATTTGTATATTAGATTTGGCATTAGATAACCATCAAGGGTTGCTATTAAACCAAATAACCTTGAAACCCTAATCTGCACAAAACATTTTTGCATTGGTTTTGAGTACGACAAATGACATATAAAATTATTATATTATCAAATTTTAGATGATAGTACTTTCACTGTAGTTTGTCTATTTAACAAGTAAATTGCATATTATCAAATTAAGGCTAAAGGCTTTTTATGAGAATCTTGCACATCTCAACAATTAGGGCAAAAATATGAAATGAACTCTAGTTTAAAACAGGGAGCTCCATGTTTGTACAAACGAAATTTGCTCTGCTCCATTAGTATTTCCCTTTTGGACATTGCAGCATTGGAAATTTAACCTTACCCTATTAAATGCATGGAGATATACAGGCTGTAGGATAAACCAGGTACATCTGTCTCCGATCATTATAAACAAATATGAGTAAGACACGAAACTGCATCTGATGATGATCCTCCAGTCATGGGGAGTATGGGCTACCTCTTCTTTGCCATTACTCCCTGGTGAACTCTGACCAATAGTGGTAGTACCTGTTACGGTCCCATCTACAGCCCCAGCTAATGTGCTATCAGCTGGGGCTGCAGAATATGCTATCTGTACCTCTGCAGAAAAGTCCCACCCTCCCCTGTTCTGGGTATGACATTAAACTTCACCTGATGATGAGGCTTTAGTTCTGGAGCTTTTGGGTATGTGGAGTACCTCTTCATTGCCATTACTCCCAGCTCCACTCTGATTCAGATTGATGGTACCTGTTAGGGTCCCATCTATGAGTCAAATAGGAATACTTGATAAATAGAATTACTAATGTTAAATAGCAATACTTGAACTGTAAACTGTGCTAATAAATGATTATCATTAAATATGCAGGTTTATTAGTGTTAGATAGAAATATTTGAAACCATTTAACGGTGTGCAAACAAATGGGCTCTAACAACCTATTTAAAAATAGATTTACCAACAAGCGCATTTGCTTACAAATCATGTGTGTGTGTGTGTGTGTGTGTGTGTGTGTGTGTGTATATATATATATATATATATATATATATATATATATATATATATATATATATATATATATAAAACAGGATTTGGCATTGAATTGCCAACAAAGGTTAATATGCTGTAAAACACCAGCCAACCAACACATCTTTGGGTCAAATTGATCTGTTTAAAAACTATTCATGTTCAATAAGACCTTATGCAAAAAAAAAAAAGAGAAAAAATTTAAACAATAACATAAAAAATATAAATATGAATATATAATGAAAGCAATTCCATAACCTCTATACATGAAATAACACTAGATAAATTGGGTACATAGAAATCAACTTTCCTTAGATATTTTTGTATAAATGTATTGCTTGATTTTGACACATTCTTATTTCTTGCTTTTAATCAAACACATTTTTCTTTTTCAGAAATTTTAAATTAAAATTGGTTAGGGATAATAACATATTTTCACCTGATCATGTACATCAACATTCTAATGGTACCAAAGAAGATGTGGACACATCATTTTCATACAAAGGTGTGGCACTCGGTAAGTTTAAATGCAAATGAGCATATTTATTGCCGCCTATTTTTTTTCTCCCCCTCTTATTAAATCAACTTACTGAGGTCTTCTTATAGAAAGATACTAGTTTGAACTATCTGTTTACATTGTACATATTGTTATTTTATAATCTTTGTTGTCAGTTAAAAATTTACCAAAAATTGTTGCTAACTTTTATTATAAAGATTAAATCAACTTAACACAAAAGAGATTTAGTAATTATATTTTTCTTTATTATTATGAGGTTATTGTTTTGTAGAGAAAAATTTCATTAAGTCTATAGATATTTCTAAATCTCTGAGATTTGATTTTAAACATTGTTTCTTATCCCAAGTGTTAGTTCTGACTGAGCAATAATAATCTTCAACTTGAAAAATTACCTATCAATCTAATTAGTAAAAATTGATAAATCTACATCAAATCATTAGGACAAACAAAATCTTCCCAATTATTAATAGATTTTTTTCTTAAACATATTTGCTTGTTTTCAAGAATTGAAGCTTTGGAGATATGTATTGATACAAGACTAAATTCCATATAAAGCCGCAGTCATTTGTGAAATAACAGAAACTACTGTAGAACATAAAAGTTAGGATTATGTCTATTTATACTAAGTACATTTGGAGCCATATGGAAAATACTAGGATCTAGATTGGGTTAATTACATATTTAAGGAAGGTTTGAGACTGGCCTAATGAGTAGAGTGTTCACCAATGGTCCGGGAGACTGGGGTTCAATTCCAGGTCGAGTCATACCAAAAACTCAAAAAATGGTACTCGATGCCGCCTTGCTTAACACTCAGCATTATAAAGTAAGGATCAAGGGTAAAGTGGAGCAATCCAAGGAATGGAGTAGCGCCCTCCCCTACACCTGGGTGTAGTAGCTATTGAAAACGGAGCCTTTGGGTCACCCTCAACTAAGGTCACCAACTTTACTAGACAAAAGTAATTTTATGGTTGGTGAGAATACTGAAGAAAGTGCTGAAAATATCTGTTGAAAACATGTAAAAGAATGTAATCCAGTCTAGAAAACCAGATCAGTTATTAAAACTAAGAGAAAATGAAAAGTTAGATAGGTATCTTGACCTTTCCAGTGAAACAAAAAAAAAAAAAAAGCATGGTGACTATCGTGCCAATTGTAGTTCAAGACCTGGAAATGTTCCCAAATCCTAAAAGACTTAGAAATAATAAAAAGTAACAAGACCATCCAGGTGGCAGCGCTAATAAAGTAACAAGACTATCCAGGTGACAGCACTAATAAAGGAACAAGACTACCCTGATAGCATTAATAAAACTATCAAATAGCTTCTAATATTATCTAAACGATTTTATCAATCAATTTGTAGCTTTTACTCATTACTTAATGTAGAAAATCATCAACTTTCCCTAAAAGTTCAAACATAATTTGACACTATCAGTTGACAATGGCCCTTGAAGCAACCTAGAATCTTTTAGCTTTTAAAAAATTTAACAAATTTAATTAGTTCTTGACAAAAAGCTTTTCTTCAGAGGATGGTTCACATTACCTTATATTTACTAACTAAACAAAAAGGGTCTATCGCCATTTTATATAGTAAGCCTCTAAATAGCCCAGTTCACATATCTCAACAGCAACATCTCATTTACTGGAAATGTCACCATATGTCTTGCAGTTTATTAATTATATGGAAATCTGATCTATCTGATAAAACAAATCAGGATTTTTTCCAAGCTGTAGTGTTGTGTTCATACTAATATATGGATGCACCACATAGATGCTAACAAAACACCTAGAGAAAAAGCTTGATAGAAACTACTCAAGCATGCTTTGTGTTATTTTGAACTACTCACCCATCTACCTCCAATCTCACAAACTATCCAAGTTATATAAACAAGACATGCTTGGCACTGCTGTAGAAACAAAGACAAAATCATTAGCAACTTTCTCTTGTGGAATTCTATAGATAGATATCCCAGTGTTGGCTGACTAGTAAAGACTTACATCAGCTTTGTGTAGCCTTGTGTCAGACAAATGTAAACTTAGTAAATATATAGTTCAAAATATTTGTTTATGAAAAAGATAGAATATAGAGTTATTTTAACATAATTTTGATCTGTGATTATTCTTTTCTTAATTGATTTTGAAAATCAGTAGGATGTTATAGAATTCAAGATGACCAAACCTTAGGTTTAAATTTGATTTCCTTCCAGTATCAGTTTGCTTTTCAGTTGTATGAAAAAATATTGTTTTTCTTTCTGCAAATTTATAAAATTAAAGATCTTAAGTTATTTTAATAACAGCATATCAATTTAGATTCAGACAGTTACAATCATAATTAATTATTATTCATTTATCAACTGGTATTTCTTTCATCTAAATTTCACTTGCTTTTTATTGCAACTATTCTGTGGCCATTAGTAAACAGTTTAATTCAGTAAAACCTGAAGTTTAGCTTTTTTCTCCCCAGGAAGCTCTACCACTTAAGCTAAAGATTTTTATTCTCTTCAAACTTGAAGATAAATCATTAAGAAATGAAAATCAATGAAAAATGCTGTTTATATAGCAAAAAAGTAACTTTATCATGCTGCAGATTTCATTTTGTTAAGAGGACTTATTGAGAATAATCTTCTCTTGAAAGTTTAAGTCCTGAATCACTTTCTGTATAACATTTACTTTTTATCTCATTGTGTTAATAATAGTTTAATATTGCAAATCCTAAGAATTATTATACAGAAGGGTAGTGTGGGTTGATGACCATCTTATATAATTTCCATGTATAGTTGTATATTTGCCTGTTTGGTCAACTTCCTTTCATCACCTTAAAGTTATAATGGATTGGTCTATGTGAACTACATTAACAGAGCTGAGAAAAATATAAAATGGTGGATTGCAATGACTAATAGATTAAGCTTGGTTTCAGAAATGTTGCTTGTTTGAAAAGTGAGTCAGTGAAAGAGTGTGAGTGTATGAATGACTTAAAGGAAATTAGTGAGTGGATGAGTTAAAGGTTTAATGAGTGAGTGAGTGGTTTAAAGTTATAAGAGGCAAAACAAATAGAAACCTTAAAAAGATACAGCATAGCTGTAATGTTATGTTTCATTGCCTGGGAGTGAAATTCTGAGAGGTGGAGTGTTAAAAAGAAAATGAAAAAAGAGTATGATAGGCCATTTAAATATGAGAGAGGAAGTTTGGGAGTGAAGAAAAGGAAAATAGAGCAAAAATGTTTCTCTTTTTACTAGATTAGAGATTTGAAAGTGACAAGGTTATAATGGTTTTTTTTTTTTTGTTAATTTATGTAATGTTTAATTTATTTTTTAAAAGGATCCCTTCAGAGAAATCGAAATCTGTTGTTTTTTGTTTTTTTTCTTTTTCCCCCTACTGGTAATAAGTAATTCTTTAATAAAAACAAATATTTCAGCTATTTTTATATTAAACAGTTGGAAATCTGCAGCTGCTTTTTTTTTAATTAAATTTTATCTTATTTGACCAGGTTAAAAGCTTGGCAAGGGTAATCTGAAGCCAAACCTTTTGAAAACTTAATTTTCTGATGCAGGTGTCATTGAAGATTGAGGAAAATTTTGGTAAATGGGTCAGGTTTTGGTTTATTTATCAAAGCTTTCCTCGTTCCCTAATGATTCCTGGATGATATATGTACTTCTGATAATTGTCATGTTACTGCAAAAGTTACCTCCCTTGAGCCAATGTAGTTGCAACACATTATTAGTTGCTTTACTGTTTTCTTCATTGCAAGCATTTAAATCTTCATATTACAATAAGAAACAAAGATAACTCCTGGAATTATGAATTGTTTTATTATAAAGTGAAGAAAAATTATTCTTTTGATAAAATTTTCTTTGAATTATCTGTTTACAAGAAAATTTTATCAAGTGGGTGGAGCTGTCAATATTTCTGAGTACAAAAATACCTGACTAATTCATCTTTGTATTTATTTTAAACTTTCCTCTTCAAGTTCAAAAATAAAATTAGAATCCTCATTTGCACCATTAATTATATAATCTTTCATTGATGCGTTACTTTTTTTTTTTTTTTTTTTTTAAGTTGTTGCAGGTATCTCTGTCTTCATTTTAGTTGAGAAAATTAATTTCTTCTTTTCTCTCGCTTTCTCCCAAGCATTTGATTTCCTGAAGAAGGAAAGTTATTTGATATATTCTTTTTATTTTTTAAATTCTCATTTGTTTTTTTGTTATTCCTTCCTGGGCACAGAATTCATTTTAGTTGCTCACTTGCAGGATATTAGTGCATTGTGCTATGATGAAAATAGTTTGTTTTTGCTTTGTTTTTTTCCCTGCAATTTAGATTGTTTTTCTCTGGTTTGATTGCAGAAACCTTTTTATTTTCTATTTTATGAATTGTTTTTTAATATAGTTTTTGGGTGGGGTAATATAATCACCCTCTCCAGCATTATTTTTAATCTCCTTCCCCTTTACTTTGTGTGTTTTTTTTATTATTATTCTTTCCTTTTAACCTTAAAGCTCTTTTTGTTTACCTGAGATGAGGCACTGCCCCACTAAATGAAAGATGTTTTTTATGTTTTTGTTTCTTTCTTTATAACAATGCTATCTTGACTTACATCATTACACTCTTTTACAGCAATTTTTTTTTTTTTTTTCTTGATAAGAATGTTCTTGATGTTATGGTTTGAGGATATTTTTGCCTCTTATTACTTAGTCTTAATTTCAGTCTCTCATACAGTTTAGTACAAAAATAGGTTGTTTTAAAGTGTGTGTGTATGGTTATTAATCAATTAGATTTATCAGAAGGTCATGAGTACGGGGCACCTAACAAGAATTGAACTGGCAACTCAATAGGAATTGATTGTCAAGTTTAACTTGCTAGACATTACAGCATTACCCAAATATATTAATTGCTTTCATATTCTTAATATATCCATCTAGTAAGTAAGGTTAGGAACTGTAGTCAAGGGCGACCTGAAGGCTCCCTTTTCAATAGCTACTACACCAAGGTGTAAGGGAGGGTGCTACTCCTTTCCCTGGATTGCTCCACTTTACTCTTGATACTTATCTCATAATACTGAGTGTTAAGCAAGGAGGTATCAAGTACCATTTTTTAAAAGTTTTTGGTATGACTCGACCTGGGATTGAACCCTGGTCTCCCGGGTGCTTGGTGTACACTCTACCTGCTAGGCCAATGAGCCGGTTAAAATACTGTGTGACTTTATATAGCAATAATAAATGTTTATTTGTTACACAACTTATTTTCACTATGGAGGGATGATAAATTTTATGTTATATACACTTCTGGTGATGTAGAAATAGAATTTTTTATAATTTGATAAATAAAATTCCATAATTATTAAGTGGTAAATAGAACATTATTAGTCAATTTGAGAGGCAAAATACTTTTTATCTGAGAAATTAACAGATGTCTACACAAGAAATATCACCAATATTGCAAACTTTAATCATAATAGATTAGTATAATTTCTAATGTTTCATATAAAAGACTGTGATTGGAAAAAGGTTAAAGGAACTCTTAAATTTGGATTGGCTCTATAAATAAACTTTTAAAGTAACATGTATTTAGATATATATATTATAATTGTTTTCATCTTATAGTGAGTGGACAAGGCTGAAGATCAATTGTTATTTTTATATAATTTTACCTTTTTTGTTTAATATTAAAGATACTGAACATAAAAAATAAAGCAAACTAGTTTTTGATATTTTCTTAGAACAATACAAAATGTCTTAAATATGGCTATTATTTTTTTTATAGCACCAGCAAACTAGTAAAATAATATAGAAAGCTGAGTTTAGTATAGCAAATTTAATTGTGTAGCATTCATCGAGCCTCAAAACCAACTACACTAGTAATGGCTGATGAGATTTTCTATTGTAAACATTTGTTATAATATGAATATTGCAGTGAATTAAAATATCTTTAAAAGTAATTGTTGAATGACTTTTGAAAATTGCTATAAAATTATGGTAATTTTATTGCAATATAGTTTCAATTACAATAGAGGCTTCCCCCCCCCTCTCTTCCTTCATTCAAGTTACATAATGATAATTTTTTTGTTTGCTCTATTCAAAGAGAATATTGCTCTACTTTTATTTAAAATACAATACTTTCTCCCTTTTAGAAGCTCAGGGTATCTGAAAGCCAAGTGTCTAATGGTTTAAAGGTATAATTCATCTCAAAATTATCAACAACATGTGCTACTTATTATATCTTAGTAGTTTGCAATGATTTTGAATCTGATCTATTTTATTCTTTGTTTTCAGGTTACCCTGGAAGCCACGTATCTGGAGTGATCATTGGAAAGACCTTCCGAGGCGAGATCACTATTCCAGGTGATACAACATATCACGTAGAGCCTTCACTGCGATTTTTTCCAGATGATAAAAAACCATTCCATTCTGTGATTTATTCTGAAAAAGACCTTAATGTCGATCCATACAAGTAAGCCTATTTTCATTTCTTTTTTTTTTTCAGTATGAAGAATATCTAAATATTGGAACATTTTTTTTTTCTGTGACTAGACAGCATGATTGATTTCAGGATAAATAATGTTACCTCCTCCTCACACCTCATCACTATGGCTTAGATGACTTGGAAGTTTTCTTAAAAGCTCAAGAAAACTCATTCTCTATTTCCAGTATTTAATCAATTCTGCTATTTAAGATTGCCTTTGTATATATATTTTTTTCTATTTTTATTTTCTCACCCAAAACCTCTTGCTGTGTTTCTCTTTTTTCTGTTTTTTTCTTTTTGTTCTCTCTCTCTCTCTCTCTCTCTCTCTGAATGTGTGTTATTTCTCATTTTTTTGCAATTTGTGATCCTCCCTCAGTTTTTTCTTTCTGTTTTTCTAATTCTTCCCTTCATCTCTTCCCCTTTCTTTCTCCCTCTCTCCTCTCTTTCTCTCCTCCCTCTCTCTTGCTCTTTATTTCTATCTCTCTTTCTCTCTCTCATCTTTCTCACTCTGTTTTTCTTTTGTTCTTTCTCTTTCCTTATCTTTTGCTCCCTCTTTGCACTCTCCACTTTTCTCTCATTTCTTTCTTTCTTCCATCTGTCTTCTTTTTCATGTTATTGTCACAATGGCTGAGAATATCTACTTTTGCATGACTCTTATAATGTCATATTAACATGTGAATGAAAGATAACAACACTTTACTAAGTGGTGTTCAAAAACTATCAAGACTGAAGCCATATTTATATCTTCAAATCTTAACCTTTCAATGAATTTTCATTTTAGGAAACCAGAAAGTCTAGTATGTGTAACTGGTACCACACTTGCATAATCATATATTTTGTCCAAAAATGTATCTAGACTGGCTTTGTTATTATCATTTATTTTTTTCCAAATTGGCACTGACTTGTCTAGACATTATTACTTTTATTATGTTTGTTGTTTAGCTATGCACATGTCTTCATTTAAATGTTTCAATCTCTACTTTTTCATATTCTTGGATGACCATATTTAAGTTTGTGCTTATAAAACAAAGACAGTTTTATATTAACATGCTTATCCAAAGCTTTGGCTCATATATCACAACGCAGTAATTTGTTAGCCTGTTCATACAGTTATTAGATTCCTTTTGTATGTAGAGGACAAATATTTACCTCACAAAATAATATTCATTCAAAAGTTTCATATCTTTTTTAGGGAGCAACGAAAAAGGGAAAAGGAGTCTACTTTTGAAAAACAAGTTGGAAGTTGTGGTAATGACGACATCCATGCGTGGATGAAATCTGTACAGGAATCTGTGATAAGGACTCCAGACCGCGTAAAAAGGGTAAGATACCTTCTTGTCTCATGTTAGTCTTCTAGATTAAGTGTCCTGGCAAACTAGAGTATTTGTTGGAGACACTGAGCCCCATCATTAAGGACACCCTATAGTACCGGCTATTTATTTATTTTATTTCTATTTTTTTAATAAGTATAACCAACTGTTAAAGGAAGAAAAAAAATTGTGAATTTTTACATCATTTTATGATAATTTTTATTTAAACTTTTAATTTTTTAAAATATGAATAGCTACCAAAAATAGAGAATTTGGAGAAAATTGTTTTCAACCAAATTAATGTTATTGAAGAAAGAACAAGTTATAAAGAATAAAACTTATTTTATCTTTTATTACAGTGTCCATAGTTTCTTTTATGTCTCTCTGTTCCCTTCAATGGGCCTCCACTTGTCATGATTTTACTAGAAATATATATATTTTGTTCATTTATTGAAAAAAAAATGAATAAATAAATCTGTATTAGACAAAAGTTTTAAAATACTTTTGTTTTTTTTATCTAAATTGACTTTCCTGCCATTATTTTGTTTGTTCAAGTTAATAAAAAAATTTTTTTTTTAAAGTTTGATTGAATATTTTAGATTTGGTTTAACAAAAAAAAAACATTGCACAAAGAAATATTAATCAAGAGTCTTGAAAATCACATTTGTTCCATTTAAAATCAAAATGCGATGAATAAGTAAATACTATAATGAAAGAAAAGTTCTTGGACTAAAGTCAAAGCAAAAGTTTGTTTTGCATAAAGTTTCGGCTATTGACTGCATAGTCCTGATTTGAAATTGATATTTTTGGAATTTGCTCATATTTTATTATATCTATTTAACTTTAAAAAATTGTTCTAAAAATCACTTCATCAAAAAATAATTTCTATTGCTGAAAGTGAAACTATACCTTTTCAAACCTGCCTACATCATAAATCCCCATAAATGTATATTGTAATGAATTAAAAAAAATGGTTTTAAATTCTTTTGAGGTTTATGTGAAAGTTTTAGTTTTAAATGTTGAATTCGATAAATTCCTGAAAAAATTTAAATAGTTAAAGTTTTTCTTTTATTCATTTCAATATGATTATAGTAGTTAATTTTCTATTATCTCAAGAATTTCTAATAAATGTACATGTGCCTTGTTTACAGAAGAAATTAACTTTCTCAAATTTTATTGTCTGGTTATAAACAATCTATTTGAAACCAAGAGGTCCAAGTAACATATATATAATATATAAGATTAAATCAAGCAAATAAAAATATACTTCTCACTCAAGGCCATATTTTTTAAATATCCAATACTGATTGAATAAACTAACAAGTAAATTCATACTAATCAGTGCACTCACTTAAACTGGATACTTAAATTTAATTGATAGCTAAAATTTTAAATGCAAGCAAAACATTTTGACTGTCAGCGAGATATAACATAATGATCCCTAGCTCATACAATCTCACTGGCTAATCAACTTCCCTCTCCCCATGTTGTTTGCTTGATGCCTGCCAGTTTTGATCTTGTCACCAATGTTGGAGGGGTGTGTGTAACACCTTTCAATCTAAGTCAAACACTAACTTTTCATTCAAAATAGGTAATACTGCATATATATTGGATTTAGATGGAAATTTTCATTTGAACAGTTGCTGCTCCTAATTAGACAGGTTAAAGTTAGAAAATGATTAAAAATGTCTGTATAAAACAAGTTAACCAAAATGGAGAGATTTTCAATCAGGATAACACTAGGCTATATTTCTCTGTTAGCCCAGCAAATAATTATAGTCTGGCGAAATGTTTTTGCTTAGTCACCATATTCACCAGATATGGCACTATTCTAGTTTTTACAAAATTATCATAATAGCATTAAAGAATTCCACAGAGATGGCAAAAGGCTTCCAGAGCAGTTCTTTGCTTTTGAAAAATAAGTTTCATGCTTTATTTTTTTGAGAAGCATTAGTGCAAAGTGAATGCAAACAGCAGCCTTGTTTAGAATTCAGTTTGCTGATTCTATTTTTCCATGCTGATAACTATTATCAAACAAAAATAAACTCTTGAAAATTTAAAATATCATTTCTTTAACCTTTTCTTTAAAAGGTTGAGATATTTTAGACCTCTTCTGCCTTGACATTTCTATGTACAAATCTTTCCTGTGCATTTTGTTATGTGTTATCATTCGAAAATTTTCCTGTTTTATTTTCTAAAATTTCTCAAAGATTGGTTCTAATGCAAATTCTTTTCTCTCATCTCCAGGACATGCCACATGGAGATCATGCTAATATGTACACGGAAAAACTAAACAGAGTAAAGAGAGGAAGTATCAATTTGTTGGGTAACAATACTTGCACACTCTTTCTACAATCCGACCCTGAACTGTGGAAATACATGAGAAACACCCTCAAACTTGTAAGTATCTATCAGTTTTTCATATTTTAGCTAAAGGTCAAAAGTCTGCTGTATATAGATTCATCTTTTAATCTGTGTGTGTATGTATGTATATATATATATATATATATATATATATATATATATATATATATATATATAAAGTTGGTGACCATAGTTTTGGGTGATCTGAAGTTTCCCTTTTCATTAGCTATTACACCAAGGTGTAAGGGTGGGTGCTACTCCTTTCCCTGGATTGCTCCACTTTGCCCTTGATCCATACCTTATAATGCTGAGTGTTAAGACAGTATCTAGTATCATTTTTTTTTTTTTTGGTCTTTGGTATGATGCCACATGGGATTAAACCCTGGTCTCCTTGGCCATTGGCGAACACTCTATCCACAAGGCCAATGAATAAAATATATATGTAATGTGTGTGATTGAGCACCTAATGAAGTACTAAGTCACTATTTAATAGTACTTTATCTTAAGGACCAACATGCTGTTAAACTATGAAAAAATTATCAGTCTGTGAATGAGAGAGAGAAAATCATTAAATCTGTAGCCTGACAGTTATTTAACTCAATTTTTTTAAATAAAATTTTTAATGTATAATGTTTAATTTGTGATCAGTAGAGAAGTATTAGTGTGTGTGTGCATATGTCTGTAGGTATAAGTGTGTGTGTGTGTGTGTGTGTGTGTGTGTAAGACCTGCTGGAAGTGATAGACGAATATTGAGGGAGTCAGGGAAATCCATGCTAACGGCACAACCTGATGATGATATATATATATGTGTATATAATATAATATATATATATATATATATATATATATATATATATAATGTTTGTGTGCATGTATATTAAAGTGAGTGTGTGTTTTTGTGTGGTCATATGTTTGAGAGTTTTTAGGAAGAATCAAAATGGTTTTCAGAGAAATTGATCTACAACATCACAAATTCTGGCAATCTGTGAAATTCTTGGAGGAGTTCATGCAAAAAACCTTGAGGTGACACTCTTATTTGTAGAATTCTTCTCCAAGGCATTCGACTCCATACACAGAACAAATACTTCTAGCTTATAGTCTCTCTAAAGAAACCGTTGCAGCTCTAATGATGCTCTATAAAGACAGGAAGTAAAAGTTTGTTCATCAGTTGGAGACATAGACTTCTTTGACATTTGTAATGCAAGAGGATATGTTAACCCTCTACCTGTTCATAATCTGCCTAGACTAAATGCTTTGAACATCGATAGATTTAATGAAAGAAAATGGCTTTACACTGGAAAAGGCAACAAGCAGAAGATACTCTGCACAAACTATTATGGATGCAGACTACACTGATGACACAGTACTTCTGGCAAATACACCTGCCCAAGCCAAATCCCTGCTGCATAGTCTGGAGAAGGCAGTATAGGTTTACATGTCAATGTGGACAAAACTGTACATATGCTTTAATCAAAATGAAACAAAACACATCTCCACTCTAACAGATAGTTCCTTGAAACTAGTGGACAAATTAACCTATCTCAGAAGCAGTGTCTCATCTACGGAAAATGACATCAATATATGACTAGTGAAAGCGTGGTCAGCTATTTATTGGTTATCGGTCATATGGAAGTCAAACCTATCTGATAAAATACAATGCAATTTTTTTCCGACTAGTGGTTGTGTCCATACTACTACACAGATATACAACATGGATGCTGACTATGTGCATAGAGAGAAAGCTTGGTGGCAATTACTCAAGAATTCTACGAGCTATATTAAACAAACCCTGGAAGTAACATCCCCCAAAACGGCATCTGTATGGCCACTTACCTCCCATCTTTAAAACCATTCAAATTGGACAAACGAGATATGTGGTACACTGCTGGAGAAATAAGAGCAAGCTCATAAGCAACGTTCTTCTGTGGACCTCTTCACATGGACAAGCAGGTGTTGTACATCCATCTACAACCTACCTACAACAGATTTAAATAAATATATATATATATATATATATATATATATATATATATCTATTGTCATCCACAGACAGATCTGTTTCGTTCTATCAGAACTCATCAGTGTGGCTAGACAGTATCTCCCCGTAGCTGGGATCGAAACCCGGTTGACTGAAACACCAAGCCGAGCTTCTAACCATTTAGCTACAAGGAGAAATTAGCTACGAAGTACATTTTTAAACGGTTATGAATCACAATTAGTATTGTTTACATACATCCGTTCAAACGGCCGCCGAGATCTCAATTCAAATACGAAGAGACTTGCAAAGGCGCTAATGGCAACACGAATACTTCTTCGCTAGAGAACTCAACCCTACGGGGGTAGGGGAGTATGTTGCTATATATATATATATATATATATATATATAGCAACAGTGTTGGTTGTCACTAAATCACTTTGTGGGTTTGTGGCGAACCAAGTGCAATATAATTTGGAGAGTGCTCAATATCTGAGATTGAGCTATTATATTATAATAATAATAATAATAAATAGATATATATTAGATTTATATATTTAATGCCATGGAAGTTTGTCTGCGATCTTTGGTTTCATTAAGTTTTACAAACAATAATTGTTGTTCGTAAAACTTCATTAAATATATAAATCTAATATATATATATATATGCTTAGAAAACCTTTGTATATATAATAGTTAAATACATTATTTTTTTTACTTCCAGTTGTCTTCCTGTATTCATCTTTTTTATTTCTTATTAATTTTATAAGAAATAAAAAAGATGAATACAGGAAGACAGTTTTTATTAGAATTTCATTTAAAATAGAAATTTCTTTTCTATTTTTGATATATATTTTTCAAGAATCTGGTACTATTATCTTAATTCTATTTGTATTTTAATTTAGATTTTAATTGTTTAAAGTTTACCAATATCTACATTTATTTGAATTTCTAAAAGTTATCAGATGGTATTGTATACTTTATCTATCATTTTTCTATTTTCATATTTTTTTTAAGAATCCAATTATATTCTTATTTAAATTTAATCTGATGTTAAATGTTTAAGATTTGTTTTAATGATATATAACTGTGTATGTGTAAATGTATATTTGTGTGTGTGTGTGTGTGTGTGTGTATATATATATATATATATATATATATATATATATATATATATATATATATATATATATACTTGTGTGTGTGGTTGTTATTTTACATTTGTTGTTGTGTGTGTGTGTGTATATAAAATATATATATATATAAAGTTGGTGACCATAGACTAGTATATACTGGGCCATTGTCCTCATGGGTACAATGTTCACCAATGACCAGAGAGACAGGGTTTCAATTCCTAGTCAAGTCATACCAAAGACTCAAAAAATGGTACTAGATGCCACATTGCTTAGCACTCAGCATTATAAGTTAGATATCAAAGGTTAGGTGGAGCAATCCAGGGTAATGTGTTGTGCCCACCCTACACCTTGGTGTAGTAGCTAATGAAAAGGGAGTCTTCAGGTTTCCTTCAACTGTGGTTGCCAACTTATATACCATATAAAAGAAAAACCTTTAAAAATCACTCTTGTTTGTTAATATTTATTTCAGCTGAAATATTATAAAATAAATATAATCACAAACAAATATGAGTGTTTTAGTTTTTTTTTTTAAGGTTTTTCTTTTTAGATGGAATTATTTGCTTTATATTTTAATTTTTATTTTACATTGAGCTCACTATTAGATTTTGAATTACATGGATATTAAAGAAAGAAAATCCAAAAATAGAATCATTCCCTCCATTGGCTGACTTGGCTTTGGATAATATATATATTACACACACACACACACACACACACACATGTATGTATGTATCTGTTTATTGCTGCAAATTTAAGGTCAAATTTTTATAGAAGTTGATGGGAGTGGTGTGGTGCCTGGATAAATCTGATATTCATGGGGACAGGTCAGTAAAGAGATGGGAAGAAACAAATGCAAAATACTTACTACTTCCTGTTGTAACTTTTGTTTTCTTTTATTTCTCCCACTTGGAAAAATAAGCATCCTGTTTACAGTGGAATTTTTACTGTTTTACATAAAATTAACTGGTATTGGTTGTTGATTTTCTTCTCCCAACTTCCAGACAATCATCCCATCACCTTGTATTTAACCATTGCCTTTGCAATAGGTCAAATCTAGTTTGTTTTTTGTTTTTTTTTTCAATTCTTTTGGAGTGCTTGATTTTTAAAATGCAAATCATAACCAATATTAGAATTTGTACTTTGTATTTTCAGAATCCAACAAGAGCAAGAGATGAAATCTTGGGATTATTTTCTAATCATGTCAATGCCATAAAAACCATTTATGGAGATACAAATTTTACCACATATGATGGGTCATTGGGTTATATAGGAGTGAGCTTTGTAGTCCAGCGTACCACGGTGAGTAACAGCTCTTTACATTTACAAAGTATATGAAAGGTTTTTCTTTTAAATGTCCGTTGAATATTTCTGATATTAATAAATAGTATTTGTTTTATAAATAGTGATACCTTTTGGAATTTGATATAAAGGCTAGCAGAGTTGCCATGAAAATGTTTTATTTACATGTGACTCAGCATATTTGTCTAAGATTACAGTATCTGTCTTCTTCTGTCTTAGATCAAAGCATAGGCTGGTATCTTAGTATTGTATCTTTTCCTCCTCCACAAGCTATATATATATATATATATATATATATATATGAGTTACAATAAAGTAATTGTTAAAGTAGAATATATATATATATATATATATAAAGGTCATTCCATTGATAGGGAAATTTTGAACAAAGGTCTGTCATCAGACTTTTGGTAGCTGAGAAGTGCAAACAATGTGAAATTTACTGAAGATTATGTAATGTATATGGAGAATCATGTTTATAAATGGACTAAACATGACTTTTCTATGAGGTAGAATTGAAAAGACAGTGGAAACACTCTCTGTTAAGGAAACTGTTCCAGGTGTGCGGGTCAGTAAAGAAGGTCATGCTTACAGTGTTTTTGGAACATGAAAGGACCTATCACTATTGATTTTCTTGAAAAGTTCTTCCTATTGCCTGATTCTTAGGCAAAATTAACCTTATTTATTAAATGACATATATATGATTTTAGCATTCAGATTCTGAGAAAATTTAGACCAAATTAATAATGATACAATAAATCCAAAAATCAAATAAATATTGAAATAAGACTTGTTTTTTTTTTGTATGATATTAATATTAATCCAAATTGTATTAATTTTGAAGCTGAAAGTCAACTTTTATTCATTTATTTTTATTTTTTCAATATATTAGCAACTTGGTTTCATAGTTGAGTAATGAAAAATTCTCTTGTTCTGGTAACCAATGTCATGTTTTCTTTAAATTAATGCTGTAAAATATTTGGGCCGTCAGTTCAATCGGCCCCAGTTTCAACACCTGCTTTATAAATGACAGGCTGTGATGGTCAACATATTTCCAATGTGGAAGTTTGAGAATAGAATAGTGAAAACATTTACCTGGTATTATGAATCCTGTATGGGACCAAATGCTAGCAATACCTGTTTGTGACATTACAATTCTTTGATACCGTAACAATTCTCATCACGTTGTAGTGAGACTGGATTGCATGATATTTACTAGGATGAGTCAAAAGTTTTGCAATATTTTAGTATTAGCTACTTTGCAATGTGTATATCACACGACTGAAGTACTTCAAGCCATAGAAAAGGTACATGCTGTGGTTGTTGGTATCATAGTTGGTGCATTGACACATGCATTGTTTCACTGTGTGTGTGTGTGATTTGAATGCTGCACTGATGAATGTGTGAGTTTGTCTTTTTCCTGCACTTATACTTTACAAGTTTTGAACTAGGCCATACTGCTTCAAAAGCGACCAAAAACATTTGTTGTGAGAAAAGTAAAGATGATCACTGTACAATAACCAGATTGTTCTAGAAATTTTGCTCTGTTGTCAAGAACCTTGACAATCAGGCAAAGTCAGGTAGACCTAAAACTGAATTCCAGCGCCATGCTCTAAGCCAATAGAGTAAAATCTGGTGAATACCACTTAGAATATATCAAGTGAGCTCAGTATCACACAGTCCACCATGCATTGTCACCTTCACTACTTTGACAAAAATATCTAGAACTTCTGCTTTAAGCCTCATGTTACCAAAATATTGCAAAACTTTTGACTTACTCTTGTAAAATAAAATAAACCCGTGAACAATTGACAACTAACTATATGGTCAAATTCTTGATGTCATGCTTTCTTTTTTCTGCTGCTAATCTTTTTTTTTTCCCCAATAGATAATGACAGAAGAAACAGAAAAATGTGGTTTTCCTGGTGCTAGCCCATTTTGCTCACCCAACATCGATGTGAGTAATTTCCTCAACCAGAACTCCTTGACCTCCCACGATGATTTCTGCCTAGCATACATATTCACCTACCGCGACTTCAACGGTGGCACCTTAGGATTGGCCTGGGTTGGATCTCCTAACAGTAAGTACTGACAAGCAACATAATAAAGTCTATCATATTTATAGCTTATCTAATCTAGAATCAGGTTTGATATATCATGCATATGCAAATGCTGTTTGTTTTATGACCTAAGTAGATTTTATTTATTATCTCCATAAACCTACACACATTTGTTCACACAAGACCTCCATTTTGTCTCACCTTTACACTGTTAGCAGTAATAGTTTGATTGCTTAATCTTTGGTTTAGAAGAAAATAAACTTTTTATTTAAAAAAAAAATCAGTAGTGGTGTACTAATTTATGTGATGCTATATATAATATATATATATATCTCAGATTCTAGTTGATAACCCTTCAGTTTTAAGGTATTACCTTGATTCTAATTGTCTGATACTCATAGATATTTTAAAGTTGAGTACATGCAACTGATAAAATCATAAACTGTTTTAATTAATGCCTATTTATTTGTATTTTAATAATTTTTAGAGTAATATTTTACACGTTTTTATGCATGATTGATAAAAAGCAACCTGTATTTATATATTTCCTTTTTTGTCTATAATATCTAAATCAGTCTGCTTTATCGCAAGGGAAGTAACTATTTTTTGTTAATTCCTTTCAAGATATTCATTATTTCCAAGTTGGAAATTATTTAAAAAATCATTTAATATAATTAGAGTATATTTACTGGAGCCTGTAATAAATCCTGGGCAACTATATATGGTTTTAAGTAAAACTAAAAAAATAAAAGAAATTTAAAGATCAGGGAGTTTTGTTACTTCAAAGACTTTTTAGATAGATTGTGTATTCAATATTTTTAAATTGTAATATAAAATTTTTCTCTGCATAAATAATGTAAATATTGCTGTGATAATTTTGTAGTATGAAAATAAATTACTGAATATATTGATTTATCTAATTTTCTTTATGTAATGTCAGAATAAATGTTGATAATTGTTACATCTATAAACAGAAGAATATATTTAAAGGCTAAATCCTTGTTAAAATCTAATAATACTCATGTGAATCAACAGTTTTTCTGTACAATAGTATCATGAGACATAATTTTGCAGCTCCATCTGAGGTCAAAAGAATTCATAAGTAAATGTCTGTTTATTCTGCAGTATAAAATTTGTTTGTCAATTGTATGAAATCAACTGATTGTATGTCTTCATTTAATTCAGAACTTCAAACAGATGTATTAAATTTTAATTAGAATAAAACCTGACAAAATATAAGGGAGATAAATACAAAACATTTTAAATTTTGTAGATTTTCATGAAATTTTAATGTTCTTCGTAAAATACAAGAAAAAAAGATTAGAATAACATAACTATTATAACACATTTTTCTCGTTTTTAATATTAACTTTATGAAAACTGATTAAACCATTATATGTTCTATTCTATTCAAGCAAGTCTTGTTTCCCTCTCTCTGCTATTCTGGGTCCTGGTGCACCCTCTTTTCATGGGCCCGGTATAGGAGTAAATGGTCATGATGTAGATATGCATAAACATAGTATTTAAGCTTTTTCATAGAGATACGTATACTTTTATTTTATTATGCTATGAAACTAAATTTTGACTTTTTCTTGTTTCTGGACAGAAGGTGTTATTTCTTAGTTGTTTATACATAAAGTAATTGAAAAAGATTTAGTTTTCTCTTTAAATTTTGCTTTTGTGACCTGAGTTATGAAATTTTAAAAAACATGATGTGGGGATTATATCAGGAAAATGATTTATAGTTGCAAATTTTGAAAAACTGCCTTTTAAATGGGAGGTTTTTTTGGTTTTTTTAATAACTTTAGTGTAAATACATGTAAATTTTGATTCATGTTATTTTATTTAGACTTTGTCCATAAAATATGTAAATTTGCTGTTTTTACATAGAAAATAAGTTAATTTCTAAATTTCATTATCCAAGGCATAAAAGCAAAGTTTAGTTAAGAAAACGCATACTATCCAGAAGCAAAATTAGACTTACATAGTGTTATCCAGGTTACAAAAGCAAAGAGTGAAGGAAATTATAGCCATTTCTATACTTTTACAATATAAGCTATTAAGAAATAAAATGTATATCAGGAGCAAAATTTAGGTAATATAGTGTTATCCAAAGCAGAAAAGCAAAGTTTGAAGGGAATAGTGGCCATTTTCTATACTCTTACAGCATAAAGAATAAAGAAATAAACCCATACTATCTAGGAATAAAATTTCTTATATAGTGTTATCCAGGATAAAAAAGCAAAGTTTAAAGGGAATAATGGCCATTTTTCTTTACTTTTATGACATAAGCAATTAAGAAATAATACATACTATCCAAGAATAATATTTGTCTTTACATAGTGTTATCATTTTCTGTGTAGGGCAAAATTGAGTAGCTCTGAGTTTTGTATCATCTGATGATTACTCTTTGCTCATTTGCAGAAGCTGCTGGCGGCATCTGTGAGAAGTACCAATCATTCCCCGAGGGAACGAGGAAGGTGAAGAAAAGCTTGAACACTGGGATCATCACCCTGGTCAACTTTCGCAAGCGGGTCCCGCCCAAAGTGTCCCAGTTAACATTTGCCCATGAGGTTGGACACAACTTTGGATCTCCGGTATGTCCATTTTTGCTTGATAGCTCAGTCATAAAATGGAGGATCAAAAACAGAAAGGCTGTATCTACAGGACATAGATGTAGTTTTAATATTGAAGAATCAGTTTTATTTTTCCTGTAAAGGTTTATATCAATAAAAGGGGAATCTGTTCAATTAAAAAGGATTCTACTTTATCTTCATTGCATTTGTTACCAGTATTTTGGCCTAGTCAGATATGTTGATATTCTTTGTGGAGTGTTTAGACAATTTTTGGCAGTTAGCTTACACGGATGCTTTTTTTTTTAATTTTTTTTTTTTAAAATTAAAAACCAGTCACAAGATAGCCCAGTCTACTGGGGCTGTAGAATGTGCTAACAGTACTTCTGTGGAGGAATAAGACACTCACCCACAAGTGTCCTGGATATGACATTAAACCCTCTGGTGGTGATACATAAGTCCTGGAGCTGTGGAGAATGTGGAATACTCTTTCATTGCCATTATACCCTGGTTCACTTTAATATGGTTTGGTAGTTCCTGACAGGGTCCCATCTACGGGTCAAATAAAACTTTTTAATCATTTACTCTACTCAAAACTAACTTTGTGCAAATAAATTAGGTCTGGCACGTTTAAAAATAACCGACAAACTATTCATTTACAAATCAATACAGTAGCGAGCATAAAGATCAGAATGATGCTAAGAAAAAGTCTAAATGTGAAATAACTTTTTATATTTAAGCTTTATAGAACATAGAACAAGGGAAAATAAAAATGTAAAGGTAAATTATATAATTCCAAAATACAAAGCTCAATAAACTTATTTTGATAAAGTTAAAAGAATAATAATATAACATTTGAAAAAAAATAGATGATCAAAAACATCAGATCGATTAACAAAACCATACTATTATAATGGATACATCATATCTAAATGAAAATAGCGTTCATAATTCATTAGTACTTGATGTATAGACCTTTACTTTCTATAACAGCTTCACATCTTTTGCTCCACAAGCGAATTAATGTCTTGCATTCATCAACGGATATTTTCTCCCATTCTCCTTGCAAATTAGTCCATAATTCTTCGACATTTCTTGGATTCTTTTCCTAAGTTTTTTCATTTCGTAACTTCCGATCATTCCCAAGAGGATTCATGTCTGGGCTTTAAGCAGGCCACTCTGTAACAGTAACAGCATCTTCAGAAAGAAATGTCTTAACAAACTTTGCTGTGTGACACAGAAAGTTATCTTGCATATATACAGCTGGTTGATCACTTGCAGTTCTCAAATTAAGTACAACATGTTTCTTCAATATTTCTTTGTATACAGTTGGATTAATGTGTAGCCCGACAAGAGGTCCTGTATCAGCAGGAAGTCATGCCAAACACCATCACTCTTCCTCCTCCAAATTTAACGCTGCTTTTAGTGCATTGAGGCAAATGTGGTTCCTTAGGACTGCGTTGAATGAACCTTCTCTTATCACAACTGAACAGGTTAACTTTTGGCTCATCACTGAAAGGAACACAATCCCACTGTTTTTCAGTCCATATGACATGTTCAGTGGCAATTTTCAATCGGCTCATTTTGTTCTTTTTAGAAATGTTAGGCTTTGTAGAAGCTACTTGACTGTTTAAATTTATTTCATTAAGTCTTCAGGAAATAGTGTGCCTTGATATTTCAATGCTAAGGTTAGCATTAGCTCTTTTAGAGATAGCAATTGTTATTGCAAATTGATCCTTTTTTGATTCATTACCAATTTATCTGTCTTCCCTTGCAGTAGTTTTCCTAGGCCTGCCAGGTGGTTTCTTGGCTTCACATAAACCAGTTTCCTCAAAATACTATGAATAACACTTAGATTTCCTCACAGTCTTTGAAATATCCCCAATTGAAAGTTTATCTTCATTACCTAACTTGACTATCAGTTTACTGAGTTCCAATAATGTCATAGATTTTTTTCACCATGTTTACAATACAAGAGCCAGTGAAGAGCTGATGTAATTTAGTAAAATACCCTATTTTATATTCTTATCCTAAAAAATTTTTTTGATAATACAAAATTATTAATTTTGAGGGATTTATTTAATCATTCTGATGTTTTTGATCATCTATTTTTTTTGAATATTATATAATTATTCTTATAACTTTAACAAAATAAATTTATTGAGCTTCATATTTTGGAATTATATAATTTACCTTTATATCCTTATTTTTCCTTGATAAAAAGTTCTATGAAGCTTTAAAATAAAAAGTTATTTCATGTTTAGACTTTTTCTTAACTTTGTTCTGATCTTTATGCTCACTACTGTATATTTAATATATATGACTAAACAAGATTTGGCATTAAATAAACTTCAAGGGTTGGTATGCCATAAAACAACCAGTTGTCACTAGAGTGTAATACAGTAATTATCCAGGATATTATTTTTTATTTTGTTACAATTGTTCATTCTTTGCTCTCTCACACATAAGTAACAACAAAGTTTACGCATTCGTTGCTTGTGTGTGCGCACTAACTTTGCTACTTGTCTGTGCGTTAACTTTATTACTATTCATGATCAAGGTGTGCCAACAGCACTGTTTCCTTTGATACTCTCTTGCCATCCATCACTATCTGTTATATTTTGACCTTCGACCCGGCCCAAAAAATGCTATTCCAAGGTGATACACCGGAAGGAAGTGACACATTCCAATGGCCAGTAATCGAAAGAGATCGCGTGGGCGGATTAAGGCTTATGATATGGGACAAGGTGAAGGTCCCATTGTGCCATTACAGTGATGCACCGGAAGAGAGTAACCTCTGAACTACATGATAGTTATTTCTGCTTGATGACGATTAAACATCCGATTTCAAAGATCCAGTAGGCGATCGTGTGGGCGTTGAATTATTATTTAACTCAGTTGAGTTTGGGGTGCCAAAGCAGTTGCCAGCAGAATTCCAGACAGCTAGAGACCAGATGTGGTAGGGAAAGCCACACCCAACCGAGGGGGCCCTCAGAAAGCCCCAATGGAGTAGACCCCAACATTAAGAGAACAAGAAAGACACAACGTGACGGTCATAACAGTGGGGTCAAAATATGAAGTTTATGTTCGGTCTCCAGCACCCTCTCACATGCAACCCTTGAACAACCCTTTCGAACCCTTGCAATAAAGTGAGAGGTAAAATGTTGTTAAAGAAGTCTTCCTGCCTCTTTCTGCGTGCGTCTGTCTCTATTATTGAGTCGTTATGATACGGCAAATGAGTATATATATGTGTATTTCTGCAGATGAGTATATAACATATCATCCATTTCTTTAGATGGCTTCCACACAGTGATGATGAATGTATGTTTTGGCTGATCCGAGCTGGGAAGAACTCTATTTTCCATGCAGTTTGCGAACTATAAATTTTTCAAGAAGTATAAACAATAGCCATCAGAATGTGCAATGAACAGAGGCATGTTCAACCAACTCCTCTATATCAATGCATTGTATGCATTCAGCATAAATTGCCAATCATGTTATGAAAAGCCTTCTGCTGACCTTCCCATCTCTGGGTTAAATCCTTTACTATACTTGATACCATTTAACTGTAGGCAAACAAATTAATATTAAATAGAATTATTAGTGTTGGATAATAATACTTGAAACCATATAATTGTGTGCAAGCATATGTATTCTGGCTCATCTAAAAATGTTACCTATCAACCATTCTTATTATATATATATATATATATATATATATATATATATATATATATATATATAAAATAAGATTTGACATTAAATAACCCATAAAGGTTGATGATATGCCATAAAACATAATTCAACATTTTAAATTTTGTCAAAAAAACTTTTTCAAGCAATTTATTTAGGGATGTTTTATATCCTCATTTCTCTGTAAATTCTTTGAATTGTCTACTTTCTTGGGTTGCATTTTAATCTATGCATAAAATTGTAGCAGAAAAAAATTTTCTCTGTCAGTTGTTCAAATTGGGAACCTTCTTTGGTAGCTTTGTAAAGTACAGATCCTGTTCTACAAGAAACATGTACACATGTGACAAAAAAAAACAAAAACAAATTGTTTCTGTTCTTTTGACCAGACATATATTTATTTTCTTTTTAATGTTTTATTTATTTTCCACAATTTGAGCTTAATCAGGTGTTGATGATAAAAAAGAAAATTTAGTTATATATGCTTGGATAGCAATACGGTTTATGTAATCAACAATTTTTGGGGTTCAGGTTATTCCAATATACAAAGTTTTTCTTCAAGACATAATCTGCAATTGTTTTCAATATTTCAATATGCTGGAAATTTCTTAAACAAAAACAGTTTCTGATTTAATTAAAGATGATTTGCCAGTTTTTTTTATTCCTTTCCCATGCATCACTCAACAATGTAGTATTGTTCCAATTTTTTTCTCTTGGAGAGAAACCAGAATTATGGTTATTCATTCTGTGGCTCCAATGTAGATTCCTTCATCCTTATCATTTCTTGAAGCTATTCCTTGAAAAACTTGAACTCGAAATAATGTCACCAGCACACAAAACTTCAATGAACCCTATGATCTACAATATTTGAATATAGGATTTTAACTTTTTTGACAATCAGAATTTATACAACTATAAACACTGGAGAGTTTTTACACAATTTTGATCCTAAATTGAAACATTAGATTCACTAACAGAAGAAGCTTATTAAAAAGTGTAATAGAATTGTCTATCATCTTTTAAAAAAATGTTTATTTGGAGAACTACGCTATAAATACATTATCTCACTCATCCTCTCTCTGTGTCACTGCCCTGCTCTCTTTCTAATATAGTTTGTCTGAAATTTTCTTCCAAGTTCTTTCCACCATTATCAGTCATTTTCAAGGTTATAATGAAAATATTTTTTCTAGATAAACTCTAACAAATGCAATTTTAAAGAAAAAGAAACTACAAAATATTTAAAATCTCTCTAAAATCTCGACAGAAAGTATCCCATATGAAAAATAAATGTGATTTGATTTTAAAATTAACTAAATTAAAAGTGTGTGCATATATATATATACACACACACACACACACACAATCTTATTTGATCATTAACCCATTTTCTTTCTTTTATAAGTGATTTTTAGGGTCAGATATACAAATTAACTAACCCTCTTAGAAAAACTTTCTATATTTATAAACATTGTGAACTTTGAATGCATCTTATACAATTTCCATATTGTGACATCAAATTGAAGAAGCCTATTAAAATGTAATAGATTTGTGTTATGTTTAATAGAACATGTATATAAACAGTATACACACATATAATACATACATAAAAATCAAAGGAAATAATCTGAAATATTTAAAATATATTATGAGAAAAATATTAAAAATATGAGTTGGAGTAAATAAAAATTCTTAATAGCTAAAGTCTGTAGCTTTGGGACTCACTTTAGTTACACATAATATTAAGATGTATAGAAAGTGGACTTACCAATGGAACTGTTACCATCAATTTACAATCAGCGTTCTCCAATATACTCCCTGTCCTTGCTAAATGAATTCTCAAGGAATATGGGATACTAAAAAACATGACAAAAAATGAAACAATTTTAAAAAAATACTATTTTAATCAATTTAACAAATATATATTCTAAAAAAAGAAAAAAAGTGGCATGTATCTCTCTCCTTTTTCATATGAAAAAAAAGTTAATTCTCATCGTGAAATTTAATTTTCTGTATCTTTTTACATATAATATCATGGGTAATGGTCACTTTATAATTGGATCTCTGGCAAGTAAATTCTCAGTTACTATTTGTTGTGCATTATATTCTTGTTCATACTTAATTATGAATTCTAGATACTGTAGCATTGAACAGGTTTTGATTCAAGTCATTTTTTTCCTCTTGCTTTTTCAGCATGACAAGGGCGTACAGTGTGCTCCCTATGGTTCCTCACAAGTGGATGCCAACAAGGGCAACTACATCATGTATGCTAGCGCCACTTCCGGAGATAAGGTACACAACAGCATGTTCTCACCGTGCAGCAAGGATAACATCACGCGTGTCCTCGATGCGGTTGTCAACAGAAGAAATGGCAAAGATAATTGCTTTGTTTGTAAGTAGTTTTTTCATTAACATTTTTTTTTTTTAATTTTTTTTACTTGACTTGCTTGTAGGTTACCTGTGATGATTGTCTAGTCACATCTTGTAGATTATCTTTGATGCTCATTAAACTGATAGATTGTCTAGTCACGTCTTGTAGAATTTAAATCTTTGATTGCAAGTCTATCTTTCTATAATATTAAATAATATGATATTATAATATTAAATCTCTGCATTCATTTATAGCTGAATGATTGGGAAAACAACATTTTAGCATTAATTTTTCTATAATAAAGTACCTCCTTACAAAAGTAAAATTGGTTTAATCAATTCTACTATCACGAACTGAGTTATGATTACTTTTGGGAGGTCCTGACTTGGAAAATTTTCAAATTTTACTTTGTCTTTCTCTCTTTTGAAAACATTTCTGCATGGGGAAAATATATTTCTTTGAAAGATAAGACTTTAAATTTTAAATCTTTAAAAATATTTTGAAAAGTAACTCTCCTCCTTACAGAAAATCTGCCTTGAATTGTAAAATGAAAAGTGCATTAAAACTATTTTTTAATTTGGAAAGCTTTATATTTTTATTTTAGAAAAAAAAACTTTGTGGAAATGTTTTTGTTTTTTTTTAATTATTATTATTTAGTCCTTTAGAGTTTTTCACATCAGTTTTAACTGATGGTCTTTCACTGGAGTTTGAGTGACAGCAAGTCTCCCCAAGTCTCCAGGACTCTTCTCAGTATTCTGGCCATTCTCTATAATTGTAGTCAAATTATTGATTATATTTTGATTTTTTAACTGTAATAGCAATTTTATTTATATATTCATTAGTATTAATCAAATGTTAATAGGCAATGTTGTGTTTAGCATTTTGTATGATTGTCATGTGACAAGTACCAATTTTCTTTGTTTAGCCTCAAAGACTGCCTTCTGTGGCAACAAATTAGTGGAAGAGGGAGAAGAGTGCGACTGTGGCTACAAGGAAGATTGCGCCAACAACAAATGTTGTCACTATCGCGGCAGCCCGGGAGGCATGGAATGCAAATTGAAGGAAAATGCTAAATGCAGGTAAACAAAAATATGAAACTTTCATTTGAGAATGATATTAATTTCTAAAGTTTTAATATATTTTCTAAGGTGATTGGAGATTTCAGTATGCCTCTATTTTAAATAAAACAACTACTTCAAATATGAAAACTAAGATATTTAAGGAATTAGTTATATTTGTTATATATCCTACCTATGAACATTAATGGGTATGTCCCATTCTTCATAAATATGTTGGACACTATTGTGAGAGGGTGAAAATATACTAACTAGTTACCACTAGCAGCTGTTACCTTCTTCATGCCACTGGCAAGTATTGCATTTTGTTCATATTATGAAGATTTCCATTTCATTTTTAACCTTCATTTTGGTTATTTCTCATTCAATAACCTTTTTAGTTAGGTTATAACAATTCATCACTTCAAAGACCAAACTTTCCATTATCAAAACTAAAATTTCCTAGCATCATTTGTTATATATGAGTGTTCTATTTTCTCTTGCAGGCTTTTAAAATCATCTTTATCCTGTGTGTGACATTAAACTGTATCTGATGGTGAGGCTCTAGTTCTAGGGTGTGTGGAGTATTCCTTCATTGCCATTACTCCTAGGTTCATTTTGACTCAATGGTAGTACCTGTTTAGGTTCCATCTGTAGGTCAAATAGATCTGTTTAAAAATCATTGCTGACTGCATTTTTGCAGAAGGATAAGATCCCACCCCTCAACAAGTGTCTTGGATATGACTCTAAACCTTCTGATGGCTTGGCTCCAGTCCTGGAGCTTTGAAGAATGTAGAGTACCTCTTCATTGCTAGATTGCTAGACCTCTTCATTGATAGTACCTTGTACAAAAATTCTAAGAAGAAACTATGCAAAAAATGTAAATATGAATATGATTCCCTAAGACATAACCTTAGACTGGTTGACATGCTGTTAAAAATCAATGAAAAGCATTCTTGCTGCATATTCTGCAACACCAATAGAAATAATTGTTACTATGCAATCTTGAATAAAGTGCAATGCTAAAAATTTCTATTTTCTATAGCTGCTAGTAACTGTCTTTATATTATTGCATATTGGTTTTTGCAAAATGACCATATATATCATCATAATTGGGAGAGTCTTGGCCTGAAATAGTAATCTTAAGCAATGTTTGTTGACTTGAGTGGCACCATGCTCTAGTAGGTGATTTAGAGCTTTTAGGTGGGCAGTAGGCATAAAAATTGAGTTAAGTGCTTTCTCTCCAGGGTACTGGGTGTTCGCTTGGGTTACTTTGTCCACAAGTTGCCAATTTAAGCTTGGTTAACTGCGACTGATTTTAAATCTTTCATCTGAAAAAAAAAAAAAAATTTTTTTTTGTCTAAGTTGTTGTTTCAATTACCATTTTTCAATCTTCATAGAAAATCAATTCCTTCAGCCCCAGCCTAAATAGACTACTTTGATATTTACTAAGCTTAGATTAGTATAGCACAAGGCTAATAGTACAATGTACCAATGAAATTTGAACACACTACTGTAGTAATGGTCTGTGTCACTAGGCTGTAAAGCATTTATCTGCAGAAAGATGTCCTTTCTAAGGACCCTACCTACTTTTATTTTATAGAAGTACATGTTTTTTGTCTTGTTATTAATGTTAGTTTACTCAGCCAACCTTGAGATCTTTTTAAAAAAAGACACGATTTTGTACTTTAAATTGACTTTTAAATAATTTTCTTTGTATATTTGATATGATACAAAATTTTTCTCTTGGAATTTTGAATATGCTTTTATACTTGGTTGTTAACAAAACAAAAACTGATATTTTTCATTTTTAGTGAAACAGCCGGTCCGTGCTGTGATGGGAGTACTTGTAATTTTGTACCATCATCTGCTCAAAGACTTTGCCACAAAATGGAACCTGAAGGCTGTACCTATGACTCCAAATGCAAATATCCTTTGATCTCATTATAGAATGCACTTTTTCCTTTTCTTTTTTATATCATTATTTTTTACATTCCAGTTGTTGTACTTCAATTTTACCCATAAATACCAAAATATTTGGCTTAAATGAGCATCTTTTATTGTTTCTGATATAGAAATACTGAGATAAATATATTTATCGAGAGAGAGAGTAAAGTTTATTCTAAGCTCATTTCTATACTGTGATTCTAGATTTCTATTTTAGTTTAAATTTCTAGAATTTAAATTGCATGTATAACTAGACAAATAAAAAAGCAAAATTATCCATGATAGTTAAGTTTTAATATATTCAATAAGACTATCTATTAGTATGAGTACAATTCTTATTTATATATTCATTCACAGGGAAAGTCATAAACAAGATTTGTAAACCTGTTGTATTTTACTTTGACCTTTTCTGTATAAATAAAGTTAGCACTATTTGCTACATGGGGAATAAATATTTTATATTGTAATAGTTTGTGAAAAAGAATTAGACAAAAAATGGGAACATGCCACCATACTTGGTATAGCAAATATCTGAGAAAGAAAAACTTGAAATGATTCACCAGTGGCAGCTGTTCACAAAACTATATATTATCTTCAGTGTCTATTTTTTCTCTCTCCAAAACAAAATTGAAGGTACAATAGATTTTTCTTCCTTAACTGTCTCTACTGGTTTACAGGCTAAATGTCCACTACCTAAATACAAATCGAACATGACCCTCTGCAACTTTAATAGTAAAGTCTGTATTGATGGGGTAAGTATATCAAATTTTAAATATCTTAATTGGCAACATGATAGAAATTAGAATATCAAAACACAATTATTATACTGTATCCAATGTATTATGACTCGGAGCTCATCTACAACTTTTTAAATGGGAAGCTAAAATTATTAGGGGGTTATTTACCAAAGGTTCAGATGGCTTAAATGAGTTGCAATATTCAGTTGTCTCCTAAATGTCCTTTTAAACCATGCACTTTAAAGCCTGAAAAATCAACTCTCCAGCCTTTGGGATGATCTCAGAGTATAGTGTCTGTGTCTATCTAAACTGAATAATGCAATGAAAAGCACTGCAGGCTTTGAATCCTGGGAATTTCATCTCCAGGGCAGCACTTTCTTATTGCACCAAAGAGCAGGGTTGAAGTAGTCTGACATCAGTTATAACACTAGTCATGAGGACTGGACTATTTTTGTCTTTGCCTAAAATGACCATATGTTTTTTACTACTCCTATAGAAAGGTAATAAAATATCAGTTCTTACTTAGGGATTTTTAAGTGTGTTATATATTACTGTTGTGTTTGGAGTTAAATTCAATTTATTTAATATCTACTATGTATCTATTCATATTAGACAAACAGATTATATTTTTAAAAACATCTTTAAAAAATAAATATGGTAATCATGCTTTTACAACTATATATTTTCTATTTTGTATTTCTTATAAAAATTTCATCACTCAAATTTTATCTAGATAAAATAAAGTGTAAAACACCCAGTTCAGTTTTTGTATGCACTGATAAATGTATTTCTGAAAACACCTACCATAAGTTTCTTCAAGATGCCTGGGCTGATTTCAACTGATCTTGGTGTCTTCATTATGCATCCAAGTTATTTGAAGTTTCAAATTCTGAGTAAAGAGTAAATTGTAAATTTCATAATAGTTTTAATTTTTATCAAAAAAGGAATTTTGAGTAAAAGTTGAGATGCTTAACTCCCTTACAACTTTAATCCTTTGGTTTTCATATATCTTGTGCACAAAAGATTCAAACTTCACTCAAAGGTGTAGCCATCTTTGTTCAAGGCTTTGCCATTTTATTAAAAGCTGTGAATTGTTGATATATTACACCTTTTTCTTTTTCTTTTTTTTTTTTTTTTTTTTTTTTAGTATCAGATGTTATCTCCTTGAGTCTGAAATACTGACTTTATGGGTTGAAAGGATTAAATATAAAATAATTTTTATGTGATTATTTACTATAAATGTTGCTATTAAGATAAATTCATTTTTTCAGGTAAACTTTCTCTATTTTTCTCTTAATCTCTGATTCTCTTTAAGTGAATATTTCCATTTATTTTATATTCCTCTCTAAAACAAAAGGCTGCACTTATATTTTAGAAAAGTTTGTAGGATGATGGATACAGATATTGATAAAAGTATAAAATAATTTATCGTATTTTTATAATCGAGATGGTATTCACTGAAGTAGTTTTGAAAAGTAAATATAAGACAAAATTCTAAAGAAATTTATCATTTTGTGTTTATCAAATATGATCCGTGAAAAGAAACATAATTTGCTTGTAATTTTATACAATTCAGGAAATATTTTTTTTTTTTTTTTGGTTCAATAAAGTTTAATTGTATCTAAATTACGTAATCAATATATCTGTAAACCGTTAACATTCTTTAATTATTCAAGTGAATATATTAACATACATTTGATATTATAAGGGAGATAATTTGTATGGTAATATTATCTCCCTTGTTCCATCTGCTCCTTGCCGTGTGGTTTTATGTTGAACTATGTCACAAGTGTTATTCTGCATTCAGTGTTGCGAGTTTGAGAATCATACAAATTTGTATTCAGTTATACATATTCATTCTATATATAAACATTAAGAATTTTGCAGAGTTTAATTCAATAAAGATGAGGATACAATAACAATACTTTATTTTTGCAATTCAGACATTAAAAAAGGTTGAAGAGTTGAATATATGAAGTATGAAGATACTATATTTTTCTGAATTTCTGAGATGTGGGATTATCATTATTAAATACTGATATACTGGGCAATGGCTCAGTGGATGAAAATATATCGAGTTACTACCTGACTGTCATGAGTTCCAGCCCAGTCAGCTGGGGATGTAGAATTCACCAACTGCATTTTTGCAGAGGGGTAACCTTCCCCATCACCACAAGTGTCCTGGATATGACACTAAACAATCTGATAGTGAGGCTTCTGTCCTAGAGCTCTGGGAAATGTAGAGTACCGCTTCAGTGGCATCGCTCCCAGGTTCACTCTAACCTGGAGTGTTGGTACCTGATAGGATCCTATCTATTGGTCTAATAGAACTGTTTAATTTTTAAACTGTGCGCAAACAAATAACATGCTAAATTGTTAAAAATAGAACTGGTTGACCATTTAACTATGTGTAAACAAATGACTATCTAAATGAATTATTAGTGATACATAGCAATACTTGAAACCATTTAACTGTGTACAAATGAATGATGTTGAATAGAATTATTAGTGTTGAATAGCAATACTTGAAACTCTGCCTAAATTGAATTATTGGTATTGCATAGCAATACTTAGAACCATTTGATTATATGCAAATGAATGAATAGTGTTGAAAAATGAAATTACCTACAAGCTATTCACTTACAAATCATATACCACCCTATCGGCTGGGGCTGTAGAATATGCCAACTGCACCTCTGCAGAGGGCCCCCCACACACACACACACACCTGAGGCTACCTGCTGGCCGTGGGTGGTGACCAGTAATACTTGAGGACAGGATTCTGGTGGCTGATGAGTCCTTGACCCGGCAACCAAAGAGGTCACATGACTTGCAACACTCCACTTTGACCCTTACTGGGCTAGACAAGTGGTCCGAGAGGCCCAATCCGATCACTCAGCTAGTCATGTTAGCCCTCTTTCAGATTTTTTGCAAAAATCTTAATTAGAGGGTGATGGCTGTAGGGTCAATCATGCTGAAGAAAGGCCTATACTCTTTACTGTCCCTGGGTGTGTAATTATCTTGAGAATGAAAAATCAAGGACAAAATCAAACTGTCTACCATCAGCATGAATATACTATGTAGCCCTGATGTTAATAGGTGAATAGGGCCTCCATGGTGGCTGGGGAGCATGGTCAATGAAACTTAAACTTTCTTTATGACTCATGAAAATATAACCCAAGCAAAACCCCAAAAAATAAAGACCCCTCTCAGAATCGTCTTCAGAAAGTGAACATGAAACTGATGAAAATTTTTTATCAATCATTGTACTTGGATTAATAGAAGAAACCCCAATCACCAAACTATCCCCATTCCTGGTTCAAAAATCAATAGAAACACGCTGCAAACCAATCAATATCAAAATAGCTATGAATGGCACCATTATTATACAAACAACAAATCAAAAACAATCAGAAAAGATACTAAAACGGAAACAATTTGGAAAACTAAACATACTCTCATCCTACCCTAAACTTCTCAAAAGGAGTTATAAAATCCCCAGACTTTGCATCATGTTCCCTTGAAGAAATAAGACTACATCTTAAACCACAAGATGCGTAACAGATATGAGGAGAATCTCCATACACAAAGAAACAAGAATTATGGACGCAAACACATACATATTATCAACATTTAACAAACCCCACAACTCCAACCAGCATTAGAATAGGTTACATAAATGCAAAAATAGAAACTTACATTCCCAACCCTCCAAAATGCAAAAAATATGGACATCCTAGAGATAAATGCACTAGACCACCAATATGTGGAAAATCAAATCACACAGAATTAGAATGTCCAAATCTTTTTAACTGCATCGAGTATGCAGGGTGTTCTCAACTGCACAAGAGAACACCCTGCATACTCAGGAATGAGAAACAGGAAAAAAAAAAATAACAGAAATAAAATACACAAGAAACATCTCCTTTCCAAAGCCCAGAAAAATAGAATGCATGCAAGAACAACCCAGTTATCCATGTGTTACAAAAAAAGGAAATGAGGAAAAGGAAGATACAAAACAGAAACAGGAAGAACTGAACAGACTCATTTAAAAATGCTATCTACAAAAACATTTACAAATCATATAAGATATATATGTATAAACAGGATTAGGCATTAAATAACCTACAATAGTTGATATGCCATAAAACCCAACCACACTAATGAGTTCAGTCCCTTGGTAGGGTTGTGTAAAAAGTCAGATACACTTGTTTATGGAAGGAATGTACAAGCAATATGATTAGGAAGAATTAACTGATACAAGATATCCTCTCTGTATGGACAGCAGAATGAGAACAATCTCTGGATTCAATAAAGTGTTTGATTCAAAATCTCCAGGTTATTGACTCAACACATACTTGAAGTCCAGAAGATAGACTATGATAATAACCAAGATAAGCACTCTTAAAAGTGTATAAATAATAACAAAGATACCGAACCAAATAGTTAAAACAACACCAGAATGTTAATAAAATTATTTCAACACAAATATTAATCAAAATTTTTATATTTTCCAAATTTCTTTATTTAGTGAAATGAAATGTTTGGTATTAATTGGGCCCTCATGATTACTGAAAACTTGCAAATAAACCATTATTATATTTTTGTAGCATTGCATTGGTCCTGTGTGCCAGAAAATTCATTGGGAGGAATGTTTCCTAACTGCTCCTGATGATGATTCTGAAATAGACAGAGAACTCCTTTGCTATGTATCATGCAGTGAGTATAATTTCTTTTTTTTCTTTTTCCTTTCTTTCTTTCTCACCAACTATCTCTACATTATTTACTAGTTATTTGTCTGAGTTAAAAGCACCGTACAGCTAATCCAAAGTTGAACTTTTTTTTTAAACCTTTTTTTCCAATGCAGGTATCATTGGAGAATGAGAAAAGTTTTGGTAAACCAGCCAAAGCCTGACCTGTTTACCAAAACCTTTCTTGTTCCCCAATGATACCTGCATTGGCAAAATAAGGTTTTAAAAAAACATTTGGCTTCAGATCACCCTTACCATGCTTTTAACCTGGACTTAATTACCTGTGGGGAAAAAAAATTGTTCTTATATTTGGATTTCTGATTTTTTTTTTATATAATAAACTAAATAACATTATCTAGTTTTTATTTTTATTTATTTTATGGTAATAATTGCCTTTATATTTTTCTTTTTAATTTTATTTGTTTTTTTTTTTCTTCTCAGCTAAACTTGACTTAAAACTCCAAACATAAACTTAGTCATTTGTTTACTTCCTTTCACCTTTCCCATTTTTTAAAACCATTCTTTAAATTTCATCACAGGCAATGATATGAAACTTTACAGTTATGCTGTATCTTTTAAATGTTTCTATTTCTTTTACCCCATTATTTTAAACGGTTTGCCTAGTCACTAAATCATCTTTTTAACTTTCTTTCAGTCAGTTTTTCTTTAACAAACAGGCAGCATTGTAACTCGATTTCAGTTTGATCTTCGTTGCTATCAGATTCATTTTCTCTATCAGCTCTAATGTATTTTAAATAGACCAAGCCATTATAACTTTTAGGTGATGACCAGAGTCTGACCAGAAAAGTAAACATATACAACCAAACTCAATTATATAAGATTCTATTTAACATTATAGCCAGAAAGAGAATTCACTATATAAGATTCTATTTAACATTATAGCCCAAAAGAGCATCCACTATATAAGATTCTTGTGTAAATAAATATAGTATTCCTCTCCTGAAAAGAGCGAAATTGTAGCCAGTTGAATTGTTTATCTATCATATTGAGTAGCATCAAACCTTTTTTTTTTTTTTTTGACTTCTAGATTAATACAAATTATCTAGAGGTTAATGTTTATAGTCTCATAGTGGACATTACTTGTATTACTGTAAAAAAATACGCTGGGTGGCATCATCAGTTATGTCTTTTTGCTGGGTCATTGGAGGGTTTCAGGTCTTTCAGCATAATACCTACCTCGCCAGCTGGACCCCACTCGGGATGATCAATCCCAGTTCGCAACCCAAAAGTTAAGACACTACAAACCAATTTTGCTTTTTAAAGATTTGCCAACGTAGATCTTGGTTTCTACGCATTTGATTGGCTATTGATTTAGCCAACCAGTTTGCCAGAAAGTTGTTTTAACCAGGTCTACGTGGCGGTGATACTTTTCCTTCCCCCTACCCCACCCGGCATGATCTGGATCTAGCGGTGAGTTTCTAATTCATTTTAAAAATTTTGTTAAATATTTACTATTCTAAGTGGACCGTAATAAGATTCTGATTCAGAGGTGAGTTTCTTATTCATTTTTAGTATTTTCCCATTAAATATTTACTATTTCAAATGGAAGTAATAAAAACACCGTTCACATATATACACATACAGACTAAAACTCACTCACCTGTATTTGAATTACCTGTGTCCTCGGCTTTTAAAGAAAGAAAAACAAATCAGTTTTCAGATGAAATATGAAGGAGCATGTAAGAGAAATGTACACTTCTAAGATTAAATATATTCCAAAAATATAATCTAAATTAGTTGTTTAACAAGTAAATGAAAATAACTATCCACACAAAAAAATATATCAGCTGTTAAAAATACTGATTTTATGCATCTAAGAACAAACGAATAAAGAAAATCCAAAAAAATATTCTATTAAAATATAAATAAGTCCTAATTCAAATGAGTCTGGCAGAGCATATGAAGATACCTATTTCTAAAACTGAATTAATCAATTAACAATTAGGGCAAATACCCAACCACAAAAAGAAAGTTATTAGAAATAAGTCTCAATTTGTATTTTTTACTTGGAAATTTTCAACTAGATATCTATTTTTTGTAGTTAAACCCCTTCCTAAAACCTTAGTTTTAAAATTTTTTAGGTGCTTCAGTGTCCCATTTGTAGGCACATGAAATTTGGTGACTATACCACCTTTAAAATTAAACGACCAAATATATTGCCTTGTAATTAACTTTCTGAATCAAAATGATTTCACCTTGTAAGCAGGACTTCTGACCCTCTTCTCCTAAGGTAGGGAGGCTGGGTATGAGACTAAACTGCATTCGATGGTGAAGCTCCAGTTCTGGAGATCCTGGGAGTATGGAGCACTTCTTCATTGCCATTACTCCCAGGTTCATTTTGATTCAGAAGGATCCTAACTATGGGTCAAATACATTTGTTGAATTCATATTTGATGCAAAAAAAACCCTCTTAAACAACTATACAAAAAATGGAAATGTGAATGTACAATGAATATGATTCCCGGTTGTGTAGTGGCCACTTTCTGCAACCAATGAACCTGGTGCCTGACTATATAACTAACAGCAAGGGGTTACTCATGAGAAATTTTGCAATAGATATGAGAAATGGACACAGGTGAGAATTGGGCAGAGGATTAGGAACAACTTAATTAAACCACCTCTCCCCTTTTGGGGATAGGCTACAATTATAGAATAATAGGATCTTTCCTTCATCAAATAACACTTGATTTGAGACAATTTCAGAGGAGGGGTTGAAACACAAATAATAATGAGTAGTGAGTAGAGTGTTTGCCAATTATCCAGGAGACCGGGGTTCAATCCCAGGTTGAGTCATACTTAAGACTCAAAAAATGGTACTTAGTGCTGCTTTGCTTAGCACTCAGCACTATAGGGTAAGGATCAAGGGTAAAGTGGAGCAATCCTGGGAATGGAGTAGCACCCTCCCCTACACCTCATTGTAGTAGCTATTGAAAAGGGACCCTTTGGGTCACCTTTGACTAAGGTTGCTAACTTTACTTACTTTTATTTTTCCTGTGACCACGTTTCACCTTTTCTTTTCCTATGAACTTATCATCTTTTCAACTTGTCTTTGTCTCCAATAAAACTTTTGTCAAGGCCCTGCAACCCAACACCTTCAATCAAATGGGAAAACAAATCTTGTAAAGGAAATTCAATGAACAGGTGAAAAATCTTTCTTCTGGCTCAAACAAGATGATAGATGGAGGATGGATAAAATACAAGATTATGAAGCCAAATGAGATCAAGGGTAAAGAGGCTAACAATCCCATATCAGCAGCAATGGCCTGACGCTGACAACATTAAGGGTTAAGGCCACAGAAGATAGTTTTACTGTTTACAAGTCTACCTGTCTCGTATATAATTGAGTGCTTCTCTGATACCTTTTATCAAATACCAAATATCATTCTATTGAGAAGCAGGTTGATAGGGTTTGCAATTAAGAAGTTTACTGTGTTTCAGATTAGTAAACAAAACAAAAATTGTTTATTTATTTATTCTCTTGTATTGTTTGTTTATATTTTAAGTTTGTTTGTTTTCCTGTTTTTATTTTGAATAATGTTTCTTTACAGGAAATAATGTAACTGGAGAATGTATCAGTTCAAAAGATATTACCAGTGTAAACAAAAGCATAAATTCACCTTTCAAGGAATTGTTGTTGAATATAAGCCAAGAAAAAAGGATTCCTCTGAAGCTGCCTGCAGGTACATCACTAATTAGCTTTCCTTTTGATAAAGAAAACATAACTATTTATTTATTCATTTTTAAAATTTATTTTTTGTTTATTTTTTTAAGTTTGTTGGCATTACTATCAAAAGCATAGTATAATGGTTATCATTGTAGGAAATGGAATTGGTGACCCGAGTTAAAATCCAGGAAGAAGCTGGTTGCATTTCACTTTATGCTAATGCCTTTGAGAAAGGCATGTGTGACGGCAAAATTATTAAAATCCCAAGACGGGAATTTATTTTTCGCACGTGTGAAGCTGTGGCGGTCTGGCACTTGATCCCTCGTAGAATAAGTCCTTTTTCAGAGTCCTTTCTCGGGCATATAGGAACTGGCATATTATATGGGGGTTAATTTGGGGGCTAGACTGACCGCCGCTGGCAAGGGGTTTCCAAATTTCACATTACACACACACCCACCAGGCCACTAGCTGTTCCTACCCCTAGAATAATGGAAGATGTGAGCCTCTAGGTTTTGATATAATAATATTAACTATAGTAGTCGACAACTCCGGTTTCCCATATAATATTTTTAAAGAAAAGAATAGGACAATTTAGGTGAGAATAACATAAGGCAAAAGAAGCTGAAAACAAACATGAAACAGACAACTTGACAGTAGACAACACAATGAACAAACTTCAACACGTGGGGACATTAAAATATAACAATCTTTTTAATACACACGCGGACACACATATTCAACGTGTCGGCTACATTATCAGCGGATGACATATAACTGTAAATGTCTTTCTTCCTTTACCTTTTTTTTCGTCTTTCTTTAAATTGAGAGAGAGAGAGAGTAATTGCAATGTTTAAGAAGGGTGTAGGGAGAAACAGTCTTAATGTTTACTTATCTTTTTGATGAGTTCCTTTGGAGAGTATTTTCTCTTTTACGGGCTGGCGGAATTTTATATATATATAGAGCTCTGGCTTGAAGGCATAGGGTCTTCTTGTCCAAGATTCTATTTCGCTTCTTCACCCGGAGTCTTGGCATGAGACTCGCCCCATCTGTTCACGATGACATCTCTCTTCAAAACTGATTTTCCTTATCCCTATTTCCGCTGACGAAAAAGGGGGCTATTTCCGCTTTAGGATTCTAACCAATCATTTAGCTTCTATCTTCTTCTCCCCCTGTCAGGCGATTCGTTAGGACTACTATATGTCCATATACCCCATTCTTTATCCATCCGGTCACAGAGTGCAAACATCTGTTGGCTTCCATCTGACCTGGATTTGTTACTTCGGCCGCAAGGGATTGACCTACATTACTATTCCTCTTTTTAGCGGTCAGCCTTTGGCAGCCTGCTAATTCAAACACGAAGGGGTAGTAGTAATTCCTTATTTCTCTCCTCTCAGTGATAGACCACGTGACACATGGATTCATCTGTTTTCCTCCAGCTATGGGTAAATAGTATAGCTGACTGGGTTCTTTAGCCTTGGTTAGCTAACCAGTCTTGGAGAAGTAAAACTCTGAATTCTAACCAGCTTTACTCCATTTAAAAATTGATCTTAGTCCACATCCTGGCCATGGCGCAGGATTGAGGAAACACATACTATCAAAACAAGGATATTTAAAAAATAATCAAATTTTAACATTAATTGAAACAAGGCTATTAAATTTTAAAACCATATTTAATTTAGATATTATAAAAGATCTTTTTTTTTTTTAATATTGACTATAGTTCCTTTGCAAAAATAAAATATTCCATGAGTTCTACTGGTGTGCTAAAATAACAAATAGTGTCAGCAGTTCAAGAGATGAAGTAGGAACAACTTGTCAATGTAATTTAGGCTTTTGCCATACCAATGATTCTTGCAATTTAATTGGTAAAGCAGCTGGTACAAGAAACCAGGCTTCCCTGAAACCAAAGTTAGAATCTCACTTGGAACTTTCATTTTTTCCAATGTGATATTCCTTGCTATCATAGAAAGGACATCCTAAATGAATTGCTGTAAGAACAAAGAATATTTATGTAACAAAAGTGAACAGTGTATGCATCTTTGAAAGTTGCTTGGACCAGTGGGGATTTTCTTGTTGATGAATGTTATCATTAAAACATTCACTGGAAAATGTGTGCCTTTCACTGATTTCAGATGTATAAATGTGTGTGGGGTATGACAATGAACTACATTCAATTGTGAGGCTACAGTTCTAGAGCTCTGGGGAGTATGGAGTCACCACTTTGTCGCCATTACTCCAAGGTCCATTCAGACCTAGAGTGGCCATATCTTTGCAGGTCCTATCTATAGGTCAAATAGATATATTTGAGATGATATTTAGAATGATTTTGAACTACATTAATATATTGGCTCTTAAAATATTGATATTGAGACTATGTGTGAAATGCTTACCTGTTTATAATGATTGTGAACTATATATATATATATATATATATATATATATATATATATATAGTTGAAACCCTATAATTGCTTGCAAAAAACCTTTGAAATTGATAATGCAAGAGTTAACATTCTGTAAAACAAACCAATCAATCTTTGGTATAAGAAGTAGGATGCCTCGTTAAAACAGATGTATTGATGTTGCAGGAGACATGTCTAAGGATGTTAGTATTTGCTGGCCAGTATGTGTCAATTGAACATGATTATTTAATTCATGTACATACAAAAATAGTTATTGCTTGCTGTATTTTTTGGATGGTTTCATCTTTGGTATAGAACTGCTCATGAGTTGCTTGTGATTTTAAACATTTGCTTTAGTCATTATTTTAGATTGAAACAAGTCTGATTATTTGTATATCTTTTAGAAATGAAAGGAAAAACAAAAGTGAAAACCAATGAATAACTATTACCCTATATGGCTCTTGTACACTCATATTTTTATGAACTTTTCAGGGTCTCCTTGCGATAACTTCCGTGGTTACTGTGATGTCTTCCACCGATGTCGAAGAGTGGATGCTGAAGGGCCTCTTGCTCGTTTGAAGAATTTGATATTCAATCCAGAAACACTTCAGACGATTAGAGAATGGATCATCGTATGTATTTTTTGTTTGTTCTCATTTTTTTAAAACTCTTTATTTTTGGCTTTGCCAAAAACAAAAAATATTTAGTTCCTCAGAGGCAATAAAAAGATGCACTAAATATTTTTTGCCTGATTCTTGGGATATCTTTTTTTGTTTTTTTTTTAAGTATTTTCTTCAGAGTAAAATTGTATATAGGCTATACAGGTTGTTACAGAAAAATTGATATAATTTTGTTATCAAATGAAATGATCTCAGATTTTAACTCTGTGTAGAAAGAACCCAAAATTCTATATTTAATGTTAAAACATCTTTTATTTTCCAGTGAATGATATTTTGATAACTGAAAAGAAAAAAGCTCAAAACATTAAATGTAGATTTTTACTCATAGTGCATGTATTTAAAAAAAAAAAAACTACTAATCTTTTTGTTAAATGCAAATTATAACAAAAAATTTTGGTGCACTAAAAGTTTTATTTAAAAAAAAAAAATTTTTTTAAATGCTTTTTTTAACTTTTAAAATAGCTGAACCCCCCCCCCTTTTTTTTTTAAAAATCAAACTTTGCACAAAGAATTTTTTAGCTTTTTATATATGTATATATAGTCATGAGACCTTCAATAAACATTACTCTTTAGCTCTGATGTCATTTTAAACAGTTTTTTAGAGGTTGTACAAAGATTTCCAAACAAATTATTATTTACAGAAATGAATAACTTGTTTTATTAACCTTCAGACACCCTATACCAGAGCTCATTAAAAAAATGTAACATAAAGCACATTTAACTTTACATCAATGAGCAGACATTTTTGTTTGAAGCTATCCTATCATTCCATTAAAAGAAATACTGTAAATGGTGGCTATATTAAGCCTTTTTTTTTATCTCCCTGAATTCCAAAATATCTGCCAATGATGTCTAGTAAAATAGCAATCAATCCAAAATTGAATTTCCAGTTCATAGTTATTTTCTAAGTGTATGTGTGTATGTGTATATATATATATATATATATATATATATATATATATATATATATATATTCCATTAAAATCAAAAGCTAAGTGATAAGTCAAAATTCCATTTGTAAAAATTCAGGCACCACAAGGTGCTAACAGTAAAAAAATAGTAATGACCTAGATTGGCTAAGTAAGTAGTTAAGACTAAACTGCTACCAAAAACCTGGTCTATTTAAGACAAATCTTTGAAATAGTCCATTTCTAATGACTTGTATTTTTACACTGTAAACAATATAAAAGAACTATTCGAACATGTCAAAGTAGACAAAATACTAGCATTTCTAAAAGTAGTTGATCTATATAATAAAAGATTTTAAACCTTCAATATTCCATTTATGTACATGATGCAAACACGAGATAGCCAAAACCAACAGAAATTGGCATTAAATAACCTGAAAAAGGGTTAATATGTCATGAAACAATTCAATCAATAAAGCTAATGACTTTTGTAGTCTATGCCATTCTTTAAATTTCTAAACTTGAACATTCATTATTTAAAATCTCTTTATTCAGTCTTATTTTTTCTATCTCTTTCCTCTATGATAATGAGATTGTTTTTTGTTGTACTTTTCAGATCCACTGGTGGGCTGTGATGTTAATGTGCATAGTTTTGGTGCTATTTATGGCTGCTTTTATTAAAGTGTGTGCAGTGCATACACCAAGCAGTAAACCGGCCGGACGAAGACCCAGCCTTCAACCAAGACGGACCCTAACTCGACAGCCTCCACCCAGGCATCAAGTATGTCAACACTGTACCTACGACGGGCGCAGTTTTTACACTAGCTTAATGAATACTGACTGATCGTTCCCTCTTGATTTTCTTTTTCTTATTTTTTTTCTCTTCTGTCTCTTCTGTTGCTGCTGTATTGAAAATTGAAGGCGATGTTGAAAGTGGTTCTACGAAAGACTAACAAGTAAGCTGCAAGTGCACCATCATACCTGCCAGATGCATTTAGAAACCCTGCACCATCCCCAAAGTTGCCTTGACACTTCACCTTTTCCCTGACTTTTTATTATGCGATGGATTGAGATAATTTATTTTATCTCTGCCATTTTTGCTGGAATAAGGAATTAATTCTTAATTTAATTCTTAAAAAGAGGCAGGGAGATAAGGTAGATGGAAAAGAGTATGTGTGTGTGTGTATGTATATATATATATATATATATATATATATATATATATATATATATATTCTCAATGTGTCCTGAAGAAATATGCTGAGAGTAAGGAAATAACATTGTCCTGATCTTATAGGTAGTATTAAAGATAATTAACTGTAATTAACAATAGAACTGAATTAGATACATTATATGAACTCAGAAACATCAACTGAATTTTTTCTTGTGTTTATATTTACCTTTAGTCTTTGAGCATAACTTTTAAAACAAAATTCAATAAATTTAAAAAGGCTTACACCATTGAATTATAATAATTTCATTATTAGATTATTTATGTCAATGTCATCTTTCAAGAATTATGATAAATTCAAGTGAAAGACAAAGAAAACTATTTACCATCGAACAAAAATATAAAAAGGATGTTCTGAATATTAATTCACTTTTTCTTTCTCTGAATTAGCAGCTACTGCTGATTCTGATTATTGTGTATTTTTAATTGTAGTTTTTCTCTATATTTACTCCATGTTTCATCTGAAAGTATCTGTTCACAATCATTTTGTTGTAAAAAGACTAATGCAAATTTTGTTACTGGTACAAATTTTTGTAGGTGAATGTCTGCCTACAAGTTTCAAGTGTTCATTACAATAAGTATAAATTCACTGAGTCTTCCTAAATTATTGTGTGATACAACTGAAATAAATAATATATTTAACTTACAGGTATTTCTAATTTTGTCTAGAATCATTTTTATTAGGTAAGCAATGTATACCTTGCTTCTTAAGAATATATACCACTGATTTGTGTTTTTATATATATATATATATATATATATATACACACACGTAATGATCAGTTTAAGTGACTGGCTTCTTAAAATGTCTCCCTATCGGACTTGTTGAGAAGGATGGCTAGACACTTATCTGGGTAAAAAAAAAATGTCCTATCAGAAGGCAGATCATCCCTCTGATAGCATCAAATGTTATCTATCACACTCATGCCAAGATTTTGATGAAGCATCCATCGAGCAGTAAGATATTCTGATATAAGACAGTGATGGACCTCTAACATTTATTAAAGCATCCATCTAGGAGAAAGAGACACTGATGTAAAATCAGTGGCTTCAATAACTTTTAATGATGTAAATTGTTTCTTTTTGGATTCATGATATCAAAATTTATAGAGTGGAATTGATTCAGTGCACTGATTTTTTTTTCACCATAAATAGCTTCAGGCATAAGTAATGCTTGATATGAGGGTTGGATAAAAAGTTCATAGGCTAACCAAGATATTCTTATGGAATGTGACCAAATCAGGTTACATTATTTTTTTTCCAGAAGAAAATTGAAATAGTTGAATTAAGACTAATAAAGTTCATTTCAAAAGCCAAAAATAACCCTGAATGTTTAAAATTGATTGATCTCTAAAGTGTCAAATCAAATATATTTTTAATTTAAGTGACACTTTAGAGATTTTATCAATTTTCAACTTTTTTTTTTTTTTTTCAGGATTGTTAATTCTTACAAATAATAATACTATGTAATTATTTTACATCTCCAGATTGTTAGTCCTAACTAACCAATAAATACTACATAATTATTTTACATTTTCTGCTAAGTAATATTTTAGTGAGACAGTTTAAAAAAAAAAATTTTTTTTGTTTGAATTTAAAATTCTGTGCAAATAAGTTGCATCTTGCAGCATCATGACATCCCACTTATTTTTAGAGACCTTCTCTCAATGAGATCCCTTTTTCAAAAAGAAACAAAAAAAATTGTTAAACCCTTACCCTGTATTCAATGAGTATACATACCAAGTTTGGTAACTACAGTAAACCATTTGACATCTATAGAGCACACAAACTCTTTCCAATTATTGATATAGATACACTTGCATATGCACATATATCATTTCTTTAAAATTTTCTTTATTTCTCTCCTTTCTTTTTGATTAATACCCAAATCTCTTGTCATTTCAGACTCCTCCTCCTCCATATCCTGGGGAATCTTTTCAAGGCCTACGACCCGGACATGGTAGAGGTCCTCGGTACGACTCACATGGATCTAAAGGAGCTCGCATAAAGGGAGGACGTGACAAAGAAGTTGAAATGAGGAATTATCCTCGTACCTGAGGCATATTTCAACCCACCACACACATTTAAGGAAATCAAAAAAAAAGAAATCAATGATAAGATGGGATTTTTTTTATTATGTATCATATTGCAAATATGCTTATTTAACACTTTTAACAGCATTTATAGTCCAGCCAAAAGTCATAGAAAATAGATATCGAAATTTCTCACTGACACAGGATTAGAAAACATTTGAAAAAAAAATTATAAACTGTAACAATTTGGCATGGAACATGAAACCTTGTGCTTGGTCACTGCCAAAATATGTCCAACTGTCTCTCATGAAAGGTTTTATAAAGATGTGTGTATTCCTTTCTAATTAAAATTTGTCAGTGTAGTTTTTTGATGTTTATCTTTTTTATGATTTCAAAAAGACTTTGCTGTCAACATTAAGGAATATTTGCAATATAATACATGGTAAAAAAAAAAAAAAAAAAAAAAATGGCCAAATTATAAAAAAGTCTTTTTATGCATTAAAAATATAAACAAATTTTCAACAATTGAGACAATCTCGGCTCATCTTTAAATTTTAAAAGGAGATTGGAAATGTTTTTGTTTTGTTTTTTTTCCCCCCACTTTTGGCTTTGCCAGCAAAAAACAAAAAGTTTAAAAAGAAAAAAAAAATGACTTTGAACTTGAGTGAAATAATAAAATCAACCAAAAGCAAAAAATTTTAAAATATAGCTTAAATTTTTCATACATATGTAAATAAGAGGACATATGTTTTTTGAGGAAAAAAAAAAATTCTGTTCCGTCATTGTAAAATTTTCTATATAAAAAAGAAAAAAATAAGAAAGAAAAGGCTTAAAAGAAAAACAAACCCAAAAGACCCCAAAAGAAATGCAAATCCATTCTTTATAGGACATCATTGTTGATGCCTTGTCCCATGGTAGCATTCACTGCACTTCATTAACCAGCCATTCAACTGACCATTGGTGCTGAGTGACCCTTAAACTGCAGAATGTTACAAAAAGAAGCCAATGATATAAGGCTCTGCATTCCCTTCAATATGGTAACAGCCTGTTTAATACCCATCAAACAAACATCAACATTTTAATGGTTATAATCACTTTTGCTCAGAAAAAGGCTTGGAGACCACCTCTTCTGTTATTTTCTCTCATTAATGTTAAGGCTATTACAGCTTAATTGGGGCTTAGAGCTTGGCTTTTTCAAGTTTCCATCCACTGAAAATCTAAACAAACAAACAAAAAAAAATCAATCTTATTTCATATTACTTCTTTCAAAAAAAAAAATATTACAATTTGTGCATTTTAAAATAAGCATTAAATTGATTGTCATAAAGACACAACTTTGAGTAATCAATGTTTTAATTAGCATTAAATAATTTCAGAAACAGAAATTCTGGTAAGTATATGTATATAAAAACAATGCTCAATCAGTTTAGTTAAATTTTTTTTTTCAAGTTTATTAACCTTCTATAATTAAAATTAAGGAAAAATACTTTACTTATTTGATGGCCTGAAAACAGGCATAAGAAATTCAGTTTCATTAAAAAAAAAATTAGACTTTGCTGTTTTGTTTTTTTAAGTTGATGGGAATAGAAAAACTGATTGTGACTCCCTTTTTCCCCACTTAAAAAAACAAAAACAAAATAATGATTTTTAAAGCCTTAGCATTAAATGGGGGTGGGGGGAGTGTTTGGTGAAAGTAATGCTCACCCTCTTTTACTACCGGAATAATGAAGATCACACCTTTCTTTTATTTTGCTTCTCTTTGATTTGTTGATGAGTTTTTTTACCTTGCTTCATATTGTGACATATTTTGACTGCATTATTTGACTATAATTATAAAATCCATCATATAAGAGCAACAACTTTCCTTCTGTAAGGTATTTTATAATACACTTCATTTTGGTTCTCTCCATGTAAGAAAAAAAAAAAAACACAACAAAAAACTTGCAATGTTCTTGATTGTTACAAAAAGTACTCTCAATTTTTTTTTTTTTTTTTAAGTTTCTAATTCTTTGAAACTTTCCAGAAAATCAGGTTATTTATGTAGTCAATAGTTTGTTGTTTTTTTCTAACTAAGTAATAAATATGAAGCAAAGTAAAAATAATCAGCTCATTAAACCCATTGATTTTAATTATTTTCTGCTGATTTTAGTATTCCCAGGTGTTGGGAATATTGACATTACACATACACAAGATCTATTTGCATGATAGGAAATAAGTGTGTATAGTTGTATACATGTATCTCTATCTGTTTGCCTCTAGTTGTGTATGTATGTTGATATGGTGCTATGAAAGCTCTATAATTGTAGACCTTAGAAATTGATATGCATTATAAATTTATTTACACAAACATTTACAATTCTCTGTGTGTGTGTGTGTGTGTGTGTGTGTGTGTGTGCTGTATTACCTATATTGTATATACCTGTGTAAAAAGTCTCTTTTAATACCGTTGTTCTGAAATTTAAGGGTGGATGTTTATTATACAAATCTTATGCATAAGTTATACCCAATTAAAAATCTTTTCATGAGTTGATTTATATATGATGAGACACATCATAAAACACAGAAATTGGTTTTTCTCCTATTATTTTCTTTCTTTTATTAATACTAAACTATACCTCTTTTCATTTTGATGATTTTCTTAATTCAAAAAAATTAGTGATCCTTAAAAGTCCATAAGATTATTAAGATATATATATATATATATCCTATATAAAAATGTGACTATAAAGTGTAAATCAGTTTTGTGGTAATTTTATTTGAAAAAAAATTTTTCAAAATAAATTGTTCCCCAAAAAATAGCTTAGACAAAAATTTAACCGTCTTAAGACCTGATAAAATGATAACTATGATAATAACTAAGTTGTTTACTCTAAGTTTTACTTATCGATTTTAAAACCTGGGTTGTTAAAATAATCAAATGCATACAGGCTGAATTACTTGTGATATAAAAGAATCTTTATATATATATATCCCCCATCTGTTAGGTGCAAGCATTAGTTGTATGTAGATGTCATATAACCAGTTTTGCTTTTTTGTCTTCTAATACAACTGATTTGCTCATGATTGAATCTTTTATGACTTGATAAAAAGCAGTTCTCACCCTTGTCATCATTCAGTCACTTTTTTTATCTTTGGATTAAATGATTTTTCCCTTTATGGTTTTAAGTTAAAGTGTAGCATTTACACTTTGAAACATCCATAAAGATCTTGTTTTGAAAAATGTAATATGGTATATAATTGCATATCATGTGACTTTCTAAAGCCTAAATTTTAGCCTATTATTAAAAGGTTGTTTGTACCATACATAAGAAACAAACTAAGCCTAGCCTTGGCCAACTATTTACACACACAACACTTTTATCCTACATATGATGCAAATCCCTAACAGTTGGTTAAAATTTAAGTCACAAAATCACATATATGCAACTATATACAATACTTAAGGAAGTTATTATTTCTGTGTATTTTTAGATGCTTGAAGACAAATATGTCATTAGATTTATCTGATTGGCTACTTAGGTTTTGAACTGTTATTTTATACTCACTAAATCTAAAGTTATAAATACCTTTTAGGTTTGCTGAATTTTCTCTTGCTGTTCAGTATTAATCTTAATTTAATTGGTCTTTATTTTCCTGGTAGGAATACTTACTTGATCTGGGCAGGGTTTTTTTTTTTTTTAAGTGCCATTTCTATCAAATCCATTTAAGATTGAAGGTTTTATCTTAAATAAATGTTGGGTTTTTGAATAAATCAGGTTTGAGGGAAATAAATGATTCCTCCTTTGTCCCACAATAGTTACTATAGATATAATTTCATACTGTAAATTTAACAACTATTAGAGGACAAAGCAATATTCCAGTGAGCAAAATTCTCAATATCATTAATTTCAATGGTTTTTTTTAATAGTCTTTTTAAAATACATTTACTCTTTATGTAGTTTTGGTTGTTTTAATATTTTAGTATAAACTACAAATTTTGTTTTTGCATTTTAAACATAAGCAATGGATTTTACAAAAATAATTATGCGGTTAATCATTTTTTTTTTTTTTTAAATATCAATATTGTCTACTTCTTATGTCACCTAAAAATCAGTAATTTACTAAATCTGATGTAATTTATTTTTCTTCAACATTTTTTAAGCCCTTAACCCATGTCAGAAGAACTTGTAAGGATGATACTCTCTATTTAATTATAATTTATTGGCACTGAAAAGTATTTTTCTTAATCCAGTGTCCTCCAGAATTATTGATTATTCTCATTTCTTTGAACATTTTAGCTGCAGTTCATGGTTATGATTTCTATACTTTCACATACTTTTTACTTTTAAGAAAGAAAAATTGGATACCGGGATCAACTTTTTACACAAGTAGATACAGTGTCTTGTTTATTTATAAGTGTGTATGTGTAAATGATAAGCATCAGTTATTCTTATGTTGTACAAGTTACCATAATCACAATTAAGAATTATTATATAAAATACACTTTTTTAAAAAAGAATGTAGGTAAATGCTTATACTTATGTGTGGTATATTCTATTACACATGAATAAATGCACTGTAGAAATATTTGTTGCATGAAATATTTGTGCACTTTTTGAAACTCCTGTTACGTACATACACACACACACACACACATATATATCTGTTTGTATAGTCTGTGCGGGCAAATACAATATAGAATATTATTTACATTTGTATTGTATCACTAGTTGGAATTTATGATTAGATTTGTGTAAAGTTAGTTCCTTCAGTTAATAGAAAATTTTAAGATATTTAGACATAGTTTGATTGTCAGACACGAAGATATTGGCATTATTTTGTCATAGAGAAAAAAAAAGAAGAAAAAACATTTCTGTAGTTTTGCACATGATTGAGTTAGAATATAGAAATTTTATTAATTTATATGTAAATAGTTTTTGAATTTCTACACAGACTAAAACACAATTATTCTCTTAATATCGGTTATATTTCCAGAAGTATGGTCACCCAATGAGAATCAAACCATTTGCTAGCTTAATTCAAGAGCCATTATGACACACTTGCATGATTTCAATAGTTACTATCCTTCTGTAACAGCTTTTGCTCCTTTGTTCTATTTTCCATTTATAGGCTATCTTTTGTGGCCATAAAACTCTGGTGTCCTACATTTATAGGATTTTATATATATATATATATATATATATATATATATATATATATATATATATATATATATATATATATATTCCAAATAAGGGAAACTACTCTATTATTAGAATTTAATTATCTCTGCCAGGAAATTATAATGATCAGTTTGTGCAAATGCATCCCCCCCAACTTAATATTGAATTGGAAATTGCTTTATTCTCTAAGTTAGAGCATTTTAATGCTATTTCACTGACATAAATCTTGCTACAGTGTGCCATTTTTGCTGTATAACATGTATAAAAAAAACTTAGTCAAACAAGACATGATTTCCACTAGATCACCAAAGTTAAGCAGTAATGAGCCTGTTCAGTACTTAGATGGGTGACCATTTAATAACAGCAGGTACCATAAGCAATCTGAAACCTGTGTGTCAGATTGAACAAAGCTAAGTAAATAACAGCGTACATACACAAATCAGATCATAATATAGATGCAGGTTGTTGCAATCTGTATAGACTTGTCGAATTGTGAATAAATAATTTCCAGTTAATTACAATTGTCTAAAGTTACCTAACTTGATGGCCATCATTTCTTTATGCAAATTGTGCATGCGTGTACACACAGGTTGATTTAGCTATCCACCTCTCTTACATATGTACATATTCTGTCTATCCCGGCCCCTTTAAGCTTTGTGTGGCAACTAGTCTAAGAGAAGGAAAACTCTTAGAGGTTGATCTTGTGTCACATCCTGTTGAATACATATTCACTTACTTGGTACTGGGGGAGTCCCTATGGTGTTGTGGTTAATGTGCTTGACTGTGACATCATAGTAAGTAGTTACTTTGTACCTTGTCAAGAACCCTGATCATCAGTATTGATCTGCTTCAAGGAGATTCATCTCTTTAGACTGCATCTATTCATAGCCCTTAAAGTGGTTGGCTCATGGTAAAATCTCTAATAACAAAGCTGCCCCAAAGGGAAATGTTCACCCTGACCCACATCTACATGAATTTGTCAGATTCTGCTCTTCTGGAGAAGCAGATAGGTACTTACCACATTAGTGCCATTAAATGAAGCCATAAGTAGTCAAACTAGTTTTTGGTGTTATGTGATTGTTTCTCTTTTACAAGTGTACATTATAAAACTCTAGCTGCAAACACCCCTCCTCCCACACATGCTTTGCTATCTATACAAAATTACTGCAAACTGTTCTGGCAATTTTGTGTTAACCATTTGAACCCATAAACCCAATATTTTGAGGTGAGTGCTCTTTAACTGACCATTATATTTTTTACTATACATCATAAGCCTAATATTTCAGACTGAGCCTTATTTTTACTCTACTTGGTAAACCTGATATTTTGGGCTTATGTCAGATATTAATAAATCTTAATTTAGCCACCATTCACAGCCTTTTTTCTCTATAGAATGATTAGATAGCTTTGAACAAAGATGTCTATTCTCTGGCACAAAGTTTAAATACCTTTACCTTTTGTGCTTATATATATACACACACACACACAGAGTTTAGTCACAGGGTTTCTGAGAGCTAAGAGTTCAAAGGGTTAAATTTTTAGTAAATTTAATGGCTTTTTCTATTTATGTAATGTGCAATTTTTCCCTCATTACACACTTATTCCTGTTAACTCAAGTATTCTTGGTATTGCTTCTCACTTAAATAAGTCACATCTTTCCTTTGCACTTAGAGGGGGATCTAGGCATTCCCTCATGTCTGCAGTTTTACCAATGTGCCTCAGGTTTTAAACCTTTACTATAAGAAAAATGCCTAATGTCTCATTTTCAGTTAACTTGAGAATATGTATGTGGATACATTGAAAGCTTTGTTGTATTTTATTTTACATTAGCTATTACTTGTGAGAAAAAAAACAAAACAACTTATATTTTAATTTCTATTACTTCATTTTTTAATAGAAAATAAACTAAATATTTATATCTTAATTTCATTTAATGTATATCTGAATTTCTATGGGTATTTCTTTCCTCCTATTTTGGAATTATAAAATAAAGTTCTATTATCGTAACAACATTGGCTTGCTCTAAGTGGCGGCAAGTATGCCTGGTGTTACCATGCCACTATAAGAGGCCATCACACAAAAATAAACAATTTATGCATCTTTGTTGTGTCCTTTGCTGACCTAGAAAAGTGTTTTACACATCTATATATTCATACATATACATTATTATTGTATATTGAATCTTTTTTTACTTTTGGAGGTTTAGTGAATTAGCTTGTAAATTATTTAAGTGAAAATCATTTAGTAGTATATTTAAAACTGGCATTTCTTAATTTGATAACTGCAGAAAATATATCTTGAATAGAAATTCTTGTATTTGCCCCATATTGTATGAATGTTTCATAAATCTATATTAACACTTATAGACATCAACTCTTGGATTCAATCAAACCTGCTGATGTGACTTCTGACCAAAAATATGCAAATAGTGTATGTCTACATGTGCAAAGTACAAATTTGTATTTTGAACCTGGTTTGAAAGCTGTGGTCTTCTTCCTTCTAGCCTCTTCTTCCTTTTTTTTTTTTTTTTTTTTTTTTTTTTACCTTCCCCCTCTTCAGTGTTATTTTTTCTCAACCTCCTACCCTTTATCCCTTTCTCTCTCTCTCTCTCTCTCTTTTTTTTTTTTTTAACTTTTTTTTTAAGTGTTAAGCTGCCTTCATAATTGTTATTATTTGTTATTACATTACCAATACATGATTGTTGTTGCTTGCTTGCGCCTAAAGGACCCAAGCCCCAACCTTGTCTTATTTAACTCTATCTCTCCAAACACCACTTATATTCATTTTTTCCCCTTTTTTATTTACTCACACAGACACACACACAGCTTTCTCTTTTTATGAAAATGAGAATAGCTACACAAACATCAACATAAAAATAGCAGCAAACTTTTTTTTTTATTTCCTTTTTAAAAAATTTTAAGACTCTATATTTTCTCAACTGTTTAGAAATTATTAAAAAAACTGAAAAATAATTTCTATTTCTTTCTTGTTTGATTTTTTTTCTTTTCTTTTATTTCTTTTTTATTGACAAGTCAGCTCACATTGCAATGGCGGATATGATGGATTACAGGTAATCACCCAATGAAGTGGGCTTCAGAATTATTGTTTTTTTTTTTGTTTTTTTTGTATTTTAAAGCTTATTTTTGCTGATTGTTTTAATCTGCAGCTCTGCTTCTTTCTTCTTATTCATAAAAAATATATCTAATTTTGCAATATGGTAATGTGTAAACAGTGACTATATTGTGGTTAATATGCCTTTCACTGATGTTTACCATTTTAGTTAAAATCTTTCAGTTCTGTTTCCGGGTCTGTATTTTTCATTCACTGGGAAATTTTGTCAAGAAATTTCTTGTTATTTTGACACAATTCAACAATTTTTACTATATTTTTTTCATTAAGGTTGTTGCTATAGAAAATTGTAGAGGTAAATGGTATTAATCACTTTGTAGTGGTTATATTTCTTCCAGAACCATCTCTGTACAAAGTGACTGATCATTAGCAAAATTAGGAACTAAAGAAGAAAAAAAAAATTACAAGACAGAAAATTTACTGATTTTATTCAGAAAACTTTCTTTTTGTTGTTCTAACACCAGTTTACCATAACATTTTACTTTGGTTATTTACATTTTATTCTGATTTTAAATGTTTTAAGATAACTTTTTTTTTCTGGAAAATGTAGCAGCAAAAGAAAATGTTTATATCTTAGCTAATTGTAATTGTATTTTATACTTAAGTATCCAAATTTAGTATATATCAACTATTTGGTATATTCCAACCTGTGTTAGAAAAACAAATGTATGTTTCAAACTTTATTTTTAACATTATTTTATTACTGAAGGGTAATGGGAACTTATTCAGAATTGGTTTCAAATTTCCAGAGTTCTCATTATGATGCACTTGTGACAAAATAATCCGAAACTGTATTATGAAACAAGACCCTGTGATGATAATCTTGTTTGGAGATTCTAAGATTAAATATTTTTATTTATTACTTATATCTTTTGACTACTTTTATTAATTTTTTTTTTTTTTTTTTAGTAGCTGATTTATTGTCTTTTAGATTAAACAAGATGAAATCATCTTATCTGATTTTTTTTTTAAGATGATGTATTGTTATTACCATTTTTACTCTTCTTTCTTTCACTTGTTTATTATAACTAATAAGTTACAATAATAAGTTATTTGTATTTCTGAGATGAAGTAGTGTTGTTATTCCTTTTTAACTAGTTTTTACTTTATTTTTATTTCTATTGCTTGTTTATACTTTGTAGTAATAAGACATAATCCTAATCTTTGAATTTCTTAGATAAAACTGTCATTAATTTTTTATTAGTTTTTATGTCCCTCTTATTTTTTTGTCATTTTATTACAATATTCAGATTTGAAATTTAAAAAGAAATCGAGATAAAAACTAGTGTAATAAAAAGAAATGTAATATAAATATATTATTGTTACTACTACAATAAGTGATACTTAAAATAAGTTTCGATAAAACATTTACTATCATCTGAAAGCTCATGATCTTGTCTTTTATAGATGGGATATGGAACTTTAAATGACACCATGACTTTTTGGTAACCAAATTAATCACAATTATACCAGATTATTTGGTAGTTTTCTTCTCCTTTTCTTCTAACTTATTCTTTATGTTATTTGATGATTATTAGACCATGTAACCAGGCCATTAGCCTAATGAGTAGAGTGTTCACCAATGGTCCAGGAGACCGGGGTTCAATCCTAGGTCAAGTCATACCAAAGACTCAAAAAATGGTACTTGATGCCGCCTTTCTTTACATTCAGCATTATAAGGTAAGCATCAAGAGTAAAGTGGAGCAATCTAGGGAAGGAGTAGTGCCCTCTCTTACACTTTGATGTAGTAGCTATTGAAAAGGGAGCCTTTGGGTCACCCTCAACTAAGGCCACTAATTTTTACTTTTATTAAACTATGTACCACCACTACTCTACTTCATAAATTGAAAGGCTCTTTATCTGAGGAATGAGCCTCTCACAAAGTGTAGTGATTGGTACAAATCTTGCTGGCCATTGTTAGTGTTGGTATTATTAACAAGGTAAAAATTGGTTTAAGGATGAACTTGTAAAGTTTGTAAGTTGGAAAATAAAAAGTGACACTAAAAAATTTTAAAGAGTATTACTTTGTGGCTGTAACATCAAAGATGTGGACACTATTCTGATTAAATCAGTATATAATAATGATAATTTCCAAAATTCAGACAAAATTTAGGTGCTAATAGTATTTAATTCATTTTATTTGACTTTTACTATAACATTGTTGCTTTTCCCAACAACTTTCTGTTAATCTTTTAAATTTTTAGGCCCAGTATTTCAGGCTGTGTAATATTTTACTATACATTGTAAGTTTTTGATATTTTGGGTTCAGAGATCACAGCAAATATTTTAATGAGATTATGGGATAGATTTGAACAATAATGTATGTGTCCTGAGCAAAGTTTGAATCAAAATTTGTGCTTTATTTATTTTCTGAAGAGCCAAAGGGTTAAGACCAATAAAATAAATATTAAGAAATTGAATTTTTTTTAAAGTAAATTCTGATAACAATTAAGCTTGAATCTGAGGAGTTTGCCTTTCATGGACAACACCTAGCCAATTTGGTCATGGAAACTTATATAAACTCTTTGTTTCTTACACTCTTCTTTACAATTTTTCTCTTCCCTATTGGTATCTCTCAGTTGACTTGTAATTGGTGTCTTAAACCACCTTTCTATATATTGTGGGAAAGTTTATGATGTATCACTGTACTGTTTGTCATCTAGTATTTCAGAAGTTGTTTATTGCTGCTAACAAATCCAACACTGGACTTAGGGTTCTAGGAGTCTTCTGTTGACCTGTTTTTCATTGCATAAAACGATAAGTCATAAAAGAAGACAGGGTACTTGTCTTGAAGAAATAAATACTTTTTGTTCCCCTCTTGCCACATGGTACTTGGCTTGAACAGTTGAGCTAGATATAAAAAAAATAATCTGCAAAAAAATTATTTTTCTCTTTACAAGTTGCATGTGAGATGTCTGCTGAGGAATTCAGATTATATCTAAGCTTTTATACATTTTTGGTATTGTAAGCACTGATCCATTTTTTGGTCTCTATCAGGTGTCTTGCATCGTATGATAATGTGCTTGCTTAGCAGAACAATATTAGTGAGTTTGATTCTCACTGGATACCCAATACTTCTGTCTTTGTGCCACAACTGAACTAAGCTTAGAAAATGACATCAAAAGGTGGGAGTGGGGATTATTTCTTTAGAAAAAGGTAGAATAATAGTCACTAAAATATCAGCCAGATCAGTTCATTTTGGCAATATTAGATACACAGATGAAATCATTACCATAATACAAAGAAAATGATTAACTAATTAAAAATTGTAATGTTAGCACCTCTTCTTAAAGTGATGGGCAATATTAGATCACTTGGGTTTCTACCATAACAGCAGTCCATGATCACATTGATACAGATTTTCAGGAAGTCGTGAAAGATTCTAATTTGCATTTCATAGTCATCCTTATTATGCCAACAATTTGGATAATAAAAATAATGTTCAGGGCTTCTGAAGACATCACAAAATTATAAATCCTTTGCCAATAGGATGGGATATTGCTCTTTTGTTAGAGCACTTTACAGGGACTGTTTTAATAAAAAAATTTGCTATAATGTACTGTTTTTGATGAATTACAGTAATTGTTTTTCTATAGTTGTGTGATAGAGGATGTTACTCTGCCACAAGACTTATGATGTGTAGTTCAATATTTGTCATTAATTCAAGTGAAGTCTTAGAATGTTTTTACCCAAATAGAATACCTTTTTAACCAATGTTTTGTTTCCTGCAATGATTTTGTATTATTTAAACTAGCCATGATTTTTTAACAAAATTTTTGTTGTGTAAGGAATAGAATAATGGTCATTAATATACCAGCCAAATCAGTTTGTGTTGGTGATATTATTAGATACACACATTGAAAAATAGCATTTGGCACAAATGCAAAACATAAAATTATCTTTCAGTTGTAAATTGGGCTCGAAATTGCTATATTCTCTAACTTATAGCATTTTATTTGTTCTGCTCTAATAAAAATATTTTTAATAGACCATGGTTACATACACACATACAAAGAAAATTTTAGTAACATATAGTAATAACTATGAAAAGATACAAATCTAGTTAGCCATGCTATATAGGATGTAAGTTGAAATTTTTTTTCAAAAGTTACTTTATTCCTATTTTATGTTTAGTTTAATAGTTGAAAGGTATGAAAGTTGACAAAAAGACAAGCCAAAAGTTATTAACATCAAAATAATTCAGTTAAAATCATTTTATGTTCAGACTAAAATTATATTGGCAACCAGAGAATTGTGAAAGCAAAATAGTTGAAGTACAACAAGTGTTTATTATTGGGTTGGCACAAAGCAATTAATGGTAAAAGGTTTGTTTCTCCAGAACAACTTGTCTGGCAAATGGTAATATGCTAAGCAAGTAATTTGTCACAGAACTTCTAGGCTTATTGTCAAGCTCAATTACCCAAATTTTTAATTCAAAAGATTAATCTAAATTTTCAGCTTTAGACACCCCCCCCCATCCACCCATTGGGGAAAAAAAACGTTTAGCTAACAGATCTCACAGTTTGTGGACCAATTTCAAAATTATTTACTTGAGTATCTGGAATTTTTCTCATTCCAGTATCAAATAATGAATGAACACCCACTTTTCAAACAATCTCCACATTATCTCACATTCTTTTAAAAAAAGCAAAAAAAAAAACAACATACATTTTGGGTCTTTAACCAACTCTGGCTGTGACATTATTTCAAATAATATTATGTCTATCCCATAATAATTGTTACTTTTGCATGTAAATTTCATATACTAAATGTAACATCTATTAAGTACAAAGGCCTTAGTTTATAATACTTACTATTCCTAACTAGTCAGTCATCCAAGTTTTGTGCACACTCATTGCTACTTCAGTGGAAAGTGCTTTAAACATAACTTGACTTTTTTTTACAAACATTGTGATTACTTCAACCAGAATTCTATTACTCTTTCCCATTATAGTCATTATATTTGCATATAAATTTCATATTTTAGATGTATCAATTACAAATGGGACTGAAGTAGTACTAGAAATATTGGTTAGATGTTTTTTTTGTTTTTTTTTTAACAACTATGTTGAGATAGGATACAAATTCAGACCCCATCAGAAGTTACTACTTAATTCCTATTTCATGTTACTTATTTTAATGGTTAAAAAGTATTCAACCTGGAAAGTTGATAAAAAGTGACAATGAAATGAAGAAAAGAAAAAAAATTATTGACATCAATAGTATTTAACTGATTTTGAAATAGTGGCATAGTACCCATCATAAATGACAGGATTATTTACATGGTGATAGACACTTTTTCTTCTTTATGGGTTTCAAGATAGTGGCATTTACCATGTTAGTGATTTGAGACTGCAGGAACATCAGTTGGCTAAAATACCTTCCACTCACTGGAGTAAACAAGAGAATAAGGAGGAAAGAGAAATTGAGAAAGATACCTGTCTCATTTGACATTTCAAACTTGCCACAGGCTTGCATGAAATGTTCAGAATTATCAGATGAAGTAGCTGGCATGACCAGTCTTTTTCACCTTCTTCCTCAATACTTTGAGATGCTGGAGACGTTTTTTTTTTTTTTTTGTTTGTTTTTTTTTTTTTTTTTCAAAGTTCTTAATTTTATTTATATATATATATATATATATATATCAGAAACTGACAATTGCCAAGCACCATTGATTCTGTGTCTACACTGTCCTAACTGAAATATATATGCACCATCAATGATATTAAGGTTTCTTTTATAAATATTGCAAACTAAATTATCAATCTAAATTATTTTATATATATATAACAAAATATAATTGTATCCTTCTGAAGAATGATGGTGACTTTTTGACCTCTGTATATAGTTTGGTTACTGTTGAAAAATCATTTATTATCTAATCTATGCTTATATTGCTCTCTATATGAGAATATTTATTTTAATCCAATGGCATTATCTGAAAATTAAATCATGAGTAAGTTGAAGTGTATATTCATGCTGGTATAATTTGATTTCCTGTCTATATATCAAAGGCATTTTGGGTTTAACTATGAATAGATTTTTGACAAATGAAAATTTTTTTAAATAGAGATAGATATATACTCGCTTAAAATGAATCATAAAAGAAAATAAGAGATATTTTGAAATAAGGTATTATTACCCTATGATTATTTAGGACTTAAAAATTCTAGTTGTCTTTTGATGTAAAGATGTATTTGATTTTTTTAAACTTTTGTTAGAACCAACATTATTATTACACCATGATTTTGGACTCTTTTCTTGGTTGTTAGGAACCCATGTGAAGATACTAGTAAAAGGAATCATTGTCTAATAGTCATTTACTAAGTTTAGTTTGGCTCAGGACTAGAAGTATGATGTACCCAGTTAGAATCAAACTCATGTGTAATGATATGCTAGCCTATCTCACCAACTATTACACTACCAAAGATGCCTAGGATAAGTGAATTGCGGTGGGGTGTAATCTTAATTGATATTTCTTTGTTCTATTTACACTAATTAAAAGCTACTTTCGTAATATTAAGCTAATATTAAGTCAAATTAAAATCTGAATTATAATTGTAGGAACAAGGGGGGATAATTCTCACTTGTTTCTACAGTAACCATTACACCTCATGAAGTGCCCATAGAATCCTTGTCTAATAGAATACTACTAACTTGTGACATTTTCTTTCATGAGAATTTAACAAGGGAGACAATTCTTAACCACAGTCACATCTGCTTTGAATATTGATTTATATTTATTTATACAAAAGATGTTTTTTTTTCCTCAAGAGAAATATTGAAGTAAAACAGACATTGCTTTCTCAATTTTGTGGCTACTGATATCTTGGCATGTTGAAAATGCTTACTTATATTGCTGTGCTTATTTTATTTATTTTCCAGACATTTGAATCTCAGGATTACTTCATTGGACTTTCTTCAAAATGTGCATGTTTTGATTGTATTTTTTTTTTCTTGCTGGGGGAGGGCATTCAACTAGTGATAAAGAAGTAATTAAAGACAAATACTTAGCTTTATAACATAAGCATAAAACTAAAATTAATAGTCTTTGCATTAAAGACCACTACCACTGTTCCATAATACTTGTTATATTTACATGTATAGTTCTTGCAAGCATATAAGACAGGTTTAAATTTATGTCAATTTAACAGTGGCCATTTTGTTGGCATTGTAACTGGAAGGTTGAAATTGACAGATGTAAGAGATACAATGAACTGTAGGCCTCTCAAATGCCTTTTGTAGGATAATCCATTTATGATAACAAATACAGTAAATTTAATTTGTAAATGTGGCAGTTAATGTTGCAAAGTAATTTTCTGAGAATTTAATATCTAATCCAAATTTTAATAACATTTAGTAATTGCTGCAGTATTGCTTATGATAATAATATATACTTTGTCCTATAATAATTTATACATTTGGTTTGGTTTTATGGCATACCAACCATTGTTGGTTATTTAATGCTATATCCTGTTTTTTTACATAAATATTAAATGTATGATTTGTAAACTTATTTTGTAGATACGCACTATTAGATGATCAAACAGTTCTATTTCTTACTATTCAACTTAGCATAAGGTTTGGTTGATGGTATATCAACCATTGTAGGTTATTCAATGTCAAATCTGGTTTATTCATATACGTTAGATATATATGATTTGTAAATATAAGTCGTCAAAGTTGAATAGTTCCAAGTGTTGCTTTGTATCACTGACAATTTAATTAAACATCTTTCATTTGTTTACACACAATTAAATGATCAAACAGTTCTATTTCAAACAATTCAGTTTAGCATAAGTCCTTTGCACTCAGTTTACATGTCAAACAGATCTATTTGACCCATAGATTAGACCCTTTCAGGTGCTACCACTGTGGACCAGAGTTGACCTGGGAGTGATGGCAATGAAGGGGTACTCCACATTCCTCAAAGCTCCAGCATAACTGGAGTCTCATCATCAGATTGTTTAGTGTCATATCCTGGGGACTCGTTGAGTGGGGGTCTTACCCCCCTGCAGAGATACAGTCGGTGTATTCTACAACCCCAGCTGACGGGTAGTTATAAATTTGTGTATAAATATCTTTTACTAAACATAACTATTATGGGGCATGTCCTTGGTATGCCACTAAACTGCATTTGTTTGTAAAGCCCCAGTTCTGTATCTCTGGGAAGTGTGGAGTACCCTTTCATGGCCATTACTTCCAGGTCCACTGACAAAAAGTGGTGGACATGACCTAGAGTGGTAGTACCTGTTTGGGTTCCGTCTATGGGTCAAATCATTTACTAAGGATCAATTTTATTAGTTATTTGAAACCATACAGCTGTGTGAAAATTATTTGTATTACATAGGAATACTTGATAAATAGGATTACAAATATTTGATAGTAATACTTGAACCCATTTAACTGTGTGCAAACAAATGAGCTCTAACAACTTATTTATAAAAATTATCTACAAACTATTCCCTTACAACTTGTGTGTGTGTATATATATATATATATATATATATATATATAAAGTAACTAAAGGAAAGTTGGCGACCTTTGTCGAGGGTAACCTGAAGGCTCCCTTTTCAATAGCTACTACACTGAGGTGTAGGGAAGGGCACTACTCCTTTCCCTAGATTTTCTCCACTTTACTCTTGATCTGTACTTTATAATGCTGAGTGTTAAACAAGGCAGCATCAAGTACCATTTATTGAGTCTTTGGTATGACTCGACCTGAGATTGAACTCTGATCTCCTGAACCATTGGCAAACACTCATTAGGAAATGACCTACAGGAGTTGGTGGGCTATGTAACATCAACAAATCCATCTATGGGTCAAATAGCTCTATGAAAATTATTAGTATTGGATAAAAATTTGTGAAACCATCTAACTGTATGCAAATAAATGATTATTATTAAATGGAATTATTAATGTTAGGAAAACTTGAAACCTCAGAATTATTATTAGTTACTTGAAACCATATAATTGCTTCCAAATTAATGATGTTTGATAAGAATACTTAAAACCATATAACTTTACAAACAAATGATCTTTATTAAATATAAATAATTACTTGAAACCATACAACTGTGTGCAAATTACTTGGATTAAAAATTCTTGATAACGGTGTGCAGAAAAACTCTTAAGAAACTACACTAAAAAAAAAAAAAAAATGTTGATATAAATGTACAATGAATGTGATTCTCTAATCTCTAGGCATAAAATAATCCTAGACAGGTTGATATGCCATTAAAATCAGTTATTATATGAGATGGATTTAGTATTTATTTATATTATAGTACAAGAATTGCCTGTGATTACTTCAACTCAAATTCTATTTCTGTCTCAAGATTGTTATATTTATATGTAGACTTCATACAGGAAATGTAACAACTATCATGAGACTGTGAATACTACTTTTAATTAAAGAATTTTTAAACTTTTCAGCCTTTAATTGAAGACAGTATTTTTATTTAACATTTAATAACTTTCTACTAAGTAGTTATAGTCGCACTGTTTAAGATTATACTACATACTCTGTTCCATAATAGTTAAATTTATTTATATATATATATATATATATATATATATATATATGATGCAATTAAAAGAAAACTCAAACCTGGTTAAATTGTCATTATAAATTTATTTCATCGAAGAATATCATCATACTCTCCGTCTCCTCAGATGACTCTACACGTTTAATTTGAGTTTGAAAAACAGCAAATATGGATTATAATTGTTTTAAAGTTTTCAGAATCAATGATAGGACAGCAGTATTTTCAATCCTCTAGCCATATTATAAGTCTTCTTGCATTTTGTGTATGTGTGTGTGTATATATATATATATATATATATATATATATATATATATATATATATATATATAGGAAAGAAAATACTGCTGTTCTATCATTGATTCTGAAAACTTTAAAAAGGTTGTACTAAAAAAGTCATTAAAATTAAAATGCTCGCTCCTGTTGGTATTTAACAAAAGTCTTAATACAAGATTAAAGATTTTTGATTAATTTCAAAAGTTTTGTTTGTTCAGGTAAGGCCCATTTTGCTTGTTTGTTTTAGTTTTTTGTTTTTTTTATAATTATACCTTGACACCTTTTTTTTCTACATATTGTGTGTCTATGTTCCTGAAAAAAAAAACAAATTTTGAATGTACCACACAAAATTGAAACCATTATATACTAGCTGAAGTACCTGTCTTTACGAGGTAAAAAGACAATTCTTAGATTTCAACTGGTTATTTTACAATCTCTGTTATCGATTGAAAACTTATATTGAATTATGTAAGTAATTGTTATAGAAGATAAATCCACATAACACTAATGAGTTTTATTTTATATTATCTATATATCTTTTATTGTGACAATTTCTGTTTATACAGTTCAGAATACATTTTTAATTAACCACAAAGATTGTAAAATAGATAGTTTAGATAAATGAAACAAGTAGATGGGTTCTTCAACTAGTATTTTGCTAATTCTTTGAGATTCTTTCAGAATTTTCATTATTAACTTGTTTATCTGTATGTATGTATTAGCTTCTTTAAGATATTTATTGATTTCTGATTAACCATTTTAGAAAATTCTGTTAGTTTATATTGATTAACAATTTCTGATGTTTTTTGTGTATGTGAAAGAGAGAGATTGAAAAATACAACTTTTGTTCCATAATAGTTGTTACATTTAATCTATGAAATATATGTGTAAATATTATAACTGTTATTATCAGACAGAGTTGATAACAGTAGTCATTTATTAAGCTTAGTTTATCACAAGGCAAGAATCATGTGGTACCCAATGAGAGCCAAATTCATTTATCATTATACCATGTGAGGTGACCATAGTGGGGGACAAGAGTAATAATTGAAAATTGGTTGCTTAGGAAACAAATTGTTTTGTTTTTTTCTACAAGGTGGTGGTGTGTGTGGGGGGGAACATTTTCCAAATCTCTTATACCAAAAATTCTTTTGACAATCAAACTTCCTCTTAATGTACAACATCTTGACTGGTTCCAAACCATTCTTGAGTCTTTGTCTGGTGTATAAGCTATGACTTGGTGACAAAGGAAAATACTGGTTCTCATTAGATCACCAAAGTTAAGTAGCTACAAGCCTGTTCAGTTCTGAAATGGGTGACCATGTAAGAACAGCAAGAATTGTAAACAAACTTGATGCCTGTGTACCAATCAATGTAAAGTATTGTAAATAAAAAATAATTTTGTTTTTGTTTTCCTGATATAGATTATATATCTGATGATTAACCACATCAAAATACAAAGAAGTCGTTTGATTGTCTGATCAATTTCTGTTACATTAATGACTCTTCTCAAACTTATAAACAACTGTCCCAATCTTGCCTTATCTTAATTCTTGCTTTCACGATTTGCTAAGATATTTTTAGAGTCATACAAAATCCAAGAAAGTATAGTTTTTTTTTTTGTCTTTTTAAAATTATATTTTATAATACAAAAGTAATCTATACTTGGTGCTAAGTGACAACTATACATATTTTATATGCCAGGAAAACTATATAATATAATATAATATATATCTCAATTTAATTATATAAAGTCATAGAAATGCACTTAAAAAAATGGAGATATTACTAATATTTTCCATGTAAGAATAAGTGTCTGTACATATTGTTTTTTCTTTTCAGTAAGAATTGTTTTCCATTAAACATTTAGTACAACCAAATGCTTAATAATCAAAGAATTTCAAAAGTTACTTTTTCTGTATAAAGCAATATGATTTACACTATAATGCAAGACAAATCTTTTTAAAGGCTCAAAAATATATATTTTAAATTATATATTTTTATCTTTTACCTCAATGCTGTATTGGATACTTAGGAAGGATTTATTGATCCTGAAAAGTATCATGTAAATAGAATTTATATTTGCATTTTTAATGTTTCAGATACAGCCATGAGCTTTTATTCTATTTATGTGGTTATTGCTGAAACTCTTGCAATTTTAGGATTTTTAATCTTGTATGTTTTTGATAAAAACTATAATCATTCCGTCACCATAAGTTATCGGTACAAAGTTGAAAAGCTCAAGTCTTGACAAATTTTGTATAAAAAGTACTTATAATATATGAAATATATTCTTTAAAAACCTTTTTACTTATACAATGACTTTTTTTTTTTAATCTGGTGTCTTTTTGATGCCCTTTATTAACCTTTTGAATTCAATATTTCAAGTTGAGCATAACAATACAAGTTAAATGGTAAAAGTAACCCAAAGCCCAAATTTTTAAACCTTTTCTGATGCAGGTATCATTGGGAAAACAAGGTTGGATGGTTTTTGACATATCAACCCTTGTAGGTTATTTAATGTCAAATCCTGTTTATACATATATCAAATATATATGGTTTGTAAACTCATATTTTGTAAATAAGCCAGAGCTCTTTCTTTTTTTTTTTACACAGTTTAATGATTTTATGTATTTCTATTTAACAGGAATAATTCTATTTAAAAATAATAATTTGTTTGCGCACAGTTAAATGGTTTCAAGTATTGCTATGAAACAATACCAATTTAACATGTCATTTGTTTGCACACAGTTAAATGGATATACATATAATTTGTGAATGATTTATTGATAAGTTTATTTTTAAGAAAGTTGGAGCTAATTTGTTTGCATATTTCTATGTAATACCGATAATTCAGTTTTTGCCCACAATAAAGTGGTTTCAAGTATTCTACACTAGTAGTTTTATTTGCACATAGTCATACTTAAAACCATTTAACTATGTGACACTAGCAATTCAACTTAAGTCATTTGTTTGGACTTGGTTAAAAGGTTAAACAGTTCTATTTGACCCACAGATGACATCCTAAAAGGTACTATCACTCTGGCTCAAAGTGGACTTAGGAGTAATGGCAATGAAGAGGTATTCCCCATTCCCCAAAGCATTTCACTATCTGATATTTTGTCATATCTAGGACACTCATTTGGGGTGGGGTCTTACCTCTCTGCAGAGATGCAGACAGCATATTCTACAACCCCAGTTGACTGGGCTGGAGAGAAACAAGAAAAGTTTTATTAGATGGGCTGGGCCTTACCTCATTTTAACCTGGATTATAAGCCTGAAATTGAGAAAATCATACTAGATATTAATAAATGGCTTAATATAGTAATCATTCACTGCTTTTTGTTTAATGGAATAGCTTTAAACAAAGATATTGTGCCTCTGTGTAGTTTGAATGCTTTTTGTACTCGCTGTTTAATTTTTTTTTTTTTTTTTTTTAAATAAAGATTGTGGGCTCAGGTACAGGGTATTTAAAGGCTAAGAGTTCATAGGATTAACTCTTTACTGTCTGGACATAGCCTTAATTTTTTTTTCCTCGAATAAGATAATAATCAGTTTCATCTTCTATCTGTTTAATTTTATATTTTTTTAAGTCATACTTGTTATTATGAATGCTTGGAAAGTTTTGATTCATACTATAAATTTTTCATTAGTTTCTTGACAAATGTATTAGCCAGGTTGATAATGTAACATTTATTTTGTTAAAGTGAATTTTGCATTTGCATTTATGACCACTGATTAAGATTTGCATAGTATGATAAATTTACTAAAGAATTGATGAGTTCTGAAGTGTTTAAATGCTGTTAAAAGTTTCTTTGGTTTTATAGTATGTCAATCATTATTGAATAGTGAAGTCAGTTTTTTAACTTTTCCTATTTTGCAAGCAATTATACGGTTTCAAGTAACTGATTATTATAATCCTTTGTAAACAATTATAACTTCAAGTAACTATTCTCAATACAAATAATTTGTAAATAGTTATATGGTTTCAAGTATTCCAATCTAATAAAAATGATTTTTAAACAAATTTATTTGAACTTAACAGGTATTACCACTCCGGGACAGGGTGGACTTGGGAGTAATGCCAATGAAGGGGTGTCTCCACACCCAACAGAACTGCAGAACTGAAGCCTCACCACCAGATGCAGTTTAGTGTCATATCCAGAATATCAATTTTGGGGGTGGGAAGGTCTTACGTCTCTTCAGAGGATACAGTTGGCATATTGTAGGTCTGCCAACCAAGCTCCATATGAGGAAAATGTAATTAAACTTTTGCAACTTTCATGAAACAATGTGTTATAAACAAGCCAGATTATTTGAATGCCTCTTTGATATTGCATAAAGTATTTGCTTTGGGAGTTTTGTGTGTGTGTGTGTGGTGGTGGTGGTGGTATTAAATTTTGGAATTTACCCTTTGAACCTATAAGCTTGATATTTTGGGCTGAGTTTTATTTTACTATTCACCAGAATGGGGCTCAGAGAGATCACATAAGATACTAGTAGCATTATGTAAGACAAGTTTTCTTCTTGGATACTATGTTATTTCTTATGTTGGAAAAGTATAGAAGATGGCCATTATTCTCTTTAAACTTTGCTTTTCTGCCTTGGGTAATGAAATTTAAAAATCAACCCATTTTCTATGTAAAAACTGGTAGATTAGCACATTTTCATTTGCATAAAAATTTATTCTAACGTTATATCAAAATGTTTAGTGAGTTCTTGAAAATCCTCTCTTAGCTTCTCAGCACTGAATCTATCTGGAATGTTCTAGAAAATGGATAGATTTGAAAAATTCATTACTCAGGTCACAAAAGCAAAATTTGAAATGAAAAATAAATCTTTTTCATTTACTTTTGGCATAAGCAATTTGAAATAATGATTTATGCCTGTGTATAAGAAAAAAGTAAAACATTTTATATAATTAAAGGCAAATATTTGTAGAAAATCTTTTGTTTGAAAGCTGGTATAGCGTTGATGTCTGTAGAGCAAAGTTTAAATGTTTTTTGCTTGATTTATTACATCAATGAGATCACCAAAATATTCCTGGGACTCACCATGGAAACAATAGATGTTTCTGGTTTATGGCACAATAAATGTTGCAGGAAAATAGTGACAATAAAGACTTTTGGATTAGGATTATCCATTTAATGTGAAATCACAAATAATACAGTGTGTAGCAGAAATATCTCCCACATTTTGAATAGTCACCTGTGTGATGCAAGTTTACTTAGGCAAGTGGCAATGGTAGCTCCATCTTGCTAATGTTTTACCATATTTTTTTGTCCTCAGGAACAATAAGTTATGTTCATGACTGAGACTAGTGCTCAAACCACATGTTTACCATTGAAACATTTGAATCTGTAATTGTTACACTGAGAGCTTTTCATGTTGCACCAGATTGATGCTGTTATAGAAAGAATTTTCAACCCACAGCAGTATCGATTTTCTATCTGGAACAGCATCATTCTATCATAACATGAAATGAACACTGTGTAGCATTTACAGGTTAACTAGTCTTTAAAAAAAATTTCACCAGCAAAGGCATGGTGTACACCAGTCCAAGCCCTGATTGTAATGGGGTGGGGTAATGGTTAGACATTAGCTCGCTGGAGCTACCATGACCATTTGTACCATATAGGTGACAGTTTAAAATGTTGACACTATTTCTGCTACACTCAGTATAATGATTACCAAGAATCTGGTAGTGACAATATTAATACTGAAATTGATCTTGAGTCATTTTCCAGAAAATAAACAAACTATTTCCACTACAACTTCAGTCTGCCTGATTTGTCAGTAATTTTCTGACATGCATGGAGGTGTTTAAGATGGTTCAAAATTTGATCTTTCGCTCTGGACCTGATGTCCAGAGGCTAAAAAGTGAAAGATGGAAGAATTAACTGCACCTTTCTGAAAGCAAATTAAAATAAAAATTCCCCAAACTTCTTAATTGACCACTCAGTCTTGGAGAAGTTTTTGCTTTAGGTATGAAGAAAATCACTGTTCTTTTGTAGGTAATTGTTGTTGAAATGCTTGGCATATTTAACTTGGAATTTGTGTTTGTAACATTTGTTCATGACTTCAAATAGATAACTTTTCAGTTATACTAAAATAGCTGTGTTATTTTAAAACTTTTCGGAAGTCTTGCTCAATTTTATGTTCAATGGAATCAATCCCCTAAAATACTCTGTTTATATTTTTGTTCCCAAAGACTGGTTACTTTAGGATTATAAATTTATTTCCATCCTGTTTTGTGTTTCTGATGTAAACCAAAAACATGAAGAAAAATATAACAGGACTTCTTCAGATTTATTTTATCCATAAGATCTGAAGAAGTCCTGTTAAATTTTTCTTCGTGTTTTTAGTTTACATCAGAAACACAAAACAGGATGGAAATAAATTTATGATCCTAAAGTAACCGGACTTTGGTTTTTTTCTTAAAGAAAGTATTGCTCTGTAATATTAATTACATTGAGCTCTCGACCAGGAAAATTTAAATGTTCAGTTTTTGAATGATTTTCTTGTCCTGAAGGAATTACTTCCAACTCTGGTTTAACTGGACCGAATAACACTGTGTGTGTGTATGTTATTCTTATGACTTTCATTGATTTTACTGTTTGTACTATGTCTACTTTTAAATTCTGTTGTGGTATTAATATCTTTATTTTATACAAAAGTAATTCAGAAATTATGGATTCAAATACCAATTTGGCTTGTTTACTGTTGTTTATAATATATTCTATGCATATATAAATACATGAACATTGAAGTTATCAAACCTGTTGCAAATTATTTTCATGCTCTCATACATTTATGGAACAAAAATATTTGTTATTTATAATACAATTTTTTTTTTTTTTTTTTTTGTCTTTCCAGTTTATTTTTCTGATAGGAACAATTTTGTTTTTTGTTTGTTGTTTTTTGTGAAAGTGTCTCTTGAAACTTACTTGTCTAACCCAACTAATAGATACTACAAAATAAGATAATCCACTTGGTAGCTTTAATATTTGGTTTGAAAAAGTCTCCTTCAAAGAAAAAAAAAACATTTCATGTCAGGTAAAGATAGTTCTTGCATGATATAAAATTCAACTCAAGAATAATCATTTATTGTAGACTTAAAGAATTGGACCACTTATTCAGTTCTATTAAACTACCTGCCAACTTTTTAAAACATTTTGGAAGGAATCAATTCTCTGACATGATTTTTTTAAGAATATTTACTTTCTATAATACAATTTATTTCTTATAACACACACACAAATAATAATAATAATAATGCACACAGGATGTTGGTTTGGTTTCTTTGTTTGATGGCATATCAACCTTTGTGGATTAATGCCAAATCCACCCTTGTAGAAGGATAGAAGTTTTATTTAACCCAACAAGGATGTTGAAAAATTCAAGGAATAACCTGCTGTTCAACACACTTGGCACACCATTTAAAGTTTCACAAAAAATTCAATAGCATTTTATACTCTTTTTAATTGAGCTGAGAAACTTTCAGTGTGCATGTGTGTGTGTGTGTGTGTATGTATGTATATATATATATATATATATATATATATATATATATATATATATATATATATATATAATGCTATTCTTAAGCTTAAAAGTACTAATAAGATTTATCTATTTTTCTTTGGTCCCTCTAAACCAAAAATATCTCTTGTGTTAGGCAAGTAAAGATTGTTCTCTTTTGAATCTTTGCATGATACCAGATCAATTAATTGATATGGACTTAAAGAAAAAATTGGTTATGGCAAACTAAACAAATAAGCCACTTAGCTAATTGAAAAAAAAAGAAATTAAATCAATTTGTTTCATTTTTACCAAAAAAGCCGCAAGTTGTTCAACTATGCACTTGGATTTTTTTTAACATATTGTGGTGCAGAGTCCCTGTGGCGTAGTAGCTGGACTGTAACAGTGTTGTGAGTTGAAACTTCAGCCACAGTATTACATTCAGATTAATATCTTTGGGAAAGGCTTGAACCCCTTATTCCTCCGGCTATGGATTAAATTGTACTACTACTGTTGTTCTATAAGAGTTTTAGCATTAAATAACCCACTAAGGTTTATATGCCATGAAAACATTGAAACAAAATGATACTATTGGGTCTTACAAGACCATGGATCCAGATCTTTGCAGCAAAAATTGCATATACAGCAAGTCTCCTTTTTCCATGACACTGATGTTGTCCAAAAGAAGAGGAAGTATTGACAAAGTTTGGTACCATTGTTGTGAGAATTACCAGAATGAGGTTGAAAACAATATCAGATAGTTTTAAGGACTCTTGCTCCTGGTTTTGAATTCTAAACTAGTAGCCCACCAAGGCTAAAAAGTCCAGTTTTCCCTATTTATTCGTAGCTGATGAAAGGACAGATGAATTCATGCTTTTTTCCCAGAGCATTTGTACTAAATGAAATGTAAACAGCCTTGTACAAGATTTGAACTTGGCTCATCAGATCCACTTTTTTTTTTCTAACATAGAAGATGCTGATTATTATGTCTAAGATATAGAATATGCTACTGTATGGGTGTGGTGGCCATAACAGTCAATGGATGAGTGTTGATGGTTCTGTTTCATCTAAAGGATGGAGAAAAAGTACATGTTTTACTGCTCAACTGAATGGCAAGTGAGAGGAATTTTAACTTTTGTAAAGTAAAGTAAAGTTAGCGACCATAGTCGAGGGTGACCCGAAGGCTCCCTTTTCGATAGCTACTACACCAAGGTGTAGGGGAGGGCGCTACTCCATTCCCTGGATTGCTCCACTTTACCCTTGAACCGTACCTTATAATGCTGAGTGTTAAGCAAGGTGGTATCAAGTTCCATTTTTAAAGTCTTTGGTATGACTCGACCTGGGATTGAACCCAGGTCTCCCGGGCCATTGGCGAACACTCTAACCGCTGGGCCAATGTCGTAGATGTAGTTACAGAAATGGCTGTTGATTTGAAGTTGCATGTTGCCTTCAGAAATTTGTTTTTATTTCTATTCATTTCAACCTGTCTTCAATTGAAGGGAATATATTTCTGCATTTACTCAATTGGCTGTGCAAATCTCAGTGGGTATCAAGCAGTGCACAAGTCAATAAAAATTCATAAAATATAAGAGGTCACAAGTTTGTTTCAGTTTATATTGCACTTTTAAAATTTCAGGTTCAGGGCATTTTATTTATTCATTTATTTTTTTAACCTTCATTGGAATAATTTTAAAGTATAAAAAAACTTAAAGAAGTTTTTCATACCTTTTAGTTGTCAACAAATAGTGTACATTTTATTAATTTTCATTAAATAGTTAAATTGGAGTATGCTTTTCAAATGTATTTTGTACAAAAAGAAATTGAGCTGATTTTTAATATTCTTATTATTAAAAAATAAAAGTAAGCAAAATCTAAAAAAAAACATTAATTTTAATTTCTATCAAAAACAAGAAAAAAATTAACTCTTTTTAAAAATATTAGCTCTCTTTCTTTAGATAAGAAAGTGTGGAAGAAGAAATTTCAAAATCTAATTTTATAATTAACCCTTTTGCAAGCAGTACAACATTTTTGTTGCCAAAAGTACACAGTGCCAGTTTTCAGTTTTTCATGTTAGCTCAATGTAAGGCATTTCCCTATTGGCTGCTTGTTGACCTATTCAATATTAATATATAGAAATATAACCAGGAGGTCCCACTGTGGTGTAGGATCATGTAAAGGTTTTATAAAATATCTTAAGTGAATGTTTTATTGTTTTCATGCTATTGTACTTTGACACACAATTGCTGATCAAATTATCATGTTCGACACACACATATTATTGACTTGTTTGAGAATATCCTTGATTTTGGAAATTCTCTAAATATAATTTTCCCTCTCTAAAAGGATTTTAAATCTGCCTGCAAAAAAAGATTAAACTTTAAATTACCCTACATTTAAACTTTTTCTACTTTTTCTCTAAATAAAGTTGTTTTGATGAATAATCATAAGTTCAAATATCTTAATAAGTGTAGTTTGGTCAAGGGCATCAAATATAGGGCACCAAAATGACTCCCATCCTCTAAACTAAAACGTAAGTATAGGTTACCCACTGAGAATCGAACTCAATAACTGGTGTTTCAGTTTAGCTTGCCCGCCATTACACCATAGGAGGCGCGAAGAGAAGAGACGGATATAAAATGTACTCCCTGCAGTTCGAAATAAATATAGTGACACGAGAGTAAGAGTTATAGCTGTGAATGATACAAGGGAAGTAACTCTGACACTTCATCTAAAATAAGATTCTTTACGTTGATAAGAATTCTAGTTAAATACTATTGTTGCCAACAGAGCCAAAATTTCTTGGGTAACTATTGAAATAGTTTACACTTATCAGCAAATATCTAAAACTTTTATTGATTCATGGGTAAATTTTAGAAAAATGAAAATTGGCCTACTCTAGAAAATCCGTGCAAAAAATATGCGTATGTGACATTGAACACATTTATGACAACAAATGCCGGATTTTGCGATATTATTATTTTATTTATTTAATAATCTGAATACTAGAATCATCCAGCATCCAAAGTCTAAGTTTTGGATCAATGAATCTCTTCCAATATTTCTCTACTAAATTTTCATCGAAGAATATCAATTTCGTGAGATATCATAATATAAAGATACTATTGAATCTTTAAAAAAAAAATTTATTAGAGAATTTTTCGTTCAGCATAATTTTTTTTATTTACTTTCGTTAAGATATCTTCCTTGTATATCATGTTTACTTTGTAATTACTTAACGTTTTATTAGCATAAGTAATTTCATTTTGGGAAGTAAAGATCAAATAATCTTGGCCAAATATAGTTTTAAAAATATTTTCAGGAATGACCTTAACAATTCCAAAATGTTTGGTTGAAATCAGGCTAAAAATGATGGAATCTTTGTCTATGGACTGACAGGACATTTGTTAGATTATGATAAGCTGTTAATGTGTTCATTGTCCGAGACTGACTTTATCCCAAAGGATCATTGATGAAACAAATAGTAAAAAATGGACTATCAATAGTAGAGTAGCACGTTTAAACCATCACTTCATAGCAGACCTCTCCAGTTTTCGTGGAGAGAGCCATTCAAATTAGTTTCAATGCGTCATTCTAAAAATAGGGTGACATATCATTTTGTCTATGGGAAGAGAAAAATTCCTTGTCAGATCGAAAGTGACAGAACTATTTACATATTTATCGGTATTTCAGCCTGGGATCAGAGCGTAGTATCTGGTTCTCCTACTCATGATTATATAACACATCTATTATATTAAATGTCTGCGTCTGTTTTTAACAATATTTTTGGGGAAAACGGGACATTTTAGCATAAACTTTTACATGATAAAGTTGTGCCCGACATTGAAATTGGTTTCAAGTCAATTCGGCTACCTGGAGCCGGGTTATGGATATTTTGGGGGTATCCCAACTTGAATAATTATCACATAGTACTCACATCAGTACAATTATCTCCAGTGTCTTTCACTCTTCAAAATCAAATCAAGACCGAAACAAGTAAGTAGCACATTAATGTTGTATTGCTAAAAGGATGATAAATCAGGTGAAATTTTTTTTATAAAGAAATATAAATTTGTGAAAAAATAAATGCATGAAAAATGACAATTAATGTTATTGTTTTCATCTTTTTTTTTTTTTATCTTTGATGGAAATAAAAAAAAAAAGTTGGAGAATTCGACGAATCTTTTTAAATTTTTGTGAACGGCCGACAATCAAAACAAAATGTATTTTCTTAATTTCATTAATTGTTCATTGATTTCGTTTTTTTGCCCAATAGCGAGACATAATTCTATTCCAATGTCAAATTTACTAAGATCCACTTTGAAGTACAAATAAGTAAAATTGGCGACCGTAGTCGAGGGGCACCCGAAGGCTCCCTTTTCAATAGCTACTGCACCGAGGTGTTGGGGAGATTCCCAGGATTGCTCCACTTTACCCTTGATCCTTACCTTACAATACTAAGTGCTAAGCAAGGCGACATCAAGTACTATTTTTTTGAGTCTTTGGAATGACTCGACCTGGGATTGAACCTCGGTCTCCCGGACCATTGGCGAATACACTACTCATTAGGCCAATGGCCCGAAAATTAATTAATTTGAAGAAATATATTACAGAACACATTTTTTTAAATTTTACTATTATATGTAATGGTATTCCCTCCACCCGGGTAACGCCAGAGAGCCTTTTTAGTTATATAGGGAATATATATATATATATATATTGTGTGTGTACTTGACGAGTCGAGAGTAGTTGCACTCGAGCGCAGAGACCAGCTGGAACAATTGCTTAATCAGTAATTTTTTTTTTCTTCAAAAGAAATGCATCAGATCCGGTGGCTGCTGGTTTCCTCAGCTGAAAATTAATCTCCGCGGTAAATTTGACGACAGAGCTTTATGTTACATGAAAAGAGAAGTTTTAGGGGTGCAATGGGGAAACCAAAAGGAAAACTCGTTGGAATAAGTAGGATGAGTGTCAAGGGGATTATTTTGAAGAAACGTTTCTTCAAAATAGTCCCCTTGACTTAACTCTCTTCAGAAGATACAGTCGGCATATTGTAGGTCTGCCAACCAAGCTCCATATAAGGAAAATGTAATTAAACTTTTACAGCTTTCATGAAACAATGTGTTATAAACAAGCCAGATTATTTGAATGCCTCTTTGATATTGCATAAAGTATTTGCTTTGGGAGTTTTGTGTGTGTGTGGTGGTGGTGGTGGTATTAAATTTTGGAATTTACCCTTTGAACCTATAAGCTTGATATTTTGGGCTGAGTTTTATTTTACTATTCACCAGAATGGGGCTCAGAGAGATCACATAAGATACTAGTAGCATTATGTAAGACAAGTTTTCTTCTTGGATACTATGTTATTTCTTATGTTGGAAAAGTATAGAAGATGGCCATTATTCTCTTTAAACTTTGCTTTTCTGCCTTGGGTAATGAAATTTAAAAATCAACCCATTTTCTATGTAAAAACTGGTAGATTAGCACATTTTCATTTGCATAAAAATTTATTCTAACGTTATATCAAAATGTTTAGTGAGTTCTTGAAAATCCTCTCTTAGCTTCTCAGCACTGAATCTATCTGGAATGTTCTAGAAAATGGATAGATTTGAAAAATTCATTACTCAGGTCACAAAAGCAAAATTTGAAATGAAAAATAAATCTTTTTCATTTACTTTTGGCATAAGCAATTTGAAATAATGATTTATGCCTGTGTATAAGAAAAAAGTAAAACATTTTATATAATAAAAGGCAAATATTCGTGGAAAATATTTTGATTGAAAGTTGTCTTTTTGAACATCTCGTATCAAATTCAATTTGTTTTATTGATACTTGTTACGCTCAGTTTGAAGGCAAAGAAGGGAAGATATTTAGTTGGTGTGTACTATTTGAACATGCTTCGTATATGAAGAGATGATTAAATTCATGAACAAAAGGATCGAACTCAGCAAAAACTATTTGTGTTAGGATAAGAAAATGGGATTAGTTTTATCATTCAAAAAAGCTAAATAAACATCAAAAAGTATTAAAAGGGTAGATATGCTGATAGGTAAGATGTCTATACAAGGGTAAAGTGGACTAACAGGACACGGGGGAAAGTATTTGTTTGATCAGCCTATTACTCCAACAACTGGCGCTTTCTCGGTGGGCAGATTACATAATCGGTCCCTTTTTTTGTAATCACTAGAAGCGTAGCCTACATTAACGGGCTGATTTGAGGTATTTACTCTGCCTCTACAAAGGTTATTTACCAAGCTTGGAGATCCTCACATGGTGTAATGGTTAGCAAGCTAGTTTAGCGGACCATTTGTTCGTGAGTTCGATTCTCACTTGGATGCGCAAACCTACTCAGGGTTACATCAAAGCTGTCGTTAATCATGAAAAACACAGTTAACATGGGTTAGAAGTGTAACATTTTTGTTTGTTTGTTTATATCGTTTGCTTTAACCGTCCCCCATTTGTCTTAGTTGAGTGACACGTAAATATGCAAAACAGTTGTAAACGGTCTTGTAAGTCAAGTTTGTAGTATTCAGAGTCTGGCACAAGGTCTCACTTTCAGCAGTCGTGGTAGACCGATTCTCTCTGATATTTCGCTTCTTCCTTTGGCTTACTCTGCATCACAGATACAAACGGCCTCGTAGAAAATCAAGTCTTCAGTATTCGGAGTCTGACACAAGGTCTTGGTTTCAGCGGCAGTAGTAGACACACACACACACTCACACACATACTCTCTCTCTCTCTCTCTCTCTGTGTAATCTCTCTTCTCTTTTAATCTGAGACGTCAAAAGCTCAAGTCTTGTGTCCAGTCGGCGTGGAGTTGACTGGAGTATTTGCTCAGCCTTAATGTCGATTTCTCATTATTTCTGTTTTCTTTAAAATAGCTTTTCCAAATTTGGGGAACTGTCTAACGTCTTTTTTTGGTTGTCAGAAAGCACGGCCCACCCTCTCAATTACAGTCGACTTTAATTTGTATCTCTCAACCATACTTTGTATCAGCCTGGTCTTAAAACGCCTTCATTCCTCCCACTCTCTCAATATTCAACATAGCCTTATCCATGGGTGGGCACAACTGTCTTTTTGTGATGAATTTAATTTTCAAATCACGTAGGCAAAAGGAGGTTTCTAAAATAAATGACCTAATTTTTCCTATCAGACCGACTTTCCAATCTTCTTCATAATCAATCCAGGTAGCCTGTCGACTTGCCAAAACCATATTTATTTGTTTAATCTCCAGGTATCTGCTTTATCCAAATAAGAGAATCTTAATTGTTTAATATTATCAGAACTTCCTGGTCATTTTTTAATGCAAATAAGTCTGTTTCCTTTCTGATCATTTCATAAACAGCCATATGACCTTTGCTGGAACTTATTTTTGGGTTTCTAAGGTTTTCTTTGTTCAGTACCTTAGATTTCCACAAGAGTACGACACTATCCCTTTTCACTTGGTCAACTTATCTTCAATTAACGCCCCCATCTTCCAAGCTTCAGTGTCACAGTGACCCATATTTCTGGTCTTGAGCAACAACTACGCTGAGTAAATAACTATTTACCAAGTTAGTTTCGTACAAAGCTGTGGTACCAATATAATTATCTACACTTAGAGAACAAGGATTTGACTTCGCCAAGTTATGGGAGGAGACGGGAAATTCTACCTTTTTATTTCCGACGTCAAAGATGTAAGATGCCAACTGATATATTTCTCTTCCTCATATTACGTAGTCCATATAAGAAAAAATATAATTAATCTGATGCTGTTCATGTAAGAAATATTTATTTTACTGAAAAGTTGTTTATGTAATGTAAGGGGATTGGGTGTAGAGGTCTGATAGACAATTGGAATATGCCAGCGAAAACATGATGATAAGGAACAGGTCACATAAATCATCATAGATATTGGGAGAGAGGGGGCCGTTTGCGCTGGTAGGTGCCGATTGAGGGTTTAACCATAAATTAATCTCGAACACAGACTCGAAAGGAAAAAAGTAATGAAAGCTTTTCGAATTTGTGAAAAAAGAGATTCGTGGTGCTCCTTTTCTGACTTTCCTTCCTCACAGACAATCATACCGCAAGAGAGGCAAGCAGCCCTTCACCGAAACAGATGTAGATATTCTCTTCACTGACAGCAACAAATCCTAATAATCTCTAAGTCTAAGTCAACAACGGTCCAACTTTTTCTAAAGACCACTCATTTCGAACTCACATCCTCTGAAATTAGACGTTCCTATTCCGTTATATTTGGGAGTGAGTTGTCAGTACATAAAAAGTACATAAGATGTTTGAGGGCCTGAATCGTAGAATTGCCGCAAGGGACCAGAGCTACAAAAATTACCATGAAAGAGCTGTTATGTGCCTGAGTCAGTAAGACTTTTCAAATACAAATAGAAAGCTAGGGAAAATTAAACAACAAAAAGAGCTAAAATTTAAAAAATAGGAACGAAAAGTAAGTAGCATATGGAGAATTACGTTTACCTTCCGTTTTACGATTAGCGTCGCTAGTTTATCTACCCTGCTTCTCTCAACCTTTCCCCGCTCTTTAGGTTAAATCGAGAATCTCATATGAATTAACTCGTGAGATAAAAAATTAAGGTTGTTTTTACAACATAATAAACAGTACCTCAAAATGACATAAAGGTATAATAACCTTATTTTCAATGAGATGAAAACAGTTAAGAGAGTTTATTTAACGACGGCTATTTTCGCTCAAGAAATGTTTTCTGACTAAAAAGAAATTTGTGAGTTTGTCGAGGGTTGGCGATGTAACGATAGAAGCCGCTCTATATTCTGAGAAGGGCATTTAATAGAGAAGTGACCAAGTTAATTTCTTTGACAGGAGCAAAGTGGGGAAAACTTGGTGGACTATTAGCATTTGATCAGAGCCCCTGTATTCGCCTGTTCTTTCTCCCACCTCAAAAAAAAAAAAAAAAAAAATTTCGGATTAATAGCCTTAGGAAAGGCATGAACCCTCTTATCGCCCAAGCTGTTGGTTAAACAGTATCACAACTCTTCAAAGCACTTCCAGTGGTGTAATGGTTAGCAAGCTTGACTAGCAAGCCTACACGAGTGAGTTCGAGTCACATTGGGTGCCCTATTCATACGGCCTTGTGCCACATCTAAGCAAAAAAAAAGCTTAGTAAATTTCTACTCTTCTACAAGGATGGCTTTAGGATTAAATAACTCATGAAGTTTGATGCGCCATTAACTAAAGAAACCAAACCAAATCTCTATTTTCGACTGGGTGCGCTGGCTTTTGCATATAAAACTGTGACTGCTACGATTTGTCGTCAGGAATCTTCTTACTCACAACATGTCTTTTAAAGAAGATTTCTGCTAGTCCTACGTTATTCTGTATCCAGCTACAAGCAATCACCAAACAATCTGCATTTGCAAGACAACCAAATGCTGATCTAAACTTCATCGCTACAGTGGTTATATTCAGCCAGTTGGTACTACGAGTGTCGAATTCAGTTTGTCGGTTATTACTACACATGAAGGTCCTTTTTGTGTGGCTTTGTAAAGAAGAGTAAGGTTCGCTGTGAGCGTCGCAATTTGAAGTGGAAAAATAATAAACAACAATTTAATCCCTTTACACAAAATTTTATTGTTTTGTTAGGGTAACCTGCAAGCAATACACATAAAATTCTTTGGGTACCCTATCCATTTATGGTGTCGTGAAAGTTCGCAGGCCTTCGTCGGTAAGAAAAGTGTGTGTATACACATATTTGGCCTGTCAGTTCAGGAAGAGTGAAAAACGGCGAGCAGTTCATTCTGTGTTGTTAACTCCTTGGTGACTGTTGGTTAAAGAGAGAGAATTCCCCTTTTTTCTCACAGAAGGTCCGGCTTTTTGTATCTTTCCGCCGGTGGATTTGATTGCTTCAATTCAACCAATTTACTTTTGTGAAGGAATTCGTCCGCCAGTGAAAAATACATCTAATTACTGCTATTGCTCTTAGTGCGAGCTGAAAGAGTTGAGAAGAACAGAATGTATTTTACCCGACGTGCGGATAGGCACAGTTGTAGTGATATATTAAAATAACATTATTTTTTTAAAGTCATAATACATTTACAACCAGATATTGTTACGAAACAATCATGCTACTAAACCATATTTCAAAATGAGACTGCTTGCTAACTTTCCAAATCAGGCGCCGACTATGGCAGCGGCCGAATTTCGTAACTAAAAACCGAGCAGGCAAAATTAAGGGCAACGAAAAGCAGCAAAAACAACAACAAACTCGTAAACCAGATTAATGAATTTTAATAATAGGAGTGTAAGAAATTCCCCTATCTTCATTCGATCAGTGAGAGACATCTGTTCGACTGTCCAAAAGCTGCTGGCAGTTAAAATTTGTAAATAAAGCGAACACAAAGAACAACATAGACACATAGAGTCCAACAGGGAAAGTGGAACACAACAAAAGAGAGAGACTTATTTGATCTGTAAACTGTCTTTTTGTAGAATCTACTATTCTCTGTCTCTCCTCAGCGACCCGCTCCTTCGTACTGTACCTAAACGCGCTCTTTTTCCGGTAAGTCCACCAAATTTTAGAAGTCGGTGTCACTGAAACTGCCCTATCACTTCTATGAGAAATGTACTCAATCCAAGAAATATGCTGGGCTTTAGGTCTTAAATTATAACAACCAACACACGAAAAGTTAAGAAATATGTCCGAATGTTAGTCGCTATAAAGTACTCCTCTACCCAAAGTTTATCTCTGCTCAGCCCAAGAAATTATCTAGCTGTAACTGTCAGGCCTGGCAAAGGGGGAGAGAAAAGTGTAAAAATAAAGGCGATAAAAGAGGAAGAGAGCTAATTTTTGTTACTTGAAAGAGAAGCATGTCTATATTTCTTTAAAAAAAAAGCAACCAGTTCCCACAAAGTAATTTATTTCAAGAGAAATACACTTTACAGAATCCGGCTTTGCATATTTTTCTTAATGCTTGTCGAAAACATTGAATAAGGTAACAAAAATAACACGCATTCAAGTAACGACAATATTATAACCGAAAAAAAAAGAAGGGTATAAAGAAATATAACGACTGACTTGCTCGAAGCCATGCCGTCAACCACCTACTGTTATATTCTGAGTTGTGGGCGAGAAATGCGTATGGTTGCAAAACAAAGAACGTATATATACTCACAATAACACAGTAATGAGGTTATAGAAATTTTTTATAGATAGAGTAAGTACAGAGACTAGAACGGAGAAATACGTTCACAGTCAAAGAATGAATTCAGTGGTAGTAGTTATAAAGTTCATGTACTGTACTTGTCTCGTGGTGAAGGGATGGTTTTCTCGGAATTAGGATAACGTTGGTAGCTGCGGAAAGCGTTTGATGTATCGGATGACAGGCGCCAGACGGGGTGAAGAATCCTTAACACGGGTCGTGTGAGGGAACAAATCTGTGGTGTAGGAACGCAACTGTTTATTTCCTGTAGAAATTTTACAGGAAGGCACTAGGCCTTAAGTTTTGGGGGGAAGGGGAAGGGTGTGGTCTTGCATTATCTATGTTTTAACTAAGGGAACCTAGCTAGCCACATTCGCCGACCCATTCAACAATACAATATATAGTCATTCATCCGTCGCCTTGCGCGCTGCTACCACCAAAATACTACATTTGCTCTATGGAGAAAGCCCTAATTAAAACCCCGGAAGTGATGCATGATTTTATTTACAAATTGTGATTTTTTACAAATGAATTCATATGATGGGGATGGGAGAAAAACCCCGAAATATATACAATAACAAAGAAACAAGGAAAAAATCCCCCGTTTGGTTGCCCTCCGTCTATAAAATTGGAGGCCGACTGTTTTCCGGGGCGAAGGAACCGGAAACAAGTCGGACCTGCCCTAGGTGGGACTGGGATCCTAATCTATAGGGGTAAAAAAAGAAGATAACGGGTCGGGCACGGTGTGGGTCGATAAAAGACGGTAATATGATTTTTATACATATGAATGTTCAAGATCTTCAGAAAAAGCGGACTGGGATACAGGTTGAGGTCGAAAAATAATGGAGATGGGGAAGATCTTGAGTACTAATGACTAGATGACGGGGACAATGACTGACAACATACTGCTAACTAGGTTACAAGGGGAAAAAACTTTGCCTACTTACCGGGGGTGGGGTCCCGAAGGACCCGTACCGTAGACGCCATGAGCGGGCAGAGGAGGGAAGGATGACTCCAACGTTGCCCCCTTTCGTACGACCAGGCTCGCTGCATTCACCCACCTTCTGTTGAATGTTATGCGATCCAAGCATTTTCTATCGCATCTGATTTTGACCCTCAGCTGATGCCGAAAATACAAAACCAGATCGCGATGAGAAAAGTTTGCATCGTCATACAATCCCTTCTTTCGCGTGTTCCAAATCACCATTCGAGCTACAGCCAGGATCGCGAGAAACACCACACGCTTCTCACCCTGAAACGGAGGAAGAACGTTGTCCACGACGTAACCAACGTCGAGCAGCACGAGCTGCTTGGGTTCGATGCGAGCCGTCCACTCCCCGACGTGATCCCAAAACGGGCGGACTCGCTCGCAGTAGTAGAAGGCGTGCTCAGCCGTTTCTTCCAACCCACTGCCGCAGCGAGGACAATCAGGCATGTCTGCTAGGCCCGCTTTGTAGTTCAAGCCGAGAAGGGGTAACGCATTCCGTACAAGTCGCCAGGTGAGCGAGAACTCGGAGTTGTTCAAGAAGCTCGATCCTGGCGCCCAATTCCAGTGAGAGCGGATCTCCTCCGCCGTCCAGCCTCGCCGCTCGCTAAGAGGATCAGAAGCGGAACCCACCACTAACTCCCGATATAGCTCTTTCCGAGGCCGTGAAAGGTCACTGGACCCAAGAAGGTTACGAAGGGCCTTTCGGCATTCGCTAAAAAACAGTGCTTCGCCCAAAGGCCTACGTTGACCTTCAGCCTTTGGGTCTGACTTGAGGCGAGGAAAAGTCCGACTCGCCTTTCGTCTCCACACTGAGTCCCCTGTCAAGGACCGGCCGAGGTATGCAAGTTTTTCAGCAAGCCAGTGGCTCTCCAGATCAGGCATACCCAGACCCCCGTTGCGTGTACGTTGGATACAGACCTGCCTACGGACCATCGGCCTTGCACCTCCCCAGAGTAATCTGGAGAGGGATTGTTGCAGTGCCAACCGACGTGCCTTAGGCAGAGGAAGTACAGCCAATCGGTAAAGGATCAGAGGGAAGACGTACGTGGCGCACGCCTCCGCCCTGCCCTTTAAGGACAACCTCCTTGAAAGCCAGATTCCCACCTGAGCATTCACCTTGGTTTGTACTTCCGACCAATTTCGCTCCAGTTGGAGGTCGGGCCCGAACCACACCCCGAGGATGCGGATGGGTCCGTCACTCCAGCGGAAGGGCCCTGGAAGAGTATTGCTACCCCTCCAAGCACCAAGCCGCAAACCTTCGCTTTTGTCAAAATTGACCTTGGCTCCTGCGATCCGCTCGTACTCGACAACCGCCTCTTTCACAGCCTTTATATCCAGACGGCGGGATACAAAGACTGTGATGTCATCAGCGAACGCGGAAACCCTTGCCGCAAAGCTGCTGACAAAAGGTATACCGCGCAGGGACGGACTTGTCCCCTCATCCCTAAGCCTGCGCAGGAGGGGCTCCAACGCGAGGACATAGAGAAGAGGAGACAAAGGGCAGCCCTGCCGCACCGAACGCTCGATCGCGAATACCCTCGAACGCCTTCCGTTCACCTGCACCACTGCCTGAGGGTTGTGGTACATCATGCTAATCCATCTGCGGAACTCCGGTTTGAATCCGGCAGTCTCCAAAACAGACGCCAAGAACCGATGGTCAACCCTATCGAAGGCCTTGGACTGATCTAAACTGATCAGCGCGGCTTCTGTGTCGTCTTCTATCCCCTCTAGGACCTCGCGAATCAAGTGCAGATTGTCCTGGATCGATCTTCCCTTCACAGCAAAGGTCTGTTCAGGGCCGATCAGATCACTGATGACACGCTGTAAACGATTCGCCAAGACCCGGGCCAAAATCTTTAACTCTGTGTTAAGCAGAGTTATGGGCCTGTAGTCATCTAAACCCTCCCAAACATGTCTGCCACCTTTCTTCAGCAATGTGATCACGCCCTTGGTAACGCTACCAGGGATGGCTCCCTGGGCGAACCAATGGTTGAACACATCCGTCAGAATAGGCACAAACATGTGCGACATCCTCAAGTACACTTCGTAGGGCAAACCATCTAGTCCCGGCGACTTGTTCAGGCCGACCTGCTTCAACGCATCACGGACTTCGCATTCAGTAACCACACCCTCGCAGCTAACCGCTTTAGCCACCCGGAGGCGGGGAAAGTCGGCAAGATAGCTACGAAACTCCCGGATCGGGAGATCAGGGCAGCGGGCAAAGCGATCCCGAAAGTGCGCCCGAAAGGCATCACGTATCTCACGACTCGAATGCAGCAGTCGCCCGTCCGCGGTCTTGACAGACGCGACGTACCGATCGGGGAACCTTCGCACTTCTTCTTCACGCGCAGTCGCGTTCGATTTCACAGCTTCGTAGAGAACTCTATTTAACCTAGATCTAACTACGTATCCCTTGTAGCGCTCGCTATTCTCACGCTCAAGGTCCCTCCTAGCTAGTTCTACACCTAGGGAGTCCCCCCCAGCCACCGCCCGGGAAAGTCTATCGTCTATAGCCTTCGCCTCCTTGGCCTTATCTAGTTTGAGCTGTTGACCGTATTTGGTGGCGAAGTCTCTAATCCTATATTTGAGAGAGGCCCACCACCTATTCCCGGTAACCGCCCCCACTAACGCCCGCTGAATTAGGGATTCCAGCCGGTCCCGGAAGTCCCGTATCTCCAGTAAGGAGGTATTGAACTTCCAGTAACCGGCCAGACTAGGCCTATTTACTAACCGTAGACTGACTCTAACAAGTTTATGGTCAGTCCACGCTATCAAGTGGAACGTGGGACAACTAACAAAGTCAATGTCAGCTCGTCTCACTAACACTCTGTCCAAGTAGGAACCTACTTTGGCAGAGGGCGAACTATCTAGCCACGTCCACATCTCCCGCGCTGGGTGATCGAGACGAAACCTGTCGACGAGACCGTGACGAGTCACGAAGCCGACAAGGCTGCTCTCACACCTTCCCGCACGACTAGCTCCCCGACCGACCTTATCTATCTTGGGATCAAGGATCGCATTCCAATCACCCATTAAGACTAGCCGCTTCGTATCGTCCAGGAACGGCGCCAACCGACGAAAAAAGGAAACCCTCTCCGCAGCGATATTGGACGCATAAACCGCAACCAGACGAAACTTGAAACTTTTCACGGCAACATCGGCCACAACCAGCCGGCCCCCGTCACCTGCAAAAACAACGTCAACATCAGCATCAAGGCTGCGTCCAACTAGCAAGGAGACCCCAGCGCTGACGTGGCTGCCGTATGCTGAGAAAACGTTAAAGTCGTTTTCCAGCACCCGACAGTCAGCGTCGCAAGTGAAGTGGGTCTCCTGCACTGCAGCAACATCTACGCAGAGGTTCTTGAGTTCACCAAGCAAGCGCGCACACTTGCTTGAATCCCTCAGTCCCCTCACATTCAAACTGGCAACGTTTAAAGCCATCGATCCGACTTACCTTACTCATCGTCGACTACGGGCCGGAAATCCTTGGGCGTGAGAATGCCGACAGCCTGACGCAGGGAACCGGTACCGAGTTCAGTCGTCACTCGGTTGTCCCTGGTGATTCCGCCGACATCTATGGGGAACTTCAGCTTTAGGGCCCTGTAAAGAGACGGGTGAACCAAAATCGGGACCCTCCCTGAACAGTAAGTTAAACATTTTTTGAGGGAGGAGTGCTCCAACTCCGCCAGCTTTATGCCCGTATCAGTCTGACAGACCGTACTCAAGAACTTCCATACGCCCATGGTACGGTCGCCAGCTGACCGGACAAAAGTGGTCACCATGGCTGCACTCCTGAAATTCGCTGGATTTGAGACATTAAGATTTTTTACTTTTTCCAGGCTGAGCAACGGCTTTAGTGCCTTCCGGAGCTGGAAGTCCCCAACTGCCTCCAGCTCCGCAGAGCGCAAAGCCGCTGCCCGCTGTATCTGTCCGATGGATAGTTCATTGTGGTTTGTTTTCTTTGGGGGGTCAGTTTTTCTTTTTGGGGAAATGATTGCTGGGAAAAGTTCCTGAGATGAAAAGTCTGCTGGGCTGAGTGAGGGAAGGGATGGGGTTCGGGCTAGGCCCGAGGGTTGTGCCCTTTCAGCAGACTGAGATCTGGGGAGTGGGATTTTGAAGGGGCGGTGATATTTTTTGAAAAGTTCATGTTGGGGTGAAAGAGAGTCCATTTGTTGGGGAGGAGGCTGTAAAGTGATTTTTGGAGGTGGAAACTGTGGTGGAGGTAGTGTAGGTGGCGGTGAAGGTACTGGTGGAGATGGGAGAGGTGTTTGTGGTTGAAAGGTTGGTTTTTTTCGGGGCACATTTTTTTGGCTGCCCCTTCCCCACTGTCCCTTCTCCTCTTCAGATTGGGTGGATGTTTCCATTTCTTCGATGATTTGTTTATTTTTCTTTTTAGTTTTTTTTGGTGATGGTGCTGTTGTTGTTGCTGGTTTCTTTGGTGTCATTGTTGCTGGTGCTGCCGGTGATTCTGTTGATGTTGTTGTGATTGCTGCTGCTGTTGCCCGTGGTTTTGTTGGTGTTTTTGCTGCTGCTGCTGCCGGTGGTTCTGTTGTTGTTGTTGTTGTTCTTGCTGCTGCTGCTGTTGCTGTCGGAGATTTTGCTGCTGCTGCTGCCGATGGTTCCGGTGTTGTTTTTGCTGCTGCTGGGGCCCTGGTTTGTTTTTGAGGAGGGGATGAAGTTGGACTTTTTTCCCCTTGTTTAGGGGATCCCCTCCTCTTTTTGGTCACTTCAGTCCAGCCCTCCTGATTGTTTTTGGGCTGGACCTGACCGGGCCCTTGGCCTCCGCTTCTTTGTTGATGGTGATGGTGGTGGCCGCTACGTCTTTTGTTGTTGTTGTTGTTGTTGTTATTGACGCCTTGTTATCAGGTCGCTGGGGGCAAAACTTAGCGATGTGTCCGATTTGTTTACACCCCCAGCACCTGGGGCGTCTCCCTTCCACCATCACCATCATCTGCCGATCCCCGCATATCAGAGTTTCGGGGATGGCTTTAAAGCCATCCCTTGACAGGCACAGCTGGAAGGCATAATCCCCGTAGGCTGTCCCGGCCGGGGATCTGAGGAGGTTAACTTCCTCAACGTGGCCAAAGGCACTAAGATATGCCGCGAGGACCTCCCCAGTGATGATGGCCGGGACATTACATACCGTGACTCGAAGCCTACGGGTTCCTTTATACTCCAGCTGTAGCCTGAAGTGTTTCGTTATGATGTCCGATTCAGCCGTTTTTGCCGCTTGTTTTTCTGTAGGAAGGAGGACATCCCATGTCGCGAAACTTTTACGGCAAAAGTATTGGCATGGGATGCCTGCCTTCCTCAGCAGCTCCTCAAAGACATCCTTTGTTAGCCCCACTAGCCTTTTTGTTTTGAGGTCGGAAACGACCAGCGAGAGGACTCTGGGCGCGATTTTCTCGGCGATTTCCGGGATGGGCAGTATTTCGTTGCCTTTGAAATACTTGGCAAATCTGCCCACCCGGTCCTTTTCATATTCATCTGGTCCTCTCTGCTGGCCTTTCCAGGCTGTGGGGCTTTGTTGGGCCGGCTGAATCGGACTGTCTTCGGAGACTTGGGGATCGTCGGGGATCGGCAGCGAAGGCCAATTCGATCCTATTAGGCTTACTGTGGTCTTTGTAGGGGTTGCCGTTTCACCCTCCATGGCTGAGGTAGAATTAGCAGCCAAGGAGGGTAAAGGAACTAAAACCTCCACCTGTTGCAAGTATGGAGGGGGGTTCTACTGTTAAAAAAGACGCAAAAAAATAATTAGACACAAAAAACAGTGAAAAAGAAGGCCACAAAAAAACACGTAGAACCCCTGAAAAAAATAAGAAACGACAAAAAAGACACAAAAATAATAAATTCCGACGACAAAAACACAAGTCGGATAACAAAAACAAGTGATTTAAACAAGCGTCACAAATAAAGAATTCTCGGTAAGACTTGAAAAAAATGAAAAATAAAAAAATTCAAACAGAAAAAACAAAGTCTTACCGAGATAACCAATTTAACAATCCAAGTAACAAAGGTAGTAACAAAAATTTGACTTCAAGTGAAATAACAAGTCTGTCGTGGAGGAACGCGACTGACTGATGATTATTTGGTCCGTCTATTTATACGTTTTCTGTAGGCTCAGAACGGCAATTTTTGTGCCCCGCGGGAAGCGTTCCGATTGGATATTTATTAATGTATTTTTTTTTTTGTTAATTTATCGCAAACGGAAGTTCTGCGCGGAGCCTATGCGTGAGCGACTAACTTTTCATTTTGGGTTGGGAACTCGAAGTGTTAACTTCCGTTTTTTTTTTCTTTCTTCTTTTCTTTCTTTTTGTTTTTTTCAAATCAAGGCAAGATCTCGTCTTGTAACAGCTCCCCCAGATCTTACCATGATTTGAAGTTGCTATGTTGTTAGTGCTTGCTTGCGTGCGTGTTTTTTTTTTGTTTTTTTTTTTTCGAGGTTATGTATTATGTATTTTGTTTTTTGGCACATAACGAAGTCTTTAAAGCGTGCTGGGAGTTGCCCTCGTGTTGTTCGTTTCGTTGGGTTTTGGGTATTGTCTCCGGAACTGCAGTCATTTGCGACAAGATGCTCCCCTGACGAAAGTGTAGGGAGTTGTGACAACGGGTGATGGGTAGGTTGCCGGGGTGGACAAGGAGATAGGAGTGGTCGTGTCGACGGGTGATTGGGAATTTGGTGAGGTGGGGATAGAGCTGGAGGTGGTCGATGCATGTGTTGCAAGTCATTTGGTCGTGGTACGAGTCGACGGACGTGTCCACGGTGAACCCAATGCGTTTCACAGTTGTCGTTTTTCACTTGAACTACCAAACCGTTCGTTTTGGTGACCTCAAAGTCACCTATCCAAGGCAGGTGAGACAAGTGGGCTGTTGCAGATTGCGGTCGGTGGAGTAGCACCTTGTCACCGACTTGTATCGGGTCTTCGAAGATGCTGCGGTTCAGTTTGGCTTCCATTTTGTGGTCAGCCTCGTTGTTCGCCAAGGCGACTCTTTGATGCACCTGTCGGAGCAGAGCATTTATCTGCATACCGTAAGCACCTGGGTTGTTGTTAACGATGTCTTGGCAGGGGATCTTCGGTAGACCAATGTTTGGTTGGCGGCCGGTGATAATGTAATGCGGGGATGCACCAGTGGCGGTGTTGGCTGTGGCATTCATTGAGGAAACTGCCGATTCGAGAACGTCCGTCCATTCACAGTTTCTGTCTTCGCAGATCATGTAAAGGGCGTTTTTTAAGGTCCGGTGTTGCCTCTCAATGTTCCCCGAGCTTTGTGGTCGCCACGGGCAGTGAAGTTCCCGGGTGATCGAGGTTAGGTCACAAAATTCCTTGTAGGCCTCACCAGTGAAGTGGGTTCCTCGGTCGGAGGAGACAATGCGGGGAATCTCGCGGTGACGAAGAAAGAACTGGTAGAGTCCGCGGGCTGCGTCGATTGCGCGGTCTCTGGCACATGGTATGGCCATGAGGTGGCGGCTGAAGCTGTCTAGGATAGTAAGTATGTACCGCTTGCCCTTTGAGAGGGGCATTGAGACAAAATCTATGTAGACAACCTCGAATGGTTTTCCGCCTCTCTTGCAATGGCCCGTGGACCAGTTTCGGCGCATGCCGTAATTTCCCTTGCGTTTAGCGCAGGTTTGGCATGACTGAACATACGCCCTGATATCGCGATTTTTGAACTCCCACCAGTAGCTGGATAGGTGTTCCTGCATGCGGGAGATCCCTGAGTGGTTGACACAGTCATGGGCTTGGTGGAGATATTTTGTCCGGAGCTTGTAGGGTACTACCAGTTTTGGTGTGTTTGTAGTATCCCTGATCATCAATACAGATGTACCAGGTTCCAAGTAGAATTGGTGCATGTGTTTGTTATATAGCCCGGTACGATGATCTTTGGGGTCGAGTAGGGTAGCATCCGGTCTTGGGATTGCCAACTGAAGAGCTCTGATGATTTTTGAAAGTGTGTCATCACAGGCTTGTTCCGCTGCAATACCCATGTGGTCAGCTATCTCTTCAACCGGGATGGTCGATGTGGCATGAAACGCGAGGAATGCGTCGATGGCCTGCAGATGATGCTGAATGTTCCGTGTTGTGTGAGTCCCAGGGAGCAGCTGGGAGCTTTTGATTTCGTCCATGCACCAGGATGGAACGTAGATGTTTAGACTGGAGCCTTGGAGTTTGAAGCGCTTCCCTGCAGGTGTGGGGTCTGGCGTAAGCTTGTCCTTGCTGTGGCCATATCTCCGACTGAGCATGTCTGCCCAGACATTCGATTCACCTTCTACATATTCCAAGACGAATTTGTAGCACGATATTTCCTTCTGCCATCGTCGTATCTTCGCATTGTTGAATTCACGTTGATCCAAGTATGTGAGAGATCGATGATCTGTGAGGACGACGAAGGGACGACTACGCAAGAAGTAATCGAATTTGGTGATGGCCCATTTTATCGCATATGCTTCGCGTTCAGTTGTTGACCAGTTGCGCTCCGTCGCGTTAAAGGTGTGTGAGGCAACTGCTATTATTTTCTTTTGGCCGTGTTTATTCTCTTGCATGAGAATGGCCCCACATGCGATATCGCTGGCGTCGGTGGTGAGGGTAAAGAGTCCGGTGAAGTCGGGGAATGAAATGATTGGTGGTGAAGCGAGGCGCTTCTTAATTTTATTGAAAGCCTTGTTGGCCCCTTCGGTCCAGACGAATGTTCGTCCGGGCTTATTTAGTTCGTTTATGGGGGCCATTAGATTGGAGAACATGTCGGTTCTGATGCTCTCATTAAGGCGTGTCTCGATGAATTGCCGAATCCATACGAGACGTCCGATGAGACTTTGTAGTTCTTTTCTCGTTGTCGGGGGTTTCATGTCGATAATTGTGCGGACATATTCGGGGTCGGCCTTGAACCCGTCGCTATTCACGATGCGACCGAGAAATTTAGCTTCGGACGCAAGAAAAATGCATTTTTCCGGGTTTAGTTTTAATCCGAACTTGCGTAGAGCAATAAATAATTGCTCCAGCGCTGTCACATATTCCTCGAAGGTTTTGGCGTGGACAAGATTATCGTCAATATATGACGATATGTTCGCGCGTGAGGCAACTGTGTCGAGAGCCTCAGATATGCATCGCGAGAAGATTTGTCCAGCGGATGTTAGACCGAAAGCCAGACGGGTGTATTGGAAACAGCGTCCTTTCCAAGTAAAGGCCGTTTTATGGCGGTCACGTTCGTCAATGACGATTTGCCAATAGCCATTGCGGAGGTCGAGTGTTGAGAAGTACTTGTTACCTTCGCCAATCTTGTTGAATGTCGAGTCAATGGTAGGTATTGGGTATGGGTCGAGATCGACTAAAACCTTGTTGAGGGTTCTTTTGAAATTTGCGACCACTCGGATCTTTCCGTTTTTCTTGCGGACGGCAAAAACGGGACTGTTAAATCCTTTAGGGTCGTTGCAAGGTTCGATAACACCCTCACTTGCCATGCGGGCAATTTCCGCGTCAACATCATCCTCCAGTGCTTGGGCTATAGGGTGCTGTTTTTGGCTCCTGGACTGGCCGTTGGTTGGTATGCGTATGGGCTTGATGAAAGTGCCCCTTCTATTGTCGTCGGTGCCGAGAATGTCCGCATAGCTAATGAGTAAATCGGCGGTAGCTTCTAATTCACTACGGCTATGATGGTCTGGAAGCGATAGGCCTACGGTTTGCTTAAGCCAATGGAGTTTTTGGTTGAGAGTCAACCCGTTAGGCGATGATCTGGCTGTGGCTCGTGGTTCCTCGTTGGAAACGGTTAGGGCGCCGTGTGAAAGGTTGTGGGTCGGTTTTATCCTTGGATGGACGGTTGTAGAGAGCGGGACAGTATGTTTTAGCTTGCCAGATGGGAGTGTGCGCGCAAGTTCTACAGTCGCCTTCTGGTTATCGATAGTATAGGATAACAGTGTGTGGTGGCCGAGTATGTTCTGGCCGATCAAGATGGGAATGTCTGATGTCGTGATCAGTGTGTCGACGTTGCAGAAAGCGGGAGAAGTATCGTCACCCAAGGTAATGTCGCAGGTGAGCTTGCCCAGAATAGAGATGTTCCCTCCGATTCCTTTGACTCGGATGTTGGTTTTGGACATGTGTCTTCTTGGATCTTCAGGTAAGCGAGAAATGGGAATGATGCAAGTCGTGCATCCGGAATCCAGCATGCCTACACCGGAGAATGTGATGCCGTTGTTGCGGAGGTTGACCTGAACAAGGGGCGATCGGAGATCAGGTTGGATTTGAACGTTAAATGTGTGATGATGCTGAGTGGATACATGGACCTGGGAACGATTCATCACATCTCGTTCGGTCCCAACCGAAAATCCAGTTCGTCGAAGCGCGTCGCGTGTTCATGGTTGTGCTGATCGCTATCTATTCCAGGTAAACCGGTGTCAGTGGTCGCTATGTGTGCTTGAGTATGAAGGGGGGGAAAATATGGGCACCTGTTGCCCTTAAAGCATGCGCGGCCTCGTAAGAAATTTTTGCACATTGCTTGTTGGCTGGGTTGGCCAGCGCTTCTTTGTGCCCGGTTGTGCTTCATGTTGTAGGTGGGGGCGGTTCGATTTTTCCAGTCAACGATGGATGGGTTCCGCCTGTGGGTTTGTCGCAGTTGCTTGTTCAGATCCAGCAACTGTAGCTGTACGTCGGCTAGTATCTTGTCACTTTCAAGGCTACGAGGTTTGTCAGAGTGTGTAGGTTGGCTCGCCATCAGCGCAGTGGTTTCAGCGGCGGTGGTGATGTCCGTTTTGATACCACGATCAAGATAGCGTTGCGCATCGCTGGCTATACCACCCGCTGAGTAGTGTCTGTCCATAGTTTTGACGAGGTGTGGATAGATGTTAGGTGTCCATGCCTTGATCTTTTCACTCATGAGCATGGCCCCCATTAGGGAAAATGCAGTTTCGGCCGTCATCTCAGCATTTTGTCTGTCCGACTTGAATTTTGCCGTGATGTGGACTGTGGCCTCTCGGATTGTGTTTTCAAGTCAGCCTGCAAAATCAGTGAGTTTCTCTCCCTCATGTCGCTGAAGGTCCCATGCTCGGCTTAGGTACTGGAAGTTTGTCATTTGGTTCCCGTGGATGGATATAAGGTAAGCCTTTAGTTCCTCGAACGTGGACGTAGGCTATCTTGAGTCCTCCATCTGCTGGAATATGCCTTCGTTCAGTAGTTGCTTTGCCAGCTTGACAAACTCCTTCTCCATTGCAGGATATTCTCTTAATTCTGGCTTAACGTGTATGGTGTAAGCCTTATTAAGGTCGGTAATGAAGCGGTTTACATCGCTGCCCGGTTCGAAGGTCCGGATGGATTTTGTGGCGTCCCGAAGTGACTGCTGTCGCAATAGAAGCTCATAGTTTGTGGTGTGTTGTTGCAATGTGTGCGATCGATCGTGTGCGGTAGTTTGCAGAGCAGTTAAAAGTTTGTGGAGGTCTGTTTTCAGTTCACTAATGATTAATTGTGCTTGCGGGTTGTCTGCTGGCTCCATGTCAATTTTCGTTTGGAGAATCGCTGCTTTTTGCTGTTTTATAAGTTCCAAGATTTCTGATCGAGAAAGGCCGGAGTATTCCATACTTGTTTTGCTGCACGCTTGACACCAGTGTTATATTCTGAGTTGTGGGCGAGAAATGCGTATGGTTGCAAAACAAAGAACGTATATATACTCACAATAACACAGTAATGAGGTTATAGAAATTTTTTATAGATAGAGTAAGTACAGAGAGTAGAACGGAGAAATACGTTCACAGTCAAAGAATGAATTCAGTGGTAGTAGTTATAAAGTTCATGTACTGTACTTGTCTCGTGGTGAAGGGATGGTTTTCTCGGAATTAGGATAACGTTGGTAGCTGCGGAAAGCGTTTGATGTATCGGATGACAGGCGCCAGACGGGGTGAAGAATCCTTAACACGGGTCGTGTGAGGGAACAAATCTGTGGTGTAGGAACGCAACTGACTGATGATTATTTGGTCCGTCTATTTATACGTTTTCTGTAGGCTCAGAACGGCAATTTTTGTGCTCCGCGGGAAGCGTTCCGATTGGATATTTATTAATGTATTTTTTTTTGTTAATTTATCGCAAACGGAAGTTCTGCGCGGAGCCCATGCGTGAGCGACTAACTATTCATTTTGGGATGGGAACTCGAAGTGTTAACTTCCGTTTTTTTTTTCTTTTCTTCTTTTCTTTCTTTTTGTTTTTTTCAAATCAAGGCAAGATCTCGTCTTGTAACATACTGTTAGTTTAACTTTTGTTAATGATAAAATACTTTTCTTTGGTATTTTATATCAAAGTTCATTTTGAAGCTAATTTTAGGGTTTATTCTTTTCGGTTTCTCCTTGCGTAGAATCAACCTGGACAACAGTGTTCTTCTAGTTTCCTGTGTAGACTTGTTGAAAACAAAGTTTACTATTTCTTTAAGTGATCTTCGAGTATACCACCGTTTCCTCCCCGTAGATGAATATCTTTTATTTCAATTCGAATTGTCTTCTGTTAAGCCTACGGAGGCTTTTACCACATCTTTTGACCAGAGCTAACATCTTCTCTTGTCGGTAAAAAGTCTAATAATAATGTCTCCAGACCTTAGACTCAACTTTCTTTTGAAGGGGACAGCATATCAAAACTACAAATAGCCTGCAGTAGGCTTGTTGTTTCAACAAGTAACAAAAAAAAAAAAAACTGTTAGGAAAATAGGCTTTGCCTATAGCGAGTAAATAGGCCTATTTTGCTCAAGTTACTTTGCTTGAAAAAAACAGAATAAAATCGAAGATGAATAAACAAGATCTCGCAAAGCAAAAGAAGCAAGCCAAGCAAATCTTTCTGCTCGTGCTGAAGAAAAAAGACAGCAGACCCTTGTGGGTCTCACTTAAATAACAATAGAAGCGGGAGCTAACAGCACAACTTCAAAACAGCCAATCAGATTCGAGCTGACATTAACTGCTGAATTTACAATTTTCAACAATTCTTCCAACATACCAGTTCTCACCATTGTGAGAAAAGGAGAAAGTAAGAATTCACGTTCGCTACAATATGTTCAATTCAGAAATCCAAAAAACAACTCTTTATTTGTGCAACTACATAAGAACGAAAATACAAAACGAAAAGCAGTTGTGTGTGTGTGTGTGTGTGTGTGTGTGTGTGTGTTTTTGCGACAGAAACAAAATATGATTTATCTACAGACTTGGCATATTCTCATTTGGTTATTTTGGGGTTATATCTAGTTTGTGTCATGTGCTGAAAGCGTGAATCACCACTGAAAGCGGGTGGCCATGAAATGACGATACCATGTTTTCCTTTTACGTTAAGCTAACAAAATATGCTGCCTCCTTGTGACTGTTCGGATAATCTCCACAGCTTAATTGTTTGTATGTAAGTGATAAAATATTTGATGGTTGTAAGTGACGAGCATTCCGGAAATTTCCAAACTGTGCAGGGCCGATTTGCTTATTGATTCATAAATACTCTATGATTTTATTTGATTTGAATTTTAATTTATTCTAGATGAGGATAACCACGCCGCCATGCTGTTGGGATCCACTCACGGAATATTTTAGTGAAATTAAACGTTTTCTGTCATTTGTGACCTGAAAGTGTAAGTATTAATTCTCGTTGATACAACTACGTATCGTTTTTTTTTCTCTTATTTATTAGTTTTCATCATAAATGACAGAATTATTTAAACATAAATCAGCTTTTCTGCTTGTCTACTGGTTCAAGATAGTAGCATGAATCGTATTAGAGAGATGAAAACGCAGGAGCACCAGTCAACAGAAATCCTTTCAAATTGCTCGATTTAACTAAAGGAGAAAAAAGAAATAAAGAAAAGAACATGGAATTAGAGCAAGACTTGGATGAATTTCATTTCAGTAGCCAACTGTTTTGTAGAGTTGATGTTTTCACTGCAAGACTTTAAAAAGCAGTACCTGCATTTCTTTGGGCAGTTTTTCAATGTCTTTCCCAATGTCTATTCCATTACTTTTGGTATTGTTGGCCTTCTGTCCATATCACAATGTACTTGTAGCGTTAACTTGGACATTCTTGTATCAAGGCTGACACCGGAAGTTGAAGAATCGAAGAGAAAATAAGTTGAAAGGAAAAATTAATTGAAAAAGAGAGAAAATATGAAGCGACGCAGATGAAAAAAAAAAATTATAACAGAAAAAGCGAGGAAGGAAATAAGTAGCGTTGTCTACCCAGTTATTACCTGTAAAAATCACGGGTATTTTTTAATTTCTAAATGGGTCGTGTAAGCATATAGAATTTTTCATTACTTTGTAATGAGAACAGATTGTAGTACTACGGGGTTTTAAGTAGGATTTTGTTCATTTTTCTAATGACGGAAGAAAGGAAAATAGCTTTTATATTTTGACTTTATTTCTAGGTTCATCAACCATTCTGTTGGTGGGAAATAATTCCTGAATCCAAATAAAATGGTTGCATCTCCTAAGGTATTAAAATGTGTTAGTCGTTTACGAGCAGATATGCTCATTATTCGGTGTTTTTAGTCGTGGGTTGCTGGTAACAGAGACGGCTGCTAGGGGAGATACGGTCTTACGCCAAGTACAAGATTTGGGCGGACGCATGCGCTGCCTGCAAGCAGCCGAGGGAAGAGGGGTCAGTCTAGTATCAAAGGTAAACCTGAAGTGAGAGCGAATCTCTTTCTATTTCCCGCGTATACGTCGCCCCAACATCCTGCTAGGTACTTCTGGGAGTTTCTGCATTTTTTAAATTTATTTTAATTAATTTGATTTTTTTTATCCACTACTGTATTCTCTCGCACTCTCTCTCAATATATATATATATATATATATATATATAATGATCATATGTTTTCTATAAGATTTATTTATTGCTATTTTTGTTTGTGTTGCTCGCAATGATATTATTGCAAACATTAAATGTTTACTGTATCTTTACGCCGACTTCAAATTTCTTAATTTTGGTAATTATGAGTATTGATTCAAAGGAAAAAAAACAAAAAACTAAAGATCGATTTTTTATGGGCAGGTTGTTGGAAGAAATAATTGGGATTCTCTTTTCTTTTATTTGATTTTTATTTCTCTTTATGTAATGACGAGGCTTGTACTAATTTTTCCCTCCCAAGATGAATAAAAGAAATCGACTGCTCTTGTGTGTGCATGCGCTCTGTACTGTGTGTAACGTTTAATATTTTATGGGCTACATGATTTTATATCAAGTTATAAAGTAGCCGTCAGTGAGGAAGAAGAAAACAAAGACACAGAAATCAAAATTTCTAAATATACGAAACTGCAAAACAACGAAAAGATGAAAATGATTAAACTAACATGTATTCCTTCAAGTACAAATTATACACAAGAACTTACTTTTATAGCTCAGTCGGCTGGGATGTCGAATACATCGACTGTATCTCTGCAGAGGGTTAACACCCTCTTCCCCAATTAGTGTCCTAGACATGACATTAAACCACTCAACCCAGTCATCTGGGGCCGTAGAATACACCGACTGCATCTCTGCCGTGGTTTAAGACTCTCCATCCACAACGAGTGTCCTGGATATGACATTAAACCATCTGATGACGAGGCTCTAGCTTTGGAGCTTTGGAGAATATGGAGTACTTCTTCATTGCCATTGCTCCAGGATCCCCTCTAAAACGGAGTGGTAGTATCTGATAGGGGTCAAGTATCTTGGGGTCAAATAAAACTGTTTGGCATTTAAACGGTATGCAAACAAGGAACTGATGTTGAATCGAATTGTTATAAATAGAACTATTTGACCATTTAACTGCGTGTAAACAAATAACTCATGTCTCGTTGAATTTTTGGTGGTACATAACGATGCTCAAAATCATTTAACTATGTTCAAAAATTGAATTATTGGTATTACATAGCAATAGTTGGAGCCATTTAACTGTGCGCAAACAAATGAGCTCAGACTTATTTAAGAATGTTATCCACAAAATATCCGTTTACAAATCATATATATTGTATATATATGTATAAGGAGGATTTGGCATTAAATAACCTACTATGGTTGATATGTCATAAAACTCAACCAACCTAACCTTACTTTTATATTCGTATATTGCGCCGCAAAGGGAGAGAAAAGGAGAGAGAGAGAGATAAGTTGTTGAATAGGAATGTTACACTGTCTTACAACAGGGGTGGAAGAAATGGTAAGAAAACAATAAAATCAACGAATAGATTGAAATCTAAATGTACAAAAAGGCTCCTTTTCCTTTTTATTCAAAGGGTTTTAAAAGTGTTGTGTACAATTCAACAAGCAGAAACTGATAAAGACCACAGAAAACAGAGTTTATGGTAGAGAACAGAAACGTGTGTCCGTCCAAAATATGGCGGCTTTCGTTACTGCTCATTTATTATAAGCTACTACCAAAAAAAAAACAAACCTCCCCAGGGGCTAAAGGCAAGTAGCTCGATACGTTGGTTCATTCGAAACAAAGGGAGGCAAAAGGACGCCACTTCGGTATCTTGGTTCAATCTATAACACAAAGAAGCAAAGTTTTCCTTTGGTGTGTCAATGAATTAAGGTGGTTTGGTCCCAAAAGAACATATTTTAAGTATTATCCATCCCTGGAAGTTGAAGCGAGCGAAGAAACTGCTGTTTATAAAAATCAGGGGCTGCCAGAATTAGACCTGTCCATTTGTGGTATTTTTCATATGACTTTGAAGGGATCAAAAAAACGTCCACTCCTTCAGTCTGCAGTGCCTTCTGACTGGCTAAAAAAAATCTTGATTCCTTGTCACATGATTGCTCACCACTATATCCGTCAGTAAGACAATGAACTTTAACGGTCAACCGGCTGTTCTATCGTTTTACCATAATAAAGAACTTATGAATCATATCGAGGTTTCACTTAGAATGTAGCATTACCTATTCCAAATTGCGTTCTTGATTGAGTCCCACACATTTGTGTTTGCAATATGTAAAAAGGGCTTAAGCTGTTTTTGTGAAATGTTGACCAGAACGGCGTAGATTAGTGCAGTAGCCGGGGTGACCTTAATAGACAATTAGTAATTCTAATAAAAATCTTTGACTTACAAAGGCTGAAAGGGGACCACAAAGGCTGATTTTAAGGGTTATTAAGAAGGAGTTGGGAAGTTTCCGATTGGACAAAAATTGAATATTAGTTTCTTTAATTTTACTTATTTATCTAGCCAGAATATAAAGGTTGATTCTATTGTGCAGAGATCAAAATTTGTCAGTGTGGTATCTGGGAGTAATGACAATGAAAGGGTACTCCGCCTATCTCCAGATGTGGAGCCTCATCGACAGATTCAGTTTAGTGTCATACCCTCAACACACCTTTTGGTGGTGGTGAGGGGCTCTTACCCCTCTACATGGGATACAGTCAGTGAATTCTAGGTTCTGTCGACAGGATGAGAGTAGCATTCAAGTTGTTTTTAACTATAACAAAATTATAATTTTTCGTTGACTTAAGCAAACATTATTAGATAATGAGTGTATGCGTTTTTAAAAAGATTTGGCAATTTTTAAAAATGTTTTCTGAGTATTTCAACGAGAACTGATTAAAATTTGTTACCGAAATTCAAGATCATTGGACCAATGATAAACGAGGAACTGATAGTCACTAAACACCGTTAAATCTGTATTTACACTATCTTAACGCACGCACACACACACACACACACACACACACACACACACACACACACACACACAAATACGCACGGGCGTGTGTGTGTATGTGTGTATTTAGGCACCATTTCTTCGTTGAGGCATATTTGATTGAATATTATAAATATCCTTTGTCTACATATTTTTTTATTTCGATCCTTTCAAATCGCTGTATGGATGTTATAACATCCGGTTGGAATTATCTAATAAATTTTCTCCAATCAATTGGTTTCCAAATACTTTCGGACCCCTCTTGGTCCATCATCAAGGGGAGTATATTGCTAAAGTACAATACAACATTTTATTCATACTGATGTAACTTTTTTTAAATTTAGTTCTATATATGGCAACAGTAGCAAAAGACGTCTGAGTACATTAGCGCGGGTTTCAAAATTAATTTTCTCGAGGTTGGGACTTTTATTTCTAATAAGTAGGGCTTCAAGAGTCTGTAATCTTTGTTTGCTATTTTGTTGCTCCAATATTGTTATGTTATCGGTAAGAATTTTCCGAAATTCAGTTATAGGGCAGAAATGTTTTTTCAGATGTTGTGCTATTGAACTGGTGTCGGAAAGATGCATAGTACTTAACTTCGAGAAAGTAGTTGAAGTTAAACCAACGTATATATTTTTGTTTTCCAAAGGACATTTAAATTGATATATAACCCCACCGAATAAACACGCATTTATTAAACTTTTTTTACCGCAACCAGATGCACTACAATTATAAATTAGATAAAAACATTTTAAAAACGTTAATTCGAAGACACATACTTTCTACTGACCCTAATAAAAAATAAAATTTAACATATACTATGATAAATTTAAAACCTCTCACTTGGTTATTAATAATAATTCCTCCCCCTCCTCGGTTGGAGTTTTGCTAAGAACTAACATTAGATATCAGTTTAAATTACAGCTTCTTGAAGCCCTACACATTAGAAATAAAAGTCCTAAACCCCAATAGAATTAATTTTGAAACTAGTGCTAATGTACTCAAATGTCTTTAGCTTCTGTTACCATTTATAGAATTAAATAAAAAAATTACACCAGAATAAGTAAGACTTTTGTAATTCCCACTCCCCGATGATGTACCAAAAGGAGTCCAAAAGTACTTGGGAACCACTTAATTATGGAAAATTTATTAGCCAATTCCAGCCGGATGTTATAACGTTCATACAGCGATTTGAAAGAATTGAAATAAAAATATGTAAACAAGGGATGTCTATATATATATATATATACTACAGACTAAACAGAATAACGTAAACAGATAAACTAAACCACTGAGAAGAATATTTTACTCATTTAAAACTTTATGATATACATTTTTCTTTTCGTAAAAATGATTCCACATTTAGTGTTCTGACTTTTTCCAAATTTGATAAAATACATGAAAATAATGAATGAACTTCATAATCTGGTTCGACTGCAGACCCGTGTATTATCGTGACGCACGTCAAATCTCAAAGACAAAGGTAGATTGATAGTTATTATGGTATTAATGTATTGATGGTAAACTTGCGAATAATCAATCCCGAGAAAATTTGGGATCGACAGTGAATCAATCTATGTATTTACCCAACCCCTCGGGCACGGATAGGATATAAAACAGGCTCAATTTTTAAGTGGAGTGAAATTTAGAGTTTTCTTTCTTCTAGATTCGTTGCTCTACCAAGGTTAAAGAATAAGTCTGTCCTCCTATTTATCCATAGCAATGTGAGGGCAGAACAAATAGATTCAAGCCTTTCACAACGGCATTAGCGCTATAGCGATACAGATTACATTATTATTATTATTATTGGGTTTTTAGGTTTAAGGTTTAAGTTGGTTTTACGTGGGTTGCGTTGGTATTTCGTTGGTTGCATTGGTATTTCGTTGGTAGCGTTGGTATTTTGTTGGTTGTTATCCCCTCGCTAAATGTTGATGGAAAATAAAGGTGGTGGAGAAGAACGAAGACGTCGTTAGGTTTTGTATCAAGGTTTTAATGGTAGCATGAAGTAAAGGGGTTTACACTGGTATGCTGCGAGTCTCGTTGGAAGGAAAGAAGGTAGGAAGTTGTTAGAGTGTATCATCTAATTTGTTTTTAACTAGGATCCCTCGGTCTAGAAGAATAGACCCAAGGGATCCATAAACTAGATGGCTCTCCACATAATGGTTGATGCTCTACTGATATTCAGGAACAGACAAATAGACGTCCGTTCGCCTTGAGGATTTCTGAGCGAGAGAGAGATTCGCGGGCTTTCTTCAATTTTTTGGTGCTGCTAGGAAATATGGTTCGGGCTGAATAGGACAAGTCATCCTGATTGGGTGAAAATGTTCGGCGACTCTAACAGTCAAATTAAATTACGCACCAAACAAAAATTCAAGTTTCTTTCTGCTACAACGCCAAGGGAAATGTAAAGAGATGCATCCGAGATATGAACTCGGATCACCGATTCTATTTCTTACAAAGATAAACGTTATGCTAAGCGCGCCTGAAAATCAATGTATATTGACTGGATTGAGTAGGGCATGTACAGTCAGTTAATGGCGACCCAATATCTGTCGGCTTGAAAAGCAGCAGGAAACAAACTGAGAAGAAAGGTTAGGCAAAATGCCATTTCCTCTCCAGCCAGACATTGGCAAATACTTTTATTGTTGTACGATTCATTCGAGCGAAGTTTAAATAAATCGCTTTCAGCTTTCAATTGTGAACGATTTTAGTTACTGGTAATGTTCACCTTTTCGTCTGATGTCTTCGTTTTTACTTTTAACAGTGGTGTATATCTGTTTCTGTCTTCCATTTTTATTTTGGGTTCATATAAAATTAAAGGTTATATTGAATAGCGTATTGATTTCTATATAATGGGTAAATAATGCCAAGCGATTTTTTAAACAGTGGCTGCATCAGTCAAACTTATTTTTTTATTTTTCTTCCGGGTACATTTTTTGCCATTTAGGATCTTACCGATCCGGAAAGATAGACAATATATAGGCACTGCAATGATGTCAAAAGAAAATATTATTTAAGATTATTATATTAATGGCTTTTCATAATTAGAACAACTAGTGTATTTTATCCGGCTTTCCCTAGACAACATGGGTGTGAGGAATCCCCTTGGCGTATTGACTAAATTACTTCACTGTAGTGTCTTGAAGTAAGAGAGTTCAAACTTCAGTCGCGCTATTAGGTTCACTTTCGAACGAATACGCTTTGGAAAGGTATGAACTCTCTTATCCCCAGTTATACTATTTAGTATATGGGATACACATTTTTTCTAGTCTTAAAATAAGCAATAAAAACATAGAATAGAACATTCTAGAAAAATAGGATCGGAAGTCAACTAACAGAAAATATTTAGGCTCGAAAATAAAATAGTAAAATACAAATCTGATTGGTCAATAAATGTCTACGCGCCAAAATTTTAGGACGATTCTTTGACCCACTATTACGGTATAAATAAACACACAGTTAGGAAGCCATTCACAAAGACTAAACCACTAGCCATTAAGTCTGTAAAGCATTTGTTGTATTTGTGGAGGAAATAATATTGGGAGCAATACCCGTAAAATATGGATGCACATCTACTGAAATAACCAAATTACATACATACATCCACCACAAGTATCACTGCTGTTCTTCTATGGATGGATTTGGTATTAATACACGAAAGATGATATGCCATTAAACAAAGAAACTAAACCTTGGCAAAGGAAACGTGAATCGAATCATAACGAGAGCTTATCCTTTATTATTTACCTCCGTATCGAAGATTGACGTCTCAAGTGAGTTGCGATAAAAACAACTAAAGATTTTGTGATCAAATGAGTTGCCAACAGGGATCGAGAATAGAGTCGATGATGAATTTAAAAAGTTTGATTTGGGCTATAACTAACCAATGGCTCTTCGCAGCTCAACTGATTAGAGAAACTGGAGCGTTTAAATTGCTTTCCTAATGTAAAGAGGGTATGAGTAACGAAATAAGGAAGTTTATTGTCGTAATGTTCTCAAAATGAGCTGTTAAAACATCAATACTGCACTTCCTTAAAGAAATGCATATTCGTTTTCATTACAAAAGAACACACACGCTCTTTTAAGTGATCGTGTGTGTGTGTGTGTGTACCTTTATTTAAAATACGACCATAACATTGTAGAGGTGGTATGTATTTAGTTATTTCAGTAGATGCGCGTCCGTATTTTACGGGTATTGCTCTTTATATTATTTCCTCCACAAATACAACACAAAACTTTACAATCGCGTAAAAGAAATGGAATAAAACACGATGAACATTAAACAACAAACAATTTAATATACATAAAACAGAATTTGAAAACAAACAAAAAAACATGATGTGTAAATGGCCTTTTGGAAAATAAAGTTTGGCAAGAAGAAAATAAATTTGTTTACACGTATATGTATGTTTAGAGGTTAACAGAATCCGTAAATAAGTCGTTCTTACTTACATTAAGTTCATATTTTGTTTTATGATTGTGGCGACAGCGTGTCGCGTTGATGAAAGAAAGTTTGCCGGTTTTTTCTTTTGAATATAATTCTCGGCCATTTGAAGAGAGTCCATGAACTTTAGCTGTGGAAGAAAAGGAATTTGCCGGACAGAGTATCGGCTACTACTTCGTGGCTTAGTGGCTAGTCTTAGTGAATGACTCCCTAACTATGTGTTATTTATACCGTAATAGTTGATCAAAGAATCGTCCTAAAATTTTGGCGCGTGGACATTTATTGACCAATCAGATTTGTATTTTACTATTTTATTTTCGAGCCTAAATATTTTCTGTTAGTTGACTTCCGATCCTATTTTTATAGAATGTTCCTATTCTATGTTTTTAGCTGATTGGTTGAAAAATATAAAAATGTAACTTAAATGCTAATGGAGTTTTGATCCTAAATTTCTAGAATGTTCTTAAGTATGTTTTTATTGCTTATTTTAAGACTAGAAAAAAATGTGTATCCCATAACATACAGGCGAACTCAGAGCGATCTGGATCCGAGAACCAAAACGATTATTGTCCCCTTAACCTTTCCTACCCTACCAGACATTTTGTACAGTTATGTGCAATCCTAATTAGATCTTTGTTTCTAAAGTTCCTCGTTTCAAATATACAGAGAAATCTATAATAGCGTTACGAAGTGTCAGTACAAACACATCTAGTGTAGAATATCAATAGAACGACAGGGATTAGAAGTATTAAAAATAACTGATAATTGATTCATTTGACGCCACTTTAAAAATAAGACTCATGTTATTTGGGCTTCTTGGTATTTTGGGCCATCAAGCACTGCCTGATAACCGACCACTCAGCCCACCTCAATTCTAAAGTCCCCTTGACAGTATGAAAGAATATCTTCCAGAAAGTATCACAATAAACTAAAACTAGATTTTCTTGTTTCATCTCAAGAGTAAGATTTAAAACCAGTAAGACAATGCAGTTTCCCCACAATATACAATCAGGGGTTTACACAGGTGCTTCGACCAATAAAAAACTTGTTGGAATAAGTATGTTGAATGACAAGAGGAGCATTTTGAAGAAAACATATCCTTCGTTGTTCATTGCAGTTCTGTTAAATATAGCTTCAGCCTCAATATTTTTGAACACCCCCCATATATATATATATATATATATAAATGTTTTTTTCTTTCAAAAGAGACGAGTTATCTGGGAAAAACTGGAAAAACAGTCGGAGTTATTTTTAGTTTTCCCCCTATATATATATATATATATATATGTGTGTGTGTGTGTCAAAAATATCATGGATACATATTTCGATATATATATATATATATATATATACATAAACAGCTTTAAAAAGAGTGTTCATTTTAAGATACTTTAAAATTCTAAAAAAACGGGAACCCTTCGTTTCGATCACGCCTCATCAGAGAAAAATACTGTGATATATGAGTGGTCAAGAGAAAATAGATCGTCGAAAAGAGTGTGTGAAAGGAGGGGAGAAAACAAAGCCGAAAAAAAAAATCACCGTAAACAAGAGGGATAGGTATGGATAATATTGTTTACTTCAAGAACTAAGTTAGGATTGTTTAAATTAAGAGCTGTTGTGTAAATAAAAGTAATCTGTAAAATTTATTTTCTATACACAATGCAGGATGAAATTTTGTGATGAGGAGGGCTTCAAATACGGATAAGTGTAACTCGTTACTTGAGGAGGTATGTTTGGCTTCTCACAACGTCAAAGTACGACACAAGGTTTTTATAACGTTTGCTCAGTAAGCTGGGGTTGTAGAATGCACTGAATGCATTTCTACAGTGGGACAAGACTCCCCAAACGAGTTTCCTGGATATGACACTGATGGTGAGGCTTCAGTAATGCTGGAGCTTTCAGGAATGCTGAGCACTCCATCATTGCCATCGCACCCTGGTTCACTCTGGCCTGGAGTAGAAGCATCTGATAGGGTCTTATCTGAGAACTAAACTGTGTGCTTGTGTTAAACTGAATAGTTTGAAATAGAACTGTTTTGACATTTAAATTGTGTACTTATGCTAAACTGAATTGTTTGAAATAAGAATGCTTTTACATTTAACTGTGTATAAACCATACTTATACTTAACTGAATTGTTTGAAATAGAACTGTTTATATGAATAAAATGGATTTGGGATCAATAACCTACAATGGTTTATATGCCATAAAACCAAACCAAACTAAACCAAAACTGGGCACGGATTCATGGTCAAGACACACCTGGAGTCTCCAAAATGGCCTTGGGCTCCGTCGGTATTCCCCTAAGAGGCGCCTCAGGTGCCAGGCGATAAACCGAACCTTGCCGAAGCAGCTAAAAACTTGGGAGGACGGCTTCTGAGGTCCAAGGATTGCCAATCTCGGGTCACGAGAGAGACCAAGTGAATAAAACCACACCAGCCAGCCTGTGTACCTTCCAACACGACCAACAAGTGTGTGGCCCGTCTGCAAGGCCTTATTTGTTACTTGAGGATTTCAAGATGGTAAACATTCTGGGGTTTTAAGCAGCAGCGCAAGCTGCATTGTCCAGTAGGAGTCGTGCAATAGCGGAAGACAAATTCTGATTGCTCGACACCACGGAGCAATCAAAGTTGTTTGTTCAGATAGTAGAGGTATCTACTGGTTGATTCTAAGTTCTAATTTTTGTGGGCTGCGACCGATGTAGCAAACGTCACATTTGCACAGAAACTTATAGATAGGAAACTTTTTTGATAAATGGTCGCATTATCTTTAAGATTAAGCGGAAATGTGCATCAACTTGATGGAATTAAAGCATCGGCTGACAGATCTTTTAGTTTGTTCAATTAGTTGCAAAGAGGAGTTGCCTATCCAGGGTAATTTAAGGTTGTAGGGGGACATGTTTTTATGGTAGTTATGCTTCATCATCATCATGTCGTGTTGGTAGCACGGATATCCCTGACTCTCTCTCTCGCCACTTTTCCCTATCGTTCATCGCCTCAGGCAGGTCCTCAGGACAACATCCCGTATCCTCACATAGTTGCTGAATGTATGTTCGTGCTGGTCGTCATGCTTTTGCACGGCCATGTGTGGTGGTCCATAAGAGTACATCACTTATGGGTTCGTCCCTGCTTCTCCAGCTGAGTCCCCCAAAATTTAATGTTAATAAAGTTTATATAAGTTTTGCTTGGAATAAGGCACGTGGAAAAAAGTAGTAAATGAAGGAAGCCAATGAGTAAAGGATATGAAACGGCGCGGAAAAAAGGAACATTCAAAACAAGGCGACAAACAAAACAAATTTATATCTATACAAAACTTACATTGATATATTAAGAATAGTCGTGTGTATGCGTGTATATGTGTGTGTATAACTAACACAACTAAACTACAGAAAGGGTAAATGATGAAAACGTCATATTAAGTTGGATTACATATTTAAAATGTCTATTACTTTTTGTGGTTCGAAACAGTCGGTTTCTCTGAGACTGAAAAAAGTCTCATAGTCAATGTATATTGCAGAAATGAATGTCTGCGAGGCTCATCCATTATTTTGTCTTTTTACTTCTGTTGGTGAATAAGAAGAGTGTCACACTGAAGAGAGAGCGTGTGTCAGCGCTGCAATGGAAATTGGGAAAAAGAGAAAGAGTGTTTGAAGACGACGTATTTATAGAAAATACGTGTCTTGGAATCGGCTCCAAAAAACGCAAGACGAAATTTACGCGCGGACGTAGTTTTACGCACGTCACGTGGTTCTCCTGGCCAATGGTTTCGCGAGACTGAATATGTGTGCGTCTGCCATCTTTGTTGTGGGAACAAGTGGCATACCGCCCAAATTAAATTATTGGAGTGTAAAGTCCTTTATGGTATACAGATCACTTCTCTGGTCAAAATTTCGGATTGGTCGAGAACTGCTTACACTTCTCTCTAATGGTTGTAATAATTATATCTTCTGGATATCCATTCTCCAACAATATGTTTTTATTATGGAAAACCCGTAAGTTTTAGCTTGGAGCAGATCAGGAGGAAACCACGAAAGTGTCATAACAAACCGTTTGTAAAACAATGGTTTAATGATAGTTTTGAGCAGTCCCTCTTCTTTCAACAAAAATATAGGATCACTGCTCCAGATCAGAAAACAGATGGTTTTTCTATGTCATCAGCTAACTACATCCAGCTTTGATATTTACATGTGAATTTGAAGACAACAACAACAACAACCTTCCCTTTGTGAATGTCCTTGTTGATTGCCCTAATTTTGGCATACAAACCTCTGTTTACCGTAAACCCCACATTTACTGCTCCATACACACGGTGAGAGTGGTTTTGCCACCTCAGACGCAAAAGTAACCTAATAAAAACACCTGTCCATCGTGCCTTGATGAAAGAGAAAATAAATTTTACTCATTACTTTTACTTAACGTAACTAATACAATGGATACACAATTCAATATATATATATATATATAATGAAATATTATATATATCATCTTTGTGTATATAAAACTTTTTTTTAGATATTATATTATTTACTTGATAAGTAAAATTCTGATTGTTAGTTGTGTATCAAACACTTTTTGTCATTTTTTAAAAAATCTCCGGCGCTCTTAAATTGTAAGTGGCTTTGTAGATGAAATAACTTTGGTTTTTGACCAACGTCTGGTTGTAAGAGACAATGGATGAGAGGAATGGATTTAATTTCGTTTATTTTTAAATAAATAAAATTCGGTGTGTTAGAAGAGATGCAGACTGTGTTCTTCCACCAGATTCGGATCAGGGGGGTGACGTGTGTGGGTAAGCTATGAGTGGTTTTGGTCTCGTGTCGGAAATGCAGGGCTTGGTTGTCTGTGATATGGATAGGTCTTTCATCTTGTTTAAAATGTGACGCACGACGTTTTTCTCTGCTCGAAGTTCCAGGAGTCGACTGGGTTGGAAAAAAAAGTTTTCTAATTGTAAATTTATTTTTACATTTCAACCAGATGGATGCGCGGAGACTACCTGCACAGCGACATGTTTTGTTCATTTTGATCTCAGTCATCGTCCAGACAACATCCGGTTATTGTTATCTTTTTTCAACTGAAACTTGTGGTGTTTTTATTTGTTTGTTTATTTATTCATTTTGCTGGCGAGTTGGTGTGAAATGTATTAGTAAATTGGAAGAGATTTCTGTATATAACACTTTTAAAGTAAGATGTGTTTAAATACACATCTTACTTTAAAAGTGTTATATACAGAAATCCCTTTTTTTCCTAACATTCTCTGGAGACATAATTTTTAGAGATTAATCTATCAGTGGAAAATATAAGTTCTTTTTTAGATTTTTAAATTCGTCTTTTCGTGATTCTCATTAAGAGATAATCCTTTTAATCACAGTCGAAGGAAAGTTTTCAGAAACATTACATATAATCTATGCATTCCAAAAGATTATAATTCTGTCATTTTTGTTTAAACAATTAAATCAGTTTTCCTTCCGACTGAGATTCTTCAACAATTTATCCATAGATCTAGCAGATTTTTAGCCAGTAAAAACAATTTTCGGAAAGTGTAGACTGTTTGAACTAATAAAAAAATGGTATTTACGGTGGAACCATTCTTTAAAAAATTACATCATGTATGTCTATTCAATAATAAAATGTCCAAAGTTTATTTCTAACATCTATTGAGTTTCAAGGTAGTTTGTGTTGTTGTTTGGTATCTGACTCCATTCTGGGTTATTCTATTCTTGTCCCACGTTATCTTGCGGGTTTAATTTCTTGGATATGAAAGCTGCAAGGCATTATATGAAAGAAGACATGAAGAGAAGATAGGAGGCTAATATATATTTTATATTTTGCCTTTATTTCTGGGTTCAACAACCATTCTGTGGGTGAGGAAATTCTTCCTGAATACAAATGAAATGGTTGCGTCTCCCAGTCAAGGTGTTAAAATGTGTTAGACGTTAATTCCGTTTTATGGTGTCTTAATTGTGATTCTGACGAGTCCATTTTTTGGTGTTTTTAGTCGTGGGTCGTTGGTAAAAGAGGCGGCTGCTACTAGTGGAAAGGTTTGCCAAAGCGTCATCTAGAGACGGACGCATGGCGCCTTCCACCAGTAGCAAGAAAGATTTAGGTGTTGTCACTCCGCTAGTCACTGCTGAAAGAGAACAGGCTTCTTTCTTTTGTTGAGAAGGTCCCTTCTTTGCGCATGCGTCGCCCCTTTTTACTGTCTGGGGCTTCTGGGAGTTTCTGCATTTTTAGTATTTATTCTTAATTTAATTATGTTTTATTTTTTTTTTTTTATTAATTCCCACATATTCAATGCGTAACATTACGATACGCACAAAACGTTTTAAAAGGTTAAGATGGAGAAATAGATAGGAATGTTATGAAGCATACGATGGTCTTTAAGGATTGATGAAGTGAAAACGATGGATATTTAACGGCAACAAAAAAAAAAGACTCATGAAATTACTTCTCCATTTTTATGCACTCAAAATCAACAGTAAAAATTTAATTACATTTCCTTAAAGAATTGCAAATTCCAATTTCATAACGCAGACTCTTTTGGATGGTCATGTCTATCTCTGAGTCGACGAGTGGACTGACGTTGATCTAGATCAGTTGCATATGAATTCCATAATTATTTCCTTACTCATTATTTTCCTGGATTATTCCTTACTATTTTCCTCTGCAAGGCCTAGAAAAATTATACCATTAATTTGAAATAATTCAATCTTAGTTATTTAAAGAATATTTTAATGAAGACTGAATGTTCAGCACCTAAATAAAAACTTTTTGCGTCTTATCTGTTACTTGTTTCTTTACAGCTAAAAAAAAAAAAAAAAACTACGCAAACATCGTCTAAGTGAGCTAATTCCATAATTTTTGCCAGGGGTTTTTACTAATGTTTAAAGTTTCTCTATCCAAATATATATACGTGGTGCATTCAATATGTTTCCACGCTGTTTTTGTACAGGCATTAAAAATTGCTGTAGACTCTTGAAAATTCAGTGTGTTATTGCTATTCATCTTATGAGATGATTGACCAATTTTTATGATTTCAGGTTCAAATGAACAGCTACAGCAGCAATTGGAATACACCCTACTAAAGCCTGATTGTCACAGCTGGTGAATTTCAAAAATGCAATCTGGACGTGACGACACTTTAGAAGAACGATAGCCAATAAAATTCTGTTTTAAACTTGGAAAAAAGGCCACAGAAACGCATGGAATGCTCCAGACTGCTTTTTGACCATCTTACATGAATCGAGCATCAGTTTTTGAGAAGCATAAGAGATTCAAGGAGAGCAGAGAGTCTGTGAGGGATGATGAGAGGTGTGGGAGAAGTAAGGAAGTCAATACACCAGGGTTAATTGGCCAAAGGGTTAGGGTTACTATGTTGAGGTTTTCAGGGAGTTCAGGATGAGATTCCGTCGGAAGAGGCCAGCACTCTTCAAATCGGGTCGGTGGCATTTTCACCGGGACAATGCACCAGTCCACAACTTCATCCTTGTCACAGACTATTTGAGCAAGATGGGTATCAAGACAGTTCTTCAGCCTCCCTATAGTTATTGTATGGTCATATGCAGATTCATGCACATATATACATATATATGCAGAATACAGACTGACGCAATGATAACAGACGAGTGAAGACTTCTTTAACAAATATGTACCTCTCACTTTATTGTAACGTTTGTATGTGAGAGGGAGCTGGAGACCGAACATAACTGCAATATATTGACCCCCCACTCTTATGGCCGTCAGCGTTGTGTCTTTCTCGTTCTCCAAGGCTGCTCAACCGGAGGCCCAGGGGCCCAGCTCTCTATTGGATGATGGCTTTCTTTACTGCATCTTATCGGCAACTTCTCTGAACCTCAACTCATCGGGGGCCCCGAGGGCCCCTTCGGCCTGACGTGGCTTTCCCTACCACATCTTATCAGCAACTTATCTTCAACTGTCTGACTTCTGTTTTGACTGAGTTATATAATTGTTCAACTTCCACTCAATCGCCTACTCGATCTTTGGAATGGCATGTTTGATCGTCATCAAGCGGAAATAACTGTCATGCAGTTCACAGGTCACTCTCTTCCGGTGCATCAGTCTATGAGTGTACAATGGAAATTTTAGCTTGTCCCATTTTGTTAGCCAATTTCCGTCCACGCGATTTCCTCTCATAACTGCCATTAGAATGTGTCACTTCCTTCCGGTGCATCACCTTGGAATGGCAAGTTTGGCCGGGTCGAAGGTCAAAATACAACATAGTCATGAACTTGCTCCCTGTGACTTTTGCTTATTCCCTAAGCTCAGAGGCTGTCGTTATTAGACAATTGAGGAGATGAAAGAGGCTGTGACGAAGGTCATTGACACGTTCACACAAGAGGACTTCCATGGGGCCTTCCAGAAGGTGTTGGAATGGTACAACAAGTGCATTGCAGCTGGAGGAGATTACTTCGAAGGGGACTAGTTTCATGTGTGTACTATCAGTGTGTGTACTATCAATAAAAGTGCCCATACGAGAAAAGTCTGGAAACTTATTTAATGATCTTCGTAACTGTTTACTTCCCTTTGCAACTGCAGTCCAGGATGATACTGGTGCTTCTATTTCGAAATGAGTGAAGGATTCTAATTAGCATATCAGACGGATTTTTGATATTTGGTGAATTGGGAAGAGCTCGTTGTGTAGTGGTCATCATTGTAGTAAATGGACGCAGTGACCTAAGTTCAAATCTTAGATGAGGTTGTTTGTATTTCACAGAGCGCTAATACCCTTGGGAAAGGTATACATCCAATAATTCTCCCTCTATGTGTAAATAGTAGGGTAGACTGGTCTCTTTATCGCAATCGGTCTAGGAGAAGGAAAACTCTGAATTTAAACCGATTAATCTCCTCTTAAGAATTGGTCTTGCTACACATTCTGCTCATACGGAGGACTTGATGAATAAATATATCGAAAATTTGGATGATTAAAAAAATTGACGTTCAGTGCGTATAGAAACTCCACAAAATTATCATTCATTTGCAAATTGGAATGGGAATTGCTTTATTCTATACGCCGAAGCATTTTAAGAGTATTGCTCTATAAAATGTTGCTATGAAATGCCATTTTTTCTTGATCATGCGTACTGTATATATCAAACAATATGTTTAATATGTATGGACGGCACCAAATGTAGTACAATTGCTTGGGCGTGGGTTTTCAGGGTCAAATCCTGTTTACGGCCATGCCATGGAGTTTTAGGGTCGAATCCTGCATCTGGCTATGCAGTAAGTTTTCAGGGTCGAATCCTGCGTCTGACTGTGCCATGGATTTTCAGGCACCAAAAGTAACACTGTGCTTTGCACCGTCTGGGCACTTATCTTGGGCATGGTACGAAATATAGTACTATGGTTTGGTTCGGCAGCAAATATAACACTATCGCTTCGTCTGGTACCAAATGTGATACTATGTTCCGGTACCAAATGTAACAGTACCTTGACACAGCCCCACTGTAACAATATTGTAGTCCCCGATACCCAACGCCGGTACCAGCTCCAAAGCACATATACCATTGTACACGACAACATTTGTGATACCAAATATAATAATAATGATTGGTTTTATCCTGGTAACAGAGCCAAATGATAGTTTGTTTATCAATCTTTTCGGTACCCACGCTGTGTTTGAAAGATCTACAGATAGGGCATGATACAATCCATCCAGTACTTCTGATGGCCGGAGTGATCTGTTGGAATAAAGTTGCCTCGGTGTTGGCAACTCAAAAACAAGAACTCTTTATCAACAATTAACAATCATTTATTGTTCGATATTCAGATTGCATACAGTAATGAGAGAGAGAGAGAGAGAGAGAGAGAGAGAGAGAGAGGGAGGGAGAGAGAGAGAATCTGTAAGGATCTATGAACACAAAGAGACACCTCTTCTCAGCTCGACCGAACTCTCTGAACGCAAACTTCGAACTGACAACTGACCGACTGAAGACTTTTTCAAAATTCGCTCATTTTTATTCATCTAAATTTAGGATATCGGTAGGGTGATGTCATCTTGCTAAGTTATTGCATCACTCACACGTGTCCAAATTCACTGTTTTCATTTACTCAGTCAAACTTGTGACAAGATATGAATTGATTTTGTTTACACTTGGGTCTTCCTGTGTTGGTCGTTGGTGTACTCGCTTGAACTTTCCAGTTTGACTTACATTTCCGCTCAAAGATTTCAGCTAACTTAACAGCTAACAGAAAAACTCGTGGCCTAACCAAATCAGATAATAAAATAATTAACCATTGGGAAAGGTATGAATCCAATTATTCTCCCTAGGTTCTTCAGCCTTGGTGAGGCAACTAGTCTAGGAGAAGGAAAACTCTGAATTCAAACCTGTTAAACCCCGCTCAAAAATTGACCTTATGTCATATCCTGCCCGAACGGAGGGGTTGGTAAATATGATAAAATGATTAACCATCACAGCAACTGGGTTACACGTATACACTCGCGTATCGTGCGACTTTCTAAGACCTTCTGAAGCTGGAAATTGTAGGCGTACTAGTTAGCTTAAGCCAATTCTTAGCCAACTATTTACACACACAAAATTTGTATCTCGTATTTTGTGCGAACTACTCTTATTTGGCTATAATTTAGGTCCCAGAAAGTTGCATAATACATGAGTATATAAGGTGAGGGCTGTCCTCTCGGTTTCGAGCGTGACCCCCTCCTTTATCTCATGTCCTCTCCCCCTCCCCGACTCCCCCCTTAACTTGTATGTGTTCGTTGGTGACTCTTCAGGCCAGCCAAACTGCGACAGATTTTGCCACAGAATTGGCACAACCGATCAGTTTTGTTTGCAGTGATATTATTTGGGTGTCAGATAGATTTTGCACATTTACGCAGATGGCTTTTGAGACCAGCAAGAAATAGGCACAATTTTCCACATATGTCACAGTTACCGTGGTGATTTTGTGGACCCTGTGCTGGACCCTGTTCGCCTTTGCGAATCAGACGTTTGTAAACACTGTACTGCATACGGCTATTCTTAAAGGATTCAATGCTTTCGTGAATCAGTTTCCGCCATTTATTTCTATCTGAAACCATTTTTTCCCATTGGTCCACGGATAGTCCAGATTGTTTATATAAGGTACATCTCTATATACAAACATAATGAAAATCTTTTCAATAGAAAAATGTTTAAAGTTTCATTGACTAGACATGTACTATTTACTATTCATCGTAAAGAGGTCGGTAGCAATACTTTACTATGACTAAATGGATCGTTTTTATAATAAAGAAGAAGAAAAGCGAAGAAAATATTTCAAGAAGTCACCGATTTAGTAAAAAAAAAAAATCGAATTCTTTTGTTAAAAATAAATAATAAAGTCAATTTCTTTTTGGCTAGGAACCAGTCAATTCGTTTTAATTGCTTCAATGAACGCAAATTAGAATTTATTGATGATCAGCTGATATATTTCAGTGAACGTTATTTTCATAATAATTTCGTTTCTGGAGGCCTACAAAGGGCAAGGCTTGCTAGATCGTCTCGCGGGTTCTATCCTAATGAGCACTCCAACAGTGTGGCCTTGTGCCAGAGAAAGCTACTCTTAAATTTACCTCTTTTTCTTTCTGAATCAGATGACTTTTTAATTGTATTTAACTAGAGTTTTAAGTGTACCACACATTGTCTTTTTATCGATGAGTCCCATACGAATGAGCAAAAGTGAAAGTAAGGGAACTCTGAATCTCCCCTTTAGAGCAATAGATGAGAGGAGGTGTTGTTGCAGGTTTTGACACCTACAAGACCAGTTTTGCCTCGTTTATTTACCGCGTTCCGCTCGAAAACAAAAACACGACCGAAGGAGATAAACAGATACTTCACTTTAATCCCATTCCGTAGGGCTGGAAAATTCTTCTGGTGAAATTTCCAAGATGATACATTATCATCACTAAAAGTAAGTAAAAGTAAAGTTGGCGACCTTAATCGAGGGTGACCCGAAGGCTCCCTTTTCAATAGCTACTACACCGAGGTGTTGGAGAGGGCGATACTCCATTCCCCGGATTGCTCCACTTTACCCTTGATCTTTACCTTATAATGTTGACTGTTAAGCAAGGCAGCATCAAGTACTACTTTTTGAGTCTTTGGTATGACTCGACCTGGGATTGAATCCAGGGTCCTGGACCATTGGCGAACACCCATATTACTTGCCCTGTTGGTGATGCTTAGTATACGCTGTATTTCTTGCAGATGCCTCTCCCCCCAAAAAGGGAGGTGTCCTAGCAAAGACACTAAGCTGCATCTGATGGTGAGGTTCAAGTTCTGGAACTCCGGGGAGATTGAAGTACCCGCTTCTAGCTATTAATCCTTGGTTCTCTCCCGTCCAGAGTGGTACTACCTGTTAGGGTCTCATCTAGGGGTCAAATAGATCTGTTCGGTTTGGCTTGATTTGATTTTATGGCATATCAACTATTATTGGTTATTTAATGCCAAATCCTGTTTTATATATAGTAAATACTTATGATTTGTAAATACATTTTATAGATACAAAATTTAAATCATCAAACAGTTCTATTTCTAACAATTCAGTTTAGCACAAGTCAACAAAGTTTGATAGTTCTAAGTATCACTAACAATTAAATCAAATATCAGTCGTTTGTTTACACACAGTGAAAGGATCAAGGAGTTCTATTTCAAGCAATTCAATTTAGCATGTCATTTGTTTGCACTCAGTTTTAATGTCAAACAGTTCTATTTGACCCATAGATAGGACCCTACCAGGTGCTATTACTCCGGGTCAGAGTGGTTCTGGCAAAGATGGCAATAAAGAGGTAGTCTGCATTCCCCAGAGCTCCACCATTACTGGAGCCTCATCATCAGATTGTTTAATGTCATATCCAGAACACTCGTTGCGTGGGGGGGGGTTCTTATCTCTCACCAGAGATGCAGTCAGTACATTCTACAGCCCCCTTCTCCTGACGATAGATCTGTTAGCAATTTTTTTTAATATTGGAATGTAATACTTGATATCAAAGTCAAAGAACGGTGTGCAAAAAACTTAAAAAAACACAAAAATGTAAATACAATCATACAATATACGTAATTCCCTAACCTCTCGGCACAAAACAATCCCAGATGAGTTGACATGCCTTTAAAGTCAATCAATCAATCATTACCCATATTACATAAGAGGCACATGGCATAACATTTATCGTCTTAGGAAATGGAATCGGTGATCGACGTTCAAATTCTGAGTGAGGTTGTTTACACTTTTTTCCCTTGGGAAAAGCAACTATGAGTAAATAGGGGTGCAAACTGAGTCCTTTAACCTTGATTTATCAACCAGCCTAGGAGAAGGAAAACTCTGAATTCAAACCAGCTGTACTTCCCTGAACAATTGACTTTGTTTCGCATCCTGTTCATGACGAATTGGTTGTAAGATGACCTATATAAAAAATTAAGGAGTGAGTCGTTTTAATTTGAGTTTAGGAAAATTATTCATATATACAGGATGTTGTTTTTATTGTCTATTTATGACAAGTTACATCCTTGTTTACATCGGGATATCAAAGACAGATTCGGGTTTGGAGATCTCAGATTCCCTCGAAAATCCGTATAAATCAAATATCTCGAATAAATATTTTATTTCTTTATTTTTCAAGATATGGAATGCTAATATTAACCTAGATTATTTCTTATATTGGGTTTCTTTGTGCGCATGCGCGCGCGCGTGTGTGTGTGCGTACGTGTGTGTGTGCGGACACGCGTGCAGTTTGGTCGAGCAACCGTTGAGATAGAATGGTTTCCTTCTTATCACGACATCTGGTCACCACAGAAATGATTTAAGGGCATCAAGAGAGAGAGAGAGAGAGAGAGTGAGAGAGAGAGAAAGAAAGAAAGAGTTATCTGCTCCTTGTAATGTTTAGCAAAAAAGTGGCTCACCAATACTGGGTGTAAGACGTAACCCTTTTACAGCGAACGAAACAGTAAGACAAAGGACAAGAGACAGATTCAACTGAGGAAATGGTTTAAACCCATTCCAGGCTTGACTTTAACTATTGAAAGTTTGGTTGGAATCAAGAAGAGCCATAGAGGTATAGGCGAATGTGTAACAGAAAGAAACTTGAATTTTTGCTTGTCGCGTAATTTAATTTGACTGTTAGAGTCGCCGAACATTTTCACCCAATCAGGATGACTTGTCCAATTCAGCTCGAACCATATATCCAAGCAGCACCAAAAATTGAAGAAATCCCGCGAATCTCTCTCTCGCTCAGAAATTCTCTAAGGGAACGGATGTCTATTCGTCTGTTCCTGAATAGCAGTAGAGCATCAACCATTATGAGGAGAGCCATCTAGTTTATGGATCCCTTGGGTCTATTCTTCTAGACCAAGGGATTCTAGTAAAAAACAAATTAGATGATACACTCTAACAACTTCCTACCTTCTTTCCTTCCTACGAGACTCGCAGCATACCAGTGTAAACCCCTTTACTTCATGCTGCCATTAAAACCTTGATACAAAACCTAACGACGTCTTCGTTCTTCTCCACCACCTTTATTTTCCATCAACATTTAGCGAGGGGATAACAACCAACGAAATAACAATGCAACCAACGAAATACCAATGCAACCAACGTAAAGCCAACTTAAACCTTAAACCTAAAAAAACAATAATAATAATGTTATCCCCATCGCTATAAATGGCGACCTTCCGATTGTGAGAACACGCAACCACATAAAAAACAAATTGAATATACCACTACAAAATGGAAATTAAACCAAAAAACACAATATCTCCTGCTACAAATGGACATTTGGTGAATTATGATAAGAGATTATACACTTTTTTACTCGGACCAATGTTCTAATACAGTCTAAAATATTTGTTCATGTACGGATATGATATAATAAATAAATAAAACTGGAATTCTTCAAAGCCTAAGCTGTAGCTATGTCAGTACTACTGTATGGTTGCGGGCGCCTCTGGTGGTTTAATGGTTAGCAAGCTAGACTAGCAAACCTTCACGAGTAAGTTCGAGTCTCATTGTGTGCCACATTCATATGGCCTTGTGCCACGTCTAAGCAAAAAGCTTAGTAAATTACTACTACTGTATGGTTGCACCACTTGGACTTAAACGAAACGCTAGGAGAAAAAGCTAGATTGGAACTGCAAAAGGATACCGCGCGCTGTTTTGCATAAATCCTGGAAACAACACCCCACAAAGTAGCTGCTGTACGGCCACTAGCCATCCAAATGAGATAAGCAAGACATACTGGACATAGTAAATAACTATTCGGAAACAAAAGAAACACCTCATTGTGGTTTAATGGTTAACAAACTGTTCAGTTGCTCTTGAGTTCGATCCTCACTAGGGGCTAAATCTAAGTTGTGATAAGCATTTTCGTTAGCCAACCTCGAATGGTTTAATGATTAGCGAGCTAGTCTATCAGGCGATTGTTTGTGAGTTCGATCCTCACAAGGTGCTAAATCTAAGTTGTGATAAGCATTTCCGTTACCCAACCTCGAATTGTTTAATGATTAGAGAGCTAGTCTATCGGGTGATTATTTGTGAGTTCGATCCTCACTTGGTTCACCATGCATTTAGCTTTGTACAACATTTAAGCTAAAGGAGTTTGATTCTCATAAGATGCCCCATAATTATAGCAGTGTGTGAAATCTGAACTAGACTTAGTAGATAATTATAGAGTTTTTTTTTTCTTTCTTTCTCTTTTCTTTCTGATGGTTTATTAATGTTCAATCATCTTCTCCCCCTCCCCCCTCTCTCTTTCTTTCTCTCTGCATTTCTTTAACATATTTTCCACTACCTTCTTTACCTCTTACTTCACTTCTTGCTCTCTTTCTAAAATTGTCGATCACCCTCTAGTTATTTTATTACCTGCTTAACCTACCTCTCCTGCTTTCTTTCCTCTTCTAATTCACCAGTTCTCTCTCTTTTTTTTTACTGGTATTTATAACACGACCTTCTCAATGTCCCCTTCGTCTTTTTTCAATCTCTACACTATCACTTTCTGTTCGTCATCCGGGAACTCAGACAGGCTTTCCTTTCTTCTCAAGGATGTGATCCGGCTTCATGTTCGTTATATTAAGCCACTCCAATAGTTTCTTATGGAAATTCTGTTTCAGAATTTCTGTGCCTGGAAGCGCCGGGAAAGAACGACGGAAAAAATGTTTGGAGGAAGAATTAAACTAATAAATAAAGAAATAAAGAAAGAAAGAAACAGCGACTCAGGAATGGTTTCTGGTTGAATGGGCCATAAGGAAACGAGTCTATTTCGAAAAAGACGTTACATATTGCGTAGAACAAGTTCTCTGACCTTTAACATCTCTGTCTGGAGTCGCTAACCTTTTCTTTTGGATATCTTTCTCTTTCCTTTTCTGTCCAACTCTCCTTTTCTATGGATACCTCGTGTGATATTATGGAGAGTAAGCAAGACGAGCAGGCCATTATTAGTAAGTTCGATTCACACTGGGCGTCCCATAGCTTGTTCTAATGAAGCCTACACTGCTATCTTCTTTCTTTCATTCTTTGTAACAACGGATTCTACCAACTTTGTAACATATAAGCACAAACATATACATACATGAACCTGTTCACCGTTTTTTTTTATGTGAGTCGGATTATGAAGACCTAATTTTTAGGCAAAAGTAGTCTTGACCTATACATTTCCATATAAATGAGTTCATTTGAGTGCTTTTTACATATGAATTCCTAATGGACCAATCTTGACGAAACTTGGCATATGAACTCCTTTCCTGTTAGGGAGTGTTTTAATAATATTTGTGCGGTGGTGGGGTCGGTAGAGCTCAACCCTGCTCTCGGAGGTTCTCGAAACATTCTTGCTTGATATTGATCAAGAAGGTCTAATTCGTCTAGAAAGCATATAATATTGGGACCTGGAACTTTTGGGAGAAAAAATAGTCAGAAAGGTTTAATTTTACGCACAGATTCCTCGTAGCAGATTTTAATATAAGTTGGCAATTGAACTCTCTTGACCACAGAGAGTGTTTTAAAGGTATCTGCGAGAGGGATGCGTGGAAAGGGAAGAAGGTGATGTAAAGCCCTTCAGTTTCCGATCCCCGGAACATTTTAGCTTAAAACTAATTACGAAAGCAAATAAAATTGCCCTATGCAAAAGCGCTCCTCCTCTCTACTCGTGGAGAGACTGGAAATTTTTGAAAGAAAATACATAAGACGAGACTTATTCGTACAAAAAGCAAATAAAAATGAATTTTTGTTTCACAAAATTAGTTATATATATATATATATATATATACTCGTCGTAGGAAATGAATACAGTGATCCGAGTTCAAATTCTGGATGAGGTTGTTTGCATTTCACATAGCCTTAATAGTCTTGGGAAAGGTATGCATCCAATTATTATCCCTCCTGCTATGGGTAAATAGTAGGGCAGACTGAGCTCTTTACCTTTGATATGGCAACCGGTGTAGAGGACGGAAAACTCTAAATTCAAACCTGTTAAATTTCACTTAAAAATTGACCTTGTGTTGCATCCTGCTGGTGCAAAAAGGTTGGTCAATACACACACACACACACACACACACACACACACACACACACACACACACACACACACACACACACACACATATATATATATATATGTAAACATGAACCTAAAGGCTATAAAATATAATTTCTTGTTGTTTAGACAAGGTTGTATATAAGATTAGCAGTTGCCTATGCACTAAATCTTTCCTCTACTCGCCACTGATGTTGCCCAAGAGGACAAGACTCTATACAACTTAATACTAATTTTGTTGTGAGAATGGCCTGAATGAGATTTACGACAACGACAGAATAACTTCGGGATTCCAACAATTAGCTTTGAATCCAGAATTATCCTTTTCCAAGACTAGTCACCCATAAAACTTGCTGAGCTCATTTTGCCCAACTATTTTACACATAGCTGGGAGAAAAGTGGATTCATGCCTTCCCAAAAGGCATGAGAACGAAGTTAACATAAACAGCCTTGACCGGAAATTGAATTCAAATCATCGATGCCCTGTGTTACATGCACTTTCCATTGTTTTTTTGTTTTTTTTAATTTTGATTCAGATTTATTGGTTGGTTTTAAACTGAAAATGTAAAATAATTACATAACATTGCTGCTTAGCTCAAACAATCTGGGCAAAAAACAAAAATGTTTATATCCTTACATCTCTTAAGATGCTCAGTCGGTTGGGACTGTAGAATACACTGACTGCTTCCCTGCAGAGGGGTAAGACTCCTCCCCATCAACAAGTGTCCTGGATATGACACTAAACAATCTGATAGTGAGGCCCAGTAATGTCGGAGCTTTGGGGAATGCGGAGTTGCTCTTTATTGCCATTGCTCCCACGTCCGCTGTGGCTCGGAGTGGTAGCACTTGATAAGGTCCTATCTATGCGTCAAATAGAACTAAACTGCGTGCTTGTGCTAAACGGAATTGTTTGAGATGGGACAATTTATATGTATAAAAATGGATTTGGCATTAAATAACCTACAATGGTTGATGTACCATAAAACCAAACCAAACCAAAACAAACATCTCTTAAGTATCATTCAGTTAAATCTTAGTCTAGAACAGTTCGGAAAAATTTATCAAAGATTCATTGAGGGAAGTCGTCATTAAAGTGACTAAAAAAGATTGTTCACAAAAACTTTACGACTTTTCATGGTTTTGTATATCCGGGAGTTTAACTTAACTTGTTTCCTACGGAACCAATATTTCCCAATTCTAAATTAGTAATAAGGAATTTTATAGCCATTATAACCAGTTTTGACCTATTACCCGGCGTAGACATATACTTCAGCTGAAAATGTTGTAAATTTCAATACCTTTCCAATGTTAATAAGAGTTATTACGGGGAAAAATAACTAACTCATAAAAAATACTATTCAAGTCTGAAACTAGTTATCAGTGGCATTTGGTGATTATTATTGCAGGGTGAGATGGACACACTACTCTTGCATAAGTATAATAAAACCTTTCCAATGTATCCCTATATATATATATATATATATATATATATATTACTGGATAAATATGAATTAACTGGATTTCTTCCAAGCTGTAGTTGTGTCCATACTATTATATGGAGGCACCATATGAATGGGAACTACACAAGAATACTGCGTGCAACACCTCACAAAACAACAACTGTACGACTACCTGCTTCCCATCTCACAAACCATCTAAGTAAGACAAACAAGACATGCAGGCCTCTGTCGGAGAAGCAAGAATGGACTTATAAGCGATGTTCTCTTATATATATATTTACCAGCCCCTCCGCTCGGGCAAGATATGACACAAGGTCAATTTTTAAGCGGAATTTAACAGATTTGAATTCAGAGTTTTCCTTCTCCTAGACTAGTTGCCTCACCAAGGCTGAAGAACCTAGTCTGCCTTACTATTTACCCATAGCTGGAAGGAGAATAATTGGATTCATACCTTTCCCAAGAGTATTAATGCTATGTGAAATGCAATCCGTCTCGTCCAGGATTTGAACTTGTGTCACCGTGCCCATTTCCTACGAAGATAACCATTACACCACAGGCACCTCCATAAGACGTTCTCTTATAGACTCCTGTGCATGGACGTGCCAGTATTGACCGCTAGCAAAGACTTACATCAGCTCTGTGCTGACACAGAATGCAGCCTAGAATACCTGCCTGTAGTGATGGATGATAGCGATGGATGATGAGAGAGAGAGTGAAGGAACTCCGTGCTACTGCCACCGATATATGTATATTTATATACTAGAAGGTCTACCTGGCGTTACCAAGATGGATGGAATAACATCATAACACTATGATAAGAAACGGATTTTGTTTTTCTTTTAAGTTAATTAATTAAATAACTAAGCCATTTTATTTGAATCGATTTTAGTAAAATCTATATCGGAATAGAATTTCGTATCGTTGCCAAGTAACCAAAACGTAAATGACAAGAGTGAAAGTGGCCTAGCGGGTAGAGTGTTCGCCAATGGGCCAGGAAATGGTACGTGAAAAAAAAAATGGTATGTGATACCCCCTTGCTTAACACTCAGCATTATAAGATATGTATCAAGAGTAAAGTAGAGCAATCCAGCGACAGGAGTAGCGCCCCGCCTCCACCACGGTGTAGTAGCTATTGAAAAGGGAGCCTTCGGATCACCCTCGATTACGGTCGCCAACTTTACTTAGTTTTACGTAAGATCTAGACAGTTTCCAACGCGAGAAATCCAAAAAGGACCCATAACTCGGCTCCTGGTTAACGAATCGATTCAAAAAAATTTCTCTTTCATCCTCTGACAAACCTAAGGGAACCTTATAGAAAGGTTTATGTTGAATGCTCATTTTATCAATCGTTCGGTTACAAACAGACACAGAAATCTTATATAATACTCACACATACGCGCACATGCACGCACACACACACAAATATGAAAAAAAAAGGACAATTTGAAAAATTAAGTTTATGTTTCACTTTTAGTATAGCTTCTTAAATTGAATTTAAGGAAATCCGATCTTTATACGTGAAGTAACCCTCCCACCAAAAACAGCATTATACTGAATGTTACCCCTCGGCTTTTTTTCACTCATAGAAATAGACTCAGCTGAGTAGCATGTGTATGATGTAATATGGATTTAGCATGTCAACATGGTGTCGTGAAAGCCGGGGGTGACTCTATAATGGTGTGGATTGTCTTCAGCATGAACTCCCATGTCATAATTAAGGCTTTCTTGACAGGTCTGACATGCAGATATTATCGCATAGCATTTTCACCTCTTCATGTTCACTATGATTCCCGTTGGTGAAGGTCTATTTCAGGAAGATAACGTGACCCCCTCCCCCATCATATGGGTAACGGCGATACAAAACGGATTCCAAGAACATTTAGCCGAGTTCTAAACATTCCATTAACAGTCACCCTCCCCAAATAATAAACCCTATTGAGCAAGTATGGGACATACATACAAAATTCCCGGTAGCCATATCCAATAAATACAGTTCAGGTATAGACAGCCCCGGAACATGCCAGGATAGATATTCCTACGTAATGACTCCAGAATTTTATGGTCTCCATCACATGTCGCGTCGCTGCCGTTATTCAAACGAAGGAAGAATCTATACGTTATGAGATATCTGTCTCTAATTTTTGACACTTTAGTATATGAAAGAGATGAGAAGGAACACATATTTATACAGACTGTAAGGTTATATTTTAATGTTCTCAAAAAGAATTTAGATATAAAATGCATGCGTCGTGAGACTGACTTAATTTACTGCAACCAGGAAAAACCGTTTTAAAAAGTAATTATTTTCATATGATTATAGTTTGTGTGTGTGTGTGTGTGTGTGATCAGGAAATGCTGCTCATAAAACTGGGTCATGTGTCAAGGTTGACTTTTCGACTTTCTTCTTCTTCTTCTTCTTCTTCTTCTTCTTCTTCTTCTTCTTCTTCTTCTTCTTCTTCTTCTTCTTCTTCTTCTTCCCGAGTCTTTTTGTTCCTGAGTCTGGATGACGGGAGAGGATTCTAGATTTGGACGGTCGGCTTTTCAGTAGTCTTCCTCCCTGGGCAGGTTCAAAAGAGGTGACCAATCTCTCCACCATGCCAACATGGCGGGTTTCTACGGTAAAACACCACAGGCAGCTTCCGTTCGTCGACGTCCAACCAGTTGTAAATGGAGAGGAAGGCATTCGAGTGGATCATAAGATCAAATCACTCCCCACCGCATATTATCATGGGTAGCGCCGAATATTCCTCTAAACTGGAAAAAATATGCCGGTATGTTGTCCATAATCAGGTAGGTAGGGACCTCAAAAATCGCCTCCGTCGTCCTACGCCGGCCCATGTATTCAACCCTGAAGAAATTATCTTTTGTCCCCAGCGCCTTTCTGGTAAGGGTTACGGCGTCTTCTTCCGTTGGAAATAACAAACAAGTGAAGGTATTGCTTGTGATGATACAATCCCAGATTGACAAGGGATTTTTTTCACCAAGTTTTTCGTTGACCAATTTTCTTGTTTTTTTTTTTTCGTTCACTACGCTGACTCACACTGTCTTTTTATATCGGTCTTGTCGAATCTCGTCCAAACTGACCAATAATCACTTCTCTTGACGAGTAGGGTTAAGTATTTGGCCTGCCGAATGAGCTCTTCAACGTTGACTGTTGTGTGTAGTGGGGGACTTTAAATAATGCCTTCATATCACAACCAGTTTTTTGGTCGACGATGAGAAGAGATGAAAAAAAAAATGACAACATTACCTTTTTTTATGGTAGAGGTTGAAGAGTGCCACAGAAACGTCATCGAAGGCCTCTTAACGGTAAATGATCCAAAACGAGTTGAATAAAAGATGTCTATAAGGAAAGTAATAGAATCCAATCTGGTACGGTACAAAATACGCGAATATCAAAGAACTGCTGAAAAGAAATAAGTTTCTAATTGAATACTACAGAAAAAGATCCCACTAAACAACTGGATTGATACGTCCCTCACTGCTGGTATGTTGATTCCCTTGACAAGGGGTTAATCTTGTTGGGGATTCCATAATTTTTTCTTCCTGATTTTGTGATTCCATAATGATTATCAATTAAAATAAATTATTTAATTTACTTAAAGTATTTTCCGTGAAGCCAGAAAATTTGGCTATCAAATAAAATGGATTTTGTTCTAGATTTGTACTTAGTTTATTTTTCACGGATTAGAAATAACGGAAAATTGATTTTCTAAAACTGGTTGTGAGTCCAAATTTTTTTTATCAGAATAATATACAATATGAATGATTGAGAAATCTGGGTGGAAGCTGGAGGTTACACCGATAGCTATTTGAATTAAATGAATTATAAATAATTGCTAAACACGTGTGTATGTGATAAGAAATAAGACTTGAAAACTGGAAGTTAATATTAGAATTGTTTTATTTCCTGTGTAACATTCTACTCTTTATCATAAGAGTATTTTCAAACACAACTGACGAAGAATGAAACAAGAAATAAAATAATTTTTGCATCAACTCCAGGTTTTCAGATCCTATTTCTTATCATTTTGTTGGATATTTTATTTATTACAATTATCACGTGTGTATATAATCTCAAATAATCTGTAGGTTATATGGTTGCAAAACGACCACGAAATTTGCCATATCAAAACAAAAATTAACTCACAGGAGCTTACAGTATCCCGGAATATCCATCTGCCGAGGGTCATTTCCCTTCCGACTATAACCTCTGAGAGTAAATCCACGTTTACAGCCTTATCGTAAGCATAATCCCCTAAACCCATTTCCATCATTACGCAAGATGTTGTACTTCATTCATGTTAGTGTTTCAGAGAAAAATGTTCACTCGATTTGGTTTAATAGACAAGTACATAAATGAATTATTATTTGTGTATCCGCCAATCTTGCAAGACCTCATCGATCTACGCCTGCATCTCGTCACAGGCCTGAAAAGTTTATATGGAAGACTGGCCGCTGACCATGCTGCATATCTTTCCTCTTGGCTGCACTGATGATGTCCAAGAGTAGGGCAAGGAGTTATATATATTTACTCAGCTCCAGCGAGCAGGATGCAGTACTAGGTCATTTTGTTAAGCGGAGTACAGTTGGTTTAAATTCTGAGTTTTCTTTCTATTAGATTGTTTTTCCCATAGGTAGACGGAACAGATAGATTCATGCTTTTCCCAAAAGCATTAACACGAAGTGAAACACACTCAGCCTCGTCCCTGATTTGAACTCTGCTCTCTGATTTCATTTCGTGCGATGATAACCGTTACGCTAAGTGTACTTCTAAGGTCTTATAGGACTTGATATGAGTATTACCACAAGAGTTGCCAGAAGGAGACTGAAGATAATGCCGGACTACTTCAGCACTTCATCTCCATGTTTGGAATTCAGTCTTCTTTCTCCCAGACGAGTTACCGTATCAAGGTTAATGAGCTCAGTTTGCCCTACTATTAACCCATATCGAGGTAAAGAATCGATGGATTTATGCCTTTCCTAAGCACATGAGCACTAAAGTTAAACACAAACAGATTTGCCCAGAATTTGAACTTGGCTCGCTGTGTCTATTTTTTTTTTTTCAGTGATAATTGTGACGCTTTCAACACTTCCATGAGTGACCATTTAGGGCCTCAGGTTGCTCAATTTCTGTTCTTTTTCTTGTTATTTACAAAGCTTTATCTTGTAAACAGGTTTATTAACAATACCGGCTGTTTCTAATTACCCATCTAAATACTGAACAGGCTTATATTTGCTTAACTCTTTTCTTTTTCATGTTATTTACTAAACTTTGCTTAATCTTGCACACAGGCCGCAGGTTACTTACTCTACATTCTGTTTGTAAGTGTTTACCCATCCATCTACAGAAGAGGCTCATTGTTGCCTAACCTCTTTTCTTCCTTTCTTTTTTTCTTTTATTTATTTTATTCTATTTTATTTTATTTATTTGTTTTTGTTATTCACCAAGCTTTGCTTAATATGGCACGCTGGCCTCAGATTGCTAACCCTAACCTGCTGTGATCATTAATTAGTGGTTACCAATCTTCTAAGCAGGATGACAGTTATTCAACTCTTTTTCTTGTTATTTACTATGCTTAGTCTAGCACACGTTGTTTACCTGCTGTTTTGTATGTGGTCACCAATCTAACTAGAGAGGAGACCCATTGTTGCTTAACTTTTCTTTTTTTTTTCTTGAAGTACTGAACTGATCAATCGAAGATTTAATGAGAAAATTTTCATTTTGATTTGATGTCTATAAGACAAAATAAACGAAATAGTTTTTTTTTCAGAGGCTTCAATGTAAATGACGGCAGTAAAACACACAAAAACTCTGTGATAATTACATATACGATTGATGTAGCAGTCATCGTGTTCATGCTTATCATTGGTTCACAGCTATTTATACTTTGAGAATGGTGACGGTGGTGGGGCTGATGGTGGTATGTGTGTTGGGTGGGAGGAGATAGCATAATTTCCATCGTTATCATATTTGTACAGTCTCACACATTTACTCTATCTTTTATGGATATGTGAGTCATCTGTGTGCGCATAACAAAATAAGAAAAGATTCTTTAATGGAAAGATGGTCATCTTCTGACGAAAAGCGGCAATCATCTTTTGAAATTTATTTGCGTTTCAAATCAATTCAAATATTTCATGACAATTCTTTTTCCTTATTAAGATAATAATCCAACAGTGTACCAACTTTCTTCTTCTTCTTCTTCTTCTTCTTCTTCTTCTTCTTCTTCTTCTTCTTCTTCTTCTTCTTCTTCTTCTTCTTCTTCTTCTTCTTCACAACATAATTCAAAGACGGCTTGACCAATAGCCATCAAATTTTCTATGGTTACTAATGGAATCAGGCCCAGACAGTTGGGGCTGTAGAATACACCGACTGCATCTCTGCAGATTGGTAAGACTCCCCCAATGAGTGTCCTAGAATGACACGAAACAATCTGATAGTGAGGCTTCAGTGATGCTAGAGCTTTCGAGAATATGGAGTACCCCCTCATTGTCATGACTCACAAGTCCACTGTAGCCCAGTGTGGTAACACCTGACAGGCTCCTATCTATAGTTTGACATTTAAGCTGTGTACATTGACATTTAAATTGAGCGTAAACAAATGACTGATGTTTAATTGAATTGTTAAATAGCAATACTTGAAAACATTTAACTGTGTGCAAAAAATGATTTTAGGCTCGTTTAAAATCGTTATTGACAAAATGGGTTTAGAAATCATATATTTAATATATATGTGTAAAATAATCTATAATGGTTGATATGCCATAAAACCAAACCAAACAAAACTAATGGAATCATGGAGCATTTTAAGCATATTAGATTTTTAGAAAATTTCAATTTTTTTTTTACAATTTAAATAATGTAGAGGTATTCACTTCTAATTGCACATTTGTTTTGTAGAAGACTAATTATTATTATTTTTTTTTTTTGGTAAAATGAAGTTGTCTCTACTATGTGCTAAAGTCGGAGATACCATTTTGTAGAGGAATTTTAGCTAGAGAAAATAGTGGAATGAGAAATAAAGTTTTCTATCAAGAATAATTTTTTTTCGTCATACAACGTGTGAAAGCGCGTGCGATACCCTGTCCTCATCAGCCGTCAACCAAGAGGATAACACAGTTTCGGTAGCTCAAGGTGTTACTGCCACCGCCTTGAGTTACCGAAACTGTGTTATCAAGAATAAATATAAGAACGATTACATACAACTAAAGAGTTTTTTTTTCCAAAGCAAACTAAATAGAAAAAATATATTGTGAAATGAGATGCAAAAAGTATGTCTGAAGGGGTTTATGTAAAAATGTCTTGATCTTACGTACGTATGTATAAAGTTTCAAAGAAAACCATGAAAATTTGTGATTGACATATATCTGAGAAGTGTTCCTTAGTCGTTTATAATATGGAATTATTAGACATGCCAGTGAGTAAGTAGGTAATCTTAGGGCATTGTATGCTGTATACTATCTTGTAGTATCGTATTCAATGAGCTACGAGGTTCGCTGAAGACAGAAAGCCCCCTGTCTTCGGAGGACAAGACAAGTTTCGTCTGTAAGGCATCCTGCAAGTAAAAGAGGATGAGTTTTCGAACCTTATTCTTATATACTAATCTAATTCAGTGGTAGACAAGAGAGGTAATCCTACAGAATAATGCTAAACTGGCCCCTGATTTTGTGCCTGTAAAGTTGGCGAACCTAAATCATTATCTTTTTTGTTTAACATCCCATTGAAATCTTATTGGCTTGAAACTAAAGTTTTCACCAATTTGCCGTAACTTTTCCGTAAATCAAAACAAAAAATCACAGTGTATTTACATTAGAAGTACGAGCAATAGTGACAGAATTTTAAAAACCTCTTTAGGGTTGCTTGATTGAAATTTTCATTCAAAACTAAAAAAAAGTTTAAATGGCATGAAAAGATATGTGCGGATTAGCGGCCCTTGCCAGCTGAACGGCTTTTTTTACTAACGTTATGAAGCGTTACAATTATTTGCCATAACGACCTACCTGGGTACTTAAGGTAGGCAAAAAGCGTTGTCTCTCTTTCAACTCGACATGCCATAGAGAGAAGATACATATTTTTTCTCAATATGTTGAGTTGACACTTATAGCATGATAAAGCAAATAACAACGGAAACAATTTTAAGAACTTGAATTAAATAGAAAATCGATGCATCATTTTGATGGCAACCGAAGTTAAGACTTCCAACATCAAAAAGATATAAGTCATTGTAAATGGTATGACTTAATACTAATTCTTTTCATGGTGAATTGCACAAAATCTCAATGATGAAAAAACGGATAGTAAGTTACAAAGCTTAATCCGATACCGACAGAATTCAACAATTATAGACAGGTTTCAAAACAAAAGGCGTATTTTTAATAAAATAGGCTAACTCCAAAACTTTATTCAGTGGCGGTTCTTGTAAGTCTAGCGGTTATCGTTGCAAGCCAATGGACACGACAAACCGAGTCAAACCCAGAACGAGACTGTCTGAATTTCACTTCACGCTGATACTCTTAGGAAAGACTTGAATCCATCTCTTTTACTCTCGTAATGGGTAAATAGTAGGCCAGACTGGGTTCTTTACGCTTGTTACGGCAACCGATCTAGTAGATGGAAAACAATAGATTCAAACCAGCTGTACTCTAATTAAAAATTAACCTTAGGTCGCAGGGTTTGGGTAAATACATATTCTAGATTTTTCTGTTGACCCCAAATCAAAAATAGAATAATTCTAAAAAACTACTTAAAACCCATATCAGAAAATTGCTCTCGTTGCTAAATTTGCCCCAGGCTGGAAAATCTACATTCTTTTTTCTTTTTCATTATTTCAGATTGGTAACCCTTTCTCCTTTTTTTTATTCTGAATTTTAAAAAAATCTCTGAAATTACTTTTTTATATTGTTATATTCTCATGTGCCGTATCATAACGACACAATAAATAAACCGACGCAATGACAAAGACTCAGGAAGACTTCTTTATAAAGATATTTACCTCTCACTTTATTGCAAGGGTTCGAAAAGGTTGTGTGGGGTTTTACTCTGAGAGGGAGCTGGAGACCGAACATAATTGAAATATTTTGACCCCAAAGTTATGGCCGTCAGCGTTGTGTCTTTCTCGTTCTCCAGGGCTGCTCAACCGGAGCCCTGGAGTCCACTCTGCTGGGTGCTGGCTTTCCTTACTACATCTCGTCCATCTCCTTCTCCAACTCTACTCAACTCAACTGTACTCTGTTCAATTCGTTGGCCTTATATTACCTTCAAACTCCCACGCGGAGATATGGACACGCCTCCACGCCTCCGCAATTTCTTCCGATATCTGGCGATCGGGATGTGTCACTTCCGCTATCTTTGGAATGGCCTGTGTGATCGTCATTCGAGCGGAAATAACTGTCAGGCAGTTCAGAGGTCACTCTCTTCCGGTGCGTCAGTCTATGAGAGTATAATGGGATTTTTTTTACCTCGTCCCATTTCATCAGCCAATTTCCGCCCACGCGATTTCCTCTCACAACTGCCACTAGAATGTGTCACTTTCTTCCGGTGCACCACCTTGAATGGCATTTTTGGCCGGGTCAGAGGTCAAAACATAACAATATGTCTCTGTTTCACAAAAATACTAATCAAGGCGGCCATTATCCCTAAAATTCCCTTCGAATACCTTCATTTTTCTTTATTTTATTGATTTATTTCATTGATTACTCACTTTGAACTAAACTCTGACAAAATAAATCTTTCTCATTTCTGCCTTGAATTTACAACTCTGAATTATTTTTTTCTTCTCTGACAACCAGATAGTCAGGTGAAAAATTAACATTTTTACAGCTGTCTGGGTTTCTTTTTTCAATTTCTATGGTCACTTTCCTTCTTTTTTTTTTTTTTTTTTGGTTTTTACAATGTGATGTCAAGGGTTTTATTATGAGCAAAAAATAGATGATAAGGTTTTAACGCGCAAGAAATGACTTCCTTGTTTAGTAAAGCTTGGTATTAAAGTACACAAAGTTACATCGAGATGAAAGAACACAAAACAATATTCACACACACACACGTAGGTTATATATATATATATATATATATATATATATATATATAAAGTTGCTAACCGTAGTCAAAGGCGACCCGAAGGCTTCCTTTTCAATAGCTACTGCATAAAGATGTAGGTGAGGGTGCTACTCCTTTCCCCGGATTGCTCTACTATACCCTTGATCCGTACCTTATAATGCTGAGTGTTAAACAAGGAGGCATCAAGTACCATTTTTGAGTCTTTGGTATGACTCGACCTGGGACTGAACCTCGGTCTCGCAGGCCATTGGCGAAGACTCTACCCACCAGACTAATAGGTCGGTCCAATATATATATATATTTATGGCAGCAGTCTCACTGGTTTTCTGCCTGAGACCCGATTCTACTGACAATATAAGATGCAGACTGAACTGCAGTGGTTTTAACTTTAGAAGATTCCGAGCAATGACCAAGCCTCACTCGACCACCCGGTTGCATTTGAGGTATGTAAATGACGCTACATTCCAACGACATGAAAATGGAATCTGAAATCAGAGTTTAAATCCCAGACAAGGCTGTTTGCGTTGCACTTTGCACTAATGCCCTTCTACTCCATTGAAATGAGTAAATAGCAGGGCAGACTGGGCTCTCTAGCCTTCGTTAGATAACTAGTCTTGGAGAAGGACAACTCTGAATTCAAACCAGCTTTACTCGGCTTAAAAATTGACTTTGTGTCACATCTAGCTTGTGATGGAGGGGTTGGGTAAATACATACATTTCCAAACAACAACAAATCAATAACTAAAACACACTCTTGACATCATGTCTGAGAAATACTCGAAAGCAGATCTTATCAATGCATAGAAGCCAGAGGTCTTATGCCACTCTATTAACGTTAATGTGCAACCTTGAGTGGCATCTTTGCATCCGGGTCAAGATAAAATCCTGAACGTTGGTTGCATCTGCTTGGCAGTATGCACATCGCCTCTTATTCTTTAGACCATGAAACACAGAATCACGATCGTAAAGCTGTTTCATTCTTTGGTAGTCTTCTTGAACAAGAACCTGGCGATCAACACTGTGATACCCATTTACCGAGTGATCTGTATCTCAAATTTTCTCTACGGCTATGAAGCCTGGATTCTCTATTCGTATAAGAAGCCTCGAATTCTTCCATATTTGTTCTTTCAAGCACATCACGTATAGAGAATGCACGTCGAGATACTACGAAGAACTAGCTCCGCGAACATTGATGCACTTAAAAACTTAAAAGAAAATAAAGATATTTAAAGACCATCACCATAATGTCCAAATGAAATTTGGTATCCCTAACCATGTGGAATTGGCGATACATACAGCCGACTGTGCGGGATGGAGATCAATATCTCATCGAATTGTAATGTCCCTGGAGACTGACTAGCGTCCGAATTCAAATTGCAATTCTACTAACAGAGGCACAAATGGTGCACTTACCTCATCTACTCGAAGGAAGGAGTTGTCTTCATAGCAATGTCTCTCTCTCTCTCTCTCTCTATATATATATATATATATACTAGCAGAAGTACTAGGTCCATGGCCGGACTAAAAGGATTTTATGAGCACCGATAAATGAGATAGACGGTAGGAAAAGAAGAGTAAAGCTAAGAATTAAAAATGTCCTCATTTGTAGTTCAGGTTGGATATGATTGAAAACTATTGCAGCTATAAAAGTTATACCGCCGTTGTTCTTTCTGATTTCGAGACTGACTTTCTTGATTCTGAAGTAACATTTATTGGAGAAAGGGGAGGATGTAACCTTTCGCACATTTCTCTATTGTGTTTTGTTTAAATAAAGCATTGCATAATCGAAAATATATGCCGTCAAATTTCCTTGTCTGCCATACATCAAGAGTTCAGTCCAGTCGGCTAGAGCTGTAGAATACACCGACTGCATCTCTGCAAAGGAGTAAGACTCCTCCCCAACGAGTGCTTTAGATATGATATTAAACAATCTGTAATGCTGGAGCTTTGGGGAATGTGGATTACCACTTCATTGCCATTGCTCCCAGGCAGGTCCAGTCTGAATCGGAGTGGTAGCACCTGATAGGGCCCTATGGGTTAAATAGAACTGTTTGACTTTAAAACTGTGCAAACAGATGACTTATCCTAAATTGAGTTGTTAGTAATAGAATTATGATCATTTAACTGTGTGTAAACAAATGACTGATGTTTAATCGAATTGTTACTTATAAATAACAATACTGGGAACAATTTAACTGTGTGCAAACGAATGAGTAATGTTGAATAGAATAATTAGTGTTAAGTAGAAATACTTGTAACTATTTCACTGTGCACAAACAAATGATTAATAGTAAATAAAATTATTCATGTTAGATAGAAATGCTACAAATCATTTGACTGTGTGAAAAAAAATGAACTCAGGCTCATTAAAAAATTTAATGAATAAAATGTATTTAAGATATATATGTATATAGAGAATTTGGCATTAAATAACTTACAATGGTTCATATGCCACAAAACCCAACCAACCAACCAACCAACCAACCAACTTCAAGGGTTATTTCGTCGAGGCCTGCACCTTTTTTGCTTTTAATTTCTTTGCAGAAATGCACCAATTTTTTCCTTCATAAATTGTCTTATTGGCAATTAATAATTTTTTCAGCAGAGTTATCTATAAATAAGTAGAGGGTTTCCAAACGGATTCTTGGGTGTACTCTAGTTCTTTTTGGAATGATTTAGTCAGTTCTCTCTGGGCTTTTGAAAGTTTCTGCATATTGGATTTCTTTGAAGTAAGTAAAGATATGTTTATAAACGATAAAAACAAATAAAACGTCCTTTAATTACTAATAATTAGTCTTAACTTTAATAAAAATGACTTAACATCTTTAATTTTTTTATGCCCATTTTACCTATTGGTAAGTACTGGTAATGTCTATAAAGTTAAAAGATATGACAGTGTTCATAACATCAGCTTTTAGATTTGGCTCGGAGGTGAAGAAATATCGTAAAGCGAATTGACTTTTAGATTATTTTACATTGCAGGTCTACATAAAACACCGTCGTATCTGAGTAATGGTCAGACGTCTTGGCAGTGTATGTTACCAGAGAAGATAGAAAATTTTCGCGCGTTCGATAAGGACACAGTTTTCTATGGCAATAGCAGTCGCTACGTCTTCTCATGCCGTCAAAAAGTAATTCTGAAGAAGGGCAAATAATCGACAATTCTGTATGTATAACAAAGTCTTATCCCACGAGCGTTCAAATAACAACAGAAATTTTGCTACAGAGGATCAAAAATGCCACTCAATACTACTGTTAAGGGACCGATGAATATATCGATCTCGGAAACTTTTCAGAAAGTAGTTGATGCGACACAAACTAGGCAAGGATGACAATGACAAGAGAGTAAATTTGAAATGTTAACTTTTATTTGGCGAATTGTGCAAGTGAAATGTGTCTGTTAGTCGTGGACCAAAGTTGTTTCTTGAAAGGCTTGGTTATATGGCCGGAGTTGCTGGGCGTGTGGGTTATGCTTCAGGAGTGGACGTCGCTGATTTCTCCAAAGAAGTTGACGTGTTGAAGTGCACGAATTTCTGCTGCTGCTGCTGCTGCTGCTGCTGCTGCTTATCTGGAGACGTCAGCGTGCTGTGGTACAGGAGTCGCTGCAGCTGCTTATCACCAAACGTTGGCATGCTGAGGTGCAGGAATCGGAGTTGCTGTTACTAATCAGGAGACGTTGGCGTGATGAGGTGCAAGAATCAATTTTGCTGATTTTCTGGAGACGTTAACGTTTTGAAGTCAAGGAATCGATGTTGCTGCTTATCTGAAGTCGTTGGCGTGCAGAGGCACAGGAATCGGAGTTGCGACTTATCTGGAGACGTCGACGTGCTGAGGTGCAGGAATCTATGCCGCTGTTTATTTGGAAACGTCAGCGTGCTGAGGTGCAGGAATCGGTGCTGCTACTTTGTCGTGTCCCGTGGTGCTAGTGAATGTTACCACACAGAAAAAGATTGTACCTTAGAGAGGATCACTGTTAAAACTTAAAAGGACAGTAAAAACCCCGAGTTAACCTGAAAAGGATTGTTAAGCAGAAAAAGTCTGGACAGCTGCTGATGAAAATCTAGACCACTGGGTTGCTCCCGGGTGGCCGGGATGAGGCGTCTGGTCGTCTGGAACTTGCACTTTTTAAAGGGATTCGGCTGATTTCGCAGGATCGCTTTGTTGACCGTTGGTGGCTGGGGTAAGGTGTCTAGTCGGTGTACAAGTACCTTTGAAAAGGTATCGAATTCTTTTCACCTCAGACAGTCGGCAGTTGAATGTCAAGATGTGACACAAGATCAACTTTATTGTGGAGGCCAAGCCAAAATTGTGACTCATGCATAGCAGTCTCAAAAAATACTTGATCCTGTCAGCATTCCTTTATTGGGGCGCCCCAGGCATCAAACCACGAACCCAACCCTGCAAAGCACGTATTGCCTGTGGTTACAGCCTCCTGGGACCATGTGATTCGCATCAATGACACCCACCAGGCGGGTGTTGAATGTCTCTATCTCTCAGCGATTGTTGGTTTTGTAGCAGGGACATGTTGCTTATTTGTTGTGTTCGTAAGTATCTGATTTTGGACTGGAATTATGAAACAAATCACTATACCGCTAAGAGAAGCTTGCAACTATTACACACTGTATTCAACTGTTAGAAAATACTTTGGAGGCGGCTTGCTGAATTAATTTGTCGCGAAAATAGCCTCTGAGTTGGTAACGGAAATTTCCACTCGCTGACGAATCTGGTGGTTATAACGAAGAAATTATTAAGGTTACCTCTTCGTTATACTGGAAGGAAATAAATGAGTCGGAACGAAAATACTGAAAGTTTTCAAGAAGGTTTAATGACGGCTTGAGTTGAAGAGAAGTCTTTTGTGTCGAAAGTCTCGTAGGAAGAAGTTATAAATAGTTATAAAATTGAGAAAGAATTACAGCAGCTAAATGTCTAAGCGGAATATGCTCGCTACAGTCAAGGCAAATATTGAGTTGCTGATTCTAGAACACAGGAATGAATGTTCAGCCATAAATGCGTGGTCCTGGTTGCCGCAGGGGAGAGGCATGAAGGTCTCCAGAAAAGGTTGTCCAGGAATGAAGTAACTGAATTGTCAGAGGCGGAATTAATTTGTCTAATTCATATTCAACTGGAAACCCTTGGATCTAGAAGTGCAGACTCAAGGGTCCATGAATTAGACGGCTCTCCTCATGGCGTATGATATTGCTGCTTGGATGGGAGCGGATAGAAATACCCCCATCCTGCTCGAAAGATGCTGAGGAAGAGGTAGTTTTGTGGGCTCTCACCGAATTCGGTTGGCCCGGGAAAGTCATCCGGGTTAAATGGGATTCATCATCCCCATAGGGTGAAAATATATGGCGAGACCAACGGTCAAAATAATTTTCGCGCTTAACGTACGAAGTTCTTTCTGCTACAAGGTGTCTTGTTTTAACACCTGGGTTTGCTTCCGGTTGCGGTGAAAAGTTCAACTCGCTGACTACATAGATGACGTTGTGTTTTTTTTAAAAACAAGGATTCATGATATGAGTTGCCAGTGGGTTTCGATACTATCTTGAAGTTTATTTCATTCCTGAGTTTTACTGGCCATATGAACGTCGTCGGTCATTTGTGGTCGGGTGTTGATAATTATTTGGCTAAGCTTGTGGAGAAATGAGTATTTCTCTAAGATGTAAATCCGAGTGCCAGTTCCACAATATACAACCCTATTTGAACAAATAAACGTAAACGAAAGAAAACAAACAAAAACAAGTATGTTAAAAAACAATTTTACTTTATCACAACAGGACAAATAACAAATAAAAAAGTAGTAATGTTCATAAATTTTGCTATGTATAGAGCTGTGTGTATATCAAAACAAGAATATTTTTAGTCAAAAATGACAGTGAGAAAGAGAGAAGTCAACTCGTACTTACATAAATGTGTATGTGTGCGGGTGTGTGTGAGTTCTGGTATGTCTAAGTCAATTAATCTATTGGTCATTCAAGCTCACTGTTGGCTTGTTAATGTATTTCAGTGTATCTGACTTTTTTCTTCCACGCGTGTCGTCTGTGGTCGCCTGTGCGTGCCGTCACTTTCTTTTGAACTAAAAAATTCTGGTTTCTTAAACTCTTTGAGTGCATCGAAATAAGATATTTTAAATTTACGCGGGTAGATTTTATTTCGGGTTTACTAAAGTTCAAATGTGCGGACGTATGAGTAAACACAACTCGTGACCTGATCTAACCAATGAGAATCGTAGAAATTACTTATTTTTTGAGGCGCCTATTTTTTTTTTTTTTTCTCTTCTATGAATAATCTTTTCGCGTGTTAGTGCTTGATCCGTTTTTTCGAGAATATACTAATCCCTATGTGTTTGCAGATTGGCTTAAAAAATATTCCAAGTAAGTGAGGTTTGGATTCTTTTTTCTAGAATATTCTGATTTATGTTTTCTGAGCGAATTTAACTAAAAATAAAAGTGTGGATCCTTTGAGCTTTAGTTGGTTGGTTGGTTGGATTTAATGGCATATCAACCTCAATAAGTTATTTAATGCCAAAGCCTGTTTACACGTATGTACGGTTTGTAAACACATAATTTAATGATACCATACTAAAACCAAACGACTCATTTACTCGCATACGAGTAAGTATTTGCAATTATTTCTATATGACAGTTTATTTAGTGATGATAGTGTTTTGTTTTGTTTTTCTTATAAGCTTTAGTGATTGTTCCTTTAAAGTAGCATCTCTTACATTGAACTTATAGAGGAAAGGTCAGTATCAAATCGGATGCCTGAGGTACTTCCATTCACACACACTCACACAAATGAAACAAAAAAGTTGGAATGCCGACGGAGCTGAGAGGTGCTCTGCAATAAAACTTGACATCGTGACACATCTTGCTTTCGCATTGGGAGTGGTAGGCTGGTAAAGATAAATTGGACGTGATTGAATAGACAGGACAATGATATGCAAGAGTTATGCGGAAGCATTATTTCATATTTACTGACTTATTTGTGTACATCTATCCAATGGAAAGTTGCTGTTACGTGCATATTTGATTAGCTGTTTATAGACTCTCTACATCAGATGGTGTTAAGGACTATGGTTGCCATGGAAATCTGACAGACTTAAATGTAAAGAAAGACGTGACAAGAATTTTTTCCCACCCCCGCCGCCGAATCAAACAGTAGCGATTTGATGACTGAAGAATCGCAGTCCCTGGAGAACTTTCTCGTGGTCCGATTCCAAATACATTGAAATATTTACTCTTTTTATCTATTCAGCTTGAACTGAAATCTTTTAGAATACGTCGATTCTGACTTCTACGGAGTAGAAGCAGCGGGGGGGGGGGGTTCTGTCTTGTGAAACTCAACCAAAATAACAAGTTTCAAGGATATGATACTAAATTGCATCCGAAGGAGAGTCCTCTTTCTAAAGTTCTGAGGAGGGTAGAGTCGTCTCTACATGGCCATTACTCCCACTCTGACCCGGATTGGTAGTACCTGTTAAGGTCCCATCTATGTGACAAATATCTTAAAATTGTTTGTAGGAGTACTTGAAACGATGTAAAAAATTATTTGGATAGTTACTTGAAGCTATAATTGTTTATAAAGGATTATTATTAGTTACTTAAAACCACACAATTGCTTAAAATACTTGAAACCGTACGATTGCTTGCACCAAAAAGACTTTGAATAACCCAATTAGGGTTGACATACCGTAAAACCAACCAACCAACCAACCAACCAACCAAAAGAACTAAAGCTATCACAAATGACGTCAGATACCGGCAAGTGATTTCTTAACTCTCAAAAAGTAGAACAAATAAAACATTCTTTGAGCCCTTTTAACACAAAAGGACTTGTAAGTATGGAAATGTATGCTTACACCTTTTCCTTTTTGAAGGCTAAAACGCAGAAGCGGCTCTACGATTATTTGATTGATGCTTAGCATCTTACACAGTTTGGGATTTGTTACTATCAACTAGTTACTAAACTTTGCTGAGTCTGGTACAAAGGTCTTCGGTTGCTTATAATACCAACTGGTACAAAGTGGTCACCAATCTGATTACTGAAAAGACTCATCGCCTCTTAACTTTAGTGATCTAACGAAAACTGCTACTTTCGGCGTAACTTGGCCGTAAGTCAAGCAATTTACTAATTTTAGCTCAAGGCCAAAAGTATGGGGCACTTAGTTCGATAACCATTAGATCACATAAGGTGTCCTTAAACCAAGCGTAGCTTTGACTTGATACAGAGCTCTAAGTATTGGGCACGTAGTGAGGAATGAACTCACTAGTAATTGATTTACGAGACCAGCTTGTTTACCATTACATAAGAACGCTCCTGCTGCAATTTCCTTTTTTTTTTCATTTAAAAATGAACCGTTGTTTGAATGTCAGTAACTGCTGATGTTTGTGACTTAGAATCTTTAAAATACAAACATTTTTCCAGTATTTAATTCTGAATGCTAAAATAATTTATAACCGAGAGCTATAAACGATATCTCGTCGGACCCACAGGCCTCAGTTCACTTCCAGTATCTACTGCTACTAAGTGGAAATCTACGTAAAGTTTATCTCTGCTTGACCTGTCAGTTTGTGGGAACCGCTGCTTTTAGCATCACTTGACTGTTAGCCTAAAAATTAAGCATAACAAAGGTGTCCTCGTGGTGTAATGGTTAAAACGATAGACTGCGGAATCGTAGAAAGCGAGTTCAAACCCAAGTCGCGCTATCAAGTTCACTTTCGGACAGATTCCCTTGGGAAAGGTGTGAACTCCCTTATTCTCCCAGCTATGGGTTAAATAGCATCACCGTTGTTCTAGAAAGATGGCATTAGCATTAAATGACCCATGAATGTTGATATGCCATTAAGACAAACCTAAGCAAAACTTAGATTTGTCCCAAAGCCGCAAAAATTAAGCACTTAATAAGAATCGAAACTGGGTGACCTGAGCAAGGGGATTTCATGTTGACCAGCCCGTAAACCCCTGATTAATCCAAGAATATCAACGACGATTCGCTCCACACACACATATATTAGAGATACAAAAATAATGATGAGCTTATAGGTTATTTAAAATGATAATTTTGAATATCCGGGCGTTTGAAGTTAAATGATAACTAAACATTATTTTCCCCTTTCTTAAATTAAAATTTATTTCGTCTGTGAAGAGTTATGCTCAGAACTTTGCGCTTATTTTCTAGATTTTATGAGAGTAAAGATAAGAAGAAAAAACAGGTTATCACCTTGGGACTAATTTGGGAGTATTTGATCCGATTAGGAAAAACATATTCTAATAATTTATCACAAAGCATTTCTATGATCACTGATTTAATCATGGTTTGGAGCACTGATTTGGGGTCAACCTGTCATATCTATCTCTAAACAAAACTTTTTGGGAAGGGCTTAATGAGTCATTCTTTTAGCCATTTGATAATGGGTTCGATCATTATTGGCTGCTTAGCAAATGCGGCCTTGTCTCTCTCTCTCTCTCTTTCTGTCTCTCTGTCTTTCTGTCTCTCTGTCTCTCTATGTATATATTTATATATGTGTGTGTGTGCGTGTTTGTGAGACAGACTGACAGGAGATGCGCGCGCACACACATACAGATACATACTCACATATATATATACTTATATATATATACTTATATATATATATATATACTTATATATATGTGTATGTGTGCGTGTTTGCGAGAGAGGGAGAGAGAGGGGGTGAGCATGCACATACACACACACACACATATATGCAAAAAATGTGATCACTTTTCAGGAAAATCGTGGTGTCATGGTTAAAGCGATGGATTACGGAATCGTAGTACGCGAGTTCGTACTCCAGTCGCGCTATTACTTTCACTTTCGGGCAAATACCCTTGGGTAAGGTATGAACCCCTTATCCTCCCAGCTATGGGTTAAATAGTGCCACTACTGTTTTTCTAGGAGAATGGCTTTGGCATTAAATAACCTAAAAAGAGTTGATATGCCATTAAAACAAAGAAACCAAACCATCTTCAGGAAAAGTTACCAATGGATTCCACAGAGACAAGAAGTACTGAAAATGGTGACCATTAGCTTCCAAACATAGAGTAATTTACTAAGTTTTTTTCCTTAGAAGTGGCACCAGGCCGTGTGAATGAGGCACCCAATGAGACTTGAACTCAGTCGTGAAGGTTTGCTAGTCTAGCTTGCTAACTATTGCACTACTATAGCTTCTAGACATATATGTGTATGGCGAAATACTGCATTCATTCGGCCTTGTGCCTCATCTAAGCAAAAAGCTTAGTCAATTACTACTGCTTGGGTGACGTTAGGCGAAGTGTCCAATAGGATTGCTGCCACCTGTAGGCCGTGGGTGGCGACCCGTAAGGCGCTAGGACAGATTCCTGGTGGTTGAGCAGTTATTGATCCGGTAACAGAGTGGTCAATGCCTTACAAGACACCACTTTGGCCCTTACTTGGTCTGACGGGCGGTCGGATAGGCCCGATCAGATCAATCGGCTGGTCATGTCAAGCCCTAGCACCTATATGTTTTATCTCCACCGTACTTTTAAATCTGCACTTGCAGCAAGTTCCCAACACTTATCTGTTAGGTGCTAGAAAGCGGTGGCTGAGGGTCAATTGCGTTGAGAATAGAAAATTGATCAGTTTCAGGAGCACCTGAAAAAAACTACACTCCTTCTTGGAGGCAAGGAGAATTGTAGGGAGCTATATGGGAGAAGCAGTTACGCCTCCGTTGCACGGAGGGCGGATAGAACCAATGACGACAACAAATACAGAACACTCGTGGAGAAATTGATCAAGTTGGAAGCCAATGATTGGCCAAAGTTTCAGGAGCACCTGAAAAAAACTACACTCGGTCGAATTTTACCAAGCACCAGCTCAGCAACAAGTTGCGAATGGGGAGAGATTCAATTTTGTAGTCCAAACAAAAAACACGTAGGATATATCACTCCAACATGAACTATTCCTAAAAGTGTAAAATCTCCATCAAAGCAGCCGTTACATAAATCACTAATCCGTCCGCCAAAAAGCATTAAAGACAGACTAAAAAAACCTGTCCCTCATAAGACCTGAACAACTGAAACAAAAATCACATGCTTCCATTAGCCAAGCTGCGAAAATACAGATGAACACCAAAGTGATTAAGGAAACATCAGGAAGCACATTCAAAATACACTTAACAACAAAGTCACCTATAAGAACCAAACAATCCAATGCTCAGCAACCAACAAAACCCCTACGAAGGACGTATAGTATAGACAGTATGTATAGCGACACAGACTGCGTAGTTGCCAGCCTTAATCTTGAAGAAATACTATAATACTTGAAACCACTTAACTATCGACCAACTTATAAGCTCAATCACCTTTTAAATTGTTAATCTCTAACATATCTTTATCATTAAGAGTTTTCGGACGATTATCTTCATCTTTATTGTTATTTCCACAACGTTTCGGCCGATATGTCCTCCGGCCTTCTTCAGGTGTTTGTTGAACTCAGGAACCTTCACGGAACTTCGAACTATGTCCTTTATTGAATCCACGGGGGTTGTCTATTCTGATTCCGTTAGTCATAACCGGGTACAAGTGTTAAGTATTCCTGTATTGTTACTTGCCTGCAGTCAGGATTGAAAAACCATTAGTAGCGATACTGAAGCATATCAAGAAGAAATGATTAGTCTGAGGCACAACCTCCATCGTAACAACTACTCAGAGCGCATAACATCGGCTCCAAGAAACCTAGATAGGGGGATAGAGGACAATACCCAAAAACTCACCACGGTACGTCTGCCCTATGTCAAAGGACTAGCCGAAAGGATCCAAAACATATGTAGTCCATATGACATCAGGACAGTATTCACCAGTGGTTCAACTCTCCGTTGTGGAAATAACAATAAAGATGAAGACAATAGTCCGAAAACTCTAAATGATAAAAATCATCAAGCTTCGTTTCAAAAATTTAAACAACTCTTACATATCACACGTATCTACTTAAATGTGTGCAAACAAATGACTGATGTTGAATTCTAATTGTTACCTAGCAACTCTCATTATAATTTAACTGTGTGCAAACAAATGAGGAAAAGTAAATAGAATGATTTATACTGTCTGCATACTTATGCTAAACTGAATTGTTTTTATTAGAACTGTTTGACTAAACTGAATAGCTTGAAATGGAAACGTTTTTGGCAATTAAACTGTACTTACATTTAAACTGCATGCTTATGCTAAACTGGATTGTTTGAAATAGAACTGTTTTTGACATTAAAACTGTACTTACACTCAACTGAATTGTTATAAAAAGGAACTGTTTTGACCTTTAACTGAGTGTAAACAAAATTAGCTGAATTAGAACTGTTTGAATTAGCTGAATAGTTTGAAATAGAAATGTTTTTGACAGTTAAACTGTGTACTCATGCTAGACTGAATTATTTGAAATAGAACTTACTATATGTATAAAAATGGATTTGGCGTTAAATAACCTACAAAGGTTGATATGCCATAAAACCCAACCAACTAACCAAACAAAATCAAAATAGTCAGTTTTTTGCGATACATTACATCCTTTAGGGTTCCCTATAGATAAAAGACTGCAGATGTTAAACGTGAGGGGAACTTGTCAGGACATCTTTTTCCCAACCAATGCTCTTGTAAAGTCTCATTGAGATAAGATTGTACGTCTTGGTGGTAGTGTGGTGGTGGGGGGTACGCCGTCTTGTTGAAAGAAAAGTTCATCATTCATTTATATAAAATAAGTAAAGTAAAGTTGGCGACTGTGGGTGACCCCCAGTTTCTCTTTTCGATAGCTACTACACCAAGGTGTAGGGGAGGAAGTTATTCCTTTCCTGGTATTGCTCCACTTTACTCTTGATCCGTACTTTGTAATGCTAAGTGTTAAGTAAGCAGGCATCAAGTGCCATTTTTTGAGTCTTTGGTATGACTCGACCTGGGATTGAACCCCAGTCTCCCGGGCCATTGGCAAACACTCTAACCGTTATGCCAATGTCTTATACAGATTTTTCTTTTCCTGAAGTGTGTATGCATTTTTTTTTCACTGATCTTCTCTCTCTCTCTCTCTCCCTCTCTCTCTCTATATATATACTGTCATCCACAGACTGTTGATTTCAACTTTATTGTTATACTCATAACGTCTCAGCCTTCTCCAGGTGTTTCATGCCGAACTCAGGAGCCTACACAGAACCACGAATTGAAACCTTTATTCAATCAATGGGGTCATGTTGTTCTAATTCCGTTAATCATTCTTGGTCAGCTCAACGGTTCACTGTCGGTCAACATATCCGCTGCTTCTTTAAGACCTCTGATTCTCTAGTGTTCTTCCCTATAGTTGTATACAGGGAGGAATAACAACTTTTATGTATAAAAATATAATCTGCTTCTTGTTTTTTTATTATCCGAAATTTACGTATGGGTAGAGAAAGAATGAGTCAGAGATGGCTGAAATGCATACATAACAGTGCGGTTTTTCGGTGAAACCTCTCTGCTTCGTTTGGCCTTGGTTTACAAGATTTTCCAGTAACCACGCAGTTCTCATGGACACACTTCCCTTCTGCATGCCAACCACACAATTCCCGTGGCATTTCCGTCGTGTTTTGTTAACTTTAGGAAACAAGTGGACATCCTGTAATGTCATCCACGGAACTTACGCGGCATTTCCGCAGGGACATTGTTTTGTTTACTTTAGGAAAGAGGTGCACATCCTGTTATGCCATCAGAAAAAAAGGGAGAGAGAGAGTGAGAGAGAGAGAGAGAGGGGGGCACGATTATAAGGGTTATAGAGACAGAAAGAGAGAAAGGCTATCAGAACAATAAGGGAAAAACGAGTGAGGAGATGAAAGCAGGATAACTCCAAAATCCAAGCCATAGCAGTCGACAAACACCCAAGTTAAAAAAGAGCGTATCAGCAGCAATTGGCCAGACAGTCGGTGTTTGGCTGAAATCAAATTCAAGGGAAGTCGTTAAAGTGAACGCGGAATAGAAAATAGAGGACGAAAGTCAGTGCCAGATTAACTGCGGCGACGTGAAAACGTACTCACACAGTCTGCAGACATCTTTTTAGATTGGGCTCAGCAAATGAGCTAGCCTACCCCTGCACACTGAACGAGGCTGTAGTGAATAAGCCTTAGTGCAGAAGAATGAATGAACCAACGGCATTCCATTTAAAGATCTGAGCAAGGAAAACGACGAATATGAATACACCGAAAGATACGAATCTCAGTCGTTCCCACTGAAAATGCGAGGAACGAAAACATGAATATAAGGCCACCTCAAGTAAAGACTGCTAGCTATCTCTTTGAAACAGATAATTCCCACGTGTTGAATCTCTCTCTGTGTCTTTCTGTCTCTCTGTATCTATCTATCTATCTATCTATCTATATCTCTTATGAATTTTTATATTCAGAATTATGGTTAACATACTTGTCCGTAAATTGTTGTATGCACCATTCCATACGAAAGAAAATCTTCTATTCGATAAGACATTCAGCCTTTCATGTTGTTATTAGTATTCGTTTTCTTTTTGTAATAAATGTTCTGGTTCCTATAAAAACCATGGGTCAGATTCGTCTTCTTTATTCTTCGAAGACTGGAGCTTAGTCAACTAGATATTTGCTTTCTTTAATTCTTTTTCTTAGTGTATACGCGACAGGATTTCTGGGGAATAAATTAGACGTTTAAGGGTTTCTGCGAAAGAGTCTTCAAGGGTGTTTGTTTTCCATACGCCTAAAGAATTCTCTGACCTCGTAACAATATATATATATATATATATATATATATATATATATATATCCAGTGTCCGAATTTGAAATTTCCACCGTGCAAGCTCTCATCGCTGTGAGTGGGTGGGAGGTTATGTCTTTGAGCAAATGTTATGGTGAACAGAGTGCAATTATGAATTTTTTCCTGGGTGCCTTATCTCACAAAGTAGGAACATTCCATGACCAGCTTGCTCATTAGATCCATCATCCCCTTGTGACTATGGGGATACCTGGATGCTCAATTTTTTTAAATGTAGACCGTAGACAATGGACGAACAGAAAGATTTTATTTATTATGAAATAGCACAAATATCAGAGTAAATGTCGCAGAATTTCAAGATGAGACTTCAGAAATGGATTGCTCATGAGAGAGGTAAGCATTTGAATCATTTAAGTTTTGGGTTTGGTTTGGTTTATTGGCATATCAACCTTTGTAGGTTATTTAATGCCAAAGCCATTCTCCTAGAAGAACAGTAGTGGTACTATTTAACCCATAGCTGGGAGGATATGGGGGTTCATACCTTTCCCAAGGGTATTTGCCTGAAAGTGAACGTAATAGCGCGACTGGAGTACGAACTCGCATACTACGATTTTGCAGTCCATCGCTTTAACCATTACACCACGAGGACACCCCCTATAATCATTCAAGTGATGTTAATAACCGAACAAAATAGCAAATATTGTTCTTTCTTAGAGTGAAATCAAATTTTAGATTGGATCAATGTTATATTTTCATTTACATTCCAAACCAGAGAGATCATTCTGCTAGACCACATATATATATATATATATATATATATATATATATATATATATATATATATGGGGGGGGAATAAGGTTTCAAATGAAATATAACGGCATGAGAAAAAAAAAGACAATTTGGAAAATCAGATTGACATTTTTTCGTTAGTGGTCTAACGTCATCTGAATAAAAATGACATGCCCAGCCGATTGATTGGATCTGGCCTTTCCGACCGCCCGTCTTAGTCCAGTAATAACCAAAGTGGAGTGTTTCAGGTCACGTGACCACTGTGGTTGCCTAGTTACGGACTACTCAGCCACTAGGATCCCGCTCTCAAGTATTATTGGTTACCTCCCACAGCCAACAGAGGAGCACTCAATTTATTCTAACGCCCCAGCCGATAGGATGGCCTAAGGCGAAGGGATCAGCCAGATTATGCCTTTACCTGAAAGATTTAAATAAAGCGATTGAAAGACCCAATTTTGTAACACTTACATTTGAAAATGTGGTCTCCAGATTAGATGGGGCTAAACGGTTTACAATTGTTGACGTGAAATCCAGATTTATGAAGCTCGATCAACAGTCAAAAGAACTGACGACCAACATTACACCATTTGGACGATATTTTTTTCAATAGGTTTCTTATTGGGTGAAATGAATCTAAAATGAATTTGAGAGCAATTTTTGAAAGTTTTAGCAATATCAAGAATATTTTCTCGATATCAGATGATACCGTTGTGTATGGATTTGAGGAAGATGACAATGACCATGGAATCTCACATAACGAACTTCTCAAAAGACTTAGGAAAACCCTGCAAGTTCAACCCTGATAAATTGAGTTTACGGACATCAGAGATACCTTTCTTCGAACTCATAATATTAAAAGATAGAATAAAACCAGGTCACAAGAAGATCGAAGTGATCACCCTCATGAAGCCTCCTTAAGATACGAAATAGCGAGTTTTCTGGGATGGGTGGAATACCTCAACGAATTTTCTCCTCGCTTAATTAGGCTTATTGAACTATACGGGACCTGATGTTCATAGACAATAAGTTCACGGGGACTCCTCAGAAGAAAGAAGCCTTTGAAAACATCAAAAAGGTGATTAGGAATGCCACAGGGTACTTAAACATAAAGACGGTATTAGTCTCTGGCTCCTACCAGAGAGAACATGACACAAGGTCAAATGACACGAAGGTCGGATTATAGAGCGGGTTAGGGGAGGGGAAGGTCGGACCCAAACCGAGGCTCGAACCCTGGTGGTTTATCCTGGTCATCGGCTCACTTGGTGCAATGTGAGCAAATGAGCCTAGCTGGACATCGACCTAAACATGAGTCCAAGCACGGATGCCAGATTAGAGCTTAAACTGGAACACGGGGTCCAGTGTTATATAAAAGGGTCAATAATGCTGCTCACCCACCCGAAGGTGGCCTAGCCGAAACTGGGGGCCTTCCAGCCTCGAGTCTGCCTTAGATGGACAATACCCTGTCCGACACGAATGGCAGACTTCAATCCAAAGACCCCCATAACACTACAGGTCAACGTATCAAGTGTGGGGCTGGCAGCAGCACTGCTGCAGAATCAACTACTCATGGCCTTTCCCAGTAAAACACTAACAGGATTGGAAACCCGATACTCTAACATTGAAAGAGAAATATTTGAAGTCGTATTTGGATTAGAAAGATTCCATCACTTTATATGGGGGCACAAGGTAATTGTATACTCCAACCAAAAACCACCTGAGTCGGTAGCAACAACAAATTGTGCTCAAGCGCAACCAAGACTAGCAAGAATGTTACTGAAAGTGGAAGTTAATGACTTCAAGATAAAGTACAGCCGAGATAAAACAGTCCTCTTAGCAGACTACTTATCTCAGAGTTATGGGTCTCAATATACACATACTGAATCAACCCCTAAATGCATCTCTAACAGGGTTGCAGTCTGGGAAAGTGGAAACTACTAAAGATCTTACTCTAAGAGCGTTAACTTATGTCATCATAACAGGATGGCCAGTCGATAGAAGCAGCTGTACACATACTATTTTACTATCGAAACTTTAGAAGAGTAGGACTACAGGGCGGTGTTCTGTTGAAGGGGATTAAGATAATAATACTAGCTTTACTCCAATCAGACATTCTACAGCAACTACATGCATCAGACCACGGGATCATAAAAACAAAGCTAAGAGCAAGAACGGCAGTATATTTGGTAGAGATCAATAGAGACGGCAAAAATACGGTATCGTAGCTAATAGCTACTCACGTTAGGAATCTTAGGTATGAGTATATCACGACCATCCAATATTGTCAGCGAATGGAATTTTCCATTGTAAACCAAAAACTATTCTTAGTTATGTGTAAATCACGACCACCCAATATCACCTGCGAATGGATTTTTTCACAACAAACCGAGACCATTAATTATGTGAGTCATTTCGGAGGTATTTTCTGACTGCCACCTATGTCAAGTAATATTCGCAACCTTTGCTTGATCGTATAACGACCAATTTTAATGTACAACAGAAATCAAAGAGAAGTATTCCTGCCAATTTCTTGTGTATTCAAAGTCAGTGGAGAAGCGACCAGTTTCGCTATAAAAGAGTACAGGAGCCCGACAATATTTTTCGGACACTTTAGTTTTCGATTTGCCGAGTACCATAGAGTGGCGAAATCCCTTCAATAGAATAGCATAAACATATAAAGACAATACCTGTAATAAAAATGGAAGAAAATCGATTAGGTAAGGAAAAATATTTAATTTTCATAATTTTTTTACAAAACACACGCAACATTATTTTTCGGACATCTTTGAAAAACTGTTAATAGTCTGTAATATCACCTTTCTTCTCAATAACTTTTATCAATCTCTCTTCATAATGATCAAACATATGCACAATAACATCTCTACAAGTTGCGCAAGCATTTCCCAAACATTTTCTATTAAATTTAGATCTGGGCTTCTTGCAGGCCATTCCAAAGTAGTCATATTTACTTTAGCCATCCATTCTTTCATGAGTTTTGACACATGGATGCTGCAATTGTCTTGCTGTGGAACGAAATCCTTCCCCATCTCTCTTCTTATCCTTGGTAGGGCTTTCTCGTCCAGCAACTGTTTGTAGCTTTCGCTGTTCTGTCGTCCTTTCAGCCACTCCAACCATATATTTCCATTAGCAAAGATCATACCCCAAACCATAACTCCTCCTCCTCCTCCCATCTGTCGTTTGTTCAGTACAACAGGCTCACCCCTTCTCGACCAAGTACACCATCCATCGGGCCCATCAAACTTGAAACGCTTCTCATCAGTAAATATAACCTTCTTAAAGTCAACATGTTTTGTTAACCACCTTTTAGCACACTCCAGTCTTGCTCCTTTGTGTTTCTTTGTTAGTGTAATTTTTTTCTTAGCCTTTGCATACTTCAAACCAATCCTATGCAGCGTTCTTTGTACTGTTCGGACGTTTACATCCAATTCACATTTCTCCTTCACTTTTCTTGCTGTAACTTTTTCTCCAGATGTCAAAAGCCGTGTCACGGTCCTCTTCATTCTCCTTTCAGCCCTCTTGCCAATTGATCTTTTCCGCCCTCTCTTCTTTTTCCGCTCGGAGTTTGTCTTCAGCATGTATTCGACCGTTGATTTCGACAGCTTCAAATCCATGGCGATCCTTCTGATGCTGAGGCCATATTTCCGCTTCTTCCGTGCCAAACAAACGACTTCTTTTGAAGGCATTTTACCTCATTAAACTTAATTGTTTTGCCAAGAAATGTCCGGACTATTTATGCTGTTAGATTGTCCTATGTTAACATAGTAGTAGGGGTGTCTGTGCCCCAGAACAGTGTACAAGCAGAAAATTTGCATACAGGAACATATACACGAACATAGCTCTTAATAAAATAGGATTTTTTGTCATGTCCGAAAAATAGTGTCGCGCAAGTTTTCGCAAAAATCACAAAGAACTAAAATTATCAAAGCCAAAATAAAAAAAATGATTACACTAGTACTGAATTTTCACTCCTCAACTACGTACTTACAATCTCAGAAGTTTTTGGCACTAGTGACCACCTTTTTTCAAAGTGTCCGAAAAATATTGTCGGGCCCCTGTAATTGCGGTATTTTGGTAAAAGTTGGTAAAATTGGGCTGAATGCCTGTGGTTATTGATTGCACGGTATGCTTGTGTCAGTGAATGAGGCTAGCAAGGATTTTTTTAGAGTAGCATGATGAACATGAACATCCAATAACCACTCTCCATCCAACTCCCCCGTATTTTTGGACATCATGCTCAATGATGGATGCTTTCGGAACATTTTTGCTGAATAAAATTCATTTGTCATAAATGTTTTGAAATGCATTCATCATAAATATAGGTTGCTGGGTAGCAGACATGGCCGAGATGAAAGGATTTGACTTTTTCTTTTCTCTGGTACGATTTCCCGAGTTCTAGATGACCAGACGCCGCCACCACCTTGGTTTTTAATATCTTGTTTTGTTATCCTTGTTTTTTTCTGTGTCACTTCACTCGTTTAAAAGGTTTTTATGGATGGCTGCCATAGATAACTCTGTAACCATGGTAACAAAATGCCTGAGGGAATTAATAAAAATAAATAAATATAAAAAATGCAGAAACTCCCAGAAGCCCCTGACAGTAAAAAGGGGCGACGCATGAGCAAAGAAGGAATCCTTTTGGCGAAAGAAAGAAGCCTTTTCTTTTTCAGTTGTGACCAGCGGAGTGACAACACCTAAATCTTTCTTGCAACTGGTAGAAGATGCTATGCGTCCGTCTCTAGATGATCCGTTGGCTAACCTTTCCACTAGTAGCAGCCGCCTCTTTTACCAACGACCCACGACTAAAGACACCAAACAATGGACTCGTCAGAATCACAATTAAGACACCATATAACGGATTTAACGACGAACACATTTTAACACCTTGACTGGGAGACACAACCATTTCATTTGTATTCAGGAAGAATTTCCTCACCCACAGAATGGTTGTTGAACCCAGAAATAAAGGCAAAATATAAAATATATATTGGCCTCCTATCTTCTCTTCATGTCTTCTTTCATATAATTCCTCGCAGCTTTTATATCCAAGAAGTTAAACCAGCAAGATAACGTGTGGTAAGAATAGAATAACCTAGAATGGAGCCAGATACCAAACAACAAGATAAATCCCCCTGAAACTCCATATGCCCGACATGACAGAAATACCACCCAAGCAATCAACCAGAGATAAACACTCAATAATTTTAATTTCTTTCAACGTTTTTTATTTTGTATTTAAAACCAAACACCAGAAAGATAGTTTTAAAGAATTGTTAGGATAGATTTTACAAGTAACAAGAATCATGGGTTTTTATTGACGCATATCGACTCGCCAAAATTTTACATTTCTGTTATAGTACTAGGATGTTTTATTACCTACTAATCTCCTTTGATAGAGACTCTATAGTAAATAGAATTAACTATAATATTTCCTCTTTCTACTCAATGCTATGATTTAGCTATAATCAATCGTGTACACACGCTCGTTCTTGCCTCTACGCCGAACCTAGTCAGGTTGTGGGTTGGTGGGTTGGTTGGTTGGGTTTTATGGCATATCAACTTTTTTAGGTTATTTAAATGCCAAATCTATTTTTATACAAATAATCAGTTCTATTTCAAACAATTCACTTTAGCATGAGTACGCAGTTTAGTTGTCAAAAACATTTCTATTTCAAGCAATTCAATTTAGTCAAACAGTTCTAATTCAAGTAATTCATTTTAGTATAAGTACAGATTTTGTTTACACACAGTAAAATCTCAAAACTGTTCTATTTTTAAAAAATTCAATTTAACGTAAATACAGTTTCAATGTCAAAAGCAGTTCCATTTCAAATAATTCCGTTTAACATAAGTACTCAGTCTAAATGTAAGTACACAGTTTAATTGTCAAAAACATTTCTATTTCAAGCAGTTCAGTTAAGTCAAACAGTTCTAATTCAAACAATTCAGATAAGCATAAGTACGCAGTTTAAATATCAAAATAGTTCTATTTCAAGTAATTTAGTTTAGCATAAGTACGCAGATTAGTTCTATTTAACCCTATCAAGTGCTACCACTCCGGCCCAGAGTGGACCTGGGAGCAATGGCAATGAAGGGGTGCACCGCATTCCCCAAACTTCCAGCATCACTGGTACCTCACCATCAGATTGTTCAGTGGCATATCCAGGACACTCGTTGGGGGAGTCTTACCCCTCTGCAGAGATGCAGTCGGTGTATTCTACACCCAGTCAGGAAAGAAAAGAGGTTGTGGAAAAAAATTCTGCAATATTCTGGTACGGGCAAATTTGTTGCGCAAATCACATGAACAAAGCAGTTCAAGCCGTGAAAGGTACCCTTTGTGGTTACGCATTACTTAACTCCATGTGTGATTTGAAAGCTGCACAGATGAACGTCCAATGTAGTCTAATTATGAAACTTATGCCTTAGGAGTTGGAACTGGGTCATAACGCCGCGGAAGCAACCAAAACACAAGAACGATGAAAGCACAATTGATCACAGTACCAAGAAATTTCGCTTGAGTTGCAAGAACCTCGACTATCAGGCAATGACTGGTAGACCTAAAAATAAAGCATGGATTTCGAGGCCCTGCTCCAAGCCCAGCAAGTAGCATATCCGATAACTAGCTCTCGGAGAGTATCAGGCGAGCTCAGCCGTCCAGTGTGGTCGTTCACCTTCACGCTCTCGGTAAAAGCATCCAGAGTTGCCGAATTGTGTAAACTTTTTGACTAATGCTTGTATTGTTATAAGTAAAACTTACATATAACATTTCCCCCAACTCCCTGTATTATTTAAAAATATTATAAATTCAACACATGTTAAAGTGTGTGTGTTTTGAATAAAACTTAGATGCTTCACTGTAAAACAAATGTAAAACTATAATAAACATAAAGGCAATAATAAATGTAGGACAGTAACAAATGCAATAATAAAAATTCTAAGAGACAATCCTTTCTTTCTTACTCATCCTGTGGATTGTTTAATGCCAAAATCATTCTTATAGAAGAACAGCAGTGATACTATTTAACGCGTGGCTGAGGAGATAACAGTGTATTAGTCCGAAAATACAGATTCACATACACACACACACACACACTGATATATACAGACATGCACATAGACGGACAGATACACACGGACACACATAAACACGCATACACTTACACACTGATTCAAACACATAGATAAACATACACTCCCTGGCACTCACACATACACACTGATACATACACAGATTTACATGGTAGACAGACAAGTACACACACACACACACAAAATGATATATTTAAACATGCACACAGACAGACACACACTCACTCACAATAACATATTTTTGTGGAGGTGCCCGTGGTGTAATTGTTATCGTTGTAGGAAATGAACACGGCGACACGAGTTCAAATCCTGGACGAGATTGATTGCATTTCACATAGCACTAATAGCCTTGGGAAAGGTATGAATCCAATTATTCTCCCTCCAGCTATGGGTAAATAGTAGGACAGACTAGGTTCTTCAGCCTTGGTGAGGCAACTAGTCTAGGAGAAGGAAAACTCAGAATTAAAACCTGTTAAACTCCGCTTAAAAATTGACCTTGTGTCATATCCTGCCCGAGCGGAGTGGTTGGTAAATAGGATAACATATTTTTTTTAAATTGGCGACTGTTGTCGAGGGCGACCCGAAGGCTCCCTTTTCCGTAGCTACTATACCGAGATGTAGGGGAGGGCGCTACTCCTTTCCCTGGATTGCTCCCTTGATACGTACCTTAGCATGCTGAGTGTTAAGCAAGGAGGTATCAAATACCATTTTTTGAGTCTTTGGGACCTGGGATTGAACCATTGGCGAACACTCTAACCACCAGGCCAATTAGCCGGTTTACGTTATCGGAAAATCGACTTATGAAATTTTGAAAGCAAGAACAAATTATCATCTTTTAAATTTGTATATGTTTCCTTGTGTTGATGAGAGACAAAGACGGAGACAAAGAATATATTAAACAGAAGTACCAAAAAATTAAAACCACTTACCTAATGACGTGTAACTCCTTCAGCAACGTGACATTTTATAAGGTCTATGAGATACTGGAATCCTTGCATGGACTTATCTAGCCATGACTGAGTGGTGTTTCTAGGGTGAGGTTGCAAGAAATTGAAAGAGATTTGCTGTATGTCCAATACATGCTCAATGGTCTTAAAAACTAGCGAGAGTAAGTGCCAAAGGAGTACCTAGAAGTTAGCCGTGAGATCCTGGAACTACCTGCGTATGGGAGGATACGTTATCTTGCTGGATCAAAATATGACCATGAGGAAAAATGGCAAGCATAAAGAGGAACAAATAGTTGACAACAATACCGCGGCGTCAATAAGGCTACCAAAGTTGGTTGATGGCTACTGAACCCTCTATAATGCAGTGAACCGTGAGTTGACTGATAGGTTAATCGGTACCATTGTTGAATTACAATTAAACTATGTTAAATCTTGTTTGCATTCCACGGCTGACACACTACTTTTGTCTATTTATACGTCAACCGAGTGAATTTATTTCTGTGAGTTGAGGAGAACGAAACAATTCGTTGAATTGGTATCTCTATTTTTTTTGGGGGGGGGCACTTCAGTCTTAGAAGGAATAATAAAGATATAATAATTTACTTTAATCTGACGGAGGGATACACCTGTTTTTTGTGCAGTAAAGATCTGTTAGACAAATTGCAAATATGATTATATTTGATGGTTATCATCGAAAAAATTGGATTCAGTGAGCAAAACTCAAATCTTTGCGTTTATCGTAGTAAACCGGCTACTCAAAATACAAAAAGAAAAAACAAAAACAAAAAAACAAACAAACCCCATTTCCAAGAAGTGATGGTGTCACTGATGCTGTCAGCCAATAGCTACCAAGGACCTGGTGGTTAAGGAACCAAATGGCTCTACATACACCGTTTTTAAAAATAATAAATTCAGCCGGTCTTTCAAAGGACAGTTCGCAGCCGTAGTACAAAATATGTAGTAATAAAAAAAAAACCCGTCGAAGTAGAATGAAGTCTCTCACTACTATTTTTGTAATAATTAGCAAATTCATTCTACTTAGTAACTAAGGGTAGTAACGCGCTGTATCCATAAAAATCGGCGGTCTTAAAACGGTCGGCAGCTTTGGCTGGACGTCAACCAAGAGTGAGGGAGGAATCTGATTCTCCCCTGGTCAACTCTACGACCGAAGCCTTATCAACAGCAGCTGCCCATGACGCATTGCTCCAGGTTTCCCCTTAAGCCGACGACCTGATTCCAGCCAGCAGACGACGCAGCAACACTACCAGACTCTCAGCCTAACAGCCTTTTCAGAAAGTCTATTCCAACACCTTTTGAGCCGGCACGATGCAGCGGTTCCGACTACTAGCCTCTCAGTCTAAGAGCCCTTTCCAGAGCTAATTCCGAAAGTCAAACCTTGTACCTTTTGAGACAGTACGATGAACTACCTTCCTGCACCAGTAGCTACCAGTCCTGCACCAGCGACCCCCTTTTTGCAGCAGCAACTACCTTCCTGCGCCAGCAGCTACCAGTCCTGTACCGGTAGCTACCAGCGATTACCTTCCTGCACCAGCGACCACTTTCCTGTACCAGCAGCTACCTTCCTGCACCAGCGACCACCTTCCTGTAGGAGCAGCTACCTTTCTGCACCAGCAGCTACCTTCCTGCACCAGCAACTACCTTCCTGTATCAGCGACTACCTTCCTGCACCAGCAGCTACCAATCCTACAACAGCAGCTACCATTCTTGCACCAGTGACCACCGGTCCTGACAACATGACTTGCACCAGCAATCTAGTTCTGCACCAGCGACTAGTTCCTGCACCATCAACGAGTGCCTGTATTTTTACGAACTGGCATCCGCCGTACGATAACGATTTGCCATAATAAAATTTGGCCTTTCGAAACAACCACCTTGTTTTGTCATTCTTGCCTAGTTCATTGTCAATCACTTATATTTCAAAAGTTGGTGGTATCGATATATTTATCGGCCCTGCAACACGTTTTAATTCGATCTAATGCCCTTAGGAAAGATATGCATTCGTCACTTATCCTTTTCCAAATCAGCTTTTGGTAAAATAGTAGGAATATCTTGGCTCTCTGGCTTTGGTAGAGCAGTCAGTTTTGGAGAAGAAGCTCAGAAAGAGAAGCTCAGAAATCAAAACCTTACAAATGTTATTCGGAGACCATTCTGTTATCAGCTCTTCTAAAAGATATGGTTGGTTTTACACAAACCCTCACCATTATATAAACAAATCATCTGTGTTGGTCATTTAATAAGCTTTGACTTGAGTCAATGATCGTCATTGATACTGATGAACGAATATTATAAATGAATGTACGTTGGAAAACACAAATACCCTTATATATATATACACGCCTATCCGCTACGTATCTGTAGTTAACAAACTTTTACTACTTTATTTGTAAATTCGATATTCACGATTTACCAAGTAACGTTGTGCCTATTTAAAGTAAGCTTAGTAAATATATATGAGTGCATGCGTGTGTACATTAACTTCCACAACTTGGAAAATAAAATAAGCCAAGTCGTAAATGGCGGTCTTGGGATAGATAAACAGTGAGGTTGATCTCATAGTATCATACAGAGTATTCTGTTAGAAAGCGTATAGCTAGTCTTCATCAGGACAACTGTAGCCATTAGGAAATGTGCAACAGAGCTTAAAAGTTGAGAAAATCTCTGTTTCTTTTTCAGTGGTATTTGTCCTCCGTCCCACCAAGCGGACGAGTGTGGCACAAGGCCTTTTTAAGATGGGTCCGAACTCAGTGCCCGGCGGCTCCAAAATGTCTTGGGCCAAGTCGGCATTCCCCTAAAAAAAGAGGCACTTCAGGCACCAGGTGATAAACCAAACCCCTCCAAGGAGGGTTAAAGCCTGGGTTGAGGTACGGACCCCTGAGGCTAGAGGTATGTCCAGAGAAGAGATCCGTGCCGCTAATACTACGGCCGACCGCCGGCCGGCCGGCCGGCCGAAGTGTGTCCCGTTAACTGGATTCAGCTGGCTGAAATTAGCCGTTTCTTTCTCAGCTGTTAAGTGTCGCTTAAATAACAGATAATGTTGACAAAAAGAAAGGAAATGGAATGTCTGAAGTTTCAATCATGCAGAGGTCACCACCTACAGAAATTTACTGTTTTCAAAGTTTTAAGAAAAAGGTCAACAAAATTATCTGCAGAATTCAAAAACTCAGAAAAAAAAATCTTTCTAGAAGAACAAATACCCAATGATCTAATGCAGGTTTTATGTCAAGAAGATGTGCTAAAAAGTCATTGCTATCTCAGCTAACCATCAAATACAAATTGAAGTTCTTAGCCGAATTTAGAAAGTTTGATTCAATATAATTCTACAGAATTGTGAGATGTGGTGAAACAAGATTCCATTTACATGGTGATGCTTCAAAGCGGTTTCTTCAAAAATCCGGTGAGAAATACAATACTACATAAGAAACACTAAAGTTGACGACCGTAATCAAGAGTGACCCGAAGGCTCCCTTTTCAATAGCTACTACACCGAAGTGTAGGAGAGGGCTCTACTTTACCCTTGATACGTACCTGAGTGTTAAGCAAGGAAGTATCAAGTACTCTTTTTTCAAGTTTTTGGTTTGACTCAACCTGGGATTATCAATTAACTGTTTATTGGCTCAATATCAATCACGCTTTTCTCTCTTGCAGAGTAAATTTCGTTTTTGGTTATAAATTAATTTTCTTCCTTATTACAGAAGACCACTATGAAAACAAGAATCAGATTTTTTCATATATATATATATATATATATATATATATATATATATATATATATATATATATGAAAAGAAGATAGATAGTCAGATATATAGATAGATAGGGAAACAATATATATAAAAGAAAACAATATTTATATCTATCAGAGAAAACAATATATATATATATATATATATGTGTGTGTGTGTGTGTGTGAAAAAGCATACAATATATAAATATGGTCCAGGAGATCGGATTTCAATCCCAGGTTGAGTCATACTAAAAACTTTAAAAATGGTACTTGATGAAGCTTTGCTTAACACTTATCATTTTAAGGTAAGGATCAAGGGTAAAGTAGAGCAATTCAGGGAATGGAGTAGCGCCCTTCCCTACACCTCGGTGTGGTAGCTATTTAAAAAGGAGCCTTCGGGATTCCCTCAACTAAGGACAACAACTTTAAAACAATATATATATATATATATATATATATATATATATATATATATATATATATATGAAAAAAGACACTACATAAATAAGAATACAATATATATATATATATATATATATATATATATATATGCAAGCGCAATAGAAATTTTAGTAATATGTTTAAGGAAATACAGATATTAGAAATAAATTCGTTTATTGTAACTGTTTTCATTTATAGCTACCCAATAAACATAGAATAAATTGTTATCTTTAATTTTGTCCCCAGTTTAATATTCTGAGAGTATTAAAAATAAACAAGAAAATGCAGTCTTGGATATGTCCAATGTAATCGCAAATTTACTTCAATATTTCATTTTAGTTTGGTCTCTTTGTTTAATGTCATATCAATCTTCGTCGATTATTTAATGTCCAGGCTATTCTTGTAGAAAGACAAGTGGTACTAATTGTTGTTGGTACTATTTACCAACCCCTCCGCTCGGGCAGGATATGACACAAGGTCAATTTTTAAGCGGAGTTTAACAGGTTTGAATTCAGAGTTTTCCTTCTCCTAGACTAGTTGCCTCACCAAGGCTGAAGAACCTAGTCCGTCCTACTATTTATCCATAGCTGGAGGGAGAATACGGGGGTTCATACCTTTCCCAAGGGTATTTGCCCGAAAGTGAACGTAATAGCGCGAGTGGAGTACGAACTCGCGTACTACGATTCCGCAGTTCATCGCTTTAACCATTACACCACGAGGACACGAGGACTAATTGTTGTTGGTGACTCACCAATGACCAAAATAATGGACTTACCCAAAGGGTATATTAATCAAGAACTAAGCTAGTAGAGAGAGAGAGGGGCACCTCTGGTGGTGTAACGGTTAGCAAGCTTGACTAGCAAACCTACACGAGTGAGTTCGAGTCTCATTGGGCGCCCCATTCATTCGGCCTTGTGCCACATCGAAGCAAAGAGCTTTGTAAATTACTAGTAGAGAGAGAGAGAGAGAGAGAGAGAGAGCAGTAAGCACCTTGCCTGTCTTCGTGTACGTTGAACCAAGGAGAAACCCTCCTCAGAGACTTTTGGATACATTTGTGTGGCACTCATATCTCCGTGTTATTGATTTATTAACCCTTAACAACCGATCATAACTCGAATCAACCTATAGCTGGTGGTGGTGGTGGTGGTGTGTGTGTGTGAGGGGGGGGAATAAAGCAGTTCATATATTTTCCCAGGGTATTAGTCCAAAAGGGAACATAACAGCGCAACTAGATTTCGAACTCACTAACCGCAATGTCGTAAACGAGCACGTTACACATAATGCCTCAAGGACTAACCCAGTGTTTCATCTTGATAACACGTCAGAACTAGTGCGTATATAAACACTTTCCTTGCTTTCTTTTACTGATATTTTATAAGCCCTTATCTGTAGTTTTGTGCCAATTTTTATTGTTTGGCAAATCACACTGAACTTATATGAGAAGACGAGTCAAAAATAGATGACCAGGTTGATTCGATTTGATTTCTTTCCAGGAAAAAGATATAAAATTTGGAATCACTTCACTTATTCGTTGTATCAATAACTTGCCCCAATACGGAATTTGTTCCAATAATCGAATAATTATGAACCTAATTAATGATCATTCATGGGTGTCTTTATTATTTAAACTTTGCTCAGGCTGGCACGCAGGCCTAAAATTGCAAAATGATCACCCGTCTAAAACATGTCCTGAGTAGGATATTAAACTGGAGCTGGTGGTGAGACCCAGTTTCTAAACTCTATTCCTAGGTCCGCTTTAAAACGGAGTGATACGACCTATGGATCAAATAGATCCGTTTGAGATAATGTTTTAAATGATTTTGAACTACGTTAATATGTTGGCTCTTAAAACATTGATATTGCAACAAAGTATGAAGTTTTATCATTGAGAGAATTCTGACTATTGCCTTCATCTTTATATTCACAACGTAGTGGATAATGCGTCCATCAGGTTTCTTCAGGTGTTTCATGTCAAACTCGGGAGCCTAAATGAAACTTTGAAGTGAACCCTTTATTTAATCTGCAGGGTAGATTGATCTCATTCCATTAACCATAAACGGGTACAAGTGTTAAGCTATGATAAGTAGCACATGTTATTTACCTGATGGCAGGATCGAACCAGCAGATGATTTCACGAAGCACTTTTTAACCAAACGTCTATATTCGTTTCATCACGTGTCCTTCTGGATGTTTCAAAGTGAGTCTTCGGGGCTTATAAACCTAATGTCTATCAATCTATGATATTCTAAGTAAGTAAGTTAGCGACCATAATCGAGGGTGACCCGAAGGCTCCCTTTTCGATAGCTACTACACCAAGGTGTAAGGGAGGGCGCTATTCCATTCCCTGGATTGCTCCACTTTACCCTTGAACCGTACCTTATAATGCTGAGTGTTAAGCAAGGTGGTATCAAGTTCCATTTTTAAAGTCTTTGGTATGACTCGACCTGGGATTGAACCCAGGTCTCCCGGACCATTGGCGAACACTCTAACCGCTGGGCCAATGTCCCGTATATCGAGTACGATTTTTACCTTTGCTCTTATTGCAATTTTAAAAATCTAGCCGTTTTGATTGTTCCCAGATTATATTCATCTCTATATTTGGTCTACTCAGCAGATATGCGCTGCTTCTTTAAGACGTCTTATTCTCCAATGTTCTTCTGTATCTATTATTTTAGCTCATCCCATGAGGACAGATGGTTTTCCTTTTCTTTCCATATATAGTAAGCCCTACCCGAATTTTTGATTTCACCTCGACGTACTACAACTTTTCGATATAGCCTTGCATTCTACTAGGCGGCATGTCTCGCCTTTGTATCATCATCATCATCATCATCATGTAGTGCCGCTAGCACGGATATCACTGACCCTCTCTCGCCACTTCTCCCTATCGTTCACCGCCTCTGGCAGGTCTTCAGGGCCACATTTCATATCCTCACATAGCTTCTGTATGTATGTTCGAGCTGGTCGTCCTGCTTTTGCTCGGCCATATGTGGGGGTCCATCACAACTGCGTAAGATAGAGTACATGCAATTCTTGGTCATGTTGTATTCTGTTGGGGCGGAGTTACTCAGAAGAGATATTTTCGAAGAGTCTAGCTACCCCTGAATATTGTCTTGATATCATATGAACTACATATCTTTTAACTCTTTTCAGCTACCCCTTTGACATAAAGCAGACAGACTGTCGTGAGGTTTTGGGTATTGTTCTCTGTCGTTCGGTCCGGATTTCTTGGAGTCGATGTTATGTTGTCTGGGTAGTTGTTGCATTGGAGGTTGTCTCTTAAATAACTCATTTCTTTTTTATATACATCACTATTATTACAAAAGGTTTTTGCTCGATGTTATGGGCAACGAAGGATTCTTTTCTTTACATTATATGCATAGTGTGAGTTGAAGTTGAGGTAATGTCCGGTTGATGATCCATATAATCAGAATCCTTGCTCTGGAAGGATAATTTTTGGTCTTGTTCTTTCTCCATAATTGTGACCGCAAAATTATTTAAATCCCAAGACGGGAATTTATTTTTCGCACGTGTGAAGACGGGGCGGTCTGGCACTTGATCCCTCGTAGAATAAGTCCTTGTTCAGAGTCCTTTCTCGGGTATATAGGAACTGGCATATTATATGGGGGGGTTAATTTGGGGCTATACTGACCGCCGCTGGCAAGAGGTTTCCAAATTTCACATTACACACACACCCACCAGGCCACTAGCTCTTCCTACCCCTAGGATAAAGGAAGATATGAGCCTCTAGGTTTTGATATAATATCAACTACAGTAGTCGACAACTCCGGTTTCCCGTATAATATTTTAAAGGAAAGAATAGGACAATTTAGGCGAGAATAACATAAGGCGAAAGAAGCTGAAAACAAACATGAACCAGACAACTTGACAGTAGACAACACAATGAAAAAACTTCAACACGTGGGGACATTAAAATATAACAATCTTTTTAATACACACGCGGACACACATATTCAACGTGTCGGCTATATTATCAGCGGATAATACATAACTATAAATGTCTTTCTTCCTTTTTTTCCTTTTCTTTAGTCTTTCTTTAAATTGAGAGAGAGAGAGAGAGAGAGTAATTGCAATGCTTAAGAAGGGTGTAGGGAGAAACAGTCTTAATGTTTACTTATCTTTTTGACGGGTTCCTTCGGAGAGTATTTTCTCTTTTACGGGCTGGCGGACTTTTATATATATATATATAGCCCTGGCTTGAAGGCATAGGTCCTTCTTGTCCAAGATTCTTTCCGCTTCTTCCCCCGGTGATTTCGGCGGTAGTTTCAATATATCTTATCACTTCAACTACTGTCCCGCAAATCCCGGTTCTGGTGCTTCGCCCGGAGTTTGGCACGACATTCGCCCCATCTGTTCACGACGACATCTTTCTTCAAAACTGATATTCTTTTTCTCTATCTCCGCCTTAGGGTTCTGGCCAATCATTTCGCCTCTATCTTCTTCCTTCCCCTGTCGGGCGATTCTTTAGGGCTACTATCTCTTTCACTCGGTCACAGAGCGCAAACATCTGTTGGCCTTCATTCTGACCTGGATTTATTACTTCGGCCGCGAGGAATTGACCTAGATTCCTATTCCTCTCTTAACGGTCATTCTTTGGCGGCCTGCTAATTCAAACACGGAGGGTAGTAAAAATTCCTTATTTCTCTTCTCTCAGTAGTAGACTACGTGACAATAATGAACTGAATAGATGGTCTAATTGAGCTCACATGATCTTGTAGTGATCGAACGTCTTCCTGATGAAGTCAGAGAATGACTGTATCATCTATGTATCTAAGCCACATTAATGGATTTTGTGACGTAGATCCTAATGTCATTTGTTCGAAGTATTCCATGTATACGTTATCTAATACTAGGGACAACGGTGATCCCATTGCCAGACTTATTTCTTGTCACTATATGTCAGATCCCATCCTGAAGTTGGTCGTTTTCACACAGAAAGTCAACATTTCCATTAGATTATCTATTGGGATACAGATGTGTTCTTCCCGTGAAAGATCTGCTGCCAACTTATCCCGGACCACTGTTAGAGTCTCATCATTGGATACCCTCGTGAACAGATTTATTACATCACGACTCACCATTTGGTTGGAACGAATAGGGGCATTACTGATTTTTTCCATAAAATAGGCAGAGTTCTTGACTTACCCGTTAGTGAGGTGACTATCTCCGCAAGGAAGCGGCTCAAAGTGTGACATGCTGAAACTCCGTTCCTGACAGTGAGTCTTAATGGAATACTATCCTTATGAATCTTAGGAAGGCCTTATATGTGTGTTAGCTTGCTGTAGTGTTGCATTAGTTGTTTATATTTCATTTGTGGTATGAGATCTTTGTTCTTACTAAGGATTTATGACAGCTTCCTTTCCGTCTTCATGGTCGGGTCCTTTATCCAGGATTCGGTTCGAAGTTCCGTTTAGACTCCTCAGTTTGACATGAAATACCTAAAGAAGGTAGAAGGACACATCGGCCGAAACATTGTGAATATAACAAAAACGATGAAGAAAATAGTCTGAATACACTAAAGGATAAAAATTATAAACTTCATCTCAGAAATTTAGACAAATAAGTATAAAGTGTTTACCTCTTTAAAATGATTATTAGGATAATTTAACTATATAATTGGAAGCCATAATTGTTAAACTGTGGTTGGCTTAAAATAGACCAACAAGAGTTAACAAGCCGTAAAACCAACCAACCAATCAACCAACCAGCTAATTGTTTTTAAATTATTAGTATTAGATAAGATTACTTAAAACCAGATAACTATGTGCATATTATTTGTATTAAGAATAGTTAAAGCTATAATTGTTTGAAAATTATTTCATTCCTTGTGAGCTTTTCCCACTAGCGACACGAGTTCAAATCCCGGACGAAACTGATAGCATTTCACATTGCACTAATACCCTTGGGAAAGGTATGAATCTAATTATTCTCCCTCCAGCTATGGTTAAATAGTAGGGCAGACTAGGTTCTTCAGCCTTGGTGAGGCAACTAGTCTAGGAGAAGGAAAACTCTGAATTCAAACCTGTTAAACCCCGCTTAAAAATTGACCTTGTGTCATATCCTGCCCGAGCGGAGGGGTTGGTAAATATGGTTAGCTGGTGGTTTCCATTGGAGTTTAAGTGACACCAAGTCTCCTCAGGTCTCCAGGACTCTGCTAAGTATTCAAGCTGATCTTAACAATGCCGTGGACTGGATGGTTTCAATTCTTTTTCTGATTTTCACTTCCCCCCGTCATTTTTCTCTCAAGCATTTGGGGACTATTCCAAGTGTACCAACAACAATTGGTATCACCGTCATTTTCATGTTCTACAGTTTTTTTTAGTTCTCTTGCAAGGTCCAAGTATTTGTGTATCTTTTCGGTTTCTCTTATTTTCACTTAGTGGTATGCCGAAATGACAAAATCCACTAGACGGCAAATTATTCTTTTTTTCTTTCTAATTAACACTAGGCCTGGTTTTTTGGTTGAGATTAGGTGATTCGTTTGCATCTTAAAATCACAGAAAACCTTATGCGTCTCATTCTCTTGGGACAAATTCTTTTTTGTGCATATACCACTTGTAAATATGAATGAATTTTGATATCTTGCACGTGATTATTATTGTTGTTATTTTCCTTATTTGAGAGTTCTTCACACCAGCGTTAGCTGATGGTTTTCCACTAGAGTCTGAGAGAAGGCAAATCTCCGGGACTTTTCTCAGTATTCTGGCCGATCTTAATAATGCTATAGTTTGGAAGATCTCCACTTTTCTTCTTATTTCCAAGTCCTCCAGTTCCTGTACTAATCTTTTGATGACTATTCCGAGTGCACTAATTACAATTAGTATCACCGTCACTTTCATGTTCCAAATGTTTTTCAGTTCTCAAGTAAGTTCTAGGTATTTATCTCTCTTTTCGCTTTCCTTCAGTTTTACCCTTTGCTCAACCGGGACGGCAAAGTCAACTATTCGATAGGTTCTCTTTTTATTACTATTATTATCATTAAATAGTAATAATTACTTGAAACCATATATATATTTTTAACTTAAAAAAGACCCACCAAAAGTTTAATATACCGTAAAATTAACGAATCACATCAAAACTCACCCAGTACATCACTATTTAACTTCAGTGATCTGTATAGAATTGAACGTATCTCTGTCATAGATAGATAGATAGATATGCTTAAGAGACTGACAGAGATAGAGACAGAGAGGTATACCTAAAAGGAAAAAGAGATAGACTAAACAATGTGAAACCTTATTTAAGGAAGGTCGGGTTGAAACCAAAGGAGATGTAACATAAATGTATGTATGATGTGTATGTGTGTGTGTATGTGTTAGTACTACATGTGCATGTGTGTGTATGTGTGTGTGTATGTGTGTGTACTACACAACAAAAAGGTGCGGACATTTTCGATGAATGTTGTTGTTTTTTTTATTAAAATGAATTATTGTGCGATTCGTAAGAAGAATGAAGAAAAATCACACGGAGAAACATTTATTCTGACTTTAATTAAGATTATCAATTAGTTAAATAAAATAGAAAGTATGGAGACAAAAGTCTTAATATTTTAAAATTTTCAACTCGAAATTTAACATTTAAATGCACAGTAGAACAATTTTGCTAATCTTTGTCTTCTTGTCAGTTAATTCAAATCTAAAACAATTCTTTATTACTGAGTTCTTGTGCACTACCTATGCACGTTCAATTCCACGTTCAGTGTCTTGATGTCGTCATCTTATCATCTGTTAATTCAAAATTTTTATCATTAAATTAATGCTTCGTTGTTGCGCTCATTTAAATTGGTTTGGTTTATAAATCTCTTTTTTTTATTTGTTTAATAGCATATCAATCTTCGAGGGTTATTTAATGCCAAAGCCATCCTAGTAGAAGAACAGTAGCAGTACTATTTAACCCATGCCAGAGAAGGTAAGACGCGGTGGGGGGTCATAACTTTCCCAAGGGTATTGATCGGAAAGTGAACACAGTTGTGTGATTGAAGTGGGTGAATACCGTACGCGAGAAAAACAGTAAGACAATGAGAGTGGGTGAATTGCACGCACGAGAGAGGCAGTAAGACAGGGAGAATGGGTGAGTACCTGTTTATACACACATAAACACACACACACACACACACACACACACACACATATATATATATATGTATGATTTGTATGTGAATAGCGTTGTATCGCCGAGGTAAATGATATACAGAGAAGAATGGGTGCTTAATATATTTATTCAGCACTCCGGCGCTAAACGGATAAATATAAAAATCACAGTGCAACGAGTTACAAATAATTCAAAAGTGAAATTGCAAGAAATAGAGGAGGTTCAAAAAGCTCTACAGCCAAACGAAGTAAGATCAGTCTGATGGTGTAGTCGTTATCGTCGTTGGAAATGGACACGGCGACACGAGTTCAAATCTTGGACGAGACTGATTGCATTTCACATAGCACTAATACCCTTGGGAAGGGTATGAGTCCAATTATTCTCCCTCCAGCTATGGATAAATAGTAGGACAGACTAGGTTCTTCGGCCTTGGTTAGGCAACTAGTCTAGGAGAGGGAAAACTCTGAATTCAAACCTGTTAAACTCCGCTTAAAAATTGACCTTGTGTCATATCCTGCCCGAGCGGAGGGGTTGGTAAATAGTATCAGTCTGATTATTAATCAGCTTAATTACGACTTATTAATCAACCCTCGAAGTCCTTAATCGTAGGCTATTTTTAGCTATGAGCCAGTACATCTGATAGACTGCTGAAGGGATGTTAGCCACTCTACAACAAATAATTTGTCGGTAACATTATTTCTAAACGAATCATAACTCATTTGCTCGCTCACAGTTAAATGGTTTCAAGTACAGTTATCCAACACTAATAATTGTATTTAATATAACTTTTTTGTTTACACACAGCACAGTTGACACTCAGGCATCCACTTCTAGCACCTTTAAGATAAAATAGAGTTGGGCACTTGTTTGCTACAAGAGCCTTTTGAAGAATACTGTTGGAGCAACCATATTAGGTGCTAAGGCTTGACATGGCCAGCCGATTGTTCGGATCGTGCCTCACCGACCGCTTGTCTAGCACAGTAAGGGTCAAAGTGAAGTGTTGCAGATCACTTAACCACTTTGGTTGCCAGTTTGCAGACTGCTCAGGCACCAGGATCCTGTCCACAAACATTACAGTGGCCTCGTTGGAAAAGGACTCTTACTCCTCGACAGGGTTTTGTGTCGGCATATTCTACAGCTCCAACCAACAGATCGAAAGAAAGAAAGAAAGAAAGAAATGAATGAATGAATGAATGAAAAAGAGAAGAAAAAAAAAGAAAGAAAAGCAAAAGGAAAATCATGACTGATATAAAAAAAAATGTGTGCGTATCTCGAGGTATATGGTTGCATGGGCATTTGTGGGTTTGAGTGTACATATTTCTGGATTGATTACCCTGTGTGTGTGTGTGTGTGTATGAGAGAGAGAGAGAGAGAGAGAGAGAGAGAGAGACCACACGCAACTGTTTGATGTTGATGTGGGAAATTTTAGCTGTCATCACCCTTCTCCAAATAATGATGGAAATGATAGCAGCATTTTCATGATTGCAACAACAACAACAACAACAATAATAATACAACAGCCACAATAATAACAAAAATATATCAACACCAAAAATACAATAACGATATTACTAATAATGACACAACAATAATGATAATACAGCAACAAAAAAAAATAATAAAGCAACAATAACTATGATAACACAACAATAACAATAACAACAAAATAATAATGCACTAATAATACAACAACAAAAACAATAGCAGCAACAATAATAATAGCAATAATGATACAGCAATATTAATGACGCTACAACAACAATCAAAATAATAATAATAATTTGCCAAATTGTAGACTTTGCTGTCCTGGCTGACCACAGAATAAAACTCAAAGAATGTGAAAAGAAGGATAAGTACCTCGACCTTGCTAGGGAATTGAAAAAACTATAGAACATGAAGGAGACAATTATACCAATTCTGATTGGTGCTTTTGGCACAGTAACCAAAGGATTATTAAAGGGACTGGAGAACTTGGAAGTTGGCGGAAGAGTGGAAACCATCCAAACTACAGTATTTAGCATTCAGCATTATTGAGAACGGCCAGTATACTGATAAGAGTACGGGAGACTTCAGGAGACTTGCTGTCACTCAAACTCCAGTGAAAGACCCTCAGTTAACTCTGAAAATGTGAAAAACTCTAATGAGTAATAATAATAGGACTTCCAAAATAACGATAGAAAGTTCTACCAACAACTTGGTGGAGAATGAACAAAGACAAATCAAAAACCGGATGCAAAGGAATCAAATTCTTTGGAGTAAAATATGGGAAACGAAAGAACCTAACAGAAAGGCCGATTGGAAAAATAATATGAAAAATGAATTACCAGGACTCGAAGAATGCCCGGAGACGGACATCCACCTGGACTTGCTAAAGGCAACACTCTAGAAATTACCGAATTAGAAAATGCCTAGGCCATGCTGGCATACATGGATTCTGGTTTAAAAATTGACATCCATACATGTTAGACTGGTTCAACGACTAAATAAATGTCTAGAAGCAGATATACCCGGATGGATGACTAAAAGGAAAATTACCCTGATTCAGAAAGACCCCCAAAAAGGAACAATCCTCGGCAATTATAGACCGATAATGTGTCTACCCATGATGAGGAAAATTCAGACCGCACAAATTAAAGATGAGATATATTACTCGTATGTTGTGGACTGTTTCCGGAAGAACAGAAAGGATGCCGCAGAGAAACAAGAGGAACTGATGACCTCCTTTATTGAGATCAGCACATCCTCAATAATACCAAAACGAGGGGCAAATATATAGTCATGACATGGATTGACTACAAAATGGCTGGTGATGTGGTCCCTCAAACTTGGATAATATATTTTCTGAAAATAAACAAAATGTCCGACAACGGCATAAACTCTATCACGGAAGCCATGAAAAACTGGAAAGTGGTTTTGTTTGGTTAATTGGGTTTTTATGGCATATCTTAAGATTTGTAAACAAATACTTAGTAGATAACATTTTAAACAAACAAGAGTTCATTTGTTTGCACTCGATTGAATGGTTTCAAGTATTGCTATCTAACACTAACAATTTAATTTAACATCAGCTATTTGTTTGTAGTCAGTTAAATGGTTATTGTTTATAGGTTTGTTTGGTTTGGTCATATCATTGTAGGTTGTCCAATATCAAATCCTGTTCATACTTATGTATTGAATATATATGGTTTTGCTACTATCATTTTTAAACAAGCGTGAACTCATTTTCGTTCAGTTAATTAATTTCAAGTAATTCTATCTAATACAAATCATTCTATTTACTTTTAACCATTTGTTTGCACACAGTTAAATGGTTTCGAGTATTGCCAGGTAATAGTAACAATTTAACATCAATCATTTATTTGCACTCATTTAAACAGATATTCGTGTTATGTTAGAGATTAACATTTAAAAAATAGAGTGAGCTTATCTGTTTGCACACAGTTAAATAGTTTCAAGTATTGTAGTTATTTATTATATCTTCTAGATGAAGGTTGGCAACTATGCGGTCTGTGTAACTATCCATACTTTCTATAATATAGGATGTTTGTAAGGATTTCGTTTATTCTTCCGCGTTGCACTATTTATGAATTCTAACTGGTGACTTAATTCTTGATGTTGAGTGGACTGTACTGAATTTAGCTGAAGGGCAGTTTGAATACGCTTCCGGGTCTTTCATTATTCACTTTGGTGTTCATCTGTATTTTTCCGGCTTGGCCAATAGGGGTTTGCGGCTTTTGTTTAAGTTGTTCTGGCTTTTTGGGAAACATAATTTTTAGTCTGTCTCTGAGGGTTTGGGGTAGACAGATTGGAGACACACGTAAGAGCTGTTTTGTTGAAGATTATGCACTTTCAAGAATGATTCCTGTTTGAGTAGTAGATTCTATGCGTGTTTTGCTTGGACACATTGGATTTCTCTTTATTTTTAACTTGTTGAGTTTAAGCTTCCTGAAATTCGACGGGATGTAGTTTTTTCAGATGCTTCTGAAACTTTGGGCAATCATTCGGTTTCAACTATATCAGTTTCTCTACGAGAGCTCTGTATTTGTTTTCTTGACAAATTGTATCTGTGCAACAGAAGCGTAGCTGTTTTCTCCCATGTAGGACCCTATTATTTTCCTTGCTTCCGAGGACACATAGCTCTTATGTCTTCAAGTATTTCCTATTCTTTTTTATAGATGTCACAAGATCTGGAGTAAGCTGGTTGGTCTTGTCAGCAGTTTGGACATCTAATTTCTTTTAAGCAATCTTCCTCCATGTGGTCCGGGTCCTTTTCATTGCACTATACACATGTCAAACGCCCTCTGCAAGCTCCCCTGTGGTGTCCAAATTTTTGGCATTTGAAGCACCTCAGAGGTATTGGGACATATTTTTCAACTCTCTCAAGACTATCGCCGATCTTCACCTCCTTGGGAGTATGGAGCTGACTAAATGTCATGATGAAATGTGGGTCTGGATTTGTTCTTTGCCTATTCAAATGGAGATTGTTCTAATTTTTGTCATTCTGCTGACATCTCTGATATAGCCAACGCCAACTCCTTTCTTCTGACAATTCCCTTGGAATTGTTAAGTCTTTCGCGCGGATATGCTCTGCATTTGGTATTGTGGAAACTAACTTTTCAATCTATTATGTTTTCTGCCTGCCTCAGGCTGTCCACCGCGACAAGCAAGTTTCCGTTTCATGTTTTTCACATTTCATGGAGTAACTCAAGTGGATAACACTTTTTCTATTAGAAAATGGGAGGATTTAACCAGGCAAACCTCCTCCAAGGATTCAATGATAACGAATCTGGGGAATTCTGCTGACTCATTTTCCCAGTCTGATTTGGATAGATTTCGTAGTGTTTTTTGTTTGAAGACGCCGTACGTGATGTTTATTTTTCGCTGGCCCTGTGCTCCACCACCCATCACAGAGTCCAACTTGTGTTGGGAATGTACCATGGGGGAAACCCATTCGCCTTGGTTGAGACGGAAATACACGACCAGTATACTCGAGCTGGGAGTAGGTTTTCCAGCCCTTGCCATGAAACTGGCAGTGATCAAATTCCTATTCCCTCAACGCAATTGACCCTCAGTCACCGCCTTCTAGCACCTGAAAAGAGTTGGGAATTTGCTGCAGGTGCAGATTGAAAAATACGGTGCCAGGGCTTGACACGAGCAGCCGATTGATCGGATCAGGCCAAACCGACCGCCCATCTTGCTCCATAAGAGCCAAAATGGTGTGTTGCAAGTGACTTGATCACTCAGTTGCTGGGTCAAGTACTGCTCAATCACCAGGATCTCGTCCTTAAGCATCACAGATCACCACACACGGCAAACAGGTGGCCTCGTTGATGGTGCCGGCGTATTCTACAGCCCTAATCGACTGTGCAGATGGAAAGTGGAATTTAATGTGGGGGGAGAAACTTTAGCAGAAGTGAAAATCCAGTGAGGAATTTTCCAGAGAGACATCATCTTGCCACTACGATTTGTAATAGCAATAATGCTACTGTTGCTTTCTTAGGAAGTGTTCTGTGGGCTAAAAATCTATAAAATCAAAAAAAAAAGATTTATCATCTTATATACATCGACAGTATCAAACTATTTGCAAAAATAAATAAATAGATAAATAAAAGAACAGGAGATATTGCTACAAATAATAAAAAAATCAGTCTGGATATAGGAATGGAACTTGGCAAAGAAAAATGTTTCATGCTTAAAAGGAAAAAAGGAAAAAGACAGATAACAAAAGTAAAAGAACTGCCAAATCAAGAAAGAATCAGAACGCTTGTAGAGAAGGAAAACTACAACAAATTAGAATATTGGAAGCGGACATAATCAAACAAGCTGAGATGAAAGAAAAAAAAAGAATGAGAAAACTTCTTGAAAGCAAGCTCTGCAGCAGAAATCTCATATCTGAGTAGTTCCCCTTGTAAGGTGCTCAGGACCATTCTTTAAATGGAAATTTATGACTATACACCAGTCCTTACACACGAGAAATGGCATAGACACACTGTATGTGTTAAGAAAACACGACGGAGGAGGATTCGCCAGTACTGAGGACTGCGTGGACGCATCAATAAAAGAACTCAAGGAATTCACAAACACAAAAAAATAAAGAAACATGAATCACAACAGTCAGTTACAGCATTGGCAACCAGAGAGAAAGACTACAAAAATAAAGAAACATGAATCACAGCAGTCAGTAACAGCATTGGCAACCATATAGAAAGACTACAAAAATAAAGAAACATGAATCACAACAGTCAGTAACAGCATTGGCAACCATATAGAAAGACTACAAAAATAAAGAAACATGAATCACAACAGTCAGTAACAGCATTGGCAACCAGATAGAAAGACTACAAAAATAAAGAAACATGAATCACAACAGTCAGTAACAGCATTGGCAACCATATAGAAAGACTACAAAAATAAAGAAACATGAATCACAACAGTCAGTAACAGCATTGGCAACCATACAGAAAGACTACAAAAATAAAGAAACATGAATCACAACAGTCAGTAACAGCAATGGCAACCATATAGAAAGACTACAAAAATAAAGAAACGTGAATCACAACAGGCAGAAATGGGAAGAAAAACCAATGTATATTTCAAGCAAAAAACTGACAAATAAAGCTAAGGTAATACCAATTGTTGTTGGTGCGCTCGGAACAGTCCCGAGGAGCCTGGAGAAAGGACTGAAGGAATTAGAAATCAGTGGGAAAATCGAATCCATCCAGACAGCAGCATTACAGGTATCACCCAAAATACTGAGAAAAGTCCTGGAGACTAGCGGTCACTCAGTGATATACCAACAGCTAATGTTGGTGTGAAAAACTGGCAAGGAGTGAAGAAAACGTTTTAAGTGACTAACAAGCGACATCTCACACGAGAAAACGTGGAAATGGCTGAGAAAGGGAAACCTTTCGCGAGAAGGGATTGGTACAAGGACTGGAGGACTTGGAAATAACGGGACGAGTGGAGACTATCCAAACTACATTATTGAGATCGGCCAAAATACTGAGAAGAGTTCTGGAGACTTCAGGAGACTTGCTGTCACTTAAACTCCAGTGAAAAACCATCAGGTAAAACTGATGTGAAAAACTCTCAAGGAGTAAAATGAAATAATTATGATAATAATAATAATAATACTAGCGGAGATCTAATGCAGCGTAACAGTTATCGACAGAGAAAATCAAATCTACAGAGTTCAAGTTTCGGCCGAGGCTGTTTGTGTTAACTTCATTTAAAAGGCATGAATCCATCTCACCCTGCATTCTATATATGTACTAAAGGGAGGTGTGATGAGCTGTAAGTCCCTTGAAAAATATGCAAATACACATCACTGTAATTCATCGCGAAATTTGTAAGTTTACTGGTTATGGGAGAAGTTACCGGTTATTTAGTGCTAGGAAAGATATTAAGTCGCTTTCCCTTATACCAAAATCCAGTATCATCGTTAGTGTGCCCATTGGTACACTAACACAGAATAAACGGAAAGGAAAGGTGATATAACCTCATATAAATATATAAGACATCTGATCCGTATATATATAAAAAATATATTACAAGTATTTCAACAATGCACAACGTGTTTCTGACAAATGAAATGTGCCCATTGTTCCATGTACAGGTAGTGCATAATAAGAGAAGAACAAAGGAACGTTCATTTCAATAGCGAAGTAAAATAAAGTACAACGCTGGAGACAAAGTCTCTCTTCAGTTCAACGAACAGAGGTGAAAAGCAAGTACACTTGGCCCCAAGGATGAGGACCAAAGACATCGTAGTCGTTCGAAAAACGGGACCATTTCAGTTATGGAATTGACATGTAAAATTCAAAGACACGCCCACAATTCAAGGTATGACAATTATTTTTGTCTGCCTACCACTAGGTATCTCAACCAAAATGTCTTGTCACTAACATGCCACATTAGTCTTCAAAAAGAGTTGGTGCATGTGTGTTAAGTGTAAAACACTATCTGCTTACCCAGACAGTATTAACATTAGGAAGGTGTTACAACCATTATTAACCTTGACAGGGTACTCGCTATAATAATAAAAATGATAATACTGATAAAATATAAAACTGTTGAAATTTAAACTGGCAATAAGTTAACGACGAAAAGGATAATGTTGATGATAAACAATAATTATCATGAGAGTCACGTTATTAAACATGGTTGGCTGGTTTTATGGCATATCAACTCTTGTTAATATTTAATGCCGAAGTTGGAATTTTTTTCAGACTTTTATATTGTTTCAAGTAACTTAATGATGGATTCCTTACAAGGAATCCCAGTTGAATATAAATTAGATGCATTCAACATGCCTCGCACAGGCACAACTTTATGTCACCCCAAAATTGGCTATGTCGATCTGAGTGTAATCCCGCTCTCGACACGCTAGCTCTCAATTCACTTCTGGGCCACATTAATGGAGACCAACGCACGCCTTCTCTCCACCAGACGGACAAAAACCATGGTGACTCTAAAGCACAATCCCTCACATGTCCGACGACACACGCTGCCATCTCAATCTTCTCAACATCTCATAACTCAATTTCGTCTCAATAAGCATAACCTCTCCACGAGTCTTGCAGCACCAAAAGCAAACCCAATATTCCATGTTGCAAATAAAAACCTATTTCTAAAAACACCTTTCGACCTTCGCCATCTTACTTCTTCTTCATCATCCTCCTTTTATTTCTCACAAACTTAGCGAGGGCCTTACAACACTAAGCGAGGAAACAACTCAACGTAAATACACATACGTTACAACCTATCCTCGCTAATAAACCATCCCCCTCGCTACCAACAACCAAACCCCGACAGTTATTTGTAAACAATCATAGCTTCAAGCGACTATTCTTAATACAAATGATTTTTATACAGTCGCTCCCATGTATGTGTTTAACCAGCTCATCCGCTACAGAGTAGTACTGGTTTAAATCAGAGTTTTCCTTCTCCTAGACCGGTTGCCTAACCAAGGCTAAAGTGGGATCACCATGTGTAGAATAAAAGAATGAAAACGTCCTAGCTTAACCTTTTGATGGTGACAAAACGAACATCATTCATACAAGAAGCATAAACAAAACAAGACAAAGTTATGGTTTTAAAAACACCGTAACAAAAATACTTATTCAGTATAGTGGACTTACAGGAACTCAAGTAAAAGAAAAAGTAGGGAAGATTAATAAAAAGATCCATGCGCCCTCTACAACTTGAAAAACAAAAGTCCAGCGTCCAAGGGAGATAACTAGTTATTCTAATTTATTATCTACTCGTAGTGCAATTTTCAACAATTGGTTGGTTGGTTGGTTGGATTTAATGGCATATCAACCTTTGTAGGTTATTTAAATGCCAAATCCATTTTTATACTAATTGTCAGTTCTATTTCAAACAATTCAGTTTAGTATGAGTACACAGTTTAATTGTCAAAAACATTTCTATCTTAAGCTATTCAGGTTAGTCAAACAATTTTAATTCATCCAATTCAGTTTAGTATAAGTATAGATTTTGTTTACAATCAGTTAAATGTCGAAACAGTCCTATAGTAAACAGTTCAGTTTAGCGTAAGTAGGGTTCCATTTTAAACATTTCAGTTTAGCATAAGTACGCAGTTTACCTCTATTTAATCCATTGATAGGGCCCTATCATGTCCTACCATTCCAGGTCAGAGTGGACCTAGGTGCAATGGCAATGAAGGGGTGCATTCCCCAAAGCCCTAGCATCACTGGAACATCACTATTAGATTATTTAGTGTCATATCTAAGACACTTGTTGGGGGAGTCTTACCCCGCTGCAGAGGAGCAGTCGGTGTATTCTACTGCCCCAGCCGACTGGCCAATCAACAATTGGCTTAATGAGTAATGTTCACCAATGGTCTGGGAGACTGGGGTTCAATCCCAGGTCGAGTCATACCAAAAATCCAAAAAATGGTACCTGATGCCACGTTGTTTAGCACTCAGAACTATAAGGTTAAAATGAAGCAATCATGGGAATGGAGTAGAGCCCTCCCCAACACTTCGGTGGAGTAGCTATTGAAAAGGGAACCTTCACGCTCGATCAAGGTCGCCAACTTGACTTTTTACTAATATATATATATTTATAAATGAATAGTTTTTAGGTAACAATTTTAAATGAATCAGAGCTCATTTGTTTGCACACAGTTACATCGCTTCAAAAATTGTTATTCCTTGTTCGCACACGGTTAAATGGTTTCAAGTAACGTTAACACTAATCGCTATATTTGTGCACAGTTAAATGGTTCGTAGGTTAATTGTGTTTTTACGACATATCGACCCTTCTTGGTTACTATCCAGGTTAGAGTGGACCTGGGAGTATTGGCAATGAAGAGGTAGCCCACATTTTCCGTTGCTCCAGGATTGCGGTCCCATCATCAAATAGTTTAGTGTAATTTAGGACACTCGTTGTCTTACTCCTTTGCAGAGATGTACTTGGCGTATTCTTCAGCTCCAGCCCACAAGGCGGATGTCTGATACATAAATATTGTGTAAAACTTATTAGAACTTGATTAAAATTATCTTGAGCATGAGACTAAACTGCATCCGAGGATGAGATTCCAGTTCCGAAGCTCTGGAGAGTGTGGAGTATACCTTCATTGTGATTACTCCCAGGTCCACTCTGACCCAAAGTAGTAGTACCTTTTAGGGTCAAATAGATCTGAAGATTTATTATACTAGAATCTAAGAAACCATGTAACTTTGTGAAAACTAATTATCATTATTGAATAAAATGATTAATGTTAAATTGGAATTCTTGAGACTTTTTAACTGTATGCAAATTATTTATATTCAGAAGAGTTAGTTTAAATTATAATTGTTAACTAAGGATTGTCAATATTATATTCCTTGCGATTTTTCACACCATCGTTGATGATCTTTCACTGGAGTCCGAGTGATAGCAGGCTTCCTCAAATCTCTAGGACTCTTCTCAGTATTCTAACCGATCTTAGTAATGCTATAGTCTTAGTACGTTCTCCAATTTCCAGTTTTTCCAGTCCTCTTACCTTTGACGACCGTTCTGAGTGCAGCAATTACAATTGGTACCACCACAACTTTCATGTTCCTTAACTTTTTTAGTTCTCAGGCAAGGTCCAAGTTTTCACCATATACTTCTCCTGGACGGCAAAGTTCACTATTTGATAGGTTCTTTTTTTTTCATACGTAAGTCTGATCTTCTGTTTGATTTGTTTGTATTTCAAAATCTGCAAATTATTTGTATTAAGATAGTTTAACTTATTAAGGTTTACTAAGGATTATTATTATAAGTTACTTGAAACCATATTACTGTGTGCAGACTTTCGTACTGATACCCTTTGGAAAGATATGAAACCTCTTATTCTTCCAGCTATAGGTTTTTAGTTGTCATTATTTTTAGCGTGGAAATGTAACGTGCGTGTGTGTGTTTGTTTACTTCCTCGCTAAGTTTTAAAGGTAAATAAATGAGAGAGAGAAGTACGAAGATGCCGTAAGGTTTTTATGGTGTTTTTTTTAATGGCAGCATGCAATAAAGGGTTTACGTTTATGCTGCAAGTCTCGTAGGAAGGAAAGAAGTAAGGAAACGAAATGAAGTTGTTATAGAGTTGAGAAAGCATTTTAGCAGCTAAATGCCTGAGCGAAAAGTGCATCCTTAGGTTAAGGCATTGTTGAATGTGTGAGGGAGATATGTTCGCTATAGTGTAGCAAAAGTCGTGTTTGCTGGTTGAGGACAGGAACGTTGTAGTCATCTATGAGTTTGTGGTTCTGGTTGTTTCCGGGAGAAGCGTGAATGTCTCCAGAAAATGTTGCCCAGAGGTGAAGTAGCTAGATGTCGGAGCGAATTTTGCATCGCAGTCGACATAGCCAATACTGGAGGCAACTAAAAGTTGTTCCTGTGTGTGGCGTATTGAATTCATTTAATTCATATTCAACTGGGAACCCCTGGTCTCAGTGAATAGACGCAAGGGGTCTATAAATTAGATGGCTTTCCTCATGGTGGTGGTGGTGCTGCTATTTAAGAGAGCGGACAATGATTACGTCTGTCCTGAACGAAGAAGTTCTAAGGAAGAGAAAAGGTGTTTGGCGGCTTTCCCCAATTTGGTGCTGCCCGGAAGGACGGTCCGAGAGGAATAGAATAAGTCATCCTGATTGAGTGAAAATATGCGTTAACCCTAACGGTCGAATTAAATTACGCGCCAAACAAAATACGAAATTCTTTCTGCTACAGGTTAAGTAGTATCACTGCTGTTCTAAAAGGGTGGCTTTGGCATTAAATAGCCCACTAATGTTGATATGCCATTAACCAAAGAAACCGAAACCAAAACTGTGTGCAAACAAATAATCATTATTTAATAGAAATAGTTACTTGAAACCATATCATTCTGTAAACATTATTAGCATTGAATAGGAAAACTTGAAACCATCATCTGTTTGATAAGAATACTTTAAATCTTAAAACTGTGTGCAATTAAATGTTTATTGACAAAAGCGCATTTCAAAAATGCAATGGAACATTGTAAATATAGTTATGACTGTTATCAAACATTTAGAATTGAATTACCCAGATGGATTTCACATGCAGTTAAACAAATAAGCCAAACCAAACTCGATTAAAAAAAAACTTAGTTAAAATTGGCTTAAAAACTAATTGAAGACTGGTTTTCCCAGACAAATACGTTTCCTGTGCAACTGTCAGTTTTACTAGTGTTTTCGATCACCGGACGCTTTATAGATTAAAGGATTACCTCTCTTTTCTGCCAAAAAATTCTATCAATGAATGTCAGATGACGAAACTACAGACTTACCATAAAAACATCGCCTAATATGAAAAAAAGAAGGCGCGATCTTTTTCCACACAATGGTCTCAATGCAAGGATCCGTCTTTACCCCTTTAAAAGGCGTTAATCCTCGGTATACCTTGGCTGCATTGAATACGACTTTATAAAATATTACACAGCCTACAATGTCGTAATTTTACTTTCATACATACAGGTAGGTTTAATAATTCGTCACAACCGATGATAAATGAGCTATTTTCAAATTTTTCTCTTCACACACTTTCGTATCTCTTTGGAAACTCATTTACACACATATGACAAAGGACATTTCTGCATACACAGCTTCATTTATTTATTGTAGCCGTCCAGTCAACTCAACCTAAAATCGCCGGTTTAGAGAAAACGCTGAGTCACCCGTGATGTCAAACAAAACATCGTGCATACTTCACAAGAGAAATTCTGTTACAAATACACGAACTGTTTGTCGAAAGGAATTAATTCTGTCGACCTTTTGGAAACAAACTATAAACATAGGATAAAATACATTATATTTAAAAGTTCCTCTTAAAAGTATAAGGAAGTATTTCATTATTACTTTTATTTAATAAAGAAACTTCCTGTATACAGAAGCCCTTTCACTCGGCCCAGCATTGTAGCAGTGGCTGACACTATATAAACACAATATGCAGCAATCAAAAATCCAGCGAGCGACCGGTCTTTCTCGGAGTTTGGTTTCAGAGCGTACTTTAATCGGCCTTCGGGCTTTTGACCTTGTGTCAAGTCGTGTCTGGTGGGAAGCAGCGACAAATAAACGGAGTTTGGTTTCAGAGCGTGGTATAACATTGCACTGTGTCTAATCGTTCGAATCCTTTCTTCGTGTTGGCCATGTTTGCTTGGCCGCTGGACCAGAACGCTTTTCGGACGGCCGTTTTCGCTGGTACTCGGATCAAGTCAGGTGTGTCTTGGCTTATTGAAAGTTGGCGGAGGCTGCCTGACACTACTGCCTGGGAGGCCTAGTATTCGCATCTCGCGACTGATACCGACATCCTTGAGCCTCAGGAAGCCGTACCCCCAGACTCTAAGCCTCTCCGGAAGGGGTGGGTTTTTTGACTGGCGCCTGACGCACTCTTTAGGGGAATACCGACGGAGCTCAAAGCATTTTGAAGCCGCCAGGCGCGTGTGGGTTTCGATCCTACGCCGTACCCACCTTAAAAAAGGCGTCATAGTCGTCCGATTGGTGGGACGTACGACAAATACCTGCAGGCGGCCGGGCTCACTCGAGCCCGGAAGAGAGGTAAGATCTGTTCCTTTCCCAACAGCATGGGGTCTGCATCCTCACCACCAACCAAAGCAGACGACGTGGAATCCAATTAATCACAACCACGGACTCAGCACAGCCAACCAAACCAATGACTGCTGCTCTCTCATTCAAGCAAGTCTTCTAAGAGCTAACTACAGAAAGTCTTCCAAGACCACTTTTGGTCTCCTCACTACACCTTCTTGGCAGAGACCACGAGACAACGACGCAGTAGCCAGCACCAACTGCAGACCAGCTCCAGCTTAACCCAGCAGTCGTTCCTGCACAACCAAGCAATAGCATCTGCAGCGCCTAGTCCATGAGCGACCACACAGCTCGGAATAACATCAGCACTTTGGTTAACTGACGATTGAATAAACCGGGACATCGATCATCCAACCTCTGCAAGTAATGCATCCAGATCATCGACCGTCTCCAGCAACATATACAATCTGACCATACAACTATACCTACAAACTGCACCAAACAGAGACCATCCTCACCTTCTAGACGTGCAGTCGCCCCAAATTAATAGACAGCCGAGTCTATGACTTTTTACAACACTGACTTTCAACACCAGATAGAGACTACACCGACGTGATATAGCAAGTGCGGTTCTAAACCTTCACTCAATAAAACCTAATATTTAAACTTACCCACTTGCCTCTATCATTTATCAAGTCCTCTATCAATCACAATACAATTTACAACTGTTCTTGGAATCGACGGATTCATATCGGTCCCGCGAAATATTCTTTTTTGTATCTTATTCCTTAATCTATTCTCTTTTCTATTTAGTTTTTGCCCAACAATAAAACCTATGAAATGGTTAATAGTTTTAATATTTATTCTTACAAGGAAACTACATTACAGCAACGATAATTCCTCAGCATAATGATATCTCCGATGTCGAATACAGACCCTACCTTCAACAAATATACAACTGTCACGTGGTATCCCACTGGGACGATAGAAATAAAATTACTACTATCCTCGTGTTCGAATTAACAGTAGCAAGCCGTCAAAGAATCAGCGCTAAGAACAGATGTTTGTACTCGGTGACCTCTCTCGGGTCGCCTGACAGGGGAAGGAAGAAGGTAGAAGCCAAATGATTGGCTGGGACCCTAAAAACGGAAGTGGCACCTTCTTCCCGTCAGCGAAAAAAGGAAAAGATAATAAGAAAGTTAGTTGTTGGACAGGGTTCGTCGCGGACAGAACCAAAGCCATGTACTCCGGGTAAAAGAAGACGAAGAAAATCTCGGACAAGAAGAAGCCGTATCTTTAAGCCAGTACTAAAAATAAGATAAAGTCTGTCAGCCCGTAAAAGAAGAAAGATTCTCCACAGGAATCCATCTAAATAAGATAAGTAACTTTGGGACTGTTTCTCCTTATACCCAATTTTATATACCCCCTCTCTCTCTCTCAATTTGAAGGAAAACGAAAGAAAAGAAAAGAAGAAAGACATTTATGTTCATGGACTGTTCATTTATGATATATATTTGACACGTGGAAGGTGTATATCTATGTGTAGTAAAAGATTGATATATTTTAATGTTCCCACGTGGTCGAAGTTGTTATTTGCAGTGTCTACTACGAATTTGTTATGTCATATTTCTTTTCCAGCTTCTATTCGCCTTATGATATGCTCGCTTAAAATTGTCCTATTAATTCCTTTAAAATATCACACGGGAAACCGGAATTGCCGACTACTATAATTAATATTATTACGTCTAAACCTAGAGGTCCATATCTTCCATTGTTCTAGGGGAGGAAGACTAGTGGCCTTGGTGTGTGTGTGTATAGTGTGAAATTTGGAACCCCTTGCCAGCGGTGGTCAGTCTAGCCCTAAATTAATCCCCCACATAATATGCCAGTTCTTATATGCCTGAGAAAAAAACTCTGAACGAGGACTTATTCTACAAGGGATCAAGTGCCAACCTGCCCCTTCTTCACACGTGGAAAAATAAAGTCCCGTTTTGGGATTTTAAAGAATTTGCCGTCACACAACTCTAATGGGGGACTTCTACGACATATGTATGTGTGCGTGTGTGTATACCTAAGTGCGTGAGGGTATGCGTGTGTGCACGAGTGTGCGTATGTGCCTGCGAGTGTGAGCCAGAGTACAGATCAAACTAGTCGACTTGTCAGAATAGTTACATTAGAACGATTAATATGGAATGAACATGAGAGTAGTCATCGGGTCGGAGTTCGTGAACAGATTTAGTACAATAGCAACTTGGAAAGTAATGCTCCTGATTCATTTTCACATAAACTACAACAGCTACAGGAAACACAATAACACCATTGGATAGGTCAGATTTCAGCTACAAAATATTATTTTTCTACAAAGTCAACACCACTGGCTATGCATTTTTGCTAGTGACGAATAAAAGACTGTACGGTGCGTTTGAAAAGAAAATCTGCACCAGCGAAAGCGACCTACTATCCCCAGCATCGATGAAGCTATCATTGTCAGAAAAACATTACCAACGTTGTCCATCTTTTATTGGCTCGATCAGGACGGAGTAAACTGATCGAAGAGCTCGTCATTTCGTTCTGTTGAATATGTCTCGCACTGTTCTGTTGAATATGTCTCGTCACGTTGTTGTCGCCACTAGTAAAACGTAAACGTTCAATGAGTGACGATGAATGTCAATGGGGGGGGGCAATTTTTCCTCATGGAGGATTTCAATAACACATCTCTTCTTTCATGTTAGATACCATTTTGCCAGACTACTGATCAGCTGTTATTTGTAACTAAGAAAAGGTTCAACCTCTACTACCATACCATCAAGATCCTCTCCTGACGTTAGGGAACAACAAAATAAAATACGAACGCTTAGCCAATAGTAGTAACTATTTGAAAAACAGTGATTCGTAGCTGGAAACTTTCCCTATCTAACGGTGTTATTGTTCTTTCTATATTTTCTGTATTCTTAATGGAAATAAATAGGAGACATTTTTTTCGATTTTAGAATGTATCATCCCCCCCACCCTTTGATTTGAAAAAAACCCAAATTTGACATAATCATCTCGTTATCATCATTATTACCAATTTGATAATTTTTCCATATCTCCTTTTCTTTTCCCTCCTCTTCATCCCTGACGTCATTATCGATGCTCTCTTTAATACTAGTGTCACCTTCTGTTTTCGATGTTGGCAATAACTTTACTTTTTAAAGAATTATTGAAAGAAATTGTGTCTGTGTGTACGTGCTTACATGTTCCTTAATAGGAGTAATATCACCATTAATCAGCGTATTATCATTATCCTTACAAACATTAATTTTCTCATAATCAAACCATTTGCTTCTGATTCTTCACCAAGTTTTTCATACCAGCTTTAACAACCGGACTTTCTATGGTCTTGCCCAGTCGGCTGTAGAATACACCGACTGCACCTCTGGATATGACACTAAACAATCTGATGGTGAGGTTCCAGTGATACTGGGGCTTTGGGATATGCAGAGTACCCCTTCATTGCCATTACACCCAAGTCCACTCTGACTCGGAATGGTAGCACCTGATAGGGCCCTATCTATGGGTTAAATAGAACTAAACTTCATACTTATGCTAAACTGAATTGTTTGAATTAGAACTGTTTGACTAAACTGAATAGCTAGAAATAGAAATGTTTTAAAATTAAACTCTACTTACATTTAAACTGCGTATTTAAGCTAAACTGAATTGTTTGAAATAGAACTGTTTTTGACATTGAAAATTTACTTACGCTAAACTGAATTGTTTGAAATAGAACTGTTTTGAGATTTTACTGTGTGTAAAGAAAATCTATAATTATACTAAACTGACTTAGCTGAATTAGAACTTTCTGACAAAATTGAATAGCTGAAAATAGAAATGATTTTGACAATTAAACTGTGTACTCATGCTAAACTGAATTGTTTGAAATAGATTTGATTAGATTCCTGCGGCAGAGTTTTATTTCAAGACATTTTCCCAATCTTCTGAAGAACGTTTATTACTTTTTCTTTCATTCCTGTTTACACTTCTAATATTCCTAGGTATTTTTTCTCCAAGCGTTTTGATGCATTGTGAAACTCTATTCCTTTCGTTGTTTCTCGTTTTCCTTTTTTCATTATAAGCATGGCATATTTTTCAATACCAAATTCCATTCCTATATATTGGTTGTAGATTCTAATCATTCATATAAAGATTTCTAGTTCGTTTTCATTCTTGCTAAATATCTTGATATCATCCATACACTTGAGGTGGTTTATGTTTTTCAGTGACTTCGTAAATTTGTGGCTTCTTTTGTATTATTCCACTCATTGAGAGTTTTTTAACACAAGCGTTTGCTAGCGGTCTTTCGCAGGAATTTTTGAAAGTTTTCTCCACCATTTTTTCCACTGAAATTTAAGTGAGAGCAAATCTTCACAGGTCTTCAGGACCCTTCAAACTATTCTTATTGATTTTAACTGTGCTGTGATCTGGATGGTTTCGATTCCTTCTTTCCCCGAGTCTCTTTTCTAGGCTTTTGGGGAATGTTCCAAGGGGTCCAACTACAATTGGTATCACAGACACAATTTTTTTCAGTTCTCTGGCCAGGTCCTGATATTTTTTTTTTATATTTTCACTTTCTATTTTTATTTTCTATTTTCACTCTATGGTCCGCGGAAACGGCAAAATCCATTAGATGACAAGTTATTTTTTCTTGTAAATAAACGTTAGGTCTTGTTTGCCCAGTCAGCTGGGGCTGTAGAATACACTGACTGCTTCTCTGCAGAGGGGTAAGACCCCCACTAACGAGTGTCCTGTTATGACACTAAACAATCTGATGGTGGGGTTCCAGCAGTGCTGGAGCTTTGGGAAATGCGGAGTACTCCTTGCACCTGATAGGGCCCTATCTATGGGTTAAATAGAACTAATAGCATTCTTATGCTAAAATGAATTGTTTGAGTAAACTGAATACCTTGAAAGAGAAATGTTTTTTTACAATTAAACCGTACTTACATTTAAACTGCATGCTTATGCTTAACTGAATTATTTCAAATAGAACTGTTTTTCGACATTGAAACTGTATTTACACTTTACTGAATTGTTACATATAGCTGCTTGAATAGTTTGAAATAGAAATGTTTTTGACAATTAAAATGTGTACTTATGCTAAACTAAATTGTTTGAAATAGAACAGATTATTTACATAAAAATGGATTTGGCGTTAAATAACCTACAAATGTTGATATGCCATAAACCCCAAAAAACCAAACCAACCAAACGTTAGGTCTTGTCTTCGGGATTCGGGGATCTGGTTGTGTTATTTAACGCATTACGATTATTTCACACCAGCTGATGAACTTTCAATCGAGTCTGGATGATTGCAAGTTTTCCTCGGGTCTTCTCAGGTCTCCAGGACTCTTCTGAGTATTCTGACCGATCTTAACAATGGTCTGAATAGTCTCGATTTTTGGTATCGCCATCACCTTAATGTTCCATAGCTTTTTCACTTTCCTGGCAAAATTTGTTTTTATTATTATTATTATTTTATTCTTTGAGAACTTTTCAATCAGCGTTAGCTGATGGTCTTTCCCTGGAGTTTGAGTGATAACAAGTCTGTTCGAATCTCCTGGACTCTCCTCAGTATTCTGATCGATCTTAACAATGCTGTAGTTTGGATGGTCTCCACTCGCCCCTTTATATCTAAGTCCTCTAGTCCTTTTACCAATCTTTTGGTGACTGCACCAAGAGCACCAATTACAATTGGTATAATCACCACTTTCATGTTCCACAGTTTTTTCAATTCCCTAGCAAAGGTCTAGGTACTTATCTTTCTTTTCACTTTCTTTCAATTTCATACTGTGGCCAGCCGGGACTACAAAGTCCACAAATTCTGCAAATTCTCTTTTTTTTACCTTCTTCCTCCTCTCATCAGTTATTTCTTCTTCTTCTTCTTCTTCTTCTTCTTCTTCTTCTGATAATGATGATGATGATGATATCCCTCTCATTTCTTATGAAAAATAATGATTCCAGGAAATAATGGTGCACTTAGTTGTAACCTTGCCTAAATCATACAAATCGGAACTACAAGAGATTTTTTCAAAATTATCATTCAAAAGAATTATCTTGTTCTAAGAAAAAAGACTTTTTTTTCTTAATTTTACTTTTTCGTCTCTAATCTTGTATCCTATTTATTATCATTATTCCCTAAACCATTATCACTATGACACCCACCACCGACCCATAAAAACGAAAATGCAGGCTGAATTTCGAGCAAAGAGAAGAGATGGGATATATAGCCGATATAATGGTTTTCCGTCAGTAATCGGTTATTCTCGTACTTTTCCGTAGATCCGATCGGATGCAAAAAAGAGAAGGATGAATTGTAGATGTTGGCTGCTATGATTGTAATAGGTAAATAAATAAGTGCTAATAGTAGTAGTAATAGTAGCAAGAATAGTCATGTTAGAGTTGCTGTTGTCATTCAATCCATTCGAATCAGTCATCTTTTTTTTTTCTTTTTATTAATTTTGTATTGAATTATTCACAACGGAATTATCAGTGCTGATTTTCCTTTTCTGCAATTAGTTACAGTTATGTTGTTTAAAACGTAAAAAAAATATATATGGAGTTGATCATTGAATACGACTAATAGTAATAGTAATGATATTTCAAAATTACAAAATGAAGTAATATTAGTAGTTGTATTATTTTGATTTTGTCGTTGTAGTGACAGGGGCGGTTTTGTGGTGAAGAACCTTCTGTGTAGGTGGCATGTATATCATTATTTACTGTACCTTGATTCTTTCTTTCTTTAGTCTGATCATTATTAATGGTTCTTCTTGTTCTTGGTATCTCAGTCTTCAACAAGGAAGAAAAGAAAAAGAATTTGAAGAAAAATGGGCAGAGAAAGAAAGTAGGGGAGGGTATGAATAGGGAAGAAGAGGAAAAGGAAAAAACAGATACAAGAGAAACATATTTACATTTTACAAAGAAAACTCGTCTGGTCAAGCGAGGGGAAAAAGGATAAGATACATAAACAACTTTTTTTCTTAAAAACAGGAAAAATAAAGAACGAATAAAAGAAATGGGTAAAGAAGGAGTGGGAAAGACTTGTGTGTGTGTGTGTGTGTGTGTGTGTGTGTGTGTGTGTGTGTGTGTGTGTGTGTGTGTGTGTGAGAGAGAGAGAGAGAGAGAGAGAGAGAGAGAGAACTAAGAAGAAATGTGAAGAATGAATGAAAGAAAAAAAAAGTGCAATAATCAAGAAAGGATTGCTGAGTAAAAGTTAAATATTGAGGAGAAAAAAAGAGAGAAAGAATAGAAGATCGGGAAGGCAAGTGACAAAGCTAAAAATGTGGAAGAAGACAGACAGAGAAGGTCGATAATAGAAGAAAAAGGGATGAAGAAAAAATCATCTTTAAAAAGAGAATGTAATGAATGGAGAATGTATATATATATATATAGAGAGAGAGAGATAGATAGATAGATAGAGAGAGAGAGAGAGAGAGAGAGAGAGAGAGAGGAAGAGAAGGAAAAGGAAGATACACCTTTTCCAGTTTGTCTCCTTTAGTTATACCTAGTTGTGCTTTTTAAACGAGTAAAACCAATAAATACATTGTACTGCATTGTGCTAATAAGCGTTGCTGACACACGTGTGTATAGACTACATTACACACAAAGAAGTCAAGAATGCATCTATTCATTCAGCAAAAAAGGGACACACACACACACACACACACACACACACACACACACACACACACACACACACACACACACACACACACACACACACAGAGTTTAAATAAAAAGGCATGTATGTATTGTACAATATTGTATTGTGTACATGTTTACCTGTGTAACACACGCCCAAGCATACACATCTCCTCTTACACGAGTACCCTCATGCAGGCGCATACGCGTTCAGTC
>OY757923.1:9802657-9880157 GCA_963585895.1 Sepioteuthis lessoniana
TACCAGTGGTTTGCAGGTTGAGAAATTTCTAAAACTGGCTTTTTTTTAACCCTTTCATTTCTTTCATTTCTTAAAACACCCCCCACACACACATATATATATATATATATATATATATATATATATATATATATATATATATATATATATATATATATATATATATATACTACTCAAACCTGTTCTACTGATATCGTTGATATGTCAGGTCACATATTGTACCTGAAGACATTATTACTTACAATATATATTCGATTTTCGAGGGTAAACATTTTTCAAAAATCTAAACTATTTTTTAAAATTTATTATTTCAACTATTGCCTATTATAATCTTTATATAGATTTTTTAGAAGGAATATTCGCAAATAATAACTAATTATTAATTTTTGTTGTGTTCATTTTCATTTTTTTTAAAAATCAGCTTCCAACTTAGAAGCGACAATTTTAACAACTAAAACAAGACGTTTTTAAGAAAAAAAAATATCAAAAATAATCGATAATTTTTACATTGACAATCAATTGATTGTTTTGGATTATTCACTTTTTTACTACAGTTTCCTACGAATAAATGTAAAGCAACGATCAAAATAAAATAAAAACTAATTTCTATTTATTTGATAATTGACAAAATGTTGTTCTTTTATTCTATTTCCTTTTAATTCGACTAACTCTTATACGGCAATGTACTATTAATTGAACGTTGACGTTTTTTACAATACCATTAAGTCATCCCTACATTGAGACAACGTGCATTTACACTCACATACAAACATAAGATGAAGTAGGTGAAGCCTAGGTAGATTACTTTTGGTTATATATATATATATTATATATATATATATATATATATATATATATATATATATATATATATGTAGAGAGAGAGAGAGAGAGAGAGAGAGAGAGAGAGAGAGAGAGAGAGAGAGAGAGAGAGAATAAATTCACATCGTTTCGAGTCGATCGATGATACTGAAACGAATAGGAACAGACTTAGATAGATAGATAGATAGATAGATAGATAGATAGATAGATAGATAGATAGATAGATAGATAGATAGATAGAATGTGACTTATGTATAAATGAAACCCTAAGAAGCGTGGTGGTTATCGATCTTATTTTGTTTGACATAAAAGCTGACCTTAGCTTCCTAGTCTTGTTTGAGTTTTTTTTTTTATTTCCGGGTAGAAAGAAATTGCTCAATAAACCTTCAGCTGGCCTTCATTCTTTTCTTTTCTTTTCTTCTCTTTTTTTTATTTCTTTATTTATTTTTAGAGAAATTCTTTTTAATCCACTCAGTCAATTTTGCCATAGCCCGAAGCTATGTCCACAATGTCTTTTAATTCCCAATGTCACCGACTTTTTTTTGTAATTAAATAAAAAATAAACAAAGAAGTTTTAAAACAACGCCTAATTTCTTTAAATTGTTATCTTATTTCTTGCATTTCTTTGTTGTTGTGCTAAGTTGGAGGGGTCTACCTTTCTGCATTGTTAAGTCGGAGGTGGGAGGCGGACTGCCAAAAAAAAAAAAGCAGAATAATGCGAGAGAGAGACAGAGAGACAGAGAGAGACAGAGAGAGAGAGAGAGAGAGAGAGAGAGAGAGATCCGCGTGTCATATTTTTTCTAAATAAAAAAAATCCATGTTGTTTATGTCTGAGTCGGCCGTTCAGTATCAAAAACATTATTACTAAATCGTACGCTCACGTCCTACAATGTGCGTTGTTTGCATGTATTTGAACATAACTCTTCCCTTCTGGTTGTTAATAATAATAATAATAATAATAATAATAATAATAATAATAATAATAATAATAATAATAATGAACTTGTTTACCAAAACCAGCCATATCGACCACTTATTAATATTAAGAACTAAACACATATATTTGTTCGATTGCAAGCTGACTTATTGTTTTAATTAATTAATAACACTGTTTCGGTTAGTTTAATCACAGTTGAAAAAACACTTGTTTTGTTCAATTTAATGAGAAAAATCTTCGTCAAAAATCATTTAATATATGTTATTTGCATTTTTGAAGATTTTTAAAATGATAAATGAGTATTTCAATTTTGAGTGATACGGATATTAGCTTAATAATATATCATGACTCATTAAGATCCACGATTAAATTTTTTAGAATAGATAAACGCGGGTTGTGTTTTTTTTTTTTTTATGATTATGGTGTCTCATTCACCTCTGAAAAATAAATTAACGGTAATGTTTATTCGTTTGTCATATACAAGGATCAAAATATTGCCCTGTCTACATTTGATATGACAATTGACAACAAACACTGTCACAGACCTACATGTATGCAATTACTACAACTCCTAACAATGTGTCATATTTTTAATATTTCACTGATGACATTTAAAGCTTACTCGTTTATTTATGAACCAAAAAATTCAGTGAATGTTCAATCCTTTATTTTATGAATATATTTTCTCCCTTGTGTTGCAGAATAAGATGCACCGCTTTCATGCTATTTATAGCATTGGATAAAAACGGTTACTTGGTGTGTTGAAGCCACCAAGACAATTGTCATAGCAGGTTCATTATAAACGCTGGCTGATTCGATGATTCTGGTTAAAGAGGAGACAGAAGCGTAGGCGATTTCATAGTTTAGCGACCCTAAATTATGTTTTAATTTCTTTTCTTTTTTTCTTTTTTAATCAGGATATTCATGTCACAACCATTGTGATAACTGAGAACTTTAAATCAAAAAATCGTTGAAGGAGACGAGAAAGGGATTTCTCTTTAATTGGCAAATAATCAGTCGTTAAGTCAATAAGTTTCACTTTCAAATATTTGGATCAAACAAAATTTTACAATTAATGTTTGACATTCAAACACCTACTCACGATCTATCTATCTATCTATCTATCTATCTATCTATCTATCTATCCTTTTAGTCTGTTAATATCTATCTATCTATCTATCTATCTATCTATCTATCCTTTAGTCTGTTAATATCTATCTATCTATCTGTATGTATGTGTGAATGACGGCTTGTGATGAAGCAAGTTTAGTTGTCGGTTTTTCAAGTTTACTTAAAAGCCATAATGAAAGGAAATACTGGTTTTCTTTCTTTTCATCATGATTTTTGTCTCTTTCTTATAGGAGTTAAGCGCTAACATAATCAAAAAAGATCCGTCATTACTTTCGTCTACACTGGTAGAAGATGCAATACAATTCATTGTATAGTGTAACTAATAGAACAACAAAAATAAACAGAAACGTTCCTCATGTTCTCGATTATTATCTGACCATTATTCTTTTCTTTCTCTGTGCTGGGATGTTTTTGGTATTTATTTGCATTGAAATACAAAGTTCTAGATCAAGAAAAATGCCACAGTCACACATAAATGACAATGTTTTCAGTTTTTAACCTCCTCCTCCTCGTCCTCCTCATCATCGTCATCATTAAAATAGAAAACCGCCACTATCCCAGACATGATTATAATGATTTTGATTTCGGGAAGCCCGTAGCCGGCATGACACATGCTTCATTCTGCTTCTTCTTCGTGTTCAAAAAACAACTAATGAATTCCCTTCTTTTTTCTATTTTTAAATCACGTATTTATTTAACTCTTTAATCGTCTTTTTTCTTTCGATCTTTCCTGTCGGATTTTTTTTCTTTCTTTCTTTTTTCTTTCTTTCTTATTTATTTATTTGTTTATTTATTTATTAGACTAAAATGATGGCGTCTTTTACAATGCAGTAATTTAAGACCAGGGTCTGTCACAATAAAAACTATGGCTTATCCGTTTTATGTAGATTACAAATAAACTGAATTTGTCATTTTTTTATAATTTTAAAAATTTTCTACATTTCTTTTTATCCCCATATGACGCAGATAAAAATTATCCAGTTCCTTTGACACTTTCTGGCCCATTACTGACTCTAACCCTTATCTTTGATATGTAGCTAATTAAGTGCCTTATATCTGTGGCCTTGTGTGTGACTAAACTTAAATTCCCGATTACATTACCGTGGAGCAAGTGATAGCAAGTTTGTCTTATCAATCATTTCTACAAGTACTCGTTCTTCATTGTGTTCTAAACACGTGTGGCCTTGTGTCAGACTAAATTATACCTATACCCTTGGAAAACACATTGATTATACCCCACGAACGGAAAATGTAACCTAAATTCGAGTTTAATGTGTGAACACCTATATGTGTGATGTAGGCGGGGGTCAGAGCAAAACTGTTCCTGTCCCTTGGCACTTGCCTTTATATTCTAGCACTAGGGATTAACCTTGACACTACCCTCTTTGGTGCAACCACCTTGTCCTTAGGCTTACACTACGCTGACTGTACTTCCGTAGAATGGTAAAATTCCCCCTCTTCCCAAAAAGGGGTGTCCTGAGTATGACGTTAAATTGCATCTTCTTGAGATCTAAGGAAGTGTGAAGTACTCCATTGCCATTACTCTCAGATCCACTTAGGCGATCGTGTCTGTTAGGGTCACATCAATTGGTCTAACAAATTGTACGTATTTGATAGGACTGTGTGAAAAAAAAAACTCTTATGAGTAAAATGTAAATATGAATATACAATGAGCACGATTCTCTAACCTCTATAGAAGAAATTGACATCCCGTTAAAATCAACCAATCAATTAGTCAATCAATTTTTAGTGCAATGAAGAGGTGCAGCCGAGGAGAATAGATCTTATTCTTCTGGAACTAGACATTGGCTTATTTTTTCCTTCTGACCATGAAGTCGGAAATTACTAGAGACGCTCCAAAAGTAACGCTTCTGATTTCCTCAGAAACAACAGATAAAAGGAGCAGAATAAGAACAATGGATAGAGCTACTTTTAGGGTAAAAAAACAAACTTTTCTACCGAGTCACCATCTTTGTTTTTTGCATTTTTGGCAGCGATGAACAAGATCCTGCATGCAACACTCAGTAAAAATCGGAACAAGTTAAAGCGGTCAGCTTTTTACGGCAGCAATGACGGGAAAATTTTGTCCGCGTAGTCCATCTTTTATTGGTTCAATCTGAACTGATTGATACACTCTTCATTTCGTTGGTTGACAGTTCTGTTGAACATGGCTTATCACTCACATCGTTGTCGCCTCCTTACAGTGCTCTCTCATCTATGTAAATGTTCAGATAGCGTTGTTGAATGTCATTGGATACATTTTTTTCCACATGGACTGATTCAAGGACAATTCTGTTTCGTATGCTTGCTGTAACAGAGCAAAACAAATTAGGCGTTATTGGTGGGAAAATTCAGTCTCTACTGCCATGCCTCCAACATCCACCTTTGACGTAGAACTACATAATAAAGTAGAAGATATTACTTTCGGAGCAATGTAGGTTCTTGCCTCAAATCGTCTTCAGACCACGGCGCAATATGCATCAAGTTGGATTTGGTCGAAAGCGAGAAGTTTTCAGCATGAATGAAATGTACGCGGAACCACCATTCCGGTGTCATTATGTAACATCAAGAAACGGTTACTGTAAACGCGTATTAACATCAACGGCCGAAAATAAATGCGTTTTTAAAAAAATCACAAACCGCACACTAAAATGAAAATGAACGTCCGAAGTAATATCAGCTCTTAATTGATCTCGCGTATATATATATATATATATATATATATAGATATAGATATATATAATTCTTTTAAATACCCTGTCTGGGGACAAAAGCTGCTTGGTAGTGCCAGGAGTGGCAGTACCGCCTTGAGCTACCGAAACTGTGTTATCACCCCTTGTTGGCGGCTGATGAGGGCAGGGTATCGCACGTGCTTTCACACGTTGTATGATGAAAAATAGGAGATATCACTTTCGGAGCGCTGCAGGTTCTTGTATACCGCTAATGAAAATGTGACTACTACCAAAGGAAATATGGAATTATTACACTTAGATGTTCATCGTGGATTTTTATTTAGTAGTAAATAAACTAGTAATAGATATATAATTTTTTTTATTAGTTAGCTGAAAATTTTGGTTTCATAAACTATTCCTCATACAAACTAGATCGAATTATTTAAATTAATGGTATTGTGATCCTATGCTAGTCACGGGGCCCAATGTGATGTGACTACTAGTCACATTACTTGTTATGGCTATTGTGTTCGTGACTACCACATTAGCTTCCGACTGTTTGCTTCGTCAAATCCTTCCGTGCCCACGTTGTGTTTGAAAGATCCACGGAGTGGGGTTGACACAATTCATCCGGATCTTCTTCAGACGGTCAGATAATATGAGTGGCTAGATTGTCTAACAATTCAAAGAATAGAGGAAATCCGTTGTTTAACTACATCAAAAAATCGTTTTTATTGAAACACGTTTGTGAGACAATAAATAACTAACAAACGAGGTTTGCTTTCTTGGCAAACAAAAGAAGAAAGAATATCGAGAGAGGAAGAGTGACGATGAGGTGCGGTTAGAGTAAGACTAACGTCTCTAAAGTCTGGGACTTTGAAATTTTGTAACGTCTGAAGGTTGTTCGGAGTACTTCGGGTCTAGAATGGAAGAGATGCTTTTTTAACAGTCTTGAGTTTCTTCTTGGTCCCTTTTTCTTATCCTATCCGAGGATTCGTTTAATTATCCCATTTTTTATAGATCAATATCTGGACTAAAATGGTTTCTGATTGGTTGTCCAATAAGAGACAATTAGGAGTCATAATCCCATTGGTCAACCAATCCTAGTTCAGGATTATATCTTACAGGTATTGGGAAAACCCTTTTTAGATGCTTTGACCAATGGGAAGAGGTTTAGAGCAATGGGGTTGAACAAAAAAATTCTCAGCTTCACCTGACTGGATGAGGCATGCCTAGCTCACCTTTATTTAGGGTGGAGTAAAATTAAATCTCCCTTTTGACATTGACGTTCAAGATAAGGACTAGAAAAGTATATTTTACGAAATGACCCGTTTCATCATTGTGATTGATGAAGTTAGTTGACAGCCGAAAAATTAAATAAATTTGCTAACCTTCAAAATCAAAAACAATTGTCTCACTCTTAACTGACCTTTAGGAACGATCAACCAGTTTTTTAGGTCAGTATAACAAAAAGATACTTATTTTAAGGAATTTTTTTTTATTTTTGATATATGTATATATATTAATTAGAATATATTTCATAAATTCATAATTTTTACATATTAATTAAATAGTCAACTGCATGTCGTGTCACAGTATAATTTTTTTCCAAAGCGTACAGAGAAAAATGTGAAATAGCCGAATATCGAGGAAAAAATTTGGGAATTCATTGACAAAAAATATTAGAATTAAAACTTATTGACTGTTGTATCGTGGTAAGGAAGAGATACACAGTGAAATAGAGTTAATTATTCATTCACTGAAGTGGTACAGTCCTACTAATATTATAAGTCTCGCGCTGTGGGTGTCACGTCCGTAGTTGGTCTTACTACTGACCGAGATCTTTCAGTACCCACGTGCTCAAGAAACACGACGTCTTTTATACCTCCGAGATACCGGAAGTCACGTGGTACGAGCCACTAGACACATTGACCCTCCTCAATCTTTTACGACTACCATAATTTTTTCAGGCATTGATTTCACTAAGTTAAAGCAATATTCTTTATCAAAGTGATCCAAATTTTGCTGAATGGCAGTTAATAGATCTTTTTTTGGTGGATAGAGTTTTTTCATGAAGCACTTTTTAAAAAATTCCCTCCGTAAATTTTCAATTGGATTTAGATCCGGACTGTTCGCTTGTCACCTCATTTATTTCATACGCCTTTCTTGTAGAAAAGATGTAATCCCTTTTGCTCTGGGGCATTATCGTCTTAAAAAATGACTTCTTCATCACCAAACCAATTTTCAGTTGACGGAATGAGAAAATTATCCAGGAATACAAAGTATATGTGTGCATAAATTGTTGAAGTAATGATTCAATCTCCTCTGACCATTTAAATGACATGCAACCCCATTTAGACACTCATCTTTAAATGTTTCATTTGAACGACACCAGACAAAAGTTCCAATATCACCGCTTGACTACTACAGATTCTTGATTCATCATTGAATATCACTTTCGTCCAATTGTCCACACGTTATGATTGTTTCTCTTTAGGCAACTTTAACCTCATTTTTTTTCTTCTTGTTTGTTAGTGCTGATTTTCGTTGGGATTTTTTCTCTAGAAATCCCACGTCATTCGGTCGATTTCTTACATTTCTGTCACAAACTTTGACCTCCTGTTTCAACTTATTTATTTTTCTGTACATGTCCTCCTGACGCTTTTATATCTTCCTTGGTCTACCAATATGTTTTCCATTTTCAACCACCCCATTTCTTTTATATTTGCACCAAATTTTAAACATAGCTGAATGGTAACAACCACTTCTCTTCTCTATTATTTCAGTTGACAGTTATGCCGTTGTGGCCACGTTTTCTTTCAACTAGGTATACCCAGCCGCCTAAATCTGTCTTTTAACTGAAGATCAATTTGCATATCTCGGCTTATGTTGGTATTTCTTTTAGGAATGTTAATTATAAAATCATTCGATTGGAGGTGCCCGTGGTGTAATGATTATCGTCGTAGGAAATGGACACTGCGACACGAGTTCAAATCCTGGACGAGGCTGATTGCATTTCACAGAGCACTAATACCCTTGGGAAAGGTATGAATCCAATTATTCTCCCTCCAGCTATGGGTAAATAGTAGGGCAGACTAGGTTCTTCAGCCTTGATGAGGCAACTAGTCTAGGAGAAGGAAAACTCTAAATTCAAACCTGTTAAACTCCGCTTAAAAATTGACCTTGTGTGATATCCGGGTTGGTAAATATGATAAAATTATTCCATAATTTTTTCCACGACATTGGCCTATTTTATTATATTTTCCTATACATGACTAGGAAAAAATTATGCCATTAATTTAAATAAGATATCTAGTTTGTTTAAGATATATTTTATGAAGCCAGAATGTTCAGCCATTAAAGATATTTTGCGTCTAATCTGTTAGAAGTTTATTTACTGCTAAATAAATAAATAAAAAAAAAAGAAAGAAAAACCCTCAGTGAACATTATCTAAGTGCACTGATTCCATATTATTTTATCGGGAGTAATATGTGAAACTGGGCCATTAGCCAAATGAGTTGAGTATTCACCAATGGTCCGAGAGACCGGGGTTCAATCCCGGGTCGAGTCATACCAAAGACTCAAAAAGTAGTACTTGATGCCGCCTGGCTTAACACTCAGCATTATAAGGTAAGGATCAAGGGTAAAGTGGAGCAATCCAGGGAATGGAGTAGCACCCTCCCCTACGCCTCGGTGTAGTAGCTATTGAAAAGGGAGCCTTTGGGTCACCCTCATCTACGGTCTCCTACTTTACTACTTTTTTACAATATGTGAAAAGAAATAGTGTTTTGTAGATGAAAACTTATTCAATCCATTATTGTTATTGTGCTCCCTTTATCCGTTGTAGTTTCTGTAAAAATAAACCCGTAGTTTTTCTTTTGGTGCATTCTTCATACATCTGTGAGTCATTGTTTTCTCTCATCTGAAATTTGGGGAGGAAAGTAACGTGCGAATATCTATTTTTAAAGAGGTATATCACACATAAAAACAGAGATATTTTATATTTTGCAAAAGGCATCGTTAGACTGCTATAGTATCTATATTAATTATTGGGAAATTTGCCTATCTCCTATCAATAGGATGTAGAGATACCAATTTTATTTATTCATTTAAATCTGTATTTTTTAGATAAGACTCTCTCAGCCATTATTAGTAAATGTGAGTAGTATTATCTTTCATCTTCCTAATTTCAGTTGCTTTTTATCGCAACCCACTCAACGACAGTGTGCATCGGAAATAAGAATAGAAAATAAACTTTCGGTGAAATTCGAAATTAGCCAAGTTCTATTCATTCATTCCCTCATTGCCGACTTGGCATAACAGCTGGTTTGTAAAATTGATGATGCATAGAAATGAAAATTAACAAGAATTAGGAAGATGAAGGACGATACGAGTCGAAATTATTGACGATTTTGGTTGCCTATTAAATTTAATATGCAGCTGGAGGTTTTAGCATAAATTCTTTTGTTTCTTCTCAGGAAAATTGGGGGTTCTCATTATCGATGAGCTGTCTCTAACAATAAGCTAGGGCTTCCTCTAACAATAAGCTGGGGCTACTGCTGGCCATTTAGGTATACCTAATATAATTGCTTTACGAATCACCTGTTCCAGTGAAAAGCACACAAATATATATAATTAGTGAAGGAATTGTAATATGTGAAAGTATGGTTTGATTTGGTTTCTTTAATGGGATGTCAACCTTTTTGGGTTATTTAATGCCAAAGCCATCCTTGTTAAAGAACAGTAGTGGTACTCTTTAAACCAAAGCTGGGAGATAAGGGGGTTCATAACTTTCCTTAGGGTATTATTCTGAAAGTGAATGTAATATGGCGACTGGAGTTAGATTGAGCGTCGAGGAGATGGTACCTTGCAGATGATGAAAACGACAGGAGTACTACAATTTTTCGTTATCGATACGAGAAATTATGTTTATTTTGCTTATAATTGTCAAGTGGTGCTTGCTATAATGAATTATGATTTTAAAAAAGTCTTGATGTACTATGCACAGCGCCTGATGTACATAGACGTTGAAGCTTGGCTGCAAAAATAAAAAAAAATCAGCAGAAAGCCATGTTGCTGCAAAATGTAACTGATCGTACCAAAATTAAACTTCCAAAATTCTAATGCAAAAAAAAATGGATAGTTTTACTAAAATAAGTGTTCCCATTTAATTAAATATCATTAAGTTAATTAACCAGATTGGCAATTCTTCCTGTGGTGTAATGGTTACCACTTTTTTGTCATTACTTCCCCACCCTTTCAAACTCGGAGTAGCAGTATCCGTTAGAGTTTCATCTATGGGTCAAATAGAACTTTATACTGGAAACTATGTGTGTGCAAATAGAACAATTAGTGTACGATAGGAATACTTGACCTCATTTAACTATGTGCAAATAAATGAGCTCTGACTTGTTTTAAAATGTTACCTACAAACTATTCGTTTAAAAATCATATATATGTATATATATATATATATATGAAGGATATAGAAAAACAAAGTAATCCAAAAATGATAAGATTATTATGATGGAAAGTCAACGTTAAAACGTTTAGATTTTAATAAACTTTTATCAGGATTTTAAGACGGTGAAAAATGTTACTTGAACAACGATGGATGTACGTGGTGCATTCAATATGTTTCTAGACCTTTTTTTGTACAGGCATTTAAAATTTGTCGTAGACTCTTGAAAATTCAGTATCTCTACATCTTATGAGATGACTGACCAGTTTTTATGATTTCAGGTTCAAATGAACAGCTACAGAAAGAATAGGAATACACCCTACAAAATCCTGATTGTCACAGCTGGTGAATTTCAAAAATGCAATCTGGACGTGAGGACACTTTAGAAGAACAATATGCAATAAAATTCTGTTTTAAACTTGGAAAAAATGATACCACAGAAACGTATGGAATGCTTCAGACTGCTTTTAGACCATCTTGTATGAATCGAGCATCAGTTTTTGAGTGGCATAAGAGATTCAAGGAAGCCAGGGAGTCTGTGAGAGATGATGAGAGGTGTGGGAGGAATAAGGAAGTCAATACACCAGAGTTGTTTGGCCAAAGGGTTAGGGTTAGGGTTACTATGTTGAGGTTTTAAGGGAGTTCAGGAAGAGATTCCTTGGGAAGAGGCCAGCACTCTTCAAATCGGGTCAGTGGCATTTTCACGAGGGCAATACACCAGTCCAGAACTCCATCCTTGTCACAGACTATTTGAGCAAGATGGGCATCAAGACAGTTCCTCAGCCTCCCTATAGTCCAGACCTTGCTCCCTGCGACTTTTGGTTATTCCCTAAGCTCACAGGCTGTCGTTATGAGACAATTGAGGAGACGAAGGTCATTGACACACTCACACAAGAGGACTTCCATGGGGCCTTCCAGAAGTTGTTGGAACGGCACAAGTGCATTGCAGCCGGAGGAGATCTAATAAAAGGGGACTAGAGTTTCATATGTGTACTATCAATAAAAGTGCCCATACGAAAAATTTCTAGAAATTTATTTAATGATCCTCGTATTGTCAAATATTTTAGTATATATTCATCGTTGTTCAAGCAACATTCTACACCATCTTGATGAAGGTTTATTAAAACCGAAACGTTTAACGTTAATAAATTCATCACTTTTGGATTACTTTGTTTTTCTATTTTCTTCATACTATCGGGTTTATTTCCATAATTTACTCACACACACACACACATGTATTTATATTTATATAGGATTTGGCATTAGATAACCTACAACTGAGAATTGTGAAGTATTCACATTTCTCAGATCTCCAGAACTGGAGTCTCGCCACTGGATGCTGTTATATCCAGCTCACTGAATTATTTGCTTCTGTCTGAACAGTGAAAAGCCAAGCTAAATTCAATTAAATGGTCTCATTTGGTGCGGGTAATTCATTTTCATTTTAGCATTAAAGAAATTTTTAAAAAAAACTTAAAATACGTTAGGATGTGAAATTATAAAAAAGATCGTTGAATAATTAATAAGCACAGATTGTGTTGTCCAGGTAAAAAGCCGAACTTAGTTTTCCTATGCAGGTATTATTGGGGAACGAGAAAAGTTTTTTTATATCATTGGGCAACCAATGATACCAAAACTTTTCTCGTTTCCCAACGATAAAATAAGGTTTTAAAAGTTCGGCTTTTCTTTTAACCTGAACTCGTGTAAATTTTCAATAATCAAAACAAACCAAAAAAAAAAAAAAAAAAAAAGAGACATTTTTATTAGATGGTATTTAAAAGAAATCTAATCCCTCATTTTTATGTCGGCATGAACTAAAGTGATTTGAAAACAATCATGTTCCATTTTTGAGGGCTTTCCATGAAGCGTTCAATATGGTAAAAAAATTGTTTATATTGTCAACTGACTGAATTCATATTATTCCCCACCCCATCTCATACTGCTGCTCTTTTTTTTTTTTCTTTTGAGAGTTTTTTTTTACATCAGCGTTAGCTGATATTTTTACACTGGAGTCTGAGTGACAGCAAATTACCTCAAGTCTTCAGGATTCTTCTCAGTACTCTGGCCGATCTCAATAATGCTGGAGTTTAGATGGTCTCTACTTACCCTCTTATTTCCAAATCCCCCAGTTCCTACACTAACCCTTTGGTGACTGTACCGTGCACAACAATTACAATTAGTATCAACTTCACTTTCATGTCGCATAGGTTTTTTTCCAGTTCTCTTGCAAGGTCTAGGTACATATATCTCTTTTCGCTTTCTTTCAGTTATACCGTGTGTTCAGCCGGAACGGCAAATTCCTCTATTCGGCTGGTTCTCTTTTTTCTTTTCTGTTTTTTTTTTTTTTTTTTTTTTTTTTTTTTTTTGTTGACTATCAATAAATTTGGTCGTCTGGCCAAGATTTAGTGATCTGTCGTTAGCTGATGGCCTTTCACTGGAGCTTGAGTGACAGCAAGTCTCTTCAAGTCTCCAGGACTCTTCTCAGTATTCTAGCCGATTTCAATAATGCTGTAGTTTGGATGGTCTCCGCCCATCCCGTTATTTCCAAGTCCTCCAGTCCTTGTACCAATCTTTTGGTGACTGTACCAAGAGCACCAATTACAATTAATATAATCGTCACTTTCATGTTTCACTGTTTTTTTTTTAATTCCCTAGCAAGGTCGTGGTACTTATCCCTCTTTTCGCTTTCTTTCAATTTTACTCTGTGGTCTGCTGGGACAGCAAAGTTCACAATTCTGCAAGTTCTCTCTTTTTTTGTTGATTATTATAAAGTCTGGTAGTCTGGCCGGGATTAGGTGATCCGCTTGTATCTCAAAATCCCAGAGGGGTTTATGCGTTTCATTCTCCAGGACAGATTCTGAGTTGTGTATATATCATTTGTTCGTATGGTCAAACTTCAACTTCTTGCACAATTCCCAGTGGATCACCTTACTCACCCAGTCGTGCCTCGTCTTATATTCTTTCTGGGCTAATTTGCTGCATTCGCTTATTATGTGATTGATCGTTTCGTCTCTATCACCACATAACCTACATCTGTTTTGTTGCATCTTATTCTTGCTTTGATATGGTTGGTCCTTATGACGTTGTTTTGTGCTGCTTTTTGAAGAAAATCAGTTTCTCTTTTAAGGTTTCTTTTTCTTAGTCGTGTCCACGTTTTCTCGAGTGAGATATCGCTTGTTAGTTGCTTAAAACGTCCACAGAGTTGTTTTTCTTCCCACTTTTGTTTTCTAGTTATTATCGTTTTGCTGATCTTCGTGTTGTCAGTATTGCTTCTGGTGGCTGTAATCAGTCTTTCCCCGCACTTTCCTATGTAGTATTCGAGTCGTTGTATCTATTCATCAATGCTGTCTTCAATGCTGGCAAGTCCTCTTCCTCCCTCTTTCTTTGATATATATACTGTCAACGTCATCTCTGAGATGTAATGTCTTATGCATGATCATTAGTTTTCTTGTTCTCTGATTTATTTGTTTGAGTTCTTCTCTGGTCCACTTCAAGAATGGTCCCGAGTATCTTACTTGGGAGACAGCCCGGGTATTGACAAGGTTCCTGCTATAGAGTTTTGTCTCGAGTAGTTTTCTGGTTCTTCTGAGATATTCTTTTTAAATTTTTTCTTTCATTTCCACTTGTATGATGATGTCACTATTCCAATATTCCCAAGTATTTGTAGGTTTGCTTTTCTCCGAGCGTTTTGAGTTTTTCTTCATTTGGTTGTTTGACTCCTTCCGTCATGTGTCGTTTGCCGCTTTTCATTACAAGCACGGCGCATTTTTCTATGCCAAATTCCATCTTTATATCTTGACTGAATATTCTCACAGTCAGTATTAGAGTTTCCAATTCTTTTTCGTTTTTGGCAAACTGTTTGTACATCGTACATGTACATCAAGTGGTTGATGTTTTCTTGCGATTTACTGAGTTTCTATCCGGCTGAGCATTTCCTAAGGATGAGATTGAGTGGTATCATGTCTATCACAAATAATAATGGTGATAGTGCATCTCCCTGGAATATGCCTCTTTGGATCTTTACCTTTGCTAAGTTCTTTCCTCCAGCTGTCAATTCTACTCTCCAGGTTTCCATGGTCTTCTCGATAAACTGTACGACTTGGTCAGATATTTTATACATTTTGAGACCGTGTAGTATCCAGCTTTGGGGTACTCTATCGAAAGCCTTTTATTATTATTATTATTATTATTGGTCACATGACTACGTTGTCTTGAAAGTAAAGGTTTTTCTTTTTCTTTTTTTATTTCTCACCCCCACTGGTCTACTTTAAAACAAATTTTACCTTTTTGTTAAAATTCGCCATCGTCACCACGACCACCACCATTCTTTCTTTCTAAGATCATTAATATTTTTCCACGAAATGGCATGATCCAAATACTGACCTCAAAATAATCTTCCTAAGCCGTTTTTAATAAAATGAGGATAGATTATGAAGGGTGAGGACGCATGCGTGTGCGCGCGCACACACACACACATACACACACACACACACTAAATATATGCAATAATGCACGCGAAATGATAAGATTTTCCTTATGCGTATTTAAATGGATCCCATAAAGGATAAATACGCTTAATTTCGTTGATATCATTTTTGAAGGTTGGAGAAAAATTTTACGTGGCCATATCAAAAATCTACAATTCGATATTTGTGAATGGACTTTCTTCTAATTTTCGGGAAAAAATAAACAGTTTTTTTTTTCAGTTGACAAAAGCTTAAATTACAATCAATACAAATCTAAACAGCTCATTTTCTTCTTTTTAGTTTTTCCTTAATCAATTCTAATCTTAATTTATCTTATTTGCTTTCAATTTTTAAGTTTTACTGATTTATTTATGAAAGGTTTTAGAATTTGATGTTTGTTTGTTTAATTTATTCTTTCTCTCTTTTCTTTTTTGTCACTTTTTATGATATTTTGAGTATCTTTAAGCAGTGAATTTAATAACAATTTAGTAAGCTTGGCTTAATTTACTCAAGGCTTGAAGGATAGGACCCTAAGTGAGAACCGAATTTGGTCTTTTATACTAGCTCGCAAAAATTACACCAAGTTAGTCGGTTGAAAAAGGTAACACCAAAGAATTTATCAATTCTTATTTTATTGCTGTTTTAGTGAAAAATAATTGAGGATATATTTTCGTCTGGTTAATTTAAGAAATAAAACCTTATGCATTTTTTTTTGTTTTGTTTTTTCATTGAAGAATTTTTCTAAATCAAATATGGTGTTAAAGCTTAGACGATTATGGTGAAGCATTTAGGAGGTGCCCGTGGTGTAATGGTTATCATCGTAGAAAATGGACACGGCGACACGAGTTCAAATCCTGGACGAGACTGATAGCATTTCACATAGCACTAATACCCTTGGGAAACGTATGAATCCAATTATTCTCCCTCTAGCTATGGGTAAATAGTAGGGCAGATTGGATTATTCAGCCTTGAGGAGGCAACTAGTCTAGGAGAAGGAAAACTCTGGATTCAAACCTGTTAAACTCCGCTTAGATATTGACCTTGCGTCATATCCTGCACGATCGGAGGGGTTAGGTAAATAGGATTATGCTGAAGCACTTTGATAAGTTTGTAGCTGAAAGAATTTCAAATAATTATTTAGCGAGTTAATTATTTTAACCGTTGTAGTCTCGATCTCATATTTTCGACCAATGAGGATGATTTATCCCATTCTGCGCGGAAGACTTTCCCGGGCAATATAAAAGGCGGTGAAAACGCGCGCTCTTTCTCTTCCTCACATATTTTTCAAACAGGACAGGCCGTACCTCTCTTTCTCTCTAACTCCAACAGCAGACCACCATCACTATGAGGAGAGCACATCCAATTTATGGACCGCTGTTTTCTAGGAAATCATTCCATCATCATTTGTTCATTCCTCCTAGATCAACTGATCCTCGAAGCTTCAAATTGGATGTTTAATTCCTGCTTTGACATCAGACACTCAATTCCTGCTTTCACATCAGCAACTTAATTCCTGCTCAAGTATTTACAACTGTCCTTCTATTATTAGTTCGACTCACAGCACAAGGGGATTTCGTCTCAAGCTGACATTAAAATTTTGAAACTCAATCAATATTCTCGTCGACTCATTTGTTTTCTTCCTTCTCTTAATATAACAAAAGCAACAGGACTGATCAACCTCGTTTACCAATGTTATAAGTTTTACATATTTTAATTTGATCTAAATAACAAGATATTCTAAATTTTAATTTTGTCCTGCTGGACACATAGCGTAATGGCTGTAGGCGTTGGTTCCCTAAGTGACTAATCAGCTGGAGGCTGATTGCAGGCGAGTAACAATACAGGAATATTTAACATTTGTACTCGGTTATGGTTAACAGAATCAGAGCAAGTGACTCCCGTGGATTAAATAAAAGACGTGGTTCGAAATTTGTCCCGATTTTGTCAAGAAGCACCTGCAGAAGGCCGGGGGACATATCGGCCGAAACATTGTGAATATAACAATAAAGATGAAGACAATAGTTTCAAAACCCTGAATGATAAAAATCATCAAGTTTCGTTGCTGAAATTCAGACAACTGATAATTTAATTTGATGTCGATGACAAGATATTTTAAGTAAGTTTTGATGATGAATTTTTTAAAAAATTATAATAAATTTAATGATATACTTGAAAATGTACAAACGTCAAAAAGCATAGTAATTTCTTTAAGAAGCCTAGTTTCGTTGTTGCACAAGGTCAGTGAGTATTGAGCTCACTTGTAACATAGTAGGCTAACTATTACATAAAAAAATATAATAAATATTTGCTTGGGCACCTTGTAGGTTCTCAAACTATTATCTATTTTTTTAGGTTCTTGTACAACATATATTAACACTTATCTTTAATTATTTTCCTTATCTATCTATTGTTGAGAAGAGCACTGTCACCACTTAAGATGAAAACGCAAAGTAAAGTTGGCGACCGTAGTCGAGGCTGACCTGAAGGCTCCCTTTTCAATAGCTACTACACCGATGTGTAGGGAAGGGCGCTACTCCTTTCCTTGGGTTGCTCCACTTTACCTTTGATACGTACCTTATAATGCTTAATGTTAAGCAAGGAAATATCAAGTAACATTTTTTGAGTCTGGTTTGACTCGACCTGGGATTGAACCCCGGTCTCCCGGGCCATTGGCGAAGATTGTACCCAATAGGCAAATGGGCCGGTTGAGATGGAAAAAAAAATAACTGTAAAAATAAATAAATGAATTAATAGAATAATGGTTGACAATGACCTACAATCACGTTTTTATCTTTTGTCTCTTGAGGCAGTGAGAAATGAACCCCCTTTTGCACACAGTTTCTTTCGTCTTAATGTGGAAATTCCTCATTTTTAAGAAAAAAAAAAGTCTCACACTCTCTCTTTCTCACTCCTTCTCCCTTTTCCTCTCATTCTCTCTTTTTCGTCCCCCCCCTCTCTCTTCCTTTCCTTCTTTTACTAACTCTCCTTTACTCATTCTCCCTTTCGCACCTACTCTTCCTTACTCTCTCACTCTTACTTACTTACTCTCCCTTTCTCTCTCACTCCCTCTTACTTTCCCTTTCTCTCTCTTTTTACGTATTTGATTTTTTTAATTGTTTAATGTTTTTCTCCTTTCTTAATCGCGTATAAAAAAAAAAGAAAAAATAGAAAATATTGTTAATTTTTACTATCCACGTCCATTGTACTGTCTATATAAAATAATTAAAGAATAAAGAGACGTATTTTTGCTATGTAGATAACATGTGGGTCTATAGGCATATCGTGGGGTATTGGCTGGACTATAACATTATAATAAGCGAGATCAAACTCCAGTCGCGCTATTACATTCACTTTTGGACCAATGCCCTTCACGAAAGATATGAACTCTCTTTTACCTTTCAGTTATAGGTTAAATATCACCACTACACTTCTATAAGAATGGTTTTGCCACTAAATAGTACACGAGTGTTGATATGCCATTAAAAGCAAAAGAAAGAAAATATAGACATGTCGTAGGTTAAGGATTTTAGGTTCTTTGTGTGGGTGTGCTTTATACATTTTTAATTTAATGTTAGACAGTAGTCGTCGTGTCTGTCTGTCAGTGACTAGCAGGTCTGCATTTTTTTCATCGTCAATGAATACCGTCACTCTTGTCTCGTGGGTATGACAAGTAGGGTTTTGTTAAAAAAAAAAAAAAACAACTTTTGGATCAAGAACGTTAAATTCATTCCTCTAGAATAATTTCTCGTTTATTCCTACTTTTAGGAAGTCTTCCGTATTTATTTAGGGGATGAAGTGCATGTGGTGTTTTTTTTTCTTCTGAATTATGTATTTATTTATTTATTTTGTGCCACTGCTATACCCAAAACGAAATTTCTGCGATAAGGTGCAAGAGTAAATTTCAGTTATTTGCGTCTTCTATTTTTTTTTAGTGGATAGTTAAATTCCAAAAGTACGTCTTCAGCGCGCTAGAATTCATCCAGCTGTCATATTTCTTTTTAGTCTTTCTATCTCCCAACCATTAAGAAGATAAGTTATAGCATGCCAGATATCTCATTTTGGCACTTAAATGTAATTGTTCAGTTAAAAAAAAAATTAAGTAAATGACTGAAAGTTTTTATTTTCTGGATGTTGAAATATACGCCCAACTCAAAAAATTTCAAGAGCACAAAAAATCCTTAACTCCAGAACACAGGATTATCCGCAATAACCAACAATAACCAAAGATGGTCGAAAGAATCCATACTTGGAGTACACTAATAAAATCTTTGGACTGTTTTTTAAACTGCATTTCTTCACATTTGCGACATCTTGCTCGCTGATAAGAAAAAAACGATTAAAAAGCTCAACACCAAATCCTTGTTATTTTCAACAAAATATACCTGCAACATATATATATATATATATATATATATATATATATATATATATATATATATATTTCTTTAAGAAAAACAAAAACCGGTCATATTAGGATTATAAATTTATATTTTTATAATCCTAATGTGACCAGTTTTTGTTTTTTTCTTAAAGAAATTATTGCTCTGCAATGTCAGTTACATTGAGCTCTTTACCAGGAAAATTTAAATGTTCACTGTTGAATGATTTTTTTGTCCTGATGGAATTACTCCTTACTCCGGTTTAACTGGATCGAATGATACTTATATATATATATATATATATATATATATATATATATATGTATATATATATATATATATATATATATATATGAAATTTCTGATGAAGTTAAAACTCATAACAAATATTTTGCCCTTAAAAAAAAATTTCAAATACTAATTACGTCACATATATTTGAAACAGAATGCCACAATTGGTAATAGAATACTTAGAATTTTTTCATTTTTTTCATTCCCTTTTTATCTTTGAACATTGTTCCGGAGATGCAATATCACATTAACATTGCCCTGATGATGGTTTAATAAAAAATCGGAACGTTGAGCGTTAGCTTAATATCCAATCATAAATTAACTCTTCCTCCGTTGACTTGGATTTTTTTCTATTTTACACACACACACACACACACACATACACACACACACACACACACACACACACACACTTATATATGTATTTATATAAAACCACAGAAATAACAAAAAATTTTCTTTATTGAGCTATTCTATACAAGCACCGTTTTTTGAACAAAATGTTAAGAAGAGGCTGATAATGATTAAAGAATTGTAATAGCTGTGTAATTCATCCGTATATTCTAAATTCACTGAAACTGGAGGTATTTTATTTTGTTTTTCCATGGATACAAAGCTATTTTTTGATGTGAGTAGATGGTGAAAAAATGGTTTTACTGCTGTAAATATCAGATGTAATGTACCCTTGAGTTTAATGCCATAGGAAGGTAAGTTAGTCTTCTATGGAGAAGATCTTCCGTCTCTTGATTACAATTGTTTTTGATTTCTTGCCCAAAGGTGAGAGAAAGTCATAGACTAATTTAACAAGTGAAATGTAAACTGTGTATTAGTAATGTAGGATAATCAATGGAAAATATGTATTTTTCTGTAATAGTTTATGTGTTGAATTACTGTACAACCATAATGATTTTTTCTAAAAAAAATAATTTTCAGCAAACAAAAATATGAACATGTAGCAGTTAAAAAATAAATACACTTCTTATATATATTCATGCAATTTTATTTTTGATTACAAAAGTGTTGCAATTCAGTTTTGGACAGCAGAAGTGTTGCAATTTTATTTTTGATTACAAAAGTGTTGCAATTCAGTTTTGGACCGCATAAATGTTGCAATTTTATTTTTGATTACAAAAGTGTTGCAATTCAGTTTTGGACCGCAGAAATGTTGCAATTTTATTTTTGATTACAAAAGTGTAGCTATTCAATTTTGGATCACAGAGGTGTGGCAATTTTATTTTTCATTACAAAGGAGTTGCAATCTAATTTTTGATCATAGAGGGGTTGATTTAATATTAATATTAGATCACAGAGGTGTTGCAATCTTATTTTTGATCACAGAAGTGTTGCAATTTACTTTTTCATTACAAAGATGTTGCAAATCAATATCATATCACAGAGGCATGGTACTTGATGTTGCCTTGGATCAAGAGTAAAGTGGAGCAATCCAAGGAAAGGAGTAGCACCCTTCCCTACACTTCAGTGTAATAGCTAATGAAAAGAGAGCCTTCAGGTTGCTCTCAGCTACAGTTGAACTCTTATATATATATATATATATATAGTTAATACCTGCAATGTAAGGAAAAACAAATACAACACACATTGTTTTTTTCTGTATTGCACAATGTGTGGAATCGAACCACTACAAAGTTGAATATTGAAACTCAGATAAAAGCCTTTTTAAAAAAACTTTTTAAAAACCTTGTCATCACAAGCTTTTTAGTACTATTATCAGTTTCACAATGGTAAAGTCAATTGCCAGATGCTTGTTTAACATTATATAGGTAGACAGATAAATCTATAGCATAATCATTAAAGAAAGTGTTTATTTTTCAACATAATCTCCATCCTTATCAATATTACCGAGAAAATTTCAGATCAAAATTCTGCTGATAATTGTGTACAGTGATAAACATTGCTCCCGCCTTGAAGGTGTGTGTATGTGTGCATGTGTGTGGGTGTATTCTTGCATTTTTGTGTATGTATGTATGTTTTTTTTTTTCTCTCTCTGTACACTTATCAGATAATTACTGTTTATCTAGGTGGCTTCGTCTATTGCTCTGAATTTCTCACTTGTTTCTCTAAACTACAAATGAGATTAAAAGAACCCTAAAAAGATCTGCTGTCTACTTCAAAAGCCAAGAAAAGAAAACTCTTTTTTTTTTTTTCTTTTTTTGGTTGGGGAATAAAATGAGGAGATGCCTTAGGGTTTTGCCTAGAATAACAAATAAAAAAAAAACAATCAAATATTTGTTTTGCAACATTTTCTTCAGAATAAGATCTCTAAAGACTTTCAAATTACTCAGGTTCTTCATAAAACCTAGCTCCATGTAACTTTTTCTTGTTTTCTAAACTTAAAATTCATCTAAAAGGTAAGAATTGAAGACATTAAAAGAAATCTGATAATGTAGCTTCATAACATTATCAAAAGAAGAGTTTCAGAAATGCTTTGACCAATCAAAAACTCTATGGAATATTTGAGTTTAATGCCAAAGTGACTAATTTGGAGAAAATTAACATTTCATTCATTGCTCATTTCTGTCTTGGTAAATATAGTTTTGATCTGGATTCATTTTGAACACTTCTCTTATACTCACTAAAAAACTATCTTCAGCTGCTATTAAATTCAATGTTGCGTTATATTTATTGATTTTCATATTATAATTAATTGATAATAAATAAATTGATATGTACTCTATTATTAGTATTTGATAACTATCTCCCTTAAAATATTATAGTGATCAAAGTGTATGTGTGTGTGTGTATGTATGTGTGTGTGAGTGTGTGTGGGAAAGTTACTAATTAGATTTTAGATTGCTTTATTTAGTTTGTGTATTTTAATGCTATTGTACTGAAAACAATCTTGTGACAATGTGCCATTTTTTCTGTATTAAAGTAAAATAAAAGCAAAAAACCGATCATTATAATATAGGTTAAAGATCATATTTACCAACCCCTCCGCTCGGGCAGGATATGACACAAGGTCAATTTTTAAGCGGAGTTTAACAGGTTTGAATTCAGAGTTTTCCTTCTCCTAGACTAGTTGCCTCACCAAGGCTGAAGAACCTAGTCTGTCCTACTATTTACCCATAGCTGGAGGGAGTATATTTGGATTCATACCTTTCCCAAGGGTATTAGTGCTATGTGAAATGCAATCAGTCAGGTCCAGGATTTGAACTCATGTCGCCGTGTCCATATCCTGCGACGATAACCATTACACCATGGGCACCTCCATAAAAGCAGTTCTCAATCTAATTTGATATAGGTTAAAGATAAGTACATAAAGATGGGAATGTAGTCAATAATTAATGTATTATAGTTATCCCTCTTGAGAAATTATAGTGATAAGGTTGAGTGCAAATTAAGACCTCACACTATTATTATTATTATTATTATTATTTTACTCCTTTAGAGTTTTTCACATCAGTGTTAGCTGATGGTTTTTCACTGAAGTCTGAGTGACAGCAAGTCTCCTCAGGTCTCCAGGACTTGTCTCAGGATTCTGACCATATTATTATTATTATTATTAATGTGCAGCAAATTAGATTGAGAACTGCTTAAAAATGAATTTAAAACTATTGAACTAATTAAAATCTTTGTATGATGTATCATTTTTACTACTTTATAGTAACATAATAGTTATCATCATAGGAAATGAATATGATGGAAGAGGCTGGTCAGATTTCACTTTGTGCTAATGCCCTTAGGAAAGGAATGAATCCATCTATAGTAGGGTAAACTGGGCTCTCTAGCCTTTTTAAGACCAATCAGTCTTTGAAAATGAAAACTCTGAGATTCCTTACCAACATAACAGGGTAACTTTTCCTGGAATAATGGCAAAACCAGGAACTGGAGTATCTAAAATAGTCCAACATTGTGCTCAATTTAATTCTAGCAAATCTTGTGGTGGCACTAATGACAAGTTGTACAGCACCCTGCCCTTCCTATGAACAACATCAGTGTCAAGAAATAGGGAGATCTTTTGCATGGAAAACTGTCAGTCTGTACCAAAATCCAGGTATTGAGTCATAGTCCACAAGTCTGATAGATGCCAGAAAGCAACAAACATAGAAAAATTGGATGATTATAACCGGCTCGTTGGCCTAGTGGGTAGAGTGTTTGCCAATGGTCCGGGAGAGTGGGGTTCAATCCCAGGTCAAGTCATACCAAAGACTTAAAAAATGGTACTTGATACCTCCTTGCTTAACACTCAGCATTATAAGGTATGTATCAAGGGTAAAGTAGAGTAATCCATATTTACCCAGGATATGACACAAGGTCAATTTTTAAGCGGAGTTTAACAGGTTTGAATTCAGAGTTTTTCCTTCTCCTAGACTAGTTGCCTCACCAAGGCTGAAGAACCTAGTCTGTCCTACTATTTACCCATAGCTGGAGGGAGAATAATTGGATTCATACCTTTCCCAAGGGTATTAGTGCTATGTGAAATGAAATCAGTCTCGACCAGGATTTTTCCTTACACCACAGTAGAGTAATCCAGGGAAAGGAGTAGCACCCTCCCCTATACTTCCATGTAGTAGCTAATGAAAAGGGAGCTTTTAGGTCACTCTCGACTACAGTTGCCAACTTTACTTTTTATAATGAAAGTATAGATAATAAGGCTAAAACAGAAGTAACAGATTTTCAGATTTAAATCCCACAACTAACTAACTATATATATATATATATATATATATATATATATTATATATATATATAATTAAAGGAATGTAAGAGCTCTCCAGAGTTTTTTCTTCTGGTTCCAAGCACTTTTGACAATACTCTGGCCATTGTAAAAAATGAGACATGGGTGTTTTTATCTTCAAACAAACTGAGATGTTAAAATATCTTTGGCACGTCTCTCTTAGGAAGGTAAGATTTGAATTCCTAATTAAATCACAGAAATCAATTGGTACATCATATCTTTAAGGATATTTTAAATCTGAACTGTTTGGGGATTTTTTTACATTAAAATTATTTTTATCTATTAATTTATTTTTTTTTTTTTACTTGCGTTAGATATGATAAGATTTCTATTTGATATTTAAGGAAGAATAAAAAATATTTTGTTACAAATCATATTCTCTTTATAGCCAATGTCTTAATAAAATCATTTCTAAATAGAAATGAAGGATGTTAACTGTATATTTTAGCATTTAAATTATCCATGTCACTTGTGTTGGTTTTAAGGCTACAAAAAATTTAATTTGGCTCAACAGAAAAAGAAAATGAGTACTGACAATACCATTATAAAGGATAATTGATAATGTTAATTGGTTGTTGATTGGTTAGTTGATTGATTGGGTTTTATGGAATATCAATCCTTGTAGGTTATTTAATGACAAATCCTGTTTATACATATATATCAAATATACATAATTTGATTGGTTGGTTAGATTTTATGACATACTAACTCTTGTAGGTTATTAATAACAAATCCTGTTTATATATAGATAGATAGATAAATAGATAGATAAATAGATATTGAATATATATGATTTGTAACCTAATAGTTCATAGGTAAAATTTTAAACAAACCAGTGCTCATTTGTTTGCACACAGTTAAATTGTTTCAAGTATTGCTATCTAACACAAATAATTCTTTCTTGTATAAATCATTTGTTTGTAAGCAGTTAAATTGTTTCAAGTATTGCTATCAAACACAAATAATTCTATCTTGTATAAATCATTTGTTTGTAAACAGTTAAATTGTTTCAAGCATTGCTGCATAACATTAATTGTTTTATTTGAATACAATTAAATGGTTTTAAACATTCCTATGTAATTCTAACAATTCAATTTAACAATCATTTTTTTGTTCACAGTTAAATGGTTAAACACTTTTATTTGACCTATAGACACTAACAGGTACTAATACACTGGGTCAGAGTGGATCTGGGAGTAATGGCAATGAAGGGGCCCTCCACATTCACCAAAGCTCCAGAACTGGAACCTCACCATCAGATGGTTTTGTGTCATAACCAGGACACTCTTTTGGGAAGGGGATCTTACCCCTCTGCAGAAATGCTGTTGGCATATTCTACAGCCCCACCCAACAGGGCTAGATAATTGATACCATATTTATTTTAGGATGAATATGCATGGATTTTCTCTGATAACTGGAATCTATAGGGTTGGATCAAGAAAACAACAAAAATCTGGATGGCATAGCGGTTTTTCCATTCCAAGGTTGTAAGTCACTTATATGAGATGCTCCCTGGATCAATATCTTAGTTAAATCAGCAACAAATCCAGGGATCATCTCCAGGTAGGCTGAGGGTTATAAACTACCTAGATATCTGTTACTTTCAGATAAATTTCTTTTCATACCTGTTGGAGTTAAAATGTCCAGCGTCCTAGACTAGAACAACCTTCCTACTCTGCCAGATTGATTCAAAGACTGCTGAACTTGGGAACAAACCCTTAGTGGTTGAATAGCTCTTTCAAAATAGTTTTTTTTTTGTCATTCTAAGGAGCAATACATTTTTTATTCTTTCAGCTTTGATTAAGGATTAGAAATGACTCTCCCCACACCTTTATTTTTTAAATTGAATCATTATTTTTTTAATAAGAATAAGTTTATAAAGTAATTTCTCATGCATAGTAAACGAGAATATGAACACATTTCCAAAAATCTTATTATTAACTCACTGTAAAATTTGTGACTTATTTTGTCCTAGCTGCAGGCTGATGTTGGTAAACTGGTTCAGTACCGATCACTTTCAGCTGTTCACAAACTATTTGTGAACAGTCTTTCGTATATATTTTAAGACTTCATCGTCATCAGGCCTGTTGGTTTATTCATCTAATGCAATTTTTAATTAATTGCCTGATTAAGAGAATCTGACAGACGAATAGGTATTAATTAGGATAATAGTTAATTAGAGCTGTTAATTTTCTGCTTGATTTTGATTGGACAATCAACTGCCTCTGCATTTATATCAAGAGCATATAATCTATGTGCTAACTAAGTGTCACTCACCTACAAAAGAAGTGGTAAATTCATCATTAACATTGTCCGTAAAATAATCATATAAAACTACTTTTTCTGTCTTGTTATTAGATATTTTGGCACCTGTTCTAAGATATAGCCCCTAGCACCCTCACAGCTAGTTGTATCATTGTATGACACAATGAGGATAGGGGAACAATGAGTGAGTGATAAAAAATAAGGGTCAGAGTGTTTATGCTTATCTCTTTGTTTTAATTTCCTAGTGAGTTGTAAACATAAATTTATCAATTAAAGCAATTTATTAATGGCCGAATGTGTTGAGTGTTTGCCAATGGTCCGGGAGACCGGGGTTTAATTACAAGTTGAGTCATACCAAAGACTCAAAAAAATGGTACTCGATGTTGCCTTGCTTAACACTCAGCACTATAAGGTAAGAATCGTGGGTAAAATAGAGCAATCCAGGGAATGGAGTAGCACCCTCTCCAACACGGTGATGTAGCTATTGAAAAGGGAGCCTTCGGGTCGCCCTCAACTAAGGTCACCAACTTTACTTACTTATTATGAAAAATGTATTTTGTAAAAAAAAAAAAATTTTGGTAAAAATTTTCTAAACTCCTCATTCCTCTCCAGGTTTATTTGGTTTTTTGAAATCTCTCTAAAATATTGCAAAGACATGGATAGCGCAATGGTTATCATTTTAGGTAATGGACTTGGCGACCCAAGCTCTAATACTCAACACCACTGTTTGCATTTCACTTTATGCAAATTCCTTTGGAAAAAGCATGAATCCATCTTTTATATTTCCAGCTATGGATTGTTCTATCTGAGGGGCTTAGAATATACTGAGTGTATCTTCTGCAGAAGGGTAAGACCTCTACACCCATAAAAAGGGGGGGTGTTCTGGGTAGGACACAAAACTGCATCTGGTGCTGAGTCACTAGTTCTGGAGATCTGGGATGTGTGGAGTACTCCTTCATGGTTATTACTCCCAGGTCCACTCTGACTCAGAGTGGTAGTAACTGTTAGGGTCTCATCTGAGGGTCAAATAAATGTGCATGAAAATTATCTGTATTAAATAGGAATATGTAAAACATTTAAATGTAAAATGTAAAAATAAACATTCAATGTATGCAATTCCCAAGCATCTTGGCATAAAATAACTTAAGATGGATTTACATGCCATCAAAATCAATCAATCAGTCCAGGGATTAGTAAATAGTAGGGCAGACTAGCCTATCTAGAAGGTGTAGGTAAACAAAACATTTAGCAGGAAAACTTTAAAATTCAAACCTTCTACCAATGCATGACTATATATATATATATATATATATATTCTGTAACAAGACTCTCTTTCTATTGCCAACCTTTTGAGTTTTGAAAACTTAAGTTGTTTTAATTTCCTGGAAGGCTACAATTACTTATCTTTCTCAAAGGTCAACAAGAACATTGCATGACTTTTATGTATTCTCATAGTAACTGATATATATGTATAAAAAAAACAGTAATTTAGTTATTAGATTTTTTTATCCTTATCTTTGCATGTAAGCTGTCTCATCAGATGAGAACTGGAGTTTATCAAATGTGGCACTAGTGGAAGATGATTCTTTTATTGGCAGGATGATGTCACAATTAAAGGTTGGATTTGATGCAGTTCCTCAAAAAGAATATGGTAGCATCTAATAATTGTGGACTTCTACACTTTCCTCATTCTTATGTACATTACTTCAACTATTGTAATACGATGCTTGAAAATGCCTGAAAACTGCCTGCAAGCAAATCTGATTCAACATCTGACATTCTTTTCGTATCAAGAAGATAAATATATAAGGGTGTCTGCTATATAGGTACAGACCTATATGTCCATATATATAAAATCAATCATCATGCTCATGATGTAATGGCGATTGTCATAAGAAATGAACATGGTGATCCAAGTTCAAATCCTTGATATGGCTGTTTGAATTTCACATACCTTGATAAATTTAGAACAACAACTATTCCTCCTCAAGTTATGGGCAAATAGTAAGGCAGACTGGACTCTTTGACCTTGGTATGGCAACCTGTCTAGAAGAAGGAAAACTCTGAATTTGAACTTTGCTTAAAAAACGACCTTGTGTCTCTCATGTCAAGGGGTCGGGTAAATACATATATAAAAAAGATTAGCAGTAAAATGTTACAAAATCCCTAATTTGAAATAGTTTGTTTTCATTAATTATATATATATATATATATATATATATATATATATATTATATTATATTATAAGGGTGTTGCTTGTCACTAAATCACTTTGTGGATATGTGTCAAACCAAGTGCAATATAATATAGAGAGTGCTCAATATCTAGGATAGAGCTATTATATAACAATAATAAATAAATATGTATTAGATATATATATATATTTAATCCATGGAAAATAGACTGCGACCCTGGGTTTCATGGAGTTTTTTGAAAAACAATTATCATCAGGCAGTCAAGAAGATGGAATGAATAGAAAATCGAAGATACAAAAAAATATAAATGAAAAACCGTTGGGATTTCGTTTATGTGTGATTGTGAGTGCGTGAGTGTATGTGGGTGTGGGTGTATGCATGTATGTATTATAGTTACGTATGGATGCATGTTTTTATGAGGTTAAGCCAGGCTACAGACGTAGCGCATTGGGTTTAGCGGAAATGAATTCTAGTGTATATTAATAATTTTATATATATATATATATATATATATATATATAAATTTTCCTGGTAAAGAGGTCAATGTAACAATAATACAGAGCAATAAATTCTTTAAGAAAAACAACGAAACCGGTCACATAGGATTATAAATTTATTTCCATCCTGTAACGCATTTTTGAAATTTCCAAAAACACGAAAAAAAATTAAAATTAACAGGACTTCTTCAGATCTTTTTGAGTTTTTTTATCAAAAAGATCTGAAGAAGTCCTATTAATTTTTTTTCGTGTTTTGGGAAATTTCAAAAATGCGTAACAGAATGGAAATAAATTTATAATCCTATGTGACCGGTTTCGTTGTTTTTCTTAAAGTATATATATATATATATATATATATATATATATATATATATATATATACTAAATTTAAATGCTTTCTAAAAAAACTCTTCTAGTCATAATTCTTCCAAAATTACTAACTGCTACACAATAAAGTAGTGAATAGATAAAGATAGCAAAGAAAAAGAAAAGTGGAAGAAAAAATATAGAAAGGAAGAATATATATATATATATATATATATATATATATATATATATGATACTACAGTTTGCACTGTCTGGCTCCTTATCTCGGGTACAGTACCAAATATGATACCACATTTTGGTCCTATTACCTGTACCAAACAATATGCTAAATATGTTTGGCCAATACCGAATGTGGTACCATCGTTTGGCCATGGGTTTTCAGGGTGGAATCCTGTTTATGGCTGCACCGTTGGTTTTCAGGGTCAAATTCTGACACAATCCATCCGGAACTTCTTCTGACTGTCAGGGTGATTCATTGGAACAAAGTTACCTGGGTGTTGGCAACCCAAAAACAATAAGAACTCCCCATCAACAGTTCATATTTATTTATTGTTTGATGTTCAGACTGCATACAGTAGTACAAGAAAGGGAGAAAATCTGTAAGGGTCTATGAAGAGACACAAAGAGACATGCCCTTCCCCCACCTGACTGAAATCGTGGAACACAAACTTCTAACTGACAACCAACTGACTAACTAACTGACTACTTTTCAAAATTTGCCAATTTTAATGTATTTAAATTCAGGATATCAATGGGGGGGGTGATGTCACCTTGCTAAATTACTGCCTCATCTCTCACGTGTTCCAAAGTCATTGTTTTCATTTCCCCAATCAAACCTGTCATAGACAAAATATGAATCCATTTTATTTACATTTTATCCTTCCTGTGTTGTTCATTATGTGCTCACTTAAACTTTCCAATTTGACTTACATTTCCGCTCAAAGATTTTGGCTAACTTAACAGTTAATTGAAAAACTTGCGGCCTAACCAAACTGAATAATAAAATAATCAATCATCATGGTGTGACGTGGCTTAAAATATTTATCCCAAGACGGGAGTTTATTTTTCGCACGTGTGAAGACGGGGCAGTCTGGCACTTGATCCCTCATAGAATAAGTCCCAGTTAAGAGTCCCTTTTCGGGCATATGGGAACTGGCAGATAATGTGGGGGTTAATTTGGGGCTAGACTGACCGCCGCTGGCAAGGGTTTCCCTTTTTCACATACACACACCCATCAGACCACTTCGTCTTCCGACTCCAAGGATTTTGGAAGATATGGGCCTCTAGGTTTAGATATAATATTATTATTTATCGTAGTCGACAATTCCAATTTCCCATGTAATATTTTTAAGGGCATATAGGACATTTAGCGAGAATAAAATGAGGCAAATGAAGCTGAAAAGGAACATGCAAAAGACAACTTGATAGGCAGACAACACAATGCCTCTTTCTTCTTCCTTCACCCTGTCAGGCGATTCATTGGGACTACTATCTCTATCCAGTATATCCCCTTCTTTATTGATCCGGTCACAGAGTGCAAACATCTGTTGGCTTTCATTCTGACCCAGATTTGTTACTTCAGCTTCGAGGAATTGACCTACATTCCTTATTCCTCTTTTAAAGGTCAGTCTTTGGCGGCCTGTTAATTCAAACATGGAGGGGTAGGGGAAATTTCTTATTTCTCTCCTCTCAGTGGTAGACCACGTGACAATGGCAATTGTGCCACACACACACACACACACACACACACACACACATATATATATATATATATATATATATATATATATATATCCTATTTACCAACTCCTCCGCTCGGGCAGGATATGACACAAGGTCAATTTTTTAAGCGGAGTTTAACAGGTTTGAATTCAGAGTTTTCCTTCTCCTTGACTAGTCGCCTCACCAAGGCTGAATATATATATATATAGAGAGAGAGAGAGAGTAAGAGAGACATTTAATTTTTGAATTTAAAAAAAATACATATATATATATATATTTAGGAAATTCATTGTTTTTAAAATAAATTTTGAACACTAATTACATCATCCAGTTTTGAAAACAGGAGGTCACTAATGGAAATAGAATTCTAAAAACGTTCTCATTTTTTTTTGCATTTGATAAAATAAGAATTGATGGTTTGGTTTGGTTTCTTTGTTTAATGGCATATCAACTCTTTTTAGGTTATTTAATGCCAAAGCCATTCTCCTACAAGAACAGTAGTGGTACTATTTAACCCATAGCTGGGAGGATAAGGGGGTTCATACCTTTCCCAAGGGTATTTGCCCAAAAGTGAACGTAATAGCGCGACTGGAGTATGAACTCGCGTACTACAATTCCACAGTCCATCGCTTTAACCATTACACCACGAGGACACCCCAATAAAAATTGAATGAGATATAATCCAGAAGATGCATCATCACATAATATCTAAATGCTGTGATGATGGTTTAATATTAAAACAAAAGCGTTTATCATTATTAAAACAAAAACGTTTAACATTGTCAAATAATTCAAATATAATCAAAAATCATTTTCAGAATACCTTGTCTTTCATATTTGAACATTTAAATACAGTCAGATTTACTCTCATTTTCCCACATTATATATATATATATATACACATAAGGAGTGCTCAAAAAGTGACACATACTGTTCCTTTCTAAACAAGCTACATCAGATAATTAACTTTATGTCCACCTGATTTTGAATTAAGAGTTGCCTTCCTTCTGATCGCCTATAGTTAAAGAAGAAAGAGTTGGATTCATGCATTTCCCAAGGATGTTAATGCCAAGTAAACACAGCCTCGGCAAAAATTTGAACTTGGATTTCCAATTTCATTTTATATGACGGAATATCCATAAGTAAACGTGAATTTGAAAGGATTAATTACATTTGATAAAACTTTATTTCTTCTGAGCAACATGACTCGACATTACCAGGGATGAAACATCTCAAGAGATGCTGGATTATCTACATATCACTAGGTTTCTCATTATATCTGGATTTATGTAACAAACCAACCAAACAGCACATCATAGCAAGATTTTATAATATCATCATCATCATCATCATCATTATCATAGTGTGCCTTCTGTATAGATTCCTTTGCCTCTCTTTCATAATCCATCCCTATAAGCAATCACACTTGGTTGGTCCTCTAGACAGCACCTACTATCTCCATAAAGCTGAGGAATGTAAGTTTTTGCTGGCCTGCTAAAACTGATGCACCCATGTGCGAGAATACACAGTAGAACATTGCTTGTGAGTTTGTCCATACTTCTTCAGCAGTACCCTGTACATCTTGCTCGCTTTTCTTGAAAGGTTTGTGAGATGAGAGTTAAGTGGCCGTACAACTGCAGTTTTGTAAGGTGCTACTTCCAGGATTTGTTCAAAACACCATGCTGCATTCTCATGCAGTTCTTATTAAAAAAATTATTTAAGCAATATACTTAAAATTCTCTCAAACAATTTTCTATCCAATTTACAACTGAACAATGATTTTATGGAGTCACTGTTCATGGTGGATGTCATTTTTTTAATCATATAAATTCTGGAAATAACTATGAAATATTAATTTAAATCCTTCACTATTTTCTATTGGCTTTGGTTTGGTTTCTTTGAGTAATGGCACATCAACCTTCATAAGTTAATTAATACCAAACCCATCCTTGTAGAAGAATGGTAGTAGTACTATTTATCCCATAGTTGTGGGGATAAAGGGGTTTATGCCTTTGCCAAGATTATCACTCAGAAAGTGAATGTAATAGGGTGACTGGAGTTTAAACAGCATTCTAACTGGTCCAATTGGTGGGGCTGTAGATTACACCAACTGCACCTCTGCAGAGGAGTAAGACCCCCCCCCCAACGAGTGTCCTGGATATGACACTTCACAATCTGATGGTGAGGCTCTAGTAATGCCGGAGCTTTTGGGGAATGTGAAGTAACCCTTTATTGTCATTGCTTCCAGGTTCATTTTGGCTCAGAATGGGGTCCTATCTATGGATCAAATAGAACTAAACTGTGTACTTATGCTAAACTGAATTTTTTTTAAATAGAACTGTTTATATGTATAAAAATGGATTTGGCATTATTGATATGCCATAAAACCAAACCAAAAAAAAAAACCCAGCTCGCCAACCACTATGTTATGGGAACTCCCTTCTTTTCTATAAAGAAGCTTCAGTATCATCACTGTTACAATAAAAACCCAGTGGGTTCACTGGTTATCCAGCATAACTTGAAACATTGTGCATATGAGAGTCAGCAACAGGAGTTTCTGTATCAGTTCTGCATACCAAAGATAAGGATATTTTGCTGACCCAAATAGTACTAAGCCACACGGTTGTTGGTCTCTGCTGAGGGGAAGAAGAAAGGTTCTTTTATGATAATCACTGTTAATCTTCTTTTAATCTAACTAACCATGCTGAGTAGACAACCAAGAGACTTACAGTCAACAAGATGTTATATGACCTCACAATAGTGATACAGTTTAGGATCTGCCTTGAGTAAAACAAAATATTCATAAAACTGGTTCTTACAAGGGAACATTATATTGATTTTTTGTTTTTCTTGGAATATCTACAAGTTGCCTTTGTTTACTTAATCCTTTCCAGCTTGAATTTATGGTGTTTGTCTAGAATGAGACACTGATGAAATGTCTGCAGTAATTTACAAAAACATTATCATATTTACCGACCCCTCCACTCAGGCAGGATATGACACAAGGTCAATTTTTAAGTGGAGTTTAACAGGTTTGAATTCAGAGTTTTCCTTTTCCCAGACTAGTTGCCTCATCAAGGCTGAAGAACCCAGTCTGCCCTACTATTTACCCATAGCTGGAGGGAGAATATTTTGATTCATACCTTTACAAAAACATTATAAGAGACTGAAGAACCGGTGGGTGAGGCTAGAGATCTGGGTAAAGAATACAAACATTGGTGGAAAAGTTCATAGGCTAACCAAGATACTATTGTGGAGTATGACTAAACGAAGTTTATTTTTCAACAGTCCTCTTCTTGCAGTTCACATGCTTCTTTCATCAGTGTTGTGGTGTTTGGAGCCCTGTAGTCAAAAAAGTCATCAACAGCCAATATGATGTCATTATATAAACTTTTCAGCCCACCCCCATATTTTGTGGTGGTTGTTGCAGTGGTAGTAGTTGGAATAAATATAGCATTATCAATGACCACTGTAATCATTATTTCATTAGTTGCATTTATAATAGTTGGAGGTTTGGTTTGGATTAATTTGGTTTGGTTTGATGGCATATCAACCATTGTCAGTTATTTAATGCCAAATTTCAAACAATTCAATTTAGTATAAGGTTAGTTTTTTTGTTTATACTCTGTAAATGTCAAAACAGTTCCATTCAAACAATTTAATCTTGCATAAGTACACTGTTTAGTTCTATTTGACCCATAGATAGGACCCTATCAGGTGCTACCATTCCAGGCCACAGTGGACCTGGGAGCAATGGTAATGAAGGGATACTTCACATTCCCCAAAGCTCCTGCATTACTGGAACCTCACTATTAGATTGTTTAGAGTTGGAGGGGTCTTACCCTCGGCAGAGATACTGTCAGTGAATTCTACAGCCCCAGCTGACTGGGCAACATAGTAGGAGGTGTACCATAATTAGTTGTGTATAACATGCATTGGCTATAAAATTCTGAAAAAAAAACATCTCACATATAAAATACACATTGACTTTTTGGAATTTGTAGCAGTTAAATCTAAGCTAAATCTAACATTTTTTCAACGTTTTACCTGGTTTATATGAACTGCAAATAAGAATGATCAGGGTAATTATAAAAAAAGAAGAAAAAAACCATAGTCATCATTAGAGTTGTGATCTGGAGAGAGATGCAAAAATGGAGAAAGACAGAAAAAATAAATGGATGAAAATTAAGAACATTTTTATGATATAAAAGAAATAAAACTATTATATATATATATATATATATATATATATATATATATATATATATATATATATATATATTGTCATCCACAGACTATTTCATTGTATCACTCTTCAGTGTGGCTAGACACATAGGACGCTTGTAGCTGGGATCGAAACCTGTCCAACTTTACGTTAGACTTAGTATCAGGCCACTCGGCAAACAAGCGTACCATTTTAGCTTGGGAATTATAAGGTATTATGTAGCAACAGCAGCAGTAGCATTTGTTTGTTTACATTTTATACCTTACCGGATACCAGAGTGCTCAATTCGTTTGAAGAGCTTTGCATTATGCAAGCGGCAGTCATAAATTCCTTCGCCAGAGCACTCAACCCCCATGCGGGAGTGTATATATTGTCATCCACAGACAGACTGTTTCGTTGTATCACAACTAAACTCAAAAATTTTCAGTTTGAAGAAGTTCTTCCTTGAATAAAAAACAAAATATTATGACTAAACCCAATGTAATTGTTTGGTTTATCCACTTTTCCATTTGTTTTTTTCATATATATACAGTAGCGTCCAAAACTAAGGGACAAAATTTTAAAACCTAATATTTGTTAGAAATAACAACTGTGAAAAGCTGAAATTTTGACAACTGGTAGTCGTCATCATCCATAATAACATACTAAAATTCAAATCATTTGCAAAGGATAGAAAAAGAATTATAACAATTATTTATTTATTTTCAAAATAGGATCATCCAAAAGTAAGGGACAAAATTGAGAAAAACAATGTAAACAGTATTCTATATTCAAATTTTTTTGATTTCCTCTAAAGAATAAGTCTTACTTAATCATTTGTAAACGTTGCATCAGCCGGCACCATGGCGAAACGCCAAAAACTTAATTACTCTGTGAGACAAGCTATTGTGAAGCTACACACGGAAAAGCACACCATTAGAGAGATTTCAGAGAAAGTGAAACATTCCAAAAGTGTTGTAGGCAGGGTTGTTAAATCCTACAATGCTACTGGCAAAATATTTAGTCCTTTTAAAACCGGCAGACCCCACAAAACTTCGGCAAGAGAAGATCGAATAATGCAGCGTATGTCATTAAAGGACCATTTTAAGTCTTGCACAGAAATTAAAAGGGTTATGAATAGTACCTCATATGTTAATGTGTCTAGACAGATTGTTTCTAGATGACTGCAAGAAACAGGGCTGTTTAATCGAACCCCAAGGAAGAAACCACTTATTAGTTCGAAGAATAAGAAGAAGAGATTAGAGTTTGCAAACAGGTATGTAATTTGGACATATGAAAATTGGGCAAAAGTATTTTTCAGTGATGAAAGCAAGTTTAATTTATTTGAAAATGATGGAAAAAACAATGTAAAGAGACATATTGGTGAAAGATTAAGCACAAAGTGTACTAAGAAAACTGTCAAGTTTGGGGACGGAAGCAACATGGTATTTGGAATGTTTTCTAGCCAAAGTACAATGCCTCTTGTCAGGTTACAAACTCGTGTAAATGCGCAGATCTATAAAAACATTGTTCAAGATCATGTTGTGCCAATCATACAGAATTCAGGTTTCGATAGGGCTACCTTTATGCAAGATAATGCCCCATGTCACAAGGCAAAGGTGGTAATGAGTTACCTTAGCAAGCAAGATTTCGAAATTATGGATTGGCCTAGGCAAAGTCCTGACTTAAATCCAATAAAAAATCTTTTGAAGACCTTAGGAGTGGCAGCTTTTACTTTTGTTCTTTAGGTGCTCTTCTTTCCACTCCCTTCATTTAAGCTCTACCATGCTATTTATAATTATCTATCTTCTACCAAATTTCTGATTTTATTGATTTGACCTTGAGTATATTCTCATTGTTCTTTTTGGTATATGTTAGTTTTCTCTATGCATTGGCAGTTGGGTTTCTCTTATTAAGTAAAGATGCTTTTCTTATGTTATCTCAATTTTCTCTTATTGGTATTACTTCCCATGGAACTTGACATTTAGGTCTTGGTTTGATTGAAATGCATTCAACTGCTGCTTCTATATGGGTGGTAACAAAGTTTTCATATTCATCATTTGGAATATGTCTTTTACATATCTCCTGAAGAGTATCAAACTTGTTTCTTACAGTTATCATATAATGATTTCTAATATCACTATTGATGTGTGGGGATCAATTATATTAGACTACCATGATAATATAATATATATTTACTACTTTGATATATATATATATATATATATATATATATATATATATATATACATATGTATTTATAATAGTTTAATATATATATATATATATACATACACGTATATATATATATATATATACATTTGTATATCCATGTGTGTAGGTGTGGGTGTGCATGGTTTTGAATTCAATAAGAGTAATTTTCAGTCATTTGCTTCATTCTATTCATGAACCCTTATGAAAAGGCATCTTCTAAGACCTACAAATCAGCCATTTTCTTTTTTCAAGTTTTTCTTCTCTCTCACAACCCCTAACAAGCTCTTGGGAGTTGTCGGTTTCCACTGACCCTCCCTTAGCAAGGTGCACATACAAGTTAAGAGACAACCTTTTGCTCACCATTATTGTTGATGTTTCATCAGCATTCTATCCTGGACAAGCCCCGAAATTATTTCTAGGTTTTGCAAGTTTTAAGGTAATTCATATAATATTTCAAGCATGTGCTGCTGCCAAAATAAAATAAGATGAATAAGAATTGCTCTGCCACCAACAAAGCTTCCATCAGATGATGACTTTGCCGTCAGGCATGGTTTTTTGAACTAAATTCTCATTACCACTAACCCAGATCACCCCAGCTGTACTTTACAACACCATCAAACTTTGTTGTTTTCTTTATCAGATTGTCTATATGCTAGATAAAAATACAACTTCACTTATTGTACTCACATCTTTCCAACCAATGAAAACAATCTCAGTGCTGATCCACTTATATACGATTTGAATTCACTTACAAATAGAATATATATATATATATATATATATATATATATATATATATATATATATATATATATATATATATTCTAACTGTACCTGTGCAAATTATAAATCACAGATTATAAATTTTTTAAAAAATACTAGGAAAAACTACAAATTGCAAATTATAAACAACAAATTAATCTAGTAGCAAGTTATATAACAACCATTTATTGCAATGACATCATTTTGGTATTAGTTCTGATTTTTAATTTAGCAATCTATTCGTGTCTGACAATTCTAAAAGGCACAGTTTTTCTTCTAGACTGCAACTAGCTTTTCCATGCTTATATAATGATATTTTCTTTACTATCTATCATTCTAAATCCAATGATTTGCTTGTATCATTTTTTTATCTGCCAAACAAAGCAAAAAAAAGAGATGTACTATTTTAGACATTAGTCCACTTATATAGCTAACATATATGATATACATATACAAGGTACGATCACAAAGTACTAAGACTGAATCTTTGAATTCTTTTAATTCTAAAATTTAAAATTTTAATGAATACAGCTTAGCAATTTATAAAATAAAATGATACTGTCTAGATTGCTATTTAGATATCTAGACAACAGTCTAGATGAGTCAATGCCAATTCACAATTCTCTTTTTTGACCAGAAATCTTGATACTTTTATCAGCAGTTTTTAATGCAACACTGGATTATACAAGTGTGGTACCCTCTATACTCACCAGATGTCCTCATTCCTTGCAATTTTTTTTTTTATTTCCTGAACTAAAAATTCATCTCAAGGATAAAATTTAAGAATGTGGAGAGCATTAAAAAAATATGATGGTACAGCTTTACAATATATATATATATATATATATATATATATATATATATATATATATATATATATATATATATAAGCTGCTGTGTCTGGTTATTAAAAAATGTTACTGAATATGTCCCAGTATTCATTTTTAATCTTATCTTTTTATAAATAGTTTTTTTTCTTTCTGTTTTAAATAAGCAATTATTTTGTTGATAGCTTTTATGATTATTCTTGACTCTGATTGTGTTGTTAAAATCCTTGACCTTTTAACAAACTAGTAATGTTTCTTTATTATAAAACCAAACAACATACCTAAAAATTTCCCAAAAATAAGATAAATACACCTACATACTAATGTGAGCAACTTGTTTAGTAAAACCAAATCTTCAATTTTTCTTTGATAAGCAATTTTTTTGTTAGTAGCTTTTATGATTATTCCTGGTTGTAATAAATGTTGCTATCAACCTTGATCTTCTTGTGATTTGGCAGAGTCAGTCTAATTGTTAATCAAAACATCAAACTAGAAAGTTGACTAATGTTTTTTTCTTAAAAATAAATTTAAATATATTCACAAACAAAAGTAAGCTTCTTCAGAAAACCAAATCTTCAATTTTTTCATTCAAGTCTTTTCTTTTTTCTTATCATCAATTTATATTTCATTTATTTTTCTTATGTAAATGTACTGTTATTAATTAACTGAATTTTAAAACAGAAACAGAAATTGATGCTGACTTATCTCAGAATGTTATTTATAATCTAAATTCATGCAATTATTATTATACATAGATTCTGGAAAATTTTCATGGGTACAGCTAGTATATCACACACACACACACACACACACACACACACACACACACACACACACACACACACACACACACACACACCGAATAATGAGAAAATATGGTTAACACGAGATGTACTCAACATCACAAGAATTGTATGTATAAAAATGAAATTCCTGCAATACATGGATTCTGGAAAATTTTGATGGATATGGCTAACATACAAATGTTTTTATTTGTTTGTTATGCCTCTTTGGGCGTCTTCCCATTTTACTATCTTTTCACATCAATTTTTTTAAAAAAAAGAAAATTTTTGCACAGAACATTTAAGTTATTAATACAATATCTCTATACTGATCAAATTTTGTTAAATAGTTTATCCAATTGTTAAGAAAAATGCTTTCTTAAATTCTTTTTCTTACCCTTATTTCTGAATATATATATATATATATATATATAGAGAGAGAGAGAGAGAGAGAGAAGGTAGGTGTTAGGCATGTAAAGAGAAATTTAACTTCAAGGAAAACAAATATATCCAAGCCAAAAAATGCATATATTTTCATGAGAATTGGTACACATTGTGTTAACTAGTTATATTACTAATTTATTCAATGAAACCAACTCCAGCATTGATGACGGCTTGACTGCAGGACAAGAAATGTTTGCATGCCTGAATCAAATGATTCTTATTCAGATTGGCCATTATCTTCACAATGATTGCCTTCAGTGAATGCTTAGTATTGAGGGGATGCTGGATGGTTTTCCTTTCAGTTAGGCTCTGCCCATAATAGCCAAGGAGGATTAAATTTGGGGAGTTAGGAGGCCAAATATTAGGGCTCATATGATCATGAAAGTTGTCAACCATTTATTCTTGGATCACTTTGTGAGAAGAAGCAGAGTCTTGCTGAAACACATACAGCCACCAAAGCATTAGAACTGTTTCTAGCATCTCAATGTAGGCAGAAGGGCCCTGTAGCAAAAAGTTGGATAGCATGATATGCCTCTTGTTACACACCAATCTTAAAGCCATTACAGATAGGTTGATATACCATTAAACAAAGAAACTAAAATCAAAACCATTAGAAACCAAAATTATACAAAATATACAAAAGTACAGCAGTAATAATATAACCTGTAAGTGTAAGAACTGTCAATAATGTGTATTTTATTCACAAAAAATATAAACATATTTTATATGATCTCTGTTTTTAGTAAGTGAGATGAGCCATGAGGCTTGTAAATCTATACTTTATGCTAATAAAGCCAACTTAATTTGTTATAGGGTTAAATAATCAATCTGTAACTTGATTTTAGGATGAACATAGGATAGATGGCACTGACTTCTGTTGTCCCCAGAAGCTGCCATGGGTCAATTTAGGGACAAAATTGCTCTTTTCAGTCAACTAAACAGATAATGCATTTACTATGGAATGTGTTGAACAAGAATACGATCTCCAAAAATACCTGTTCAGTCTTACCCAAAAGGAAAATCTGATAATATTTATCCAGAAGCATTATCAAAATAAAAAACTCTTTGCATTTTATTAGAATTCTGTTTGCTATGTTATCCTTTGATTAGTTTGGAAGTCATTATATATCTCCCCACTTAAGCAGATTTAACAGAAGACCAAGTTTATTGTAGATTCCCTCATTCATGAGGGTAGGGACTAAAATTGTTCACTCCCTTTGAGATTTCCATTTCTGTGATTCCTCAGGCATCAAAAATTGATCCTAGGTCTTCTCTATAAAGTGCAATGGGGTGGTACAGCCCAGGAAGATGGAACTCTGGAACTGAACATCAAGTTTGGGGTTTAAAGTGATTATCTCTAAGTAAAGTTGTAAAGTTGGCGACCTAAGTCAAGGGTGACCCAAAGGCTCCCTTTTAAATAGCTACTACACAGAGGTGTAGGGGAGGGGGCAACTCTATTCCCAGGATTGCTCCACTTTACCCTTGATCCTTACCTTTTAGTGCTGAGTGCTAAGCAAGGTGGCATCAAGTACCATTTTTTGAGTCTTTGGTATGACTCGACCTGGGATTGAACCCCGGTCTCTTGGACCATTAATGAACACTCTACTTATTAGGCCAATGGCCCAGTGATTATCTGTAAAGTTGTTGTTGGCAACCGTAGTCAAGGGTGACCCGAAGGCACCCTTTTCAATAGCTACAACACCAAGGTGTAGGGGAGGGCACTACTCCTTTCCCTGGATTGCTCCACTTTACCCTTGATCCTTACCTTATAATGCTGAGTGTTAAGTAAAGTAGCATCAAATACTATTTTTTGAGTCTTTGATATGACTCGACCTGGGATTGAACCCAGGTCTCCTGGGCTATTTACGAACACTCTAACCATTATGCCAATGTTCATTCCTTTTGGGAATTCCTCAGACAGCAGGGATTGATCTTGGTTCTACTTTGTTAAGTGCAGTGAGGAGTTTACACCCTAGAGAGACAGAACTCTAAAAGTGGACTTTTGAGATTTAGGGGATCATCAATAGTTGAACATTAGTTCAGTGACCTGTTTAATCAAAAGTACACCCATGATTCAAACATATTGTCTCAGTTGACCAATCAAGAAAAATAGAATATCTAATTGCTCCTTGAAGACAAATAATAAAAATAGAAAAAGCATATGTGGTTTTTCCATAAATATTTCCTTTGTGTGTGAGTCATAGTTCTTTCTTGGTTGAAGTGATGGCTTCTTACAACACTTTGAGTCACAGAACTCTTTGTGAATCTCAAGAACTTTGTGCCCTCAGGCTCACCCCTACTCTACATGAGTTAAGCCATTTCAAGTACAATACCAAGGTGACACACTGACACAGCTTTTTATTCTTACAATATCTAATTATTTTATATGCCTATATCCAGTTTTGGGTCTCTCTCTCTCTCTCTCTATCAATTTTCTTCTGCTTTCCTTTCTCTCTGCTTCCCTCTCTTTTTCTATCTCTTTTTCTCTCTCTCCTCATTTCTCTATTTTTTTTTAATTTCTAAAATTCTCTTTGGGTTTTCCCTGGGTTTTTCTTTCTCTTTCTCTCTCTCTCTCTCTCTCTCTCTCTCTCTCTCTCTCTCTCTCGGTATCTAATTCCTTCTCTCACCTTCTCTCTCACTCGCTCTCCCTCTCTCTCTCATTCTTTTTGTATTTTTCTCTATCTCTCTGTTTCTGTTTTTCCTTTGCTTTTCCTCTCTACTTTCTTTCTCTCTCCCTTCTCCTACCTTTCCCTTTTCCCTCTTTCACTCTGTTTTTCTGTCCCTTTTCTCTCTTTCTCCTTCTGTTTTCCTTTTTCTTTCCTTTACTTTCTTTCTCTTTTTCCCCTTACTCTCTGGCCCAGTCATCTGGGGCTGTAGAATACACCAACTGCATCTCTGCAGAGGAGTAAGACTTGTGATGGTGAGGCTTTAGTAATGCTGGAGCTTTGGGGAATATGGCATATCCCTTCATTACAATTGCTCCCAGGTCCACTCTGGCCTAGAGTGGTAGCACCTGATAGAGTCCTATCCATAGGTCAAATAAAGCTGTTTGACATTCAAACAATGTACTTTGACATTTAAACTGAGTGCAAACAAATGCCTTATGCTAAACTCAGTTGCTTGAAATAAAACAGTTTAATTATTTAACTGTGTATAAACAAATATTTATCATTGCCTCTCACTAGACAGGATTTGACACAAGGTCTTTTTTATAGTGGGGGTTTTAGGGAAGGAGGAGGTTGCCCACGATTCTTGACTCATACCCTGCTGGACTATGTTGTTCATCAGCTCATTGGGTGCAATGTGAGCCAGATAACCCCATTGAGACTTGGACTCACATAAGTGTAATGTGAGTCCGGCACATATGCCTGGTCATAGCTGGAACTAGACCCAACGGTCTAGTGCTATGCTGTGCTGTCAGTGACTGCTCACGCACTTATGCTGCATTTATCTATATTAATCATGGGGAAAGGTTTCGTTTGAGTATACATTATTATCCTGGGTATGATAATAAACTGAATGTTGTAGTGAGGCTCTTGTTCAGTCATTTGTTGCCAGGTCAACTCCTTTTTGGTGAGGTAATACCTTTTATGGGTCAAATAGATCTATTTAAAATAATGTTTAAAATGATTGTGAAGATACATTTTTATACTGTATATAATTGGAGACCATAATTGTTTAACTGACTTTGGTACTAAATAACCCAATAAAGCTTAATATGTGTTAAAACCAACCAACCAACCAACCAACCACACAATATTTTATAGACAGGCAAACAAAACATGCAAACTTGTAATACATACTTCTTGGAACGAGTGGAAGATTTTTATGTAAAAAATGATTTTCAGAGAAAAACGGACCTCATTAATTAATAATCTGCAAGAAGCCATGTAAGATATAACTACTCACAGAGAATTGATATTTTCAACCTTCAAAAGAAAATAGATTTAAATCATATGTCTTAATAAAATAATTCCCATTTGATTAAACATTACTAATTAGGTTTGTAGTTAGTTTGTCAAAGTGGAAGTGTAAAATAATTACATAGCATTATCATTTAGTTAAGACTAACAATCTGGATAAAAAATAAAAATATTTAAATCAATAAATCACTTAAGTGTCACTCACTTAAACTGAAACCTATTTCTCTGCAAAACACTGAAAATTTTCACATAACAATATTAACTTCATATAATAATCTAAAAGTATGATTACTAAATCCCTTTTTCGTTATGTGGATTTTATCTTTTACTGTGAAGCCATTTTGTTCCCATTGTAACAGCAATCCATGATGATATTGATGATGCAATTTAGGAAGGAGTGAAGAATCCCAATTAGCATTTCACTTATCTCTGTTATATCAAGAATTTGGATGATTAAAGTTGAGTGTGAATGCAGACCCCACAAAATTATCACTAATTTGCATATTGGACTGGAAATTGTTTTAGAGAATCTTAAGAGTATTGCTCTAAAAAATCTCAATGTTTTTCATAGGTTGTGGTAACATACAAAGGAAGGAGAAAGAGATGGAAACAGGAATAAAGAGATAGAGAGAGATAAATCCATTGCTAGATAATAAATATAATGATATTAAGTGTTACTATCAAATAGAAATAATTTTCAAACAGATAATATAATCATACAATGTTAGAAATTATGTTAGTAATACCTTAACCTCAAGAGATAAAATAACCCCAGATGAATTGACATGCTATCAAAACCAGTCACTCAACTCAAGATTGTAAAAACATAGTTTTATTAGAAGAAATAAAGTAGAAGGTTTTTTTTTGTCATATATCTGTTAGTCTCCCTGTGTCTGTGATCCAAGTTTTGTCCTCTAACTCTGAGCAAATGGGTACTTCAGCTAGTTTGTTGAATTGGGAAAAGGTTTTTTTTTTTTGCTTTAATTTGAAATCAGTGTTCTATTCAGGTGAGTTCATGATATAAAAAAAAAAACCTTCTTACCAAAGTTTTTTGTATTTCTAAACCAAAGTAATCAATAAATGTGCCGACTATTTTTAGCTACAAAAGCAACAAGAGAAAAAAATGGTATCAGGTCTTTTATCTTTTGCCAGTGGCTTATGATGCTTGCCCAGGGGATAGGGCAAGAAAGCAAAAAGTCAGAGGGTAGAAGAATGAGAAGGCTAGAAATATCAACGGAATTGGAGAAAGTATGAGAGAGAGAGAGAGAAAAAGAAAGATAGAGAGAGAGAGAGAGAGAGAGAGAGAGAGGGAATAATAGTATGAAAAAGTGAATACACTCGATAAAAGGAATGTGGGAAAAAGTTAAAGAGGAAAGGAAATGAAAGGAAAAGCTAATGAAAGCATGAGAGCATCCATGTAAGAGAAGGAAGAAAAGAGATTAAAAAAAAGCAACAGAAATTGAAAAAATGAAAAACAGTGAGAGAGAGAGAGAGAGAGAGAGAGAGAGAGAGAGAGAGAGAGAGAGAGAGAGTACATTGATTAAAGAGAAAAGTTGTGGATCAGTGAGAAAGAAAAAAAAAGAAGAAAAATGAGTATTTGTCCAAAATATCCTGATGAAGAAATAAATGTCTGCAGTAATATATAAAAAAGATAAAAGGTTATGTAGAAATTTAATACTTACATTCACCATCCAGATAAGAGCAACTTTCTGTAATACACTCCACTTTTTTATTGAACATTTTAGTCCCTGAAATTATATATTGACAACTTGTTGTAAGTCACCATCTTCTTAGTGGTTGGGGGCGGGAAAGACTAAATAAATATGGTAGATGGGTAAATTATATTGAGTTAAAGACATCGTTTTTAAATGTTCAGTAAAAAAATGAAGTAAAAGACTGAAATTTACTCTTACCTTGATATATATATATATATATATATATATATATATATATAACCACATATATATATATATATATATATATATATAACCACAGATATTTCTTCAGTGAATTATTCTGGAAGAGTCCCAAAAATGATTGAGAGAAAGAGAGTGAATAAAAAATAAAGAGAGGACAAGTAAGAGGAAACATTTAAAAGAAAGAGTAAGAAAATAGCCTGAATGAGTGTATTGATTATTGGTTGTTTGGTTTTGCATCCTTTCAACCCTTGTTGGGTTATGTAATGCTGAAGTCAATCTTTTCTTTTTCGGTAAGTAATTATATGGTATATGGTATCAAATAACAAATGATATCTATTTGTAAACAGAATTAGCTACAACTGTTCTTAATATGAGAAATTTGTGCCCAGTTATATGGTTTCAAGTATTCTTATCTTATAATAATACTGATGAAGGAACTCTACACTTCCCTGAGCTTTATAACCAAAGTCTAATCACTGAATTTAGTTTAGTGTCATACTTTTTTTTGGTGGGGGGAATCTGAGCCCCCTGCAGAGGATATAGTTTGTATATTCTAGGTCCTGCTGTAATGACATAAAAGTATGTTGATATAAGAATTAAAGCTGTCATAAGAATAAGAATAAAAAGGAATAAGAAATCAAAATATGAGTATCATTGAAAGTGTACATACGTGTGTGAGAAAGAAAGAAAGAAAGAAAGAAAGAAAGAAAGGTTTCAGAGATGAAAAAAAAAAAAAATGAAGAGAAGTCTAAGAATGTGGGAAATAGAAAAAGAGTGGGAAAGAATCACAAAGAAAAAGGATGGTAAGAGATTTAAAAAAAGAGAAATAGAGAGATAGAGAGAGAAGAGACAAAAGAAGAAGTGAGAATAAAAAAGAAATGAAAGAAAGAGAGAAAATATAAAAGAGTAAGAGTAAGAGAAAGAGAGAGAATAGGTAAGAAAGAAATAAAAATAGGATAAGATAGACTAAGAGCAGTGGTTCCCAAACTCAGTGCTGTGGCACACCAGTGCAATAGAAAATATATACAGAAACAGTATTAAATAAATGATTCCTAGTAGTCATCATCATCATCATCATCATCTCGTGCCGCAGGCACGGATATCCCTGACCCTCTCTCGCCACTTCTCCCTATCGTTCATCGCCTCTGGTAGGTCTTCAGGGCCACATCCCGTATCCACACATAGCTGCTGAATGTATATTCAAGCTGGTCATCCTGCTTTTGCCCTGCCATATGTCGGGATCCATAGGAGTACATCACTTATGAGCTCGTCCCTGCTTCTCCAGCAGTGTCCTGCATGTCTGGTTCATCTAACTTGGATAGTTTTTGTGATGGGAGGTAGGTGGCCGTATAGTTGGTGCTTTGTGGGGTGCTGCCACCAACTTTAATTTTTCTAACATTAAACACAGAAAATTGATTGGATTCAAAACCCTTCAAGAAAATTTACCTGATATTTATATTATATCATACAAAGTAGAATTGGTTTCTATATCCAGTGATGAAAGACTTAAAAACAAATAGAAAAAAAATAGCTTTTGATCAATTCTGGACTTATGTTTGAGTATCCTTTAGTGATGGCCCAGTCAGCTAGAGCTGCAGAATACACTGACTGCATCTCTGCAGAGGGGTAAGTGTCCTGGATACTAAACAATCTGATGGTGAGGCTTCAGTAACACTGGAGTTTTGGGGAATGCAGAGTACTCCTTTATAGCCATCGCTCCCAGATCTACTTTGGACCTGAATGGTTGCACCTGATAGGGTCCTATCTATGGCTCAAATAGAACTGTTTGACATTTAAACTGTGTATTTATGCTAAGTTGAATCATTTGAAATAGAACTGTGTGATCATTTAACTGTGTGTAAACAAATAAATGAGGTTTAATTAAATTGTTAGTGATACATAGCAATAATTGGAACCATTTAACGTTGTTGATATGCTAAACTGAATTGTTTGAAATAGGACTGTTTGATCATTTAACTATGCGTAAATAAATGACTGATGATTAATTGAATTAATACCGTTAAACAGCAATACTTGAAAACATTTAACCATGTACAAACAAATGATTAAAAGTAAATAGAATTATTCATATTAGATAGAAATAATTGAAACCATTTAACTGTGTGCAAAAGAAATATGAACACCAGCTTGTTTAAAAATGTTATCTACAAAATGTGTTTAGAAATCATATATTTAATATATATGTATAAAAAGGATTTGGCTTTAAATAACCTATAATGGTTGATATGCCATCAAACCAAACCAAACTAATTCTTTAGTGAGGAAACATTTATAGAATGATGGTTATTGTTGTAGGAAATGGATTTGGTGACCCAAGTTCAAATCCAGGTCAAAGCTATTTACATTTCTTATAGTACTTATACCCTTGGAAAAAACATGAATCCAACTATTCATCACCCAGCTATGGGTAAATAGAAGGGTAGACTAGGCTCTTTAACCTTGGCGTGGCAACTGGTCTTGGAGAATGATAACTCTGAATCTAAACCTGGAGAGGGATGGGCTCTGCCCTGAAATTCCTGTCCAAGACACACTACATGAACAGTACTTCAATGGCCAAACCAGGTTATGGAACCTGTGTAGGGTCCTTTAGTTGCTAAAAAAATGCCTGAACTATTTGGATCCAGTTTTCTAGTGTGGAAGTTTTTTTGTTTTTTTGTAGTTTTTTTTCTAGAGGATATTATTAAGTTGAAAAATCAGTCAATAAAAGTTAATGAACTTATAAAAAATTTAATTTCTTTATGTTTTAATATTTTTAATGTGAAAGTTAATGAATGAGAATGTATGAGTAAGTGTTTGGAGAATCAAATTTAGTGGTGTTTTTGAGTGGTTTAATTTGTTTTTGAGTTCATTTGAGGTAAAGGTTGTTTCTATCTATGTGAGTTTCTTAAATTGATGCTGTGTTGGATAGATATTTTGCAACCTTCTCTTTTATAGAGAATTTTAGTATTTCTGTAAAGTTCATGGTCTATTTGGCAGAGATGTTGTTCAAATAGAAGAAGTTCATTATGATTCAGAGTTTTAATAATAAATTTTGTCAAAGGTAACAATAATATTACAAAAAATACAAAAATGAAATAAAAACTGAAATAAGATTTTTCTGGATTTTGTCATGTTCTCTTTATCTGGCAGCATGTGACATAAAATCATTTTAATGCAAGGACCTTCAAGATTTGTGTTTCTTGGGTGGCAGGTGGAAAAAAATTTTCCTAGTCCTATTGCCATTCCCAAGCAATAAACTCAATACCTTCTTTTTTTAGACAGTGGGAAACGCAGTTTCTTCCAGGCAGCGGTTGTGTCGATATTGCTATATGGATGCACCACATGGACGCTTACGAAGCGGCTGGAGAGGAGGCTGGACGTAAATTATACAAGAATGTTGAGAGCAGTATTAAACAAGTCCTGGCGACAACACCCCACGAGACTCCAACTATACGGACACTTGCCCCCCATCACAAAAACTATACAAGTTCGACGAACCAGACACGCAGGACACTGCTGGAGAAGCAAGGACGAGCTCATAAGCGATGTACTCCTGTGGACCCCCACACATGGATGTGCAAGAGTGGGACGACCAGCACGAACTTACATACAGCAGCTATGTGAGGACACGGGATGTAACCCTGAAGACCTGCCGGAGGCGATGAATGATTGGGAGAAATGGCGAGAGACGGTCAGGGATATCCGCGCAGGCGGCGCGACATGATGATGATGATGGGGCTGGTGCTGTATAAGTGGATGAACCTTCAAGACTGGATTTTAGTAAATCTGAAAAGACTGCACATGGGCTGTCGCATGGGTTGTGACAGCCAGGTCAAATAGTCCAAAAATAAAGACTCTGAAGACATCATTAAGCCTATAGCGATGGGGGATGTTATTATTATTATTATTATTATTATTATAAGGTTTTAGGTTTAAGTTGGTTTTACGTTGGTTATGTTGGTATTACATTGGTTGTGTTGGTATTACTTCAGTTGCATTGGTATTTCATTGGTAGCATTGGTATTTTGTTGGTAACATTGGTATTTCATTGGTTGTTATCCCCTCACTAAATGTTGATGGAAAATAAAGGTGGTGGAGAAGAACGAAGACGTCGTAAGGTTTTGCATCAAGATTCTAATGGCAGCATGAAGTAAAGGGGTTTACGCTGGTATGCTGCGAGTCTCGTAAGAATGAAAGAAGGTAGAAAGTTGTTAGAGTGTATCATCTAATTTGTTTTTAACTAGGATCCCTTGGTCTAGAAGAATAGACCCAAGGGGTCCATAAACTAGATGGCTCTCCTCATAGTGTATGATGCTGCTACTGCTATTCAGGAGCAGACAATAAGACGTCCATTCCCATTGAGGGTTTATGAGGGAGGGAGAGTTTTGCGGGCTTTCTTCAATTTTTTGGTGCTGCTAGGAAATATGGTTCGGGCTGAATAGGACAGGTCATCCTGATTGGGTGAAAGTGTTCTGTGACTCTAACGGTCAAATTAAATTACGCGCCAAACAAAAAATACAAGTTTCTTTCTGCTACAAGCCAACAGGTATTAATGGAAAAATTAAAAGTGAAAAAAATAAAAACGGCATGTTTTAGGGGTAGGAAAAACAATAATAACAAATGAGAGAAGAAGCTGTAATAAAGCTTAAAGTTAGAGTCCTGTTAAGTTAAGTGAAGAGGACGGCTAAAGGAAAGAAGAAATAATGAAGGAGTTAAAGCTATCAATGGAGAGATAGAAAGGTGAAGGAACAAGGGAATGAAGACATGAAATGTTACATTACACGATCGACAATATATATAATATGTAAATAAAATGTCCAGAAGAGGGGGTGTCCTTGTGGTGTAATGGTTAAAGCGATGGACTGTGAAATCGTAGTAAGCGAGTTCAAACTCCAGTCATGCTATTACGTTCACTTTCGGGCAAATACCCTTGGGAAAGGTATGAACCCCCTTATCCTCCCAGCTATGGGTTAAATAGTACCACTACTGTTCTTCTAGGAGAATAGCTTTGGCATTAAATAACCAACAAGGGTTGATATGCCATTAAACAAAGAAACCAAACCAAACCAATGTCCTGAAGAAGAATGTAAAAGAACACATACCGTTTGTGCCAAGAATGACGGAGATAGAAGAATGAAATAAAGGCTGCTCCGCATGGCTACAGAGCAGAAGTCGGGACTCACTGGACAATGGTGTTTTACTAAAAAGGTCTCCCTTGAATTAAGGGTCTCTAAAGGGAAGTAAAAAAAGTCAAAATTAGGACAGGTCAGCACATATCTGTACAGAATGGATGTTAGAGTGAGAAGGTTAAATATCAGAAAACCTTTTTTTTTTATCCAGAAACCTAAATCCCTAATCAGTCTACTCCTGATATGACCTCGTCAATAAAGCTGGATGACTGTTTAGGAATACTAGATACAGTAAACTTGGAAACTGATTTCAGCCTGAAAAAATCTTAGTAAATAAAGAAAGGGTAAGAAAAATTAACAAAATGAGAGTAAAAGTGAAAAAGAAAGACTAAAAAAAGAAAAAGGGAATATGAGAGGGTAGGAATGATTAAGAGAAAGAAAATGTTATAAAGAAGAATAGAAAAGACTGGAAAATAAAAAGAAAGAAAATTATAAAGGGAAAAGATATCATCGTGTTAGAGATTATAAACCTGTGGTATTTTTTCAATTCCCATCAGGTATATCGAGTAAAGATTGCAAAGTTACTTATATATAAAGTTACTTATATACAAGACATTCTCTAATAAATGTTAGAGGTGCTTGTACTTCATGTAACTCACCTATTTTTCAAATCAGTTGAGTTTTTTTATCTTTTCATCTTAATCTAAAAAAAAAGTTATTGTTTATCCTATTTTATTTCATCAATCAATTGTTTATTTTGTTTTGTTTTTTTATGTGAATTATTTATTTACTTTTTATTCATATTGTTTTATCTTAAGAATTTATCTATTTTAGTTTTTCTTTCTTTCATATTTTCTTATTGTTTATTTTGTTTTATTTTGTTTAAACAATTTGTTCATTTATTCATTTTATTTTATTTTTAAAATTTATTTATTTATTATCTTATTAATTTTATATTTCATTTTATAATTTTTTCTATGATTAATTTACACTGACCAATAATGTTCAAATTTTTAAAATTTTTTCTTTTTATTGTTATGATTCATATATTTTGACAAAAAATGTCAGCATAATTAATCAGTATGAACTACAAACAATTTCAGATATAAATAAGATAATAAAAATTCTACTGTTTTGTTTTCTAATGTTTCTACAGTCATTTTAGTTTTTAAACTAGGCCATCAATATGAATTAATAACCTTTCTGTTGGCTGGGGGCACCTTTGCAAAAGGGTAAGACCCCTCCCAAACGAGTGACCTGGGTTTAACACTAAACTGCATCTGATGGTGAGGCTCCAGTGCTAAAGGTTTGGGGAAAATGGTGGATCCTTTTATTGCCATTACTCCCAGTCCCACTCTGACCTGGAGTGGAAGTACTCATTAGGATCCCATCAATAGATCAAATAAAACTGTTCAATCATTCTCTAAGGATTATCATCTATGTGAAACCATAGAGCTGTGTGCAAATTATCGATTTTATATAGGAATTCTTGATAAATAAAATTACTAATGTTAAATAGCAATACTTGAAACCTTTCAACTGTGTGCAAACAAATGATTAATATTGATTTGAATTATTAGCATTGAATAAAAATACTTGAAACCATTTAACTGTGTGTGAGCAAATGAGTTCCTATAACTAATCTAAAAATAAAGTTACTTACAAACTATTCACTTACAAATCATATATATAAAAACAGTAATTGGCATTAAATAACCCACAAGGTTTGATATGCCATAAAACACCAACCAACCAAACACCAACAAGCCTCACTTTCATCACTTTTTTATATGAATTGTGAAAATAGTATTTTTTTGCTGTTTCTATTTGCCATTTCTTAATATTGCTCTGAATTGTGGGATACTTATCATATTTACCAACCCCTCAGCTCGGGCAGGATATGACACAAGGTCAATTTTTTTAAGTGGAGTTTAACAGGTTTGAATTCAGAGTTTTCCTTCTCCTAGACTAGTTGCCTCATCAAGGCTGAAGAACCCAGTCTGCCCTTCTATTTACCCATAGCTGGAGGGAGAATAATTGGATTCATACGTTTCCCAAGGGTATTAGTGCTATAAGAAATGCAATCAGTCTCGTCCAAGATTTGAACTCATGTCACCATGTCCATTCCGTACGACGATAACCATTACACCACGGGCACCTCCTAATTGTTGGATACTTATTGGTACCCCACCTGCAACTACTCAAATGGTTCCACCAGTGTTGCCTCTGCACCATATCTAACATCAACTGGAGTGATTTTGTCACCAAAAAAGTCCTTAAAAGGTGAGATCACTCGTATCAACACCATGTAACTGAAGTACCAGCTATGCTGGGCAAGACGTGTTCTCAGGATGGGGAATCATAGCTTGCCTGCCTGGGATCATACTTTGTAATGAGATCTTCACTGGCTATTGTAATAGATGGGCACCAAGGAAGCAATACAAAGACTTCTTGAAAAACATTTTTGGTGTCTGTCACATTGACCATCATTGATAATCCACCATTGGTCCTGTTGCGTATTGACAGTTGACCGAGCCCTCATGTTTCATCTGTGTAAGCAGGAATACAGTAATGCATGGGTGTGAGCAGCTTACTTGGGTTGACAGCCAGAAAGACAACTGGAAGAATGCAAGAGTGTTGGGAAATTATATGTATGCAGGCATACACAGCAGTAACAGTCAGTCATGCAGTCATGTCAGTTGCGGAGACACAGAGTCACATGAGTGACCTGTGAGTGCCCAGAGAGAGGCATTGCTCCTCCCTGGCAGGGAAGCAGAAGATGATATGAGTCAATACAGCAGTCCTCTGAGTCCTTTGCTAGTCTGTATCTACATCCTCCATCACCCTGTCACTTTCACACTTACAATCAACTTCAGACGCTTTTGAGAAATAAAGGGAGAGTTATATTTTATAACTGCGTATTATAGTCATTCCTTCAGTTATCATGCTACATAATGGTCCCACTCCTTTGTCTTTGAGCAGAAAAATTGATAGAAATATAAACTGTCATAATCTACTAATAAACAGCTTCATTGGATTGGTGATAGTGATGTGGAAACAGGGATTCCCTCGTCAGAATTTAGGCCACTCAGGTGTATATAATTCAAGATAACAACTCAAATAACATCTTCACTTTTTAATATTGTTATTTGTTCTACATTATTTTCTGTATTGAGCACTGTTTAATTTTCTAATGTTTCTACAGTCATTTTAGTTTTTAAACTATTGTTTTACTTTTTTGAATGGATACCGCTTATAGTATTTAATCTAAGTAATCTATATCAATAGCTCTATCTATCTATCTATCTATCTATCAAGTTGTGCTTGTAGTACTTAATTTTAAGTGAATATATATATATATATATATATATAAAATTAGGATTATACAGCTATTGATCCATCTGTGTTTAGTGACTAACATTTTCTTGCTGATATGATCACCAGACCAAGTCACTGCTGAATATATCTACACCATCCTAGCTTAGATATATAAACTCTGTCACTGATATTGAGAACTATTTATTTAATATATATTTATTTAATATATAGCAAATCTTATTATTTATATCATTAAAGATATAATGATTGTTCAAAAAATTCTAAGCCTCATCCAGAAGAGATCAAAGCTGAACATTTTTCTTATGGCTACATATCACTACTTCTGATAAAACTAGAAAAACTAATTCAGATTTCTGTCTTAATTTCTGTGCAGGTGTGGCCCATCCAAAATCTAAAATCTGGGTGAGGCTGAGAACTTATACATGTGTGTGTGTGTGTGTCTGTGTGTGTGTGTGTGTGCTCTATCACCAATATTGAGCACTCTTCATTTATAAATATAGCTAATTATATCATTAATATATATATATATATATTAACTGGACTGAATAATACCAATATATATTTCAATCATACATCTTAGATGCATCAGGGAGGTCTTCAGTGATGCGCTGTCTTCATTGCTGATTTCGGGTTATTTCTGCATCATATCAGCTCCAACAGTAACCCCGGCTTGACTCTGAAAGAGCCAAGCTGCCTCCGTGATCGCGACGTGCTACGCTCGTACCTCTACCAAAGCAAAGAAAAAAAATAAAAAGACCGGACTTCGGCCGTTCTTATTGACATCTGTCTTTTAGTAAACAGCCAATGAAAACAGGGCATTCCACACTCCTCTGCTATATAACACCATCTTTACCTCATCCGGTTTCGCCAGGCTACTTCCGGAATCGGTACCGAGGTAAGATGTTATTTTAATACTCGTCCGTGTCCATGATTTACACTTCACTAGACTTACACGAATCTCCCGCCAAATCTGTCCTATACTAATACTTCTAAACTAACATGAATTAAGCCCCCACTCAAAACTATTCAGTCAGTCTTTAACTCTTACCTAATACCCCTATTCGCAGAAAAAAAAAAAAAATCCCATTTATTTGGCTCATGAGATTTTTTGCTACAGATTAACTCATGCTTTTTGCCAAAATTTCCCTCCCCGTTTATCATTAATCTATGCTCATATTACCAATCTAATGCATATGCCTCAAAAAAAAAAACCCGCTACTCTATTCAACTCCTTACATTCTAATTTATTACTATTTCGAACCTATCTCCAGTCCCCCCCCTTCGTCCCATGAACTATTTGCAATTCGGTTTCAATCAATTAACTAAAACTGCTCGTGACCGCTGGCAAATAAATTATTACCTTCAATTGTAGCGGACCATAACCAGTAGATGAGGAAGAAAAAATAAGAATAATAAAAAAAAAAAAAAACGGATTATTAAAAAAAAAAAAAATCCATCCCCTCTCCCAACCGCCAATTATTCTCAACCCCTCCCCCTGACATTCTGACTATCCTAACTTAGTATTAACTCATTATACATTTATGGTTTGTAATGTGTCTCCTAGTCTTAATTCTTTAGGCTCCTCCATTGTCCTCTTTATTTCTTCCATGGCTCTGATCTCTTAAGCCAAATCCACTTTTGCCTTCAGAACTGTGTTGGTAATGTCCTTCAGCGCTCTCACTCTAGCTGCCCCGACTATACCAATTTTTACTAGGGCTCTGCCCAAAGACTGTCCAGCAAAGGCCCTGCAACCAACTTCTACGGGGTCATAATGAATTTTCCATGACTTTTGTTGACATTGTTTCGACCAAATATATATATATATATATATATATATATATATATAGGTATTATTCGGTTCAGCTAAGCCGGAGTTGGGAGTAATTCCTTCAGGACAAGAAAACTATTCAAGAGTGAACATTTAAATTCTAAATTTAGATTTTCCTGGTAAAGATTTTAATTTTTCAAAAACACATAACAGGATGGAAATAGATTTATAATCCTAATGTAACCGGTTTGTGTTTTTTCTTAATGAAATATATATATATATATATATATATATATATATTATGAAATAAACAGAATAGAAAAATAAACATTGCTACATAAATTATATAGATTTGTTAATCCTGACCAGTTTTGGCCTTATGTTTGTTCTTAATAATTTTATTAAAATTTTCTTTATTCACTAAATATCTCTCTGGAAAAACCATTAAGATGATAAAAGTGAACCTGCAGCCCTTTAATATGGGCAGATACTAATTTCAGTAAAGTTTTACTGAAATATATGTCTTGATTGGTTGTAAATGAATAAGAAGTTCAGTAGAAGTGAACTGTCTTGTCTCATTCTTGTGCCATGAACAGATTACCTATTTCATGACACTATTACTTAGGAGATTTGCCTGTGTTGATAATCATTATCATTTTACCAACAGCAGAATCAGTGCTTGCAATAACTGCATCATAAAGCCATTTTTTAACATTTTCCAAGAAACAGCACTGCTTACTCCCAGTGCAGTTACATAGCAGCAATACATGTGCTGCTATTTGTGGAAAAAAGCTGCAATTAGCATCTTGCTTTCTGTAAAAGCCTCAGGGGTTAGGGAGTTAGTTCCCATGGATACCAGATAGACAAAAAGATGGTTAGTAAGTGGGGGGGGTATCTAGCTTAGAAGAGTTTATAGGAGGTGTGTGTAATTCATCCATGTTAAAACAACTTAAAGCTTTATTAATCTTTATTAGTATTTGTTAATTTATTCATTGCCTGAACCACTTTCAACACAGTAAGAAGGATAATCCAAAAATAATACGTTCTATTCATTTCCAATGAATCTATAACAGATACAGGCACCTTTGGATAGAGCAAGTTTTCAACTATAAAACATTGTTTTTTTCCCCATAGTTACCACCATTGGGATGTTCCAAAAATAATGCACCTTATTTATTCTCATGGAAATTACAATAGATATAAGGAGCATAATAATACCATTGGATAGAGCAAGTTTTCAGCTACAAAACACTATTTTTTTCCACAGTCAGCACTATTGGCTACATATTTTTGCTTGCAACAAACAAGAGTCCACATGCTGGGCTCATAAGGTTATTGCTCCAAAAGTAATGTTTGGTTTGGTTTCTTTGTTTAATGGCATATCAACCTTTGTAGGCTATTTAATGCCAAAGCTATTCTCCTAGAAGAACAATAGTTGTATTATTTAACCCATAGCTGGGAGGATAAGGGGGTTCATACCTTTCCCACGGGTATTTGCCCAAAAGTGAACGTAATAGCACGACTGGAGTACAAACTTGCTTACTACGATTCTGCAATCCATCGCTTTAACAATTACAACACAAGGACACCCCCATATGTATAAAGAGGAATTGGGATTGAATAACCTACAATGATTGATATGCCATAAAACCCAACCAAACCAAACAAAACTATTTTTTCATGTCGTTACTACCATTGTTAATGCATTTTCACAAGAAATGAACAAGAGACTAAATGCTGCATCATGTGTGCATGCACATGTGCACCTATGTGTGTACATTTAGAACAGCTGATATTACCATAACAATAAAATTTTTCATTACTCTGTAGGAAGATCAGCTTGTGTAATTAATGAATGTATCTCTACTAATAAATTTGAATTTCTATACATGTTTCCACACTTCTGCTAGCATCAACAACAAGTTAAATCATTGATTGATATGATCAACATGCAACGTATCTTTTATATATATATATATATATATATATATATATATATATATATATATACACACGAATAAATGGTGTTAATCACAATAAGGGGGAGGTATCTAATTTGCATAAAGATTTAAAAAGCAGGTTTTAATGAATAAATGTCCCATGTTATTAATTTGTAATTTTATTGTTTTATTTTCATATACACTAACAACAGTTTCGTATATAGATTTTATAAGAAAGTCAAAGTCATTTTAATTTTATTAAGTTTTAATGAACAGATGCAACGTGCATAAATGCTTAGACTTTTTATTGCCTTTAAAAAATATGTCACCTACACAGATTCATTCTCAAATGAACAAACATGAAATGAGAAACTAAAAATAATTTTGTGAGGACTAATACTGTTGGAAAAGGTATATATATATATATATATATATCCTCCCAGTTATTGCTGAAATAGTACCACTACTGTTCTTCTACAAGGATGGTTTTGGCATTAAATAACCCACAAAGGTTGATATGCCATAAACAAAGAAACCAAACTAAATCAGATCAGGTCTCCAGTACTCTTCTAAGTATTCTAGCTGATCTTGTCAATGCTGTGGTCTGGATGGTCTCAATTTTTCCTCCGATTTCCAGTTCCTCCAGTCTTTTTTTCAGTCCTTCAGAGACCATTCCAAGTACACTAACTACAATTGGTATCACTGTCACCCTCACGTTCCCAAGCTTTTTTAGCTCTCTGGCAAGATCCAAGTATTTGTCTATTTTTTTGCGTTCTATCATTTTTACTCTGTGGTTTGATAGAACTGCAATATCCGCTTGATGACAAGTTCTTTTTCATGTTAATTAACTTTGGATCTGGACTTCCAGCTGGAATCCAGTGATTCATCTGTCTTATTATTTAACTCAGAGTGACAGCAAGTCTCCTTAGGTCTTCAGGACCCTTCTGAGTATTCTAGCTTATCTTATCAATGCTGTAATCTGGATAGTCTCAATCCTTCTTCTGATTTCAAGTCTTTTTTCCAATCCTTTGGAGACTATTCCAAGCAACCCAACCACAATTTGTATCACTGTCACCCTCATGTTCCACCGTTTTTTAAATTCTCTGACAAAGTCATAGTATTTATTGATATTTTTGTTTTCTTTGATTTTCACTCTGTGGTCTGCTGTGAACAGCAAAATCCACTAGATGACAAGTTCTTTTTTCTCTTTAATCAGCATTAGGTCTGGTCTTCTGGCCAGGATTGGGTGATCTATTCGTATCACAAAATCCCCAAGAATTTTATGCATCTTTTTCTTTAGGATAGATTCTGGTTTGTACATATTCCATTTGGTAGTATGGTCAATTTCTTGCACATTTCCCAGTCAATTGCCTTTCCTACCCAGTCGTGTCTAGTTATATACTCTTTTTGTGCCAGTTTGCTGATTTGCTTATTAAATGGTTCACCATTTCATCTCTTTCTCCACATAATCTACATTTGCTATTCTGTTTCATATTATCAATTTTTGCTTTATGGCATTATTATTATTATTATTATTATATACTCTTTTAGAGTTTTTCATATCAGCGTCAGCAGATGGTTTTTCACTGGAGTTTGAGTGACAGCAAGTCTCCTCAAGTTTCCAGGACTCTTCTCAGTATTCTGGCTGTCTTCAATAATGCTGTCATTTGGATGGTCTCCACACGTCCGCCAACTTTCAAATCCTCCAGGCCCTTTAATAATCCTTTAGTTACTGTGCCAAAAGCACCAATCACAATTGGTACAATTGTCACTTTCATGTTCCATAGTTTTTTCAATTCTCCAGCAAGGTCAAGGTACTTATTACTATTATTATCATTATTATTATTTCATAAACCGGCTCATTGGCCTAGTGGGTAGAGTGTTTACTAATGGCCCGGGAGACCTAGGTTCAATCCCTGGTCACATCATACCAAAGACTTTAAAAATGGTACTTGATACCTCCTTGCTTAACACTCAGCAATACAAGGTACGTATCAAGGGTAAAGTGGAGCAATCCAGGAAAATGGAGTAGCGCCCTCCCCTACACCGTGGTGTAGTAGCTATTGAAAAGGGAGCCTTCTGGTCGCCCTCAACTACAGTCACCAACTTTACTTTTTTACAATTATTTCATCTAAATAAATTTGTGATTTATATCCTTGATAACAGATCACATCTTGTTTCCTTACATATCAAGTGACTTTCAGATGATTCTTGCTGTAATGAGTAATGCAGATTTCATTTTTTCCTTTTTTAATACGACTCATTCGGTTACCTCAACGTCTTTCAGCAACTATTCTAATGTATTAGTTTTTGAATCCGAGTACCAGTAGCAACTAGTATGACTTTTGTAGAGATAGTCCATATTCTCCTTAATTAGTTTATCAGATCTTGATATTAAATTATCTTTTATGTTTTCTTACATGTTTATATCTTTTGTATTTCAGATATAGGTAAATTTCCTGGGATTTTTTTTTATTTATCTATCAGCATACTTTTTAATCGTTCATAATACTCCCACAAAACTGGAAAACCAGTTGTCTTTAAATGCTACATTCTTGCAATTCTTATTTACAGGTTTTCATATTTTGAAACTTTATCTTTATTTGGCTGAGATTTTTTAAAATCTTAAATTCTTTTCTTGATAAGTTTTTCCAATTTTTTTGTTGAGATACTATCTCATAAACATAGTCATCTTTATGTAAAAGTATTTATGTGTATTTAGTTTTTGCAAGTTTTTCACACCAGTAGTAAATGGTGGCCTTCACTGATGTCTGAATGACAACATGTCTTCTCAGCCCTCCAGGACTCTCCTCAGTATTCTTGCTGATCTCAGCAGCATAGTTATCTGTACAATCTCATTTCTTCTTTGGATTTTCAGTTCTCCTAGTCTCTTTTCCCGGCTCTTCACAATTGTTTCATGAGCTCCAAATATGATTGATATCACTGTCATCTTCATGTTCCATAACTATTATTATTATCAATAACACCCATGATAAAACTTTGTATAAAACAATCATTTTTTTGTAAACAGCTTAATAATATACATAAAAATTGAAATATTGCCCCCTTTTATTACTCAGTTTGATAGTATTAACTAAAGTGTTCCTTTCTTTTATTCACTTAACTTCCATTTTTGAGGAATCTCTATGGCACAGGGGTTAATATGCTGGATTACAAGATAATAGTAAGCAAGTTCAAACTCCAGTCATGCTATTGAATTCACTTTCAGACTTGGGAAAAGGTATGGACCTCTTTAGCTATGGGTAAAATAGTACCACACATGTACTTTTACAATGATAGCTTTGGCATGAAATAACCTAGAAAGATTGATAAGCATTTAAATAAAGAAATCAACCAACCGACCAATTTCCATATGTAGAGTGTTATTACTTCCTCTTCTCTCTCTCTCTCTCTTTCTTTCTTCCTTTCTTTCTTTCTTTTATGTCATATTTGCTTTCTTTCTCTCTTTGATGTGTAGTGTGTTCTTTTTCTTCAATTTTATTCCTCACAGTCAAAACACAATGTTCCATTATTTATCTGAATTTTTGCCAGAATCGCTATGTCATTGGCGTAGTCAGCATTGGTACTCCTATGGACCCCCACATATGGCCGAGCAAAAGCAGGACGACCAGCTCGAACATACATACAGCAGCTCTGTGAGGATACGGGATGTAGCCCTGAAGACCTGCCAGAGGCAATGAACGATAGGGAGAAGTGGCGAGAGAGGGCCTGGGATATCCGTGCTGACAGCACAACATGATGATGATGATGATTTTTCTGAGATCATGACTAGTTGATGACATAGCATTCAAGCACGTACATTCGTTGGCATAATGATTAGAGTGTTTGCCAGGAGACTGGGGTTCATCCCAGGTTAAGCTATACCAAAGGCTCAAAAAATGATACTTGATGCCTTGCTGAAACTCAGCATTCTAAAGTATGGATCAAGGGTAAGTGGAGCAACTAAAGGAGAGGAGTACCACCCTCCTCTACACCTAAGTGTAGTAGCTATTGAAAAGGGAGCCTTTGAGTTGCCCTCAGCCAACTAAAAAAAAAGCATTATTATCATTATTTGTGGCTTCTGTTGCTTTATCTTTTATGTCTTTCTTTTGATGTGAAGTTTAGTTGTTTAGTGAATTTATTGATTTCTTTAAACAATTGAATATATTATTATAATTATTATTCTTTGTAAGTTTTTCACGCCAGTAGTGACGCGCAGTCTTTACTGAAGTCCAAGTGTAATGTAATGGCCAAGGGATTTCAGTTCATGCATTTGGGTTTAGTTAGGCTGAGAACCTTTCGGCTCAGCACATGGGTTAGTTAGGTGCAACATTGATGCAGGTGTTAATGCAGGCGTGTGTGGGCAGACAAAAGTGTCACTCAGAGATGTCACACTAGTCCGAGACGAAACGGGTGATGGAGTGCGAGTGACGTCACGCACCGGAAGCGCGCTGAGGTTGGTGAGAATCTGAAGAAAGTTAGCAGAGTTGGAAACTAGACACTGAACAAGGAGGTTCGACTTTCATGAACTCGCAGACGCAAGGTGAGTTTGCGTCCTATGGGTGCCGCCATAGATGGGGGCTAGATTAATAAGACACCATTGCAAGATTGTGTCTCTCCTCCTTATGTCGAAACCTTTAACTCAAAGTTAATAAAAAGGTTTCGTACCTGAACAAGAAGTCATTACGTGTTTTTGAATTTCAAGATTGCTATGTTCTTTATATGTTCTATCGTTATGAACATTATATGTCTATTTCACACATGGCGTTAATTGTGGCTATAGTACACAAGTATCAGAAAGTCTTCTCAGCTCTCCAGGAGTTTTCCTAGTATTCTAACTAATATTTGTTTTTCAGAGGTACACTTTCCTTTTTTCTTCCTCTCCATTTGTTTGATGGTGTCCACTTCCAATATTCCAAAGTACTTGTAATTTTCCTTCTCTCCAAGTGTTCTGATACTTTCCTGATTTCTCAGTTCTCTTCTTTCCATTGTCTCTCTTCCTTCCATTTTTCATTGTTTGTATGGCACATTTTTTAATGCCAAATTCCATTACTAAATCCTGGCTGTATATTCTTGTGTCTGTACCAGGGTTTCTAGTTCTTTTACAATTTTGGCAAATATCTTGATATCATCCATTTACATAAGGTGGTTTATCTTTTCCAGTGATTTTGTAAATTTGTAGCCCTAAGTGCATTTCCTGAGTATATAACTGAGTGGCATCATTGTGATCACAAATAGCTGTGGTGAGAGTGAGTCTCCCTGGAAGATGCTTCTTTAGATTTTCACCTCTGTCAAGGTTTGTCCTCCTGCTATAAATGTCACTTTCCAGTTTTCCTGATGAAGTTTATGACATGGTCAGATATTTTGTACATTTTATTGGTATTTTATCATCCAAATTTGTGAGCCCATATCATAGGCACTTTTTTGTAGTCAATTAATGCCATGGCTACATTTTTTTTCACCTTGTTTTAACTTCCTTGAGGATGTGCTGATCTATATATAATAATTCATCTGTTCCTCTTGTTCCCTTGTGTCATCCTTTTTATTCTTCTTTATAGAACTTAATGGATGATATCAAGGACTTATTTTACTGCAGACTTTGGTTGGATTATGAATTTTTTTAGTTTGTCTGACATGATTTTCAAAATACAGTCTTTATAATATATCATTCATAATATGAAGTAATAATAGTTTATTTACTAAGCTTTATTTAGTCTAGCACAAAGCTATTGTCATGTGATATCCCACGGAGACGATAGAAATAAGATTAATACTATCCTCCCGTTGGAATGAACAGTGGCTGTTAAGAAAGAATGTAGGTCACAGAGGGGATATCAACAGGTGTTGGTACTTAGTAACCTCAGGTCACCGGACACCGGAAGGGGAGGAAGGTAGAAGCCAAGTGATTGGCTGAGACCCCAAAACGGAAGTGGGGACTCCTTCCCCTCAGCGGAAATAAATAATAAGAAAGTTAGTTATTGGAAAGGGCTCAAGCCAGTGTTAAAAATAGCTTAAAGTCTATTAGCCCATGAAAGAAGAAAGATTCTTCAGTGGAACCCCATCGAAAAATAAGATAAGTAACTTTGGGGCTATTTCTCCTGTATACCCAAATTTTATATACCACCCTCTCTCTCTCTCTCAATTTGAAGAAATGAAAGAACAGAAATGAAGAAAGACATTTATATCCATGGACTGTTCAATTCATTATAAAATATTTTGACACTTTGAAGGTGTATATAATTGTAGTAAAGGATTCATGTATTTTAATGTTACCACGTGGTCGAAGTTGTTCTTTGCCATATCTTCTACGAATTTTTTACTTCATATTTCCTTTTCAGCTTCTATTCGCCTTATGTTATCTTGCTTAGAATTGTCCTATTAATTCCTTAAAAAAATATCACACGGGAAACCGGAGTTGCCGACTACTACAATATAATATTATTACAACTAAACCTATAGGTCCATATTCTTCCATTGTCTAGGGGAAGGAAGGAAAGAGACCTGGTGGGTGTGTGGATAGTGTGAAATTTGGAACCCCTTGCCAGCCGCGGTCAGTCTGACCCTAAATTTAATCCCTCACGTAATATGCCAGGTCTTATATGCCTGAGAGAAAAACTCTGAACGAGGACTTATTCTATAGGGGATCAAGTGCCAACCTGCCACATCTTCACACGTGCGAAAATAAAGTCCTGTTTTGGGATTTTAGTCAATTTCGCGTCACACTATGATAATCCAGTACACAGTGAGTATCAACTTCATTACCCAAGCAAATTAGCTTGTTTATTATTATTATGAAATATTTGCGTTGTGTTTCAGATAGTTTACAAATAAAATCTCACAGGGTCATTTTACATCCTTTTACAATTAATTGACTGTCATTCTAGATCAGTTGTTGAACAGGTAAATTGAATACCTCTGTAATGTTATCTTTTTATGTTAGTAAATCTTTTTTACATCATAAAAATACCTGCTGTAAACTAGTTTTTCCAGAATATGCTAACAGGAAATCCCAAGTAAAAAGGGAACAGGAAATAAGTACTACTATTAAATCATAGTTGTTGATATGTTTACTTTATGAAAGATATATGAAAAGGCCGTAATAATAAAAGGACAGAGCAAGTAATGAAATTTTAGTTAAAGTAATCATGAACAATGCAAATATAAGTAAAGTAAGTAAAGTTGGCAACCTAAGTCGAGGGTCATCCAAAGGCTCCTTTTGTAATATCACGGATGGGTGCTGTCGTCAATCAGTGAAGATATCATGAGACTAGCGTATGCGGGCAGAATGACCTGCAAAGTTAGACGTGATTTTAAAATAATCACTGATGTATCACCACGTTTTTCACTTCTGACATCGAACATTCGAGGATCTTTGATTTGTTCCCCAAAATCTCTATATAAGAAAATAGGTAATGAGATTTTGGCAGAGTTGAAGGCAGTTGTCAAAACGGGTGCGTTAAAAGTTCCAGAGGCCCCGACCCGTCATACCCCAGTCTGCTACGACCCATCTGCTGTGACAAGCGTGTGTCAAACAGCCAGCTCTCACACGCACACCGTCACCACTGAGAGGAAGGGAGAAGAAGGAACTTTTCGAGTTGCAGTGATCATAGCCGAATAAAAATGACTGCTATATTTTTTTCCCTTACCTTCGAGTTTGAGTATTTCTTTTCCTGCAAACTTCTTTCTTTACAGCACAAAACATTGGTCCTATGGTACACCTTTTCAATAGCAACTACATCAAAGTGTAGGGAAGGGCACTACTCCTTTCCCTGGATTGCTCCACTTTAACCTTGATCCTTACCTTATAATGCTGACTGTTAAACAAGGCAGCATCAAGTACCACTTTTTGAGTCTTTGGTATAACACAACCTAGGATTGAACCCTGGTTTCCCAGATTTAGAGTATGAAATTTATATGTAAAATAACAACTATTCAAGGACAAAAGTAGTAGTATATGAGGTTCATTCAATAAATTTTTAGTTGGCAACTGTAGTCAAGGGTGACCAAAAGGCTCCCTTAAGGTGAATTTTGCCTAAGGAGTTGGCAATAGAAAGCACTGTTTATAGTTGTAACTTTTTCAAGGAAGAACTTTTTCTTTACTGGAGAGTCAGTATTGTTCCACTCCACAGACTTTCTTTGAGATTCAGGTTCATATTGACAAACCCATGTTCAACCAATTTGTTAGTATTTTTTAGCAAAAACATGCTTCTTCATATACATCACACATTTTTCTGTAAATTTCACATGGTTTACTCTTCTCGGCCACTAAAAAATTGATGATAGACCTCTATTCAAGCCTGAAACACTGTTTGATTTGCTGCTATTTTGAATAACTTCAAAACAAGTAATTTTGTAAGATTAGAATAATTTTTTTCTATGAAACAATTCTAAACAATTCAGGGTTTACATATACGAGGGGCCTTCAATAAGTTTCCTGACTTTTTTCCTATGGCCACTTTTATTGATAGTACACACATGAAACTCTAGTCCCCTTCAAAATAATCTCCTCTGGCTGCAATGCACTTGTTGTACTGTTCCAACAACTTCTGGATGGCCCTATGGAAGTCCTCTTGTGTGAGCGTATCAATGACCTTCATCACAGCCTCTTTCGTCTCCTCAATTGTTTCATAACGACAGCCTCAGAGCTTAGGGAATAAGCAAAAGTCACAGGGAGCAAGGTCTGGACTATAGGGAGGGTGACGAACTGTCTTGATGCCCATCTTGGTCAAATAGTCTGTGACAAGGATGGAGTTGTGGACTGGTGCATTGTCCTGGTTGAAATGCCACTGACCTGATTTGAAGAGTGCTGGCCTCTTCCGACGGAATTTCTTCCTAAACTCCCTTAAAACCTCAACATAGTATTCCTTGTTGACTGTCTATCCAATGGGAACCCAGTGCATGTAGATCATGCAAGTGCTGTCAAAAAAGGGATCATCAAAAGTTTGTGGGTGGATTTGCTCTGTCCGGCCTTCTTGAGTCTGGGAGAGCCAGCATGCTTCCACTGGGAACTCTGTCTCTTGGTCTCTGGGTCATAGCAGTAGCATTTTTTCCAAGTTTAAAACAGAATTTTATTGCATATCATTCTTCTAAAGTGTCCTCATGTCCAGATTGTATTTTTGAAATTCACAAGCTATGACAATCAGGCTTTAGTAGGGTGTATTCCAATTGCTGTTCATTTGGACCTGAAATCATGAAAATTGGTCAGTCATCTCATAAGATGTATAGCAATAACATACTGAATTTTCAAGAGTCTATGATAATTTTAAATGCCTGTACAAAAAAAGGTCTGGAAACTTATTGAAGGCACCTCATATGTAAAAAAAAATCTGACAAAAAATCATTTTGCTTTTTTTAAAGAATTCCCCTTATTTATTCAAAGACCTTCATAGATAGATAGATAGATAGATATGTCCTTTATTCATTGAATGAACCTTGTATACTGTCTAGTATAATCATAAACAATGATATGACTCATCATCATCATCATCATCAGGGCATGCTTACAGCATAAATTCTTTTGACTCTCTCTCACCATCCTTCCCTATTGGTCATCACTTTTATGAATTTATCCTCACTTTTACAGCACTGCCCAGTATATCTTGCTTTTTTTCTTATTTGGATGGTTTGTTGGATAGGAGATGTGGCTGTGCAGCTGTTGTTTTGAAGGAGTGTTACTTCCAGGATTTGTTCAAAACAACATTTAGCCTCCTTGTGTGGTTCCCAACTATTTTTTTCTCTATGTGCTTTATTATAGTCCCGATGGTGCATCCATACAGTAGTACTGACCCTGCTACAGCTCTGAAGAAGCCTCTTCTTTCATCCATGACTATCAACAATCTAGCTCAGATTCAGAGGGTCTATCACTGTAAGCATCACTTATCCTAATGGACTCAAAAATAATAAAGTTAGGATCAACTTCTGATGCTTGAGGTAACTGAAAAAGAGGAGTGCTGAAGGAGCTAAGATATTCCCCCCCCACTGGAGGGACTCCCACTTTAACAAATGATCTTATGACTTTAGACATGGGGTCTGCATAAATAACCTTCAGATTAACTGTTTACTTTTGACAGGTTGATATACATTATACCTGAACGGATAAATACCTGAAACTTGTTATATTTTTTTTATAAATCAAGTCAATTAATTGATTGATTGATTTTAATGGCATGTCAGCCTGTCTATGTTTATTTAATGCCAAGAGGTTAAGGAACCACATTCATTTTACATTCATATTTTCATTTCTTACATAGTTAAAAGACTTCAATTTTTGGCACACTGTCTTATCTATTATGAAGGATTTTTCAACTGATCTATTTGACTAATACCTAACAAGTACTTCTATTTGGGGTCAGAGTGGGCCTGGGAGTAATGGCAATGAAGGGGTATTACTTCTTTGCAAGGTATACAGTCAAGCCCCTCTGATAGGGTGAGAAATCTAATTGAAATAATCATGAACAATGCTAGTACTATAATATAAGTTAATAGTACTACCTCTGATTTAGTGGCCCAGTCAGCTTGAACCATAAAATATAGACTGCATCCCTGCAGAGAGATAAGACTTCCCTAATGAGTGCCCTGGATATGACACTAAACAATTTGATGGCGAGGCTCCAATAATGCTGAAGCTTTAGGGAATGCAGAGTACCTCTTCATTGCTAACAGGGTCCTATCTATTGATCAAAAAGAACTGTTTGACATTTAAACTATAAAAACAAATGACTTATGCTAAATTGAATAGTTATAAATTGAACTGTTTGATCATTTATCTTTGTGTATCTACAAAATGTGTTTTCAAATATTATATTTAATATATTTTTAAAAACAGGATTTGGCATTGAATAACCAACAACGATTGATATACCATAAAACTAAACCAAACTAAACCAAACTCTGATTTAGTTGGTAGTGTATAAATGTTTATATATCATTATATATAAATGTAACATCTCTTATAAGATAAAGAATAAAACATTACCATTTTTGTATATATTGGTTTATTCAAGTCAATGTCGTTTTTGATATTTTTTGTTTTTTTAATCATAATTTGTCTGCTTCTAACTTTCTAAAGGTCTCTTCCATTTAAATACCTGTTGATTGAAATTCTTTATATGAAACACAGGTGTACACTGTTCTCATTATTATATCACTTCCATGGAATTTCAGGACTGAAAATGGTAAACTCTTTGAACTCACAGTTCCTTGTAAATCAGATTATATTACTAGCACTTTTATCTCTTGGGTTACTGATTTTTGGAGCCTTTAACCTAATATCTGTTCTTCTCTAATTAGTCATTCCCAGTTGGTATTAATATTTATGCTTGGCTTAGTGATTCGATGATTTGAGGAGAGCATACATTCAAAATTTTGCTCATAAATACTACCACCATATCTTCACACTTTTTTGAATAAACAAAAACAAAAACAAAACTGAAAAGGAGAAGGATTTAAAAATTTGAATTTTTTTTTAAATTTCAAAAAGTTAAATTTGAAAACACTAAAAAATTAGAATTAAAATTGAAAAAATTAAAAGAATAAATTTAAATATCAAAAAATGAAATTAAAAGTGAAAGTAAATTCAATAAGAATTAAATATAAAAAAAAAAAAAAATTATATACAAAAACTTCTGCCAAAGAAGCAGTTTTGCTTCCAGTAAAGTCTTCATCAGATGATGACCCTGGGTTCAGACATGGTTTCGGGGCCGAAGCATCATTACCACTAACCCAGGGCGCCCCAGCAGTATCTCACAATATTACCAGACTTTATTGGATGGTGTTTAATCTGTACGAATGCCATATCTGTTCAGATGCAGTTACAGTCTTGTTTTGGATCTTTTTTATATATTCCCTCTTCTTTGCTGGTGTAAGTCCGATTTTGGTAAAAAAATGTAGAGGTTGCATTCGAAATAAAACCTCGACATCCAATCTCAAGAGGAAATATGTCTGTTGACCAGTCATTCTTAGTACTCTGTTCAAATATATATATATATATTTGATAATAGTTCAATTTGTGTGTACATAGATATTAAGTATAAAAACAAGAAAGCTTGATGATGTAAATTTTTTTATAAAGACTTGTTAGTTGTTGGTTATATATATGGATTCCCAAAAGAAGAAAAAAAAAGCTTGGGCTCTAAATATTGCAAATCATTTCAAAGAGACGGATTCTAAATACACTGTGTAGCATCAAATACATAAAATGTCATAAAAATTCAAGTTGTAATTTTCATTTTCTATCAAGCTTGAAAAGATAAAACATTCTCAAATTTGTATGAATTATAACTTTGTGTCATTTCTGATATAAAATTTTGCTGAGGAAACACTTAGAAAAATATGTTTTAGTTCTGATTACAGTACCCATTGGTTAATTCAATTTATTTTCTTTATAAAACTGCATTTTAAAATCTCTTTGATACATGATAAAATATATCCTCAAATTTGTATGGAGTTTAATTTAATCAAAACTTCTTGGTGGTATTAGTATTGAAGCCAAGTATCCCTGCTAGTTTTTGTGTGTGCATGTATGTGTGTGTGTGTGTGTGTGTGTGTGTGTGTGTGTGTGTGTGTGTGTGTGTGATCAAAATACTGACAAGGTTTAAGGATATTTAAATTTGAAAAAAAATTTGTTATTAAAAAAATTGAAGGAATTAAAAATAAAATTAAAGCAAAAATATCAAAAATCAAATGATTAAAATAATAAAAATAAAGTTAAAATAAAGTTAAAAAATAAACATGACTTAAAATTCACTTAATTAAACCTACTGATAGTAGTTGTTAATATCAGTAAAAATCAAATGTTAAAAACAACAGTGATGAGGTTATTAGTCAAGATTAATCATAGTATGGAAAATATAACTTTTTTTTTAAAATTTTTTATAAGTGAACAACTTCTATTTCGACATTTCAAAGACTCATTTTCTCATTCTGGTTGATTTAGCATTTCAATGTTTCAAGGAATTTCTTTTTTTTCTTTTTTTACAATTTTGTACAAAGTTGAATATCGCTCAAGAAGAAATCAAAGTTAAAATTTACCAACCAATTTCTTCAAATTAGCAGTTACCTGTTATTTATATCCTGAAGGTGGATGTAATTTACTAAGCTTTTTTGCTTAAATGTGGTACAAGGCCATGTGAATGAGGCACCCAGTAAGACTTAAACTCACTTGTGAAGGTTTGTTAGTCTAGCTTGTTAACCATTACACCACCAGATGTAACCTTATCTTGAGTGTAGTTGCCTTGATTTAACTTAAAAGCCTTAAATTTTATTATTTTATTGTTGTTATGTATATGAAATTTTGATCACATGACTGTTTTAGGTTTAGTATAAGCTGCTTTAGGTAGGGATATCTGATTGGTTGGTTGGTTGGTTGGTTGGGTTTTTATGGCATATCAACCTCTGTAGGTTATTTAATGACAAATCCAGTTTTATATAAATAATCACTTCTATTTCAAACAATTCAGTTTAGCATGAGTACACAGTTTAATTGTCAAAAACATTTCTATTTCAAGCTATTCAGTTTAGTCAAACAGTCCTAATTCAAACAATTTAGTTTAGTATAAGTATAGTTTTCTTCCACACACAGTTAAATGTCAAAACAGTTCTATTTCAAACAATTCAGTTTAGCATAAGTACGTGGTTTGAATATCAAAACAGTTCTATTTCAAGTAGTTCACTTTAGCATAAGGATACATTTTAGTTCTATTTGACCCATAGATAGGATCCTATCAGTTGCTAGCACTCCGAGCCAGAGTGGACATGGGAGTGATAGCAATAAAGGGGTACTCTGCATTCTCCAAAGCTCCAGTATTACTGGAACCTTACCATCAGAGTCATATCCAGGACACTTGTTGGGGGTCTTACCCCTCTGCAGAGAAGCAGTCAGTGTATTCTACAGCCCCAGATGACTGAGTAAAGGGATGTCTGAGTGTAAGAGACTAGAGTTATTGATATTGTATCATTAAGAATAATAATTTTAAGGAAACAAGGTTACAACGGAACTTCTGGGTTTTAACTAACTATTTTCATTATATATATTATATTATATATATATATATATTATTATTATATATTAATAACTATGTTATTAGATATTTCATTATTTGATACAGTATGAGTATATTAACCGGCTCATTGGCCAAGTGGGTAGAGTGTTCGCCAATGGTTCGAGAGACCTGGGTTCAATCCTTGGTTGTGTCATACCAAAGACTTTAAAAATGGTACTTGATACCTCCTTGCTTAACACTCAGCAATAGAAGGTACGTATCAAGAGTAAAGTGGAGTAATTCAGGGAAAGGAGTCGCGCCCTCCCCTACACCTCAGTGTAGTAGCTATTGAAAAGGGAGCCTTCTAGTTGCACTCGACAAAAGGGAGACAACTTTACTTTACTTACTTATGAGTATATTGAAACTCCTATGAGGGGTACCAAATTTATATTTCAAAGAGTTTGTGGGGAAGGGAGAAATCTGGTGTAGGGAAGAAAATAAGAATTATAAAGTAGGGAATCAAAAGGCTCTGGGAGAAAAAAAAATCAAAAGGAGTATGGAAAAAAAATCAAAGTTGGGTTAATTATACACGCTACTGGGTATTTATTAATCTATCTTTCTTTTTAAAGTATTGCGCAACTTGTAGTCATTTAATCAACGCTAGGGGAATTTGTCAGTAAAGAAGTTTACTTCACAATTTCTCTATCAAAATTGGATTTTCAAAGAACAGGAAGACCATAAAAAAACAATGCAGTTTCTATCAATGTAGTCATTAGCAAAGAATGCAGGGAAAAGAATTGTTACTATGTGAAATTGAAGTAGGCAGCTAAGAGAACTCATTTAAATGATCAAGTTTTCTGCTATAGTAAGTGGATGCACTTGGAAGGCACCCATATTGATATGAAGTTGAAAAAAAGAATGTCTGAGTAGAATCTTCCCAAGAGTTTTCCTGAGGCTCAGGATCAGAATACACATTGTTTCTGAAATATTCTAAATACTTTTTATGCTAAATTTTGTAAAATTTTTATGAAGAATGCTGTGCTAAGTGAGATGTTTGGTTGGTTGGTTGGTTGGGAGGTTGGTTTGATGGTTGGTTAGTTGGTTGGTTAGTTGGTCGGTTTGTTGGTCGGTTAGTTGGTCGGTTGGTTAGTTGGTCGGTTTGTTGGTTGGTTAGTTGGTTGGTTGGTTGGTTTGTTGAGTGGCTGGTTGGTTGGTTTGTTGAGTGGTTGGTTTTACAACATGCCAACTACTGTTAGATATTTTATGCCAAATTCAGTTTTTTGTTCATTGGTCTAATGAGTAGAGTTTTCGTCAATGTTCTGAGAGACCGGGGTTCAGTCCCAGGTCGAGTCATACCAAAGACACAAAAAATGGTACTTGATGCCATCTTGGTAATCATCAAGGATAAAGTGGAGCAATTCAGGGAAAAGAGTAGCGCTATATAATGAAAATCATTTGTAAAAAATTATAGATTCAAACCACCATTCTTAATACAAATAATTTTCCTTCCATAATTTGGTTTTAAGTATTCTTATCTAACACCAATAATTTTCAAATAGGCCTATGGGGTGTTAACAGGTTCTATCACTCTGAGCCAAATTGGACCTGGAAGTAAAGGCAATGAAAGGATGACTCCACAATCTCCAAAGCTAGAACCTCAAAACTCGATAAGGTTTAGTGTCATACTTGGGACACTTTTTGGGTGGTGGTAGGGTGATTTTACCTTACTACAGGAAATGCAGTTGTCATAGTCTTAGCCCACTCCAGCAAAGCAGGCAAACAATGGATGCAGCAAATAGGATTGAATTATATAAAGGTCAACTATAGCCAACTTTAGGAAACATCAATTGTAGAGGACACATAAAAAAAATAGTGAGGTTATCTCCTCTTCCCTCCTGTTTTATGAGATAATCCTAGTGTACATGATAACACCATGTTTGGAAATATCAAGCTATCATATTGCTACAATGATAATAGCAAAAATTGCACATCATAGCAAGGTTGTTTTTTATAAAAATATATATTGAATTCTCTGAGAGAACTAAGTAATTTCCAATCCAATTTATAATTTGATTATAACAGTGTAGAATTTACATTTGTGCTCACTCCAATTATTTATTCTAATTTTTCGAAGAAGATAACCATTAAATATCAACAACCATTAAATATCAATAACCATTAAATATCAATAACCATTAAATGCTTATAACCATTAAACATCAATAACCATTAAATATCACTAACCATTATATGCTAATAAACATCTAATGACAAAACTAAAATTTTAACAGCTCTTTAACTAAAAATAAAATTACAGAGATTTCTATGGACAGCAACTGAAATACCTCCCACATTTTAAATTATCAACTGTGTTGTACATGTGAAGTTAGGCAAGTGTTAATGGTAGCTCCATCAAGCTAATGTCTCCCATTTTTGTTATATATATTCAGTTATGATCATGGCTTGGAGCCGTGCACATCCTGCTTTGCTACTGAAATGTTTTCATGTTATGTCAGAATAATGCTGTTCCAGATAGAAAATCTATCCTGCTAAGGATTGAAAATTTTATCTAGAACTGCATCATTCTGCCCTAATATGAAGTAAACACAAAAAGCTCTTTATGTAGCAATTACAGTTTCACCAGTCTTTGAAAACATTTCAACAGTAAATACAGGATGTGACTGTCAATGCCATGATTGTGACTGATTTCATGTGAAAAAAAAAGTCCTGAGACATTAGCTAGATGGAACTACCGTTACCACATGCCTAAGTTCACTTGCACTAGGGTGAAAGTTTAGAATGTAGGAAGTATTTCTATCGCAACCTGAGGTATACTTATTTTGAGATGGCTACATATTTCTATTTTTTTTATTACAAAGTTTCAACACTATAGAGAGTGGTAATAAATAATACCTACTAATGTCTGAATAAAGAAATAATAAGATCCTTGTATATTAGGCTTAGAAAAAAATTAACTTTTTATGAAAGAAATTGTTAGGTGTGTACTTATTAATGAGTGATCTTAACCCTTCTTTCTCACTTCTTTTTACCTCTTCCCAGCCTCTTCATCATCTTACATTTTGTCTTCCTGTTCCCTTTTCCTGCAATTAAACTTTCTTCTTCTTTTTTAATGCACATTTTTTCTTAGTTATCCTCCATTAACTTTACACTTTCAATTCTTGACTTAAAAGACTGCTGTCAAAAGCAGCCTATCCCAAATTACCAAATGTTCAGTGATAGAGAAGTTTAGGAGTAATGAACAACGGAAATTTCTCAGGTGACATAGTGAAAGAAGGGTTACTGAGATGTCATAGATTGAAAGTGTTGTGTATCTATGATTGCACAAGCAACTTCTTGATCCCCTTCAAATTCACTCCCACTTACATGTACAGGCGCAGATGATAGTTACATATGTAAATGATCGTCACATCAACTGAGAAACCTGTAAATATAGTTGAATTCTAAATACATTCTCTTCATCTTTTCAACCATCTAATGACTAATGGGTAAACAACATCTTGTAATCAAATTTGATTTTTTTGGCAGCTCGATGTTTCACCCTGAAAGAGTGTGCATAATACTCTTGTTGGAATTTGATAGTATTGTTAATCTGGCACAAGTGCTTCTTCTTGATGGAGACATGCAGCTTTACTAATATTCAGTCCTAAAAGGTTGTCTCTTCCAGGCATCACCAGCCCATATTATCTAAAAGGAGTAAAAGCTGAATTCATTGCTTGATGCCTGAAGCACCCTCATAAGGAGAAATAACAAGCAGAAGTGGACGTGTTACATCCTGCCACCCTGTATTGGTGGCAGTGGGGGTAAATCCTATCCTGTATATCATCTTCTTAGATGTTTTTAAACAAAAGTTATGTACACCATGTGAGCTGTGAAAGAATATAAATAGTTATTTATTAAGTTGTTATACAAGACCAAAAGTATGAGACACCAAGTAGGAATTGCACTTGATCACTGACTCGAAAGCCAAATTCCATGTGCCATATTTGGAGCAGAACACAAGTTAGAGAAACTTGATTTTTCTGTAAAGATGAATTTGGTTATAGCACCAGGAAATTCACCTGATCTAAATTCCACCAAGAATCTTGGAACCATTAGGAAATAATTGTCTTTAATTGGAATCATTTTAAGATGAGGCTTCTTAATCAGAGAATTAATTTTTTATTTATTGTGGACTTTTTGTCCTCATCTTGGTAGTTTTTTTATTGTTTCTTCTTCACTACGTTTCGGCCAAATTTCATCTCTGGCCTTCTTCAGGTGATTAACCATGACCTTGGATAGGGATGCTGAGTCTTGTAACCATATCCCCAGTAATTACTGCCTTCCATAGTTGTTGTCTATCGCACCACGTTTTTGACCAAGTAAACCTCTGGCCGGCTTGGGTAGG